>OU015744.1:143154729-143172949 GCA_907169655.1 Acomys percivali
ACATGACAGCTTATTAGCTAGAGATAAATTAGGACACCAGGGGGAAAATCTATACAGGAAAAATGGTTTGCAGCAATCTTGTGAGTTGAGGCCAACTCGGAAAGAGAAGGAAAAGTGTCTTGACAGAATACAGTATCTTGGGAGAAAGTCAGAGGGCACATTAGGTGCTGCCTCTTTTTGTAACAAGTACTAGAGAGAGGGAAAATTAGGTGGCATTTAGGAAGGGAAGAATATTCTTATTGAGACACTCTTCATGGGCCACACTGGAAGAGCAGTAGGATGAAGCAATCAGTGTGGGAGGCTGGGGAGGAGCCTGGATGGAATTCTGGGGATGGGAAGATAAAGGGCTGCACTTCTCTCCAATGTTTCTCTAACCAGACAGAGCTAGATGGAAAGCTCAGCTAGGGTATGTTAGCCAATGAAATGGCCAATGGGAGCCTTTGCTATGAGGCCTGGACACAGCTAGAAGGGCAGAGAAGGACCAGGGCAAGGAATGGGTCCTGGGAGACCTAAAATCATATCTGCCCCTTCATTTTCAGCCCTAGCTTTGACTTTTGATCAACCTGTGGTTTATTATAAAGAGTAGGGCTGAGGTAATAGTTTGAGAATTGCACCTGCCATGAGGGTAGCCGTGCTGAGGATGGAGCCCTAGCGCCATTATCCTGGCCCTTCCCTCTTGAGTATGGGGGAACAGAAGTGTTATGTATAGGGAAAAGTGGTTTCTAATCCTAAAAAATAAATGCTCCCCATGTCAGGGAATAATGACCACATGTAATGTTCAGGTACAGCCACAGAGTGGCAGACCAAGCCCAGACTGCAATATGCTCCAGCACTCCAGGAGCCCCAAGAGGCTGCAGGCTGCCTTGGACTAGTACTGTGAAGTAGATTTGGGAAAACTCAAAAGACATGCAGAGGACACAGTGGTCCCAAAGTTTATACAGCCGGACAATGTTATTCTTGTTGCTTCCCTAGAAGATGGAAGAATGGTGTCCCCCTGAAATGAATAATCATCAGAAGAAAATTGTGATTATTTTTTTACACAAAGAGATGGCTTGGTTAAGAAAGCTCTGGTTGCCCTTTCAGAGGACCTGTGTTCATTCCTAGAACCCACAGAGTGACTCAGACCTGTTTGTAACTCCAGTTCCAGGGGACCCTATGCCATCTTCTGGCTTCACACAGGCATACATGTAGGCGAAATACTTTTACACATAAAATAAAAATGAAAGAAAATAGTGATTTCAGAAGCAGTGGGAGAAATTAAAGTTAATTAGTAATCCTTTTAGATTTAGTGCATCTTATTTGGGAGAGAAAAACATAAAGGCTGATAGAGATAGATCTTCTGTTGATGAGCTAGCGTAATTAGGAGAGATGGCCGATGAAAAAATTAGAGTCAGCACTGAGGGTCTTTGGCCTGAATGAACATCTCCTTCCCTGGCTGCAGTGTTCACTGGGAGTGAGCACGGGGGCAGGGTTGAGACAGAGACCATGATGGCACCTTCTATATGGTGGTGCTCCAATTGTGACAGAGAATGCTTGGGGTCAGAGAAGTTTTCTAGATTGTCACTATTATAAAGGGCTGCCACAAAAACGGGAGCTTGAGTTTGGAAGGGATAGATTCTTGAGCCAGGATAATGACAACAAGATAACGAGAAGGAAGGACTGAGACCTGGGCTGCAGCTAGTGGCCAGGCGGTCAGAATTCTGAGGGCTGTGAGTTCTGGAAGAGACTGACCCAAGGAAAATGCCATCATCTGCATGCAAGGCTTTATGCAGGCTGAAGTGACAGACTCGTAGAAACAGAGAGAAGGTGGCTGCTAGGAAATAGGGCGAGGAGACAGTGTGGAGTTGCTTTCAGTGGGTATAAAGTTCCAATTATGAAAGATGAGCAAATCTTTGGGATACCGTGTTCACAACATAGTAGCAGTGTGCACTTAAAGCATACTAAAGAATAGCTTATGCTACATTTTTAAGCCACAAATCCCAAGAAATCAACAAAACCAAAAAATAATAAACAAACAAAAGCCCAGATGGACATGAGACCACAAGAACATGCTTATGCCCCAAATGTCAAAATTTACCGTTTAGATCAATGCATTCTCTTATATTGATTATTCCCTAATAAAGCTCAAAAACAGGTATGGCAGATTGGGGTGGGGGGAGAGCTGGATTTGATATATTTTGATTTCTTATATATACTCTAAGATATTTCTAAAAACTTCTGCTTCTGTGTTGGGCTCTAGCCCCCTCCCCAACACTCTTCAGGATCTGAACTTCTGCTTCCCACCACCCAATGGTGGCTCTAGAATGTCTACAGGGGCGGGGCATGGCAGCTCCATGGGTCTGATATGGAATCTCAGGAACTTTCTAGAAATGCAGATTCTGGGACTTTACTCTACATTTGCTGACTCAGAGACTCCTGGGATGGGTTCTGATAATCTGTGTTTTAGCAAATTTTACCACAGCAGAGCTCAGCAGCCAGTGCTGTCACTGCAAGGACTACATACTGGTAGAGTTGGAGACACACCCAGGATGCCAAGTAGAGTAGGCTATTTATGTAGTTTACATATTACAGCTCACCAGAGAGTATAGGAACCCACATAGGAACCTGCCTAGATATAATACAGAACAAGTCAGTTGTCTTCACCAAGAGCAGGATGCTCCTATCCCCACCACTTTAGTGGTACCGGAGTGCTTCAAGGCTCATGGAGACAACATGAAGGTTTAAAGGTCTCCATCTGCCAACGCTTGGAGCTGGTGGTGCTCCTAGCTGGTCCTGGCCCTTTCCTCAACAACATGGCTGCTATGAGAGCTGCTGGCTGCCCCCTGTTATCTCACCAAAAGCCCTAGCATCTCTTCTTCTACAGCAATGGAATGATATTAGTCAAAGCAGCATTTCGTACAAGATTATTAAAGATTAAAGGATGATTGAGATAGAGCAACAATACACACTACGGAGAACCACAGAGCTATTTTTAAAAGTCCATTTGGCTGCTCTACTATCTGGCACACTTTAAAGTGCCACTTTACCTAGGCACCTCCTGGGCCCACCAGCTATTGATTTCTTCTTATTCTCTTCCGTGTTTTGCCATTTATTTCCACTTCTTGTTAGTAAACCATCCCCCGCCCCCAGCCTCCATGCAGAGCACCTTTCTCCACTTCTGTATCGCTTTGGTGTCTTCAGACCTCCTTGCCTTTTTCATCTCAACTTGTGCTTTTTCCAACTTCCATTCTGCCTAAATGCAGCGCAGTTTCTGCCCCCACACCAGGGTATATAGTAGCACTATTTGCTACTAGATACACATGTGAAACTCGTGTAATTAAAAAAAAAAAAAAAGTAAGTCAGGCTAGGCCATGGTGACACATGCCTTTAATCTCAGCACTTTGGAGATGGAGGAAGACAGGTTTCTCAGTTCGAGGCCAGCCTGCTCTGCAGAGCTAGTTCCAGGACAGCCAGGACTACACAAAGAAATCCTGTCTCAAAAAAAAAAAAAATCAGGTTAGAACTTTTGAGTGTGCCTTGTGACTTCAGAGAGGGCAAGAAAGACATGATGCGACTATTTCACTCCTAGTTTGTCTTCTTCTACCCTCTTAGTGTGTAAAAAAATTAGGACAATGTTTTTTTTGACATTTTTTTATTAATTTATTCATATTACATCTCAATTGTTAGCCCATCCCTTGTATCCTCTCTTTCTTTCCTCCCTCCTGCTTCCCCCTCTACTTCTTTCCCCTATGTCTGTGACTGAGAGGGACCTCCTCCCCCTGTATATGCTCATAGGGTATTGAGTCTCTTCTTGGTGACCTATTATCTTTCCTCTGAGTGCCACCAGGCCTCCCCATCCAAGGGACATGGTCCACCAATGTTTTAAGTTCCAGCAAAAGATAGAAATTGAAAAGTCCTACATTTTTCACATGCATGAAGAAATACTGAATAAAATATTAAAAAGTACTTTATACTAAACAGAAAGAGCTTCATGAGTTCTAGGAACAAATGAAGAGTTTAATATCAGTGTAGATTACTGAGTCCACATCTTTCCCATAGCCGCTGGCATCATGGTTTATAATGCCCATGTTTTGAGAAACTTTGGGTTACTGTTCTGAAACCTCCTAGATTGGCTTTTAAAACATGTCAGGTTTTGTTTTCCGGAAGTGTTTGCATCTTTCTTATCCTAAATATTCTTGTTAGAGTGTGTGACAACAAACCCCACACTGAGATGTAAGCCTGCATCTTCACCCTTTAAATCTGGTGGCCTGTAAATACAGCAGAAACAATATGATGCGCCTTGGAAAGGTATGTCACCAAAGACAATGCGGCTTCTACCTGCTGTAGGCTGGAATGTGCTTAGGGCACCATTACCATGCTGTGAGGAGTGAGGAAGAGAAATCCTAGTGAGATAGAAAATGTTTGAGAAAATAACCACTCTATTCTAGTCAAATCACACACACACACACACACACACACACACACACACACACACACACACACTTCTCATCCCAACTCATGCCAAAAACTGCTGAGTGGAAAGCTTAGGTGCTCAGCCTCTTGTAGCGGTGGGTAGCAACATCCTTGCAGGGTGGCCTCAGAATAAATCAAGTGGAGAAGCTATGGCTTTCCTTTGCATTCCAGTTTTATTGGACAGAAGCCAAGAATTCCTCTGCCTTTCTGTTAGGTGCCACCAGATGGTCCTGGTGAAGAGCTATCACAACATTGCCCAGCAGCCATGGTGTCATTCTTTTTAATGTGTCAGTAGAGAACACACATGGAATAAGGAATCTTACTTCTCCTTTTCTTTTTTGGCTGTCAGTGGAACAGTGGCATCCCAGTGGGTACCTTGAACTTTGCAGTGATAAGCACTATCCCATCTTTCTCTACTTGTGTGTTAGAGAGTAAGGCCAATGAAATCCATGCCAAGACACATTTAATCAATCTTTAAAATTCAAGAGGAATCTTGAAAGTGGCCAGAGAAAACAGACAACTAACTGGTAGAAGGAATCAGTTTGAATTATGGCAGATTCCTTACCAGAAACATAATATTTTCAAGTGTGGAAAAAGCTGCTAATGCAGAAATCTGCAACCAGCAGGATGTTCCCCAGGAAAGAAGGAACAACCTACATACTATAAGATGAAGAAAAAACAAAAACAGAATGAAGGAAGGCTAAAGGTAGTTCCTAAACAAAAAAAAGTTAAATAAAGAGCCATGCAACATCAGGAGGGGAAGAGAAGCAAATGCCAAGTAAAAGGAAATAAAGGTTCATCTCAGAATTTTCTAAATTTCTTGTGGTATTTGAAGAAAAATCACAAAATTGCCTGATATGTCCCTAAGTATATATAAAGCAAATATAATAATCATTATGGATATTATATATATAATTATATTTTAAATTGAGAAAATAAAGGCATGTAAGTGGATATAAAGGTTCTATACTTGAATTGGCAAAATAGTCACTCTAGAAGTCATTTATAGTATTTATTATTACATTATATATCTAATATAATGCAATATCCAGTGCACCTACTTAGAAAACTATACACAAAGTTATTCTTTTATAAAATGGAATTGTAAAAATATTCAAGTCACAGAAGGACTAGAAGGATGAAAAAAACCCAAAAGAAACAAATGTAAATCCCTGGTAATAAATAACTACCTTACATGCAGACTGATCTAAGTTTAGTAATTAATGGACAGATTTTTATAATAGATTACAAAACATGACCAACTATGTATTGCCTAGAAGAAACAAGTATAGCCATTTAAGCAAGTTGAAATTCAAAGAATGGAAAAAAAGAGACCCATATTAACATTAATTACAGGAAATTCTTTTTTTAACTTTTTTTTATTAATTTATTCTTGTTACATCTCAATGGTTATCCCATCCCTTGTAACCTCCCATTCTTCCCTCTCTCCCATTTTCCGCTTATTCCCCTCCCTTATGACTGTTCCTGAGAGGGATTGCCTCCCCCTGTATATGCTCATAGGATATAAAGTCTCTTCTCGGTGACCTGCTGTCCTTCCTCTGAGTGCTACCAGGTCTCCCACTCCAGGGGACAGGAATTCTAATGTTTCGTCAAATCAAGGAGAGATTAGAAAACATGCAATCAAGAGTCAGAGAGGACCATCATGTCATGGTAGTGGTCATTCTACCAAGAAGACACCAATCTTATTTGTCTATGAACCAGTGAGTAAGAGGTACAATATGTGAAGCAGAACCTGGCACAGCTAAAATGAGAAACAGATAGCTAGCTACGCAATTATAGTTGGAGACTTTAACACACCTCCTTCA
Source organism: Acomys percivali (assembly GCA_907169655.1). Classification (NCBI taxonomy): domain Eukaryota; kingdom Metazoa; phylum Chordata; class Mammalia; order Rodentia; family Muridae; genus Acomys; species Acomys percivali. Next base: position 143,161,008 of record OU015744.1, read on the forward strand.
ACTGTACATAGAACATACAGAAGGATGGTAATAGAACTCAATACCACCAACAGTCAACAAGATTTAATTGTTATATTAATAGTTCATTCAGTAACTGCAAAACACACATTTCCTCCCAAAGTACACAGAGAATACCTCCCAGGATAGTTTGACCCTAGGTCACAAAACAATCATAAGAAATTTAAAAGGATAGAAATTATTCAGAATGTGATCTCTAACTATAATGGAACTGGTAGGAGATATCTAAGAGGCCAACCTGTAGTATCATACTTCCATTACAAAGATGAAGTCTCAAGAGGAGTAAAATTATGCTGTATTGAGGTGGGATAAAAATGAAGTTTATTAAAGTTTGTGGTACTCAAAAGTAATACTTTGCTCAAACAAAGTTAAGAGGGAAGCTTGTTGAACCCGAATGTATGCATTTATTTTTTTTTTAAAAAGCCCAAAGTCAATCTTAAGAACTTTGAAAATTAATCTTATTCCTTTGCAAGTCTCTGATGGGGTTGAATACCAGATAGTTTAGTTTTACAATTAAGCTTAGTTGTTTTGGGGTTAAGATGTTTTTAGGTCTAGATAGATGGTTTAAATTGATAATGATGAGAAATGATAGATGTTGATCTACATTCAGAATTTTAGACTCACCAAGATAGGAAAATGTTTTCTACAAGGTTGCCAAATACAAATAGCCAACATGCTATGAATGTAACATTAATATAATTCCAGATTGTTTCGTGGTTCTTTTTGCTTTATGTAGTTTATGTTATATATGTGTAATAATATAAATGTATATGTAAAAAAATAAAAATATTATTTAAAAAATATTCAGAAGAAGCGATAGGAGATCTGCACTGATTTCAAACAAAGGAAGAGATCCACTCACTCCTGCCCTCAATAGTTTTTCAAAGTTTACACTTGGCTCTTTTAGAAGAATGAACATTTTGACTTAGGGGATTTCTATGACTTGCCCATTATAGATTCTTGTGTGTGTCTTTTTTTTTAATGACATTTCTATGGAGCACCTACTGTGTGCCAAAGATTTTGACTGGCTCCTTCACGTGGTAAAAGGAAGACAAAGGTGCTAATCCTGGTTCCTGACATGACACACATTAAGTCTTGGTCAAGTGTGAGTTGAAACCCTACTCTAGTATCTGTTATCAGCAATGTATAATTTGGGCCAAAGAGGGGAAAAGTTGTTCTCTGTTTTACTGTGTTCCTAAGCAATCAGTTTCTAACACTTTTACTTTTGATATCAAAACACATGCCATTTAAGGTCTAGGGTTAGCGTGTCTTTTCTTCCAAATACTCATAACACTTTTGTATGTACCATATCTCTGAATTCATTCCCACTAAGTTTTAAAAATGAACTTAAAAATTAGCCCTGAAACTCCCCAAAGGAATAGAAGGAAGATTTACAAATGAGTCATCCAGCAGATGGTGAGACTTAGATATTTGCATGAGTTGCAGACATTAACATGTTTCAAGGTAGTTATGCATTAAAATTTTCCCAGTAAGTGTTGGGGGTGGGGTGTCAGTGTCTGAATTAATGAAAATACATGTGAAAATATAAATTGTAGAAAACTTTAAAAAATGCTGACAAGTAACTCCCAACTATTCATCTAATCAATACACGCAAATAATACTCTATTAACAGGTGTCTGAGAAGTAGACTTTTGGAATGCTATTGGAAACAATGGCTCCTTAATCTTGTCTGTGTCACTACGCTGTTAAACTCATTTTTTTTTTATATGGATAAAGAACAATCAAGAATTTTCCTCTTAGAATTGATGATCTCATTGGATAATGATCTGCTGGATCACACTAGTTTTCGAATAGACTTTGAAGACAGTGTGGGAGCTCTGCATGGTAGGAACGGCCATGAAGCTGTGCTTTGAACCTCTTCATCTGTGCTCTGCCTGCTCACTGTTTCACTCTTACTCATGGCTCTTTCTGTTGATTTTATCCAGCAGCTTAAAAAGTGATTAGAACCCAGAACAGTTTTGTCTTGTGGAAAATAACTTCTGTAGTATGAAAGTGTGTAGGATGATTGTGATAAATTAAAAATGAAACAAAAATATAAAGAAAAATGGGAATTAAATGGCATCCTAAAGACCATGAGGGAAAAGATAGACATGAATAAATGGCTTTTATAGAAGTCCCAAAGGAAATATGTAGATATTATTTGTTCTCTTTGTTAGAAGCGGGAAGACCTGGCTAGGAGCAAAAGCCTTTAAAGAAGATAAGCAGATGTATTTAAAACATGATACAAACAAAACAATGCAGGGAAAACAAATGCCCAGTGTAGGGATTAAAGTCCACATTGAATACAGAATGACTCTAAGAAGATGAATTGGAAGACAGAGTCTCAGTGTGAGGAAAAAACAATGGATCGAAAATGTTATGAAAAGAAAGATGGAGACCATAGAAAAAGAACTAATGCAAATAAATGAGTCATAGGTAAAGAAACTGACCACAAAGGAAAACCCCACAAGAGCCAGCTCCTATCTTCTCTCTTCAGTAAACAGTACATAAATATAAGAACTTAATTAAAATTTAATAAATCTGTGGTTAAATTATTATTTATGTATATTTCATTAGCTACGTCATTCTTGGACGGAATTACTCAAGGATATGCTTAGCAAATCAAAACATATATCAAAATAAGTTCTAAAGGCTATAATTTTCTGTAAATTATGGCTATTTAGAGTATGAAATTTGGCTAGTTTGAGAAATATTTTGTAGATTTAAAATAATATAAAATATTAATATTTTAAAATTTATGAGTATATGTTAGCATAATAATATTATAGATTATTGTCTTTAAGAATGTGTACCATTAAAATTAGTTTCATTTGCCTTTAATAGATGTAGCTTCTAGGAAATTTCAAATTGCACATGTAGTTTTCATCTGTTCTATTGTACAGTATTGCTCTAGAGCATAAATTATGATGCTAAAGAGTCACTGAGCACCAAAACCAGATAAACTGGTATAATGCAAAATGTAGTTCATAGCAGCAAAACATCTCAGTGTTCAGATAACTCAGCAATGAAAATCTAGAAGTTCATACAATAACAGTGAACACAGAAGGGAGAGACAGGAGGTAATTCCAGTATTTCATGTCAAGAGGTATTAGTAAGTTACTGGTGCTGATGTGGAGATTAAAAAAAATAGAATATCTGGGTAGGGGTGATATAGCCAATGGACAGGACATTCTCCACAGTGAGTGGAGAGTGAGGTCTGACTTTCACACAAACTCTGGTGCCCTATATTTGACCACGTCCCGTGGATGGGGGGACCTGGTGGCACTCAGAGGAAGGATAGCAGGCTACCAAGAAGAGACTTGATACCCTATGAGCATATAAAGGGGGAGGAAATCCCCCTCAGTCACAGTCATAGGGGAGGGGAGTAAGGGGAAAATGGGAGGGAGGGAAGAATGGGAGGCTACAAGGGATGGGATAACCATTGAGATGTAATAAGAATAAATTAATAAAACAAAATTTAAAAAAGAATACAGGACACACAAAAATAGAATATATAATTTTGAATTTAAAGAAAACTATTATACTTCTTCAGTTCTGAGTAAAGCACATCTCTATTATATATGGTTTTGAGAAACAAGGGCCTAAATAGATGATTCCACAGTTAAGAGCACTGGCTGCCTTTTTGGATGGCCTGGGTTTAATTCCCAGCTGCTCACAGCTGTCTTTACTCCTGCTCCAAGGTATCCAGCACCCTCTTTTTGCATCTATGGGAATTACAAGCATGTGTTATGGAGATACACATAGAAGTAAAACTGTAATAGAGATAAAAATAAAATAAAAATTTAAAAGAAACAAATCCTATCTAAAATGGGATGAACTGTCTCAGGAACTGTGAAGAAGAAGGAGATCATCTGGTAATGTCATCTTTCTAAAAAAACAGAATTTAAAAGCAAAGTGAACAACTCTATTATCATGGAGCCCACAGTTACAATATGACAGTTCAGTAATGTGTACATATCCATAGATGTGTTCCTTAGCTTTATGTAATTAAAGGAAATAGTTTAAAAATGACATGGATTGGATGACTAGTTGAGATTAGATAAAGATTAAATACAACATGAGCTCTTAAGTAGTTTGTTTATTTATATTTATTTTATTTTCATGTATGGGTCTTTCATCTGCATGTATGTCTGTGCACTATATGAGTATCTTGTGCCTGAGGAAGTCAGAAGCGCATGTCAGATCCCATGCAGCTAGAGTTACAGTTGTGAGCTGCCATGTGGGTTCTGGGAACTGAACCTAGGTCCTCTGAAAGAACAACTAGTGCTCTTAACTGGCGAGCCATCTCCCTAAGCCCTTTTAAGTAGTCTTTAATAATAATCCTAACATAGTATGGCCACATAATACTTCATACTAGTGATCATTTATATAGACATATTGTTGCCTAGAAAATAAAACCTATAAAGAAAATGCTCAATGATGACAGCAACTTCCACACAAAAAGAAAAGAAAAGAAACATTTGACATATTTTTTTCAAACTCAAACAATTTCTAAGGGGTGAGAAAATGGTTTAGTGGGTAAAGGAGATTGCCACCAAGCCTGAGTATTTGAGTTCAAGCCCTAGGACCCAACCTAGTGGAAGAAAGGAATGAATTTCCACAAGAAAGGAATTTCTTCTGATTCCACACACATCCCTCCAATCTAATATATATATATATATATTAAAAACAGGCAGCTTTTGAATAGATAGGAAAAGGGAATTTCCATTAATGTCTTCTTAGACCGTAGACTCAGTGTGAAATTAACATGCCTATGTGGTGGCATACAGCCATGTTCTTTAATTAAAAATTAATGCAAAAATAGAAAGGGTAACCTCCTGAAAGGAAGAAATTCAAACACCAACTCAGCAAACAAAAGCAAATAAATGAGAAAAGTAGCAGAGTTTATCAATTCCGGAGTGAGCTCATTAAAAAGGCAATGAGACTTCACCAGTTCTCCAGAGAACTGTTGTCCATGAACAGTGTTGTGATGATGGAATGCTGCCTGCTGGGCCTCTCCTACACACTACCTCTAGTCTCAAGGAGGCTGGACTAGTTTATCTTCCAAATAACAAATGCTGGTGAGGATGTTCCTAGTTGGAATGTATAGTGGCTCAGCAGTGCATAACAGTTGTCTTTAGTCCATATCCTCAAGAGAATTTGCTATTTGTTTTCTTAGTGAGATATTTTGCCAAGGTAAGATGGCCCCTCACTGTAGCGTTAATTGTACTTCTCTCATGGCCAGTGAGGTTGAACATCTCATATGTTTATTGGTGGTTCCTTTTGAGAACTGTCAGTTTTCTTAGTCTATTCTTTGATTGGGGTGCTTGAGTTCTTGATCTTTAGTTTTTTTTTAAGTACAATTTGAAATATTAATGAGCTGAAAGATGTATATAGTTTATAAAAGTTTTTTTTTACTGTTCAATAGTCTATCTCTTCCCTCATTTAATAGCTTGCTTTGCATATAGACACTTTTAAATTTTGTGGGATCTCCCTTGTCATGTGTTGGCGTAGTGCTTGCCTATACCTGTACCTTAAAGTTTTCCCCTACTGTTTCCTCCAGTGGTTTCAGAGTTTGAGGACTTTGATGTTTGGTGAGAGTGAGGGAATCTACTTTCATTCTTCTACATATGGCTGCAGAGCCATAGTCACTAAGACTGTAGTGTGTTGTCATAAAAACAATCATATAGACTTCTGATCAGAAATAAATATATACACAGCTGCCCATTTAAACTTTTCTTTTAATTTTGAGATTATAACATACTTACATCTTTCCCCTTTCTCTTTCCTCCCTTCAAGCCTTCCCATATATGCTTCCTTGCTCTCTTTCAAGTTCATGGCCTCACTTTTTGTTAATGTGTGTTATAAATGTATCTGTATATGTGATTACACACATATTACTAAATCAGTCTGTATGTTACTTGTATGTAGTTTTCCAGGGCTGATCATGTGGCATTTGGTAGCTAGTAGGTATGTTCTTGTCTGGGGAAGACTGTTTCTCCCACTCTCAGCATTTCTTAGTTGCTAGTAGTTTTTTATATAAGGTTGAGGCATCATCGTCCTATTGGAGAGATGTTATGGGCATAGCTTCTGGCATAGTAGGAGACACAGTCTGACAGCAAAGTTCTTATCCTTTGGCTCTTACAATCTTGATGCCCCATCTCCATGAATATCCTTGGAGGCTTAGGTGAGGAAGGTGTTTTGTAGATACATTTGTTGATACTGGGCCTCACAACTCTGTATTTTGATTGGTATCATTTTTTGGAATGACCTTTACATTACAAAGAAACATTTCCTCCATGAGAAGTTTAGACTACACTTATCTGTGGATATAAGGACAAATACTTAGAGTATAGTTGGGTATTATGCTGGTTTAGTAAAATGGTGGTTGTAGGTTCTCCTCCAAGATGCACAATTTTATTAGCACTGGGTAGTTAATCAAGTTTTTAATACCAGGCATACTTTCCTTTATGTAGAGTGAATCTTAAGTCCAATTAGAGAGCAGTTGGTTAGCATCAAGGCATGTACACCACTACTGTACCCTGAGGGTGGTCTTGCCATGATAGTTATTGTGGTTTATAGGTACCATGGTTAGGTAGGACACTGGTTGCTTCCCTCCTTTAGAGGTTCACCTCATGTCTTTTGGCTTTATGAAAACTAGTCTTCAGGGAGGAAGCATTCAGGCTGGGTCTAGTTCAGAGTCCTCTGAATCCTGTGTCTGAAGAGCATGATATCGTCTAGCTGCCTAAGTTTTTGATAAAAGTGTCAGAAACAGACTTCAGTAAATGACAGCTTCCTTAAAACATAATGTTAGTGACACTGGATAGATCTCTCACTCTGCCAAAATCTGTTCCAAATGCTCCAAAGGCTTTGATGTGCGCCTTAAAGTTTGAAACTAACAGAGAAAATATTTTAAAAAGACCAAACGTAAATAAATAAAACTTCAAGATATAGAGCTAGGCAGGGACTTTCTGATAAAAGATGCCAGTAGCACAGGAAGTGATTCCAGGAATTGACAAATGGAATGAAATAAAATGAAAATGATTTTATATAGCAAAGAAAACAACTGCTAACAGGAACAAGCTACAAAATGGGGAAAATTTGCCCACCATATGGCAGACAGTGGGTTAATATCTAGCATACATGAATAACTTCCTAAATTAAATACTAGAAAAAATCTCTTCCAGTAAATAAATGGCATATTCAGTTGGACAGACAGTTTTGAGAAGAAAAGATACAATTGCCAACAAACACCTGAAAAAATGTTCAACATCCCTAGCTATCAAGGAGACCCAGTAAAACTGCTTTGGGACCCCACATCACCTCCATCAGAATGGTTTTATCAGGAAAACAAGTGACAGCAGATGCTGGTGAGAATGTGGGGAAAGAGGAGAACATATATACTGGGAGGAAAATGAACTTTTGCAGTCATTATAGAAAATAATATATATGTTACTTAAAAAATGAAAAGTAGTCTTACACACAACCCTGTTATACCAGTCCTGTCTGGAGTTCTAAAGGACTACAAACTACTCCAGAGGCATTTCTTTTTTATTTTTTTATTTTTTAAAGGGTGTCATATATAAGTGCCGTGCTTATATCATTCTCAATCCTTCCTTTCCCCTCCCCAGTTAAAGCCCCTGCACCTATTTTCTCAATTCCCTCTTTTATAGCACCTGTGTCTTCTACAGCGGTATTTGTACATCTGTGCTGATTGTTGCAGGATTCACAGGAGCTGAAAAATAGAACCACCTTAGATGCCTATCAATAGATAAATGGTAACGTGAGATGCATAAATACACTGGGACTTTATGCAAATGTAAATAAAAATGAAATCTTCACATTTTCAAAAAATGGATGAAAGTAAAAGTCATTATAATAAACAAAAATAATTCAGACCCAAAGACAAATGCCACATGTTTCTTTTGTATGTAGAACCTCAGTTTTTAGTGTGTATGTGCATATGTGTGTGTGTGTGGGGGGCATAAAACTAGAAAGAAGACCGTAGGAGGGGATGAAGAGATCTTAAGGGAGAGAGATGCCCAGTGAGGGTGATGGAATACAGGCCTATATGAGTGATAGGGCAGTAGAGGGAAGGGGGTTAGGGAGCAAGAGGGAGGCAGGGCACAGAGAGGCCAGTGGGAAGGAGGACAAATGAGAATGAAGTATGCAGATGCCATAATGAAGCTCCTTTCTTTGTAAACTTATTTAAATTGATTTTAAAAACAAAGCTCAAGAGGGGGTTTGCTGGGGAGCTATCACAGGTGTTACAGACTTCTGGGCAGAGCTGTAGGAGTTTGGTAGAGTCCAGGGCTTGGCACTTTCAGATGGCTCCTTTCTTCCTGCTTTCTATACTAGCCGTTCAGCTTTAGTCCATAAAGCCCCAGAGAAGAACTTCATCCCAGGAGGAGGATGGGTACAAAGTCATGCACTTTAGGAATCACCAAGGTGTTTTTTCATCTTCTTTCTGGAGCACTAAATTTGCTCCCTACTGTGTGCTTTGCAAGGCTCTAAGTTCTCAGCCTCTGCCAGCAGGGATTTTATCCAGTGTTACTCAAAACCAAGTTGATCCGTCCCTTGTCAGAATTAAGTAGAATTACCATATTACCTTGGGCTCCTCCTGTGGACAGTGTTTTAGGCTGTCTCTGCTAGGCACTCTTAAAAAATGAATCTGCGGTTACTCCTAATTTACATTCACCTCAGTTGCTTGTGCCCTGTCTTTTCCTAGTCCCCAGACTTGCCTTGCATGATTCCTCCTCCCTGTAGTTGTGCTCTCTTCCCTATAGCTACAAACTGCTTCCTCAAGGCCCGAGACAGGGATCTCCTCTGTGAATCTTGTTCTCTTTGTAAAAGACATTCTGAAGCCTAGACCATTCTTCTTGGTCTACATAATGTGTCTGTGTTTGTTCTTCTGTGAAAGTGTAAACACTGGGATATACCTCAAAGAACCCGGGTGAAGAAAGTGAGAATTTTGAGTCAAAATGATCAGGATTTTTTCCTCACTCTGAGATCCAGGTTATTCAATCTCTTGGAGACTTAATGTGCTAATGTTCAACAGAGTTTTGAGGAAGCATTGGCTCTGTGGTCACTCAGGCAGTCCCCAGGTGTCATAGCACTTTACAGCATATTGAATGCTGGATAGTGTCCCATTGGAATCTGACTACTTCTTCTCTGGCTGTGCTTAAGGCTACTGATAACTGCTAATGGGGTTTATGAATCAAGTAGATTTACAGGTAGTCTGGAAGGGCTATGTGATACATGAAAAGTTGTCGCTGTGAAGTAAGGGAAAGGGAGGAGGAGAGAGCAGGGATGGGTGGGTACTGAACTGGGAAGAAGCCGGAGGAGCATGCATCTGGGTTTGGGGGCAGGAGGAGCAGATGCAGTGCAGTGGGCAGTGTGGAGCTGCCTGCCTCCTGCACCTGAGCCACACTATTTTTGGTATCCTGAAGGGCTTAGTTTACCTGTGATTTCCCTCATGGGGCTTTTGATGTTGTTGGAAAAGGCCCACATGATTTAGTTTCCACATTTTTGTCTCTATTTAGTCAGAAGCATTTCATGCTTTAAAAATTAGCTTAAAATAATTTGGAGTGGGGGAAGTTTTAGTTTTCATTTTTGTCGGAGAAGAGTTTCTAGCCAGTGCCCCTGGAGACTATGCTGCTTGCATCCATGCCAGAGGAGCAGAGGAACAGTTCACTTTCACTTTCTCAGAGTTGTCCAAAGAGTTGCCACCACGTTGAGCTGGAATGAAGCAGTACAGACAACCACTGCGCTCCTTCTAGGGAAGACCAGGATAATGGATGATGCTGACTATATTCTAGGATGCAAAACTGCGCACCTCTGTGTACTGGACCTGGCTTTTGCTTCTACCAGGCCCTGTTTTGAACCTCTGCTGCTACTTTTCTTCCAGTTTTCCTCTAGGGATTTTTGACCCGTGGAGGATTTATCCCATACCCAATGCATGGACAGACCCACAGAAGCTAAGGAGTTACCTAAGTGTCTCCCCTGCCCACAGGCAACGACAGCATGGACATAGTTGCTGCTTCTCCCATTTCTCAGAAAGCTAACTCAGAAAATTAACAACAGCTCCTTTGAAGATCTTTCTAGAATCTAGCCCTACTTGTGCTATTTTTGGTACATGCAATTGTATTATTGTTTTACTCAAGAGGTCAGCAGAGAGTGGGAGGAAGGACTGAGGGATCCAGAGTGGTCAATGACACCACTAGAAGACATACAGAGGAAACTAACCTGACTCATGGGGGCTACAGAGACTGAAGTACCAACCAAAGAGCTTGTGTGGGCTGCACCTAGGTCCCCTAAACATATGTAGCAGATGTGCTGCTGGGTCCTCAGGTGGGTCCCCTAGCAATGGGAGTAGGGACTGCCTCTGACTCTGTTGCTTGCCTTTCCCCTAGCTGGGCTGCCTTGTCTAGCCTTAGGGAGAGGAAAGGCTTAGTCCTGCTGAGATTTGATGTGCCAGGGTGGGTTGGTACCCCTCTTTGAGGAGGAAGAGAGGAGGGAGAATAGAGAGAGGGGTGTGGAAGGTGAGGCTGTGCGGAGAGAAGGGAGAGGTCTGCCATTAGGCAGTAAAGTGATTATATATATTAATAAAGAACCATATAAATAATAAAAAACAAAATAGTTATGTGTACAGATACTCGAGAAGAGAGGAGGGTACCTCATACTTTAGGGCCACATAGGGAGTACTGGGATTGGTCATGTGGCAGAGGAAGGTGCACATCTATGGACAAAGCCTCCTTGTGGCTTTCCTGGGAAGGGAGGAGAGACGGGATAAACAGGCTTAGACTGGCCTGCCTGAAATGGCCTCTGAAACATCAGAGGTGCTCCTAGTTGCTCAGTATCTGGCCTTTGAGTAGGGCTAGATAAAAATTACCCCAATTGTGTGAGACTAAGATGGGAGTGGAACGTCTGGATTTCTTGGCTTATACCTGAAAAGTACACCTCAGCTAGGAGGATCTCTCCTTAGGGTTAGGTGACAACTGCGGCAGTAGACTAAGACAGGGCAACTCAGGGACATTGCTGAGTTGTCTGGAAGAGAAATGACTAATACATGAATATAGGGCAGATGTTAAAATGCTGCCATAATGATGGCAACTCCCTGTGGCATCTGTGGCTTCCTCGTTCCACGATGTACTCTCACTGCCTTCTGCTGCTTCTTGGGATCCAAACTGCTCCTGCCCCACCCCTTTCCAAAAGGAACCTGGACCTAAGTTACATATGGGAAGCAATTCAAGATTTGGATGCTGTCCCAAAGCCCTATTTCTAACCTAGAGCTCTTCTGGTCCCATGGAAATCGCCCCACTGGCATATGTGAGTGGACTCAAAAGAGGACCCTTATTTCTTTGTATAAGGTAAGATTTTGGCTTAGAGTCCAAGTGCATCTGGCCATCCCAGGAGCTCATCTTACTGTGGTTCCTGAGATGTGCTTTGCCATCCCTGGTCCCTTTCTTACTGTATTTCCTGTGATGTACTCGGCTATCTTCCCTAATTCTTCTTTGCTATGTTGCCTATGATACATGTTTTACTTAAACAAAAAATTAAACTAATTTTGGTCAAATTTTATCTTTGAGTTTTTCCTTTATGAATAATAGTTCATCTTTTACTAATTAGAATTAATCACCAAGCATGTTCTCAATTTCTACTGAATATGATCACGTGTTCATACTGAAAGAGCCATATGCCTCGTCTCTTCCTTCACCATATTTTCCTGTGTGGTTTTCCTTATGAAATTAAAGCTCTGATTTCCAGCATCGTCATTGCAATTGCTAATTTTCTGTAACCTACATGTGATGTAATTTAGGATTACTGTCTCACGACTACTACCAAATCTAAGAGTTCTTTCCAGTGTGTGTGTGTGTATGTGTGTGTGTGTGTGTGTGTGTGTGTGTGTGTGTGTGTGTGTGTGT
>OU015744.1:143172959-143202051 GCA_907169655.1 Acomys percivali
TGTGTGTGTGTGTGTGTGTGTGTGTGTGTGTGTGTGTGTGTGTGTGTGCGTGTGTGCCATGTGCATGTATCCTTAGAATTGATTTCGGGGGGCTGGTGGAGTAACTTAGTAGTAGGCTTCTTGCCTAGCATGTATAAGATCCTGGGTTCAGTTTCTAGGCCACCAAGACTATAAAATTTCTCTAAGGATGCATAGTTCCATAATTGTCAGAAGATAGTAGTTCATGCTTATGTTCAATTATACTATCATTAATTTCACATATAGCTATTCATGTTTCTATTTGTATGCTACTTTAAATTTTTGTTTATTTCAAATATTAAAACTTTTTAAAGATTTATTTATTTATTTATTATGTATAGTGTTCTGCCTGCATGTACACCTTCAGGCCAGAAGAGGGCATCACATCACATCACATTATAGATAGCTGTGAGCCACCATGTGGTCGTTGGGGATTGAACTTGGGACCTTTGGAAGAGCAGGCGGCGCGCTTACCCACTGAGCCCTTTCTCCAGCCCTCAAATATTAAAACATTTACACAGCTCAACAGCATAAGATATTTACAGCTGTGGATTCATTACCTCATATCTAGCCTAATCTCCCTAGTCCTAGTCCATCCAGTATAGTCATTTTTATAGTTTTTGGTCCTTTTTTGGGGGAGGGGGTTTGTAAAATATTTCTTTTTGTTTCTTACTGGAGAGAGAATAAAATATAATTTTTATGCATATTGCCCCAATTAAATATATCTTGAAATTCATTTCTTATCAGCATGTAGAGTTATATTTTGGGCTATTGTTCAGCAGCATAGACAGCTAGTTTATGAATGTACTGCAGGTAACATGGCTGGTAGGTGGTGTTAGCCTAAAGATAGCAGAATTCCTCAAGAGAGGGCAGCAAATTTTAGCCATGCATAGCATAACACCTTTGGAGTTGCTAAAGGATAATTTCTTCAAAAGCACACAAATGTAAAGTAAACATATGTCGGTGAGTTTATTTAATTGTTAAGGAAACCAGGAAAATATTAGAACTATTTGGAAGATGTGATGCTTCGTCTTGATTGTCAACTTGATAGAACTGGGGTGTGAGTGAGCAGTACTTCTGGGTGTGCCTGTGGGATGATTTCAGAAACAATTAAGTCATAGGGATTTGAGAAAATGGATCTTCTGATATGGGGACATTATCAGACATATGAAAGAAGGTAGGCCCTTGTGGAGGAATTTGTAACTAGGGGCATATAACTGGGAATTACATCTTGCTCTGGTCTCTTCCCATATCTCATTTTCTTGTTTTCATGTGTGCAATGATTTAAGTTCTTTTTCTGTGTTTTCTCTGTTGTGATGGATGAGCCCTACAAAACCATGAGCCAAAACAGATCTTTTGTGCCTTAACTTCTTCATGTCAGATGTTCTGTCACAGTGATGAGGTGGGTACCCAGCATAGAGAAGAATCCTAAGGCAGGCAGATAATTAAGGCCAGCAGGAAAGCAGAAATGAATTTGCTTAATAGACATTAAACTGTCAAGACTTGTCAGTATCTGCAAGGAAGTAATTAGTTGTATTTCATTTGACAAGGTTCCTTTTCTGTAGGCAAAAATCATGTTACCCATCTGTTTTCTTTAGTTTCAGGGGTGTGAAATAGGTTCAAGATAATGAAAGTGGTAATATCGTGTATTGGGTGAGCTCCACAGTATACCCACAAAACATTACTAATTTTAAAGACTAACAGTTTTCTTTGACAGTGTTTGTGAGAGGGATAGAAATGAAGAGTGGGGGAAACCACCCAGCTCACTTCCCCCTAGACTGGCTGAAGTCGGAGCCAGTTGTAGCTGCCTTGTGTTGTCTGCATTTTCATGTTCTCTTGAAGGCAAGGAAAAGCATGAGGGTTTCTGCATGTTCTGAAACACCAATCACAGAACTCTAACATGCTTCAGCACTCTGACAAAGTACTAGGGGACATGGGCACAGATCCCACTGCCCAGGTACAAGTACAAGTCCCTCTTCTGTCAATCTTTACTAAGTCAGTGGCCGTCTTCTAGGTGTCAGCAGATTCCTAAGCCTACCCATTTTGTGTGGCCTGCTATTCAGTGGAAAGAGGCCGTTGTTAGTCTTTTGACTTCTGAAAGAAATTAAGAGAGAAATTTAAAACAAGTCTTTCAGTTTCCATTTCCTACCAGCTTCCTGGAGTTCCCTGGAGACTGGCAGTGTAGCTGAGATCTCACAGGTAAATCTTCATGGACGGAACCCAAGTTCTACTTAACTGTAGCTTGTGTCAAGTGGGATAATGGCTAGGATACCTCAGAATGGGCTTTGATGATCCCTTGAAGGGTTTCTTTGTTATTTCACTTTCTAATTTTTGTTTGAGTTCAGTAGAAAGGTCATTTTTTATTTTTTACTTATTTTTTACTACCTGATACTGTGAACATTTTAATGATAGCCATCTTGGAAGTGTTTACTGAGAAGATATTCCACTTTTACTCCAGTGTGCATGCGTAAGCTGTCTAAGTGTCTTGGAAGACAACTCCTCAGAGCACTCCTTCACTATGGTCCCAAAGCTGTTCTACCACAGACTTGTTTGATGGTACTGCTATCTGCCTGGCTGTCCAGAAAGAAACCCCTTTCTGTCTTGAACTTCCTTTCTTCTTTGTCCTATGTGCCTAATCAACTATCACTTCCTATTGCTTCTCCTTTATTCCTTTGTTTTCCCAAACTACCCTGTCAAGACATCGGCTTCTGTCCTAATGTTTATCACCTCATGCTCCCAAGATGGCTGCTGCAGCTCAAATACTATTTTCAGCTTTCAGCAGGAAGAAGAAAGGAAGAGGGGGAAAAGGGGGAAAGATGAAGTTTAAAGGGAAGAAAGTGTTCTCCTATTAAGTATTTGCAAGTTTTGTTTCCAATTATATTTAATTTATATTTAAATCATATTTAATCACGTTTCCAATCATATTTAATTGGGGCAGAATTACAACACAAAGCTACCTACTGCACCAAGAAAAGCTGGAGAATTGCATATAATGTTTTCTTTCTTTTTTCTTTCTTTCTTTCTTTTTTTTTTAAAAAGGAAGGCAGGTGAGCTGGGAGTTGCTGACAAGAGTTAAGTGATTTCCAGTTATTGCTCTTTTTTGTATCTGCCTTTAAATTTGTCATTGTGCCTTTATCTGGTGGTACAGGTTCTGTAGGCATCTCCAAAACTGCTTTTTCTCTTGGGACCTATACAGATGCACCAGAATGATAGAGAGCTATTGTGAATCCGCTGATGGTTGCAAATGAATTTGTATTTCATTACTTTGTTTACACTTAAGAATTAGTCACCTATGTATATTAAGATTTGCTATTTCGGTTACAAATAGCATGCTCACTTTGTGTGTGTTCATGGGGACCTTCCTCTATGTAGGCTCAATTTTCTTAACCAATATATTTTATTAACAACTTAGTGACCGAGCATACGTCCCTTATAACCCAACTAACCAAAACAATAGGAAATGAGGATTAATGGACACAATAACAAAACCTTAAGGATATCAGTTCCGAGGAATGATTCTTCATGCGTGAGCCGCAGGATTTCTTCTGCTGGAACATGGGGTAACCAGAACCCAGAGCCTCAGCAGGAGCCAGAGCCCCGAAGCCTTCTCTCAAGCAGTTTTCTCTAGGAGCATCTTGAAGTGCAGCGATGAACAGCCCAAACTATCCCAAGTCTCCAAAAAGCCCTGCCTCCAGTTCTGAGCTCATTTATATATCTGCTCCCAGAGTCTGTTCACGAGATCTTTTCAGCTGGCAACGATTAAGCTCCTGCACGAGGTGGTTGCTCTTCTAGTGAATTAACCTCACCTGTTCTCTCATGAGACTGGTCCTATCCCGCACTTGGAATCCTAAAAAACAGGTTTATCTCTCTGTCACCTCTAGGCCTGCTCTGCAGTGTACTAGTCTCCCTGAAAAACAGATAAGATACCACAATTGTGCATAAACACCCTTTACTCTTAATTAATTAATTAATTAATTTGGCTATTATCATTTTATTCAAGCAACTTTACAAATGACCCAGGAAGTGTTTGGATTTTATTCTAGACAACACCACTGCCTCTGCTCCAGCCTCAGTGGGTGGCTCCGTTGTGCCTTTGAGCTGCTCCACATGTTCTGTTGGCTGCTGTACTGCTCTGGCCTTAGATTCATCTCCTATGTCGCATTTCCTTGTTGCCTTTCCAGGGCCCTGAGGCTGAGTAGGTGAGCATTCCTTGGATTCCTTTCAACCTTGTTTGCTCCCTAGCTATGGTGTTGTGCTATTTATTGTTAGTGGTTGGGGCTACAAAGACACACCAGTAAATTTAAAAGAAGACAGTTCAGAGCTATAAATAGGATCCATTGAAGAATTTCCAGTACTTCCTTTCACATCCCTAACTCCCCATTCATCTCTCCATTCTAGGGTCTGGAATGGGACCTGGCACACTGATGAAATCCAATGCATGTTTATCGAATAAGAAAATAAGGGAATGGAGAAAATGCCCAGGAAGTTGATTGGAAGACCTTTATGTAGCAGCTGCTGTTCTTGTTCTTTCTCCTGGAACCAGAACTACATTAACATATAATTAACATAGAACCAGTCTTCATTAATAAAACCAGATCATATTAAGCTATATGGTTAGGGCTTCAAAACTGTCCTGCATTTCAGGGGCTCGTGAGTCTGTTTCCTGTTCCTAATGTGTTCTTGACTGATGTAAAAGAGGTTTGGATGGACACTCCAAGTCATCATCATGGATGGCAATGGTCATTAATAGAACTGCTTGTTGTCACTGATGTCCTTGACAAAGGTTCAAGAAGCCTTACAAGGTACTTTCCCTCAGATAGGTGGTACTCTTCTCCCCTTCACGACAGAGCCATCCTTTTGGCATAGCAAGCCAGTACTTGTTCTGTGATAGGCTGCAGGCGCTGATCACAGTCTTCAAGAAGTTGACTATCTACGTACATACAGGCCTACTCTCTACCTTTCTGTCCCAGCATGAGCATAGCTGGTGAGTCTCAGACTCCTCCCTGTACATTACTCACACTCTGTCAGGAGGCTTTGTTGAGTTCAAGTGGCATTCCCTCGGCCTGGGTGGAGTGCTAAAAGCCAAGCTTCCTCAGATGAATGCAATTCCACAGAAGCGAGGCTGGGCCATCTCACAGTGTCTTGGTGCAAATATAAAAGTCTTCCTTCTGGGAAGAACATAACCAGTGTAGGCAATGGTCATTGTGTAAGCACCTGCTCTCAGATAAAATAATTGGGGAAAGCCTACATTTCCTCAAAGATTTTTCTCATGAAGTTATTTATTGATTTGTTATTTTAATTAGCTTTTAATTAGCCTTAAATTTTCATGATTTTCATGAAGATTATAAAATAATATAAGAAGATTGCATAGAACCCACACCTAGTTTCTTCTGTTATTATCCTCTTACATTTCTATGATATATATTTCTTAAAAATAACTTAATCCCAGGACTTGAGAGGCAGAGGAAGGTGTATCTCTAAGTTCAAGGCCAGCCTAGTGTATAGAGTGAGTTCTAAGACAGCTAAGGCTATTCAGAGAAACCCTCTCTCAAAAAACCAAGAAAAAATAAATCAATATTGACATGTTATTATAGACTTCAGTCCAAATAGTGTTCAGGTTATTTTTCTTTTGCATGGTAGTATATGTTAAGTGCCAAGATCTCATTAGGGACACAGCAATACATGTTGCATTTTAGTGATGTCTGTTAGCCTCCTCCTGGCAATGGTAGTTCCTCTGGCTTTCTATGCTATACAACTACGATAGTTTTAAAGAGTATTAGTCAGGTATTTTGTAAAAGGATCCTCAACTCAGATGGCTGATATTTACTTCATGACTAGACTCTGTGTTTCAACTGTTTTTATTTATTTAGGTTTTCAGACTTATGAAATCAACAGATTAGGAGAGAACTGACATTATATAGACAATTGCTGTTATGCCCATACATCCTAGCATGGCTATATGAGAAAGCAGTGGATCATGGGGCAGATGCAGAAGAAGGGGGTGCTGTGAGTAGGAGTCATGATTTGGGTTTCTATGGGAAGAACAGATAGGACCAGGGAAGGAATCACAGGATTGGACAGACTGATTTTGTGGTCTCTGGAGCAGAAGGTTGCTTACACTTAATTCCAAGTGACCTGTGCCCTGAGTGATTAGAGGGCTGGAGTTATTAGAGCAGTGAATAGAGATCAGGAACATGAAAGGCCAATAAAGAGGAAATCAGGTACCCCTGGTGTGAGCGGATGTTAAAGCACAGCAGATCAAGGAAAAATGAAGAATCTGGCTGTGCTGGGCATGTACACACAGGGCAGATGTCAAAGCCCAGAGTTTCCAGAAGCTATACCCATGCTTAATAGACAGGATTCCATGTTGTTTTGGAACTGCTAGAAGAGGTAGGAGAGCATTTTGTCATATTGTAGCAGGCCTGTGTTCTGTTAGTGTATTGGTTTGAAAACATTAATAATAAACTAAGAGTCACCAATAATGTGTCAGTGTTGCATTATTGAAAAGGAATCATTGAGCACTTCTACTTGGTGTAATGTAACCAAGAGTGAACGAACCCAGACTTGACTTTCCTTCTTCCCTCTGTATGTGTCCTCTGTTGTTCCCTGTCTGTTGTGTAAGTCTGAATCTATGCCTTCCTGAACGCTGTCATGTGGATCTATCTGTCCTTGGCTCTGTGTCTTTGTGCGCATGAGCATGCCTATGTGTGTGTCTGTAACAAAGGGCTTTGCTCTCTCGTTAATTGAACAGCACAGAAAGTATCATATTAGGGAAGGCATAAGGAATAGTTTACAGAATTTTACAAGAGATTAAGTCACTGATTCTAACTTAACCCAACAGACCCAGATGTCAGACAGGATTATAATCATCATTGTTTATCGAGCATTATTTCATATTAATTTTATAAGGTTTATTTTATTTTATTTTCTGTTTTCAGCAAATGATTATCACGACACACATACACACATGAATTACTCTCTGAGACAGGGGCATGAAAGAGTACCTAGCTTAAGACCACAGCAATGCTTTAGTTTAGGTTCTAAAACTTGATTACATGGGAAATCCAAGCAAGTACTGTTGGTTGTTATATTTGTCTCTCAAGGGCAGGTTAAACAACAGGCTGAGTACCGAGTAAGTTAGTCTTAAGTGACCTCAGGGTGAGTTATTAATTCTGTCTTTAAGGTCCAGTCTCTTTGAAAGTAAGAAATATTTTTATCACAATGTTACACATTGGTATGCTGATATTGACTTTCATCTTTTGGCTAATTCAACTCTACATTTATAACATCATCTTCACCTGATGTTTACCTTTCACTCTTAATTCATATGTCTGGTGTTTGCAGACTAGACTTTCAATCAATAAATATGCAAAATAGCCTTTCTCAAATCTTGATATTGAGGAAGAATAGTACATTTTGATAGTGACTTATAGTCCCTAGAGGTGGGTATCTCTTTAGAATGATGTGTCAAAACCTGGTCTCAGGCAAGCTGAACTCAGGGAAGACCTGTGTCTGAAAATCCCTCTGTCTCTACCATGGCAGTACTATTACTAAACACACATCTTCATGGATGCACTTAGTCCTACCCAACACGTCAAGCTGATCCCTCTGCACTGAAACAGGATGTCCACAATGATCTGTATGTCTAGTCCTAGCCTGTCTTCTGCATGTAAATAAAAAGACATCTGATTTATCCACCAATTACCTGCTGAGTATCTTATGGAGCCCTGTGATGTAGGTGGTAATGAGCAATGTCTAAATCTTCTGCTCTTCCTTTGTATATCCTGAGTGGAGGTGAAGAACACACATTTCTCTTTCATCCTTAGGCTCTAAGTCACAGAACTGCCTGTGGAACTCCCTCATTGATGGGCTCACCGGGAATGTCAAGGAGAAGCCACGGCCAACAATTGTCCAGGACACCCGACCCCCAGAAGAAATTCTGGCAGATGAATTGCCGCAGTTGGATAGCCCAGAAGCTTTGGTGAAGACATCCTTCAGGTTTGGTGGATGAGAATCCAGTTTTTCCTCCTTAATGATTTTGAGAGCTGTCTCAGTCCACTTGGATGCCCACTCAAGGAGCAACAAGTGACTTTTTTTGTACTGTATGAATTAACATTGATGAAGTATTGTTGTGATTAATGCTAGCTGGACTTCCAGGTAGATTCCCCAAATGTAGTGAACATTTGTGGTTCATTTCTGCTGGTAGTTAATTGGTGTTGTCATCTCAGTGCAGAGGCTCAGGTCTCAGTGATGTTGGCAGCCTCAATTGGGCTAATGACAGTTTTGCTTCAAAGGACAATAATGCATCTGGATAAATGCACAGAGATAAAGCATGTGGTGGGATTCATTCAGCCCTGTGTCTTTGCTGTCTCTTGCTCAGGGGAGGTCTCTACTTGTGAGAGACATAAGCACTGTGGTTGAGGTAAATGAAGTATGATCTTGTGTTGTTCCCCAGGTGGCTGGATGCTCTGCATCTTGCTCTTAGACTGGCATCTTTCTGGAAAGGCCTCTTTCATTTTCTTTTAACTGTATGCACCATTTTCATTGCAACTCTACCTCTTATCCTCTCATTCATGTAAGAAAAGTTAATCTGGGTATGAATGTGTTATGAAAAAGGGATTTAATTTTTATGAATGGTCTTTGAAACATCCAGTGCTATTTGTGTCAGAAATTGAGATTTCATAATTCTTTCAACTTCCTGTCCTCTCCTGCTTTCTTTCTGTTACAGTAATTTTACTGGTTCTACTTTTCTTGTCACTATAAATTTTCCTGTTCTCCAAATCACTAGTGGAACATGTAAGCTTAACTACAGGAGACCCTTAGACTTCATAAAATGTTTTTTAAATGAGCTGTCTTTTGCATAGAGGTAATGTGTGTAAAGGCTTAGTTAAAGCCATTTCATTGTGTGCAGGTTCTTAGGTAGATTGAATTATAGATGAGTCTGAACAGAGGTGTGAATAGGGGTTTTGTTTGGATGTCTTAATGCAACATAATGGCTACATTGGGGAGACAAGAACTGCAGGCAAATGATTTTCTTATTCCCATAAAGGGTTTGCATCCTGAGGTTTTGGATGAAAGAGAGGCTCTCTCTGTGAACCTGCATTTCTCTGCAAATGATGGCAGTAAAGCATGGATGTTGATTGGCTTTCTTAGTTATGCAACCTTGCCCTAGAGACTGTCTGCTCATATGCAATGTATCCATAACCATTTCGTCCATCTCAAAACATGCTCATTGCCTTCTTTTATTACTGGGCGAAGGGTTACTCTCACAGAAGGACCATCTCTGCATCCATCTTCATCACCATTACTCATTCTTCTTGTAGTGCCTTAAGCTTTTACATAGAAAGTATAGATTGGTTGGTGGCTCTTTACTTGATGCACTAATTGTAGTGCATGCCAATGTCTTCATTCCTGAAAGGGATTAATGATAAATTATTAAGGTTGGGACTGCTTTGTGATACTTTGTGAAACTTGGCCCAGGAGGAAGGCACAGAGGACACAAATACCCCACCTCTGTATGAGTGGAGGCTAGAATCTATTGGCATTAGCCAGTTATTTTTTGGTCTTCTGTGTGTTATTCTACACCATTCTTCGATTTAACATTAACGTTGTAAATGGAACATATTACATTCTATAGTTTTACTTGTGAGTATCAGGATCAGGGGTGTGTGTGTGTGTGTGTGTGTGTGTGTGTGTGTGTGTGTGTATGTGTATTGACATATAAATTGCCAAGCATACCCAAAATACTTGGTTTATTATCAATTAGTAATTAAGAAGTATCAGTTTATGCTTTCAATAGTGCCACTTTAAAAAAACACATTTTGAATTTCAAATGAAAGAAGAAACTGTAGATGAATTTTATATAATTAAAAATAGGAGTATTTGTCCTGTGGAAACCTGAGAGTTGTTTACTTGCAATGTCTATGACTCAGGGGAAAACCTGCCTTATGCTCACATAGTTTTAAGCTTCAGGGAAATCACATAGAGTTGGGAGTTCTCACCTGAGGTCCTGGAGGGTCTTGCTTGCTGAGGAGGATGAAGTGATGCCCAGGAACTGTCAACACCCACCCTTTCAGGAATTCTGCAGTGTTGATACTTTTGAGTGCTTCAGAGTGAGTGATAACTTTGATTGCTCCATTCTTCCTCTCCTTTTGGAATCCAGGGCCATGAAATAATGGTACCAGCTCTTACTACCAAACAAGATCCGAACAGCAATGGCAATATGCCTACGGTGCCAAGTCCTCAGGAAGGGCTGGGGCTCTTTGGCTCCTCACAGATGCCCCATGCTTGCTGACAGTTTCAGTATCAGCTCTAAGCCTGCTGTCTTCCATCACCCACCAGAAAGAGGAGGTGCTATGTTATGAATAACCTCATGGACTTACTAGGTGACACCACCAAACCCACATATCCTCCTCACAGTGTTTATTGTCCCTTGCAACCCATCCTCATTTGGCAATACAGACATTTTCTTAGCCATCTTCAATAGAGTGGATAATCAAAGGGAAGTTGCTTAATTCCACCATCCCCTAAGCTTTTCTAGCTCTTTCCAAGTAGGTAGAAGCAAATACACACAGGCTACCTCCAGGACAAAGAATGAGAACCAGCTTGACAGTTGTGTAATGTGTTCATTCAAATAAGTCTTCTTAGACCAAAAGAACAGAGTACCATAAAGCAAAATTCTATTTTCCATTCCTAAAGTTAGAAAGAGTTCATACGTTTATGAATAGTAGAAAAATTTTCAGAAATGTTTAAAGAGTTTGTATGTTTTCGTCTTCTCCAAGCTTGCTGTTACAACAACAAATATCCTCCTACTGTCAGGTGTGACCCTGTTGTAGAACAAACTTAAAATATAGAGTGGATGTCATAGAGAATTTCCTAGTAGATTTACTTGGAAGACATTAAGTCATACCAAGTAGGATGTGTAAAGAAGTACTGCCTCCAAAATACTCCAAAGATAAAGAATCTGCTAACTAGTCCTGTTAGAGATAAGCAATATGTAGTCTGCTGGGATGTAAATGTGCATCAGGAATGACCAGCCATTATGGTCCACTCTTCTAACAGAAGGAGACACGGTGACTTAGAACCAGCCATTCAACCCATTTCTCTATCTGAAAACATGCCTGCAATGAGCAGCTCAAGGAGATAGTGCAGGGTGATGACCATCATTAATTCTGGCCTGCTATAAAGCCCTTGATGTTTTTCTTAAGAAAAGTATGATTCTGCCAAATGGGCTAGATGACCCTGGGTAACAACTATTTTGAAAAAATATATAACAGCACTGACACACATGAAAGCATTTTGGCAATACCTTTGTTGTGTACATTTCCTATCTGCCTAAGTGGCCAGACTTGAATATGTGGCATCATAAGCCTAAGGTATATATTAGTTAGTGAGATCTTTGAAAGTTTCTGTTTGAATCTGACTCCCTTTGGGCATTAGCCAGAGCCAGATGGTGCTATTCTGGAAGAGCTTTTTCTTTGTTTTTCCTGTGGTATAAATCCTTACTAGGGAGGGAACATATTTCTGCTTTAAACTTACAACCAACCCAAAAGATGCTGTATTTGTGGTGGTTTGAAGGAATATGGTACCAATGGGCTCATTTCATTGAACACTTGGTCCTCAGTTGGTGGAACTGTTTGAAAAATATTAGGGGGTGTGGCCTTGTTGGAGGTTCTGTGTCACTGGGGGTGGTTTTGAGGTTTTAAAAGACTTATGCTATTCCTGGGGTCTCATGGTTGGGAATTGAGATCTGGGTTCTCAGCTCTTTCATCACTCCACCTTCATGGACTCTAAGCCTCTGAAACCATAAGCCAAATTAAATGCTGTCTTTTATAAGTTTCCTTGGACATGGTCTTTTATCATAGCTATAGAAAAGTTACAATGACACTGCAGAGAAGAAGAAACTATCTCAAAAAGATAGATCCTATGATTTGAACTGAATTAAAAAATAAGCTGGTAGGAATGCTTACTTGGTAGTTGCTGTCACTAATGGCAGTAGCCAGAGGGAAGCTGGCTACTTCAGTTCAGGTACTTTTGATTATAAGTCCTTGGAGTTCACTTTAAATAACCAGATCATTGAAAGCATGCTCATACATGCAGTCCTACCTCAAGACAAGCTCCTGGATCTACCACCTCAAGCTTGTCCTGCAAAGAGCCTAGGACTGCCACTGAAGGTTATCATGATTTATGTCAGTTAGTGGTAATGACAGAATGTGTCACTGAAAGTGAAACATTGACATTCAGACTGAGAAAGTAAGATTTTGGAAAATGATTGGACAACCCTTCCTCCTAGGCTGTACACTGCTATGTGAGGTATGTAAATACCATCTCAGGTCGAAGCACATGTCCTGGTGCCTTTTTCTTGTCCTTCTCTGTTGGGTGAAGGACAGATGCTCATTGTTCTGCAGCAGACATTTCAGTGTCATCTTGTGAAGAAAGTGCCAGGGCTTGACGGGAACCAATGTTCTTTCTTGTCCAAACTCAGGTCCCAGCTGTCTCTGGGAAGTGCCAAGGTTTAACTCTTACTTGTATTGAGGGTTAGAGTCATCATCATCTCAGAATGGACACTTCCAGGTTCCCAGTTAGACAGGTTCAGTGTTTGGTGTCTCTATATTCAATTTTAGTTCTGACAATCCACTGGCAGATTGCGTTCAGAAAGCACAGGTCTTATTTCCGCTCAATAGTTCCTAGACTCCTTGCATGCCTCTTAGTGTACAACATACATGTTACTAGACCAAAGGTGAAGCTGTGGTTTCAGCTTTACATGGCTGTGGCACTGAAAGCTCCATGAGCATTTAATAGAAGAACTCTGCTTTCAAAACCCATGGCTCTTGGAAAGAAGAAAGTAAGACCAAGAAAGGAAATACTCCCTGGAGACTCTACTTGAGATCCTCTTGTTCTTGTTTCTCATGGCCTCTCTCTGAGTCTGGTGCTCTGCCCTAGTTGTTCTTAAAGAATGGGGAGCAGATAGAAGCTGGCGCTAATGGGCTAGGTCTAGGCACATTGGGTATGAATAAACTTTTAAGTACCGCCATTTGAAGACCCAAAAGAAAAGGAAACTTTTCCCATGAGAGCCTGATATGTCACTTGCCTGCTGCTAGGCCCTCAAAAATTAACAAAGTGAGTCTTGTTATCCAGGCTGTACATGTCAACAAGTTGAGAGACTGAACCACATGTCCAAAGTTATCAGCAGGTGGCAGAGCTAAAGAATTGAAATAATACCCCCTGGCCCCAGCCAAGAAACCTCTACCATTTATGGCCACCACCATGTCACCATGACATTCATGTCCCTGGAACTGTTAGGAATTAAGACAAGGGGATTGGTGCTACTAGTCTGAGTGTGATCTTTGAAAATATACTTTGATATCCCAAATTTCCTGTAACGCAGGCCCTACCCTGCTCTGTGGCATCAAGTGATTTTTTTTTAGTTTGTATTTATGCTTTCAAACCACCTTTTTTTGGATAAAAGCTGTTTCAGGCACTGCCCCTCAAACTTTGTGTCTGAAGAGTGCTTTCAGGAGTTTGGTTAAATGAAGACTTGACTTAGCTTGTGAGGCTGTGCTCCCAACAATCTCCAGAAGATGGCGTGGTCTGAGGACAGTCTTTTCAGTGGTAAGGCCTGGAATGTCACAAGCATGGATTTGTGAAGTGTGGTTTGTAACCTATGTGTAGTCCTTTTATCCTGTTTCCTCATTTTCTGAATGGAAACACAAGCTCCGGAGATTACTGTTAGGATTAAGTGGGTAAAAGAGGCTAAGAGCCACCAAGTCCTTCTTTTCTCAGAGTTCCAACACAGTCTAAGGTTACATTGACCCTTTATAACCAAGCTCTTTCCTCTAATCCTGGGTCCGAGGGATAGAGCCCTGTGGATGCTGTATGAATAAGGCTGGACACTGACCCAACTTTGT
Source organism: Acomys percivali (assembly GCA_907169655.1). Classification (NCBI taxonomy): domain Eukaryota; kingdom Metazoa; phylum Chordata; class Mammalia; order Rodentia; family Muridae; genus Acomys; species Acomys percivali. The sequence goes on from OU015744.1 coordinate 143,186,885, forward strand.
GGGCAGTAGTGGAAGTCCTGAAGCCATCTTGTGTGCCAGTCATTTCAGTTACTTACCTTGAGCTGTATGACTCCTAGTGCTGCTTGCCAGGTTTAAATGGCTTTGCTTTTGGAAGCGTCACACTCACTCCCCAGAGTCACCATGGGCTTGTCGAACTTCTCCTCCCATTCAGAATAGATGTATTTGGGTTCTGGAATTTAGTTCCTAGATTCTACACATAGTTTATTAAGAATATATCCCCAAGAGCAGAGCCCTATAGAGCCAACACTTCGGTTTGTGAGGTGCCTTGTCAGATGCCATTGGATGGGTTGTGTTTTCTGTCCTGAATTAAATCATTGAATCCCTTGTTTTGGCATTTGGCAGTCATTTTTCCACTAGGGAATCCTGCCAAGAACTCATTTTCTGACTTGATTACTTTCAGGAAATGTGCAATGTGGTTGATGGGGGGCATGGCATGTGGCTGAGTCCCTGGGGCTTCCAACCCCACCCCTGGGTGAGTCATGAGTTAGTGTGCCCAGTTAGTTCATGGGAAGTCTGGCTGCACAGATTTCTCTTATCGACATGTGTTAGCTACCTATAGGGACTCTCAGGGACATTTACTTCCTGATTTAGTGTGGCTGTCAAAGAATTTCTATGTTTATGGTCCTCTGTAAGCAGAAGAGTCTTCTTCAAGTTTTCTAAGAGAGGATATGAAGGAATGAATTTGAGGATTTTAAAACATTTTTATGCATCTATAAATTTTTTAGGTCAGTATGCAAAGTAATGGGCTTCATTATGTCTTCTTTGCATATATACATATATCTGTACACATATGCATATATATCATTATATTTTATTCTCCTACCACCCTTCCGCTAGCTAATTCTCTTTCTTCTACCAATTAGTTCCTTCTTGTTCTTTCAGTTCATGTATTCCATCACCCTCTCTATGTCTCACTTCCTTTAAGATCCATCTTTTTACTTTTGTGAACTGCACATGCGCACACACATATAAATATGTACATATGTATACACACATTTGTGTATGCACAATTTTTAATCTAGGCTCCCCATGGGAAAGTCTTCTAAAGGCCAGAGAAGTGTTTGTAGGGATGCTAGTTTCCTGAAAAGACGTTATTTAGGTCTCTTTTTCTAAGGAGATCTTTAGAGGCTGATTTTCCAGTTGAAAGTTGGAAAAGTGTGGGTATAGCAATCACTGCTCTCCTTGCATTCTTCATGGTCCTTGCACTTGGAGTTTTGGGAAGAAGGATCTTGTCTATTGTGGCCATGGAATTTAGCTGTCACATCTCTCGGCACAGGAACATGCTTAGTCTATGACTCTTGTTCTGTGGTGAGCAATTGGCTCCGTGATAGCTAAGGCTGTTGTTGCAAGGGTATGGTGCATGGCAGCAATACAGACTTTCTGATGAGGCTTTAGCTTAAGGCTCCCCCACCATGTAGGCTTAAGGAGGCCCCTTTAGTACAGCCCAGTAGTTTGTCTTATCCACCTATCCTTCCTTCCCTCCTTTGCCAGGAGTCGAGTCCACTTCCCAATTTCTTCCAGACTTTCCCATTTTCCTCTCCTGATACATTTCTTGTTGTGTGTTTAATCCTGACTTTACAAAGGATCCAGCCATGCTGTGATCCTCTGCTGGACCACTCTGCCTCTTATAGCTCCTGGGTCCAGCCTCAAAGCTGTGTTCATAGGAATGCTGGGCCAGGCTGCGTATTTACTTTTACAATTTATATGAGATGATGTTGCTTCTCATTGGCTTTAGTATTATTATTAGACTGAAACTTTCTTCAGTTTCTTATACTTCTATTCCACACGAGAGACTTTTGAAGCGTTGGATTTAAAACAAAACAAAAAGATTTTAAAATTATACCGAAAGAATGGCTCCTGCCGTTACCGAAGGGAAAGATATTGAATAGCATATAAAACCCTGGATCCTGGGTGCCTCTTGATCCCAGCCAGGGGACCTGTCTCTGAGAGTCACTTGCCCTGGGGTGTGTGCGCTCTTTTTCAAATGAGGGCAAATTCTCTTTGAGCTGCAGGAACCGAGCTAACTCATGGGGTAGCCTTCTTTTATGGGGGGGTTTACCTTCCTGTCCTACTATAAGAAGGACTGTATAATTTTAGGCTCTGGGAGTATAAATACATTGCCTCCTTCACCTCAGGGGGCTTCCTGGTCCAGAGGGAGGACAGTGGCGCAAACGCCGTTGGAAATTTCCTACGGACTGCGGAAGCCTCCAACACAGAGGCGCTTCTTAACGCTCAACTTGACAAGGCTCATCCTAGATTCCTTTCTTTGTGTCATTTATTAGAGATGGATAATTTATTATTGCTTGTTAGATATAGAGGATAGGAGTTACTTTGCAGGAGTTATACTTTATAGATTGACATCAAAGTGTGAGAGAGACCTGTGTAGCAAGGTTACAGCTTTGTTAGCACCCTAGAATGTGCAGAAAATGTTGCTTTCAAGGTTTCTTTTTAATTGGCTTGGCCTTCCCCTAGACTCTTTACTTTACATTGACATTTGAAGCCTCTGTGACCTTCACATTTGTGTAGCGTTTTCACCCCAGATGATTTAGTTCCCCTACTTCCGTTCTCCTCCCCTCCCTTTACTTTGAGAATAGGTGTTGCTAAGTCTGTCTTGGGACTCACTATGTTGGCTTCAAGTTTCTGACCTCTGGCCTTAGGTTTCTGAGTGCTGGGGCTGTAGGTGTGCACCATCACATCTACTTAACATTAGATCCCTCAAGTAAAATGCTCAAGTGATTTGGACTCGACTAGAAGGTCTGTTTGTGATTACCCTATGCTTCTAGACCAAGTGGTCCAGTCTTCTGCCCTGGCTACAGTTATTTCCATGCCAGCCTCTCTGCTGACTGCCCATTCAGGAGCCTAGGTGATGTCATTGGCTGATGACATCAGGCAATGCTAGGACCTGGTCAAACTATAGCAACGTTAAGGGACAACCTGGGAAAGCTAAATCCTGCCCCCTTGGCTCACTTACCAGTTGCTGCACTTTTTTTTTTCTTTCTTTCTTTCTTTTTAAAATTTATTTTATTTTTTGGTGTGGGGCCTCCAGCTTGGGGCAGATATCTCTCCAGAGAAGATAAGAAGACCTCAACCATCATATTCTTTGGTCAGGTTTCCCATCTCCCTGTGGGCCCTCAGACAGATGCTGTGGTTCTGGCTTTACACTTCCCCCATGTGACTGCCTTTCCCTTTCCAGCTCCAGGCCTGGGGCTAAGTCACACTGGTGGAAAAACAAATAGATTGGCCTGATGATTTGGGACCCTGCCCCTGGAAATACCTCAAAAATACCATATGCTAGTGCTAGGAGCTTTCTGCCTTATTTTTATTTTTTATTTTTTGTGATGAAATTAAGTTTCTTCTTCTTTCCTTCCTTTCTTCCCTCTTTCCTTCCTCCCTCCCCTTCCTTCCATCCTTCTCTTTCTTTCTTTCTTTTTTGAGATAAGGTTTTTCTGTGCAACAGAGAAACTAGGATGGCTTTGAACTCACAGAGATCTACCTTCCTGTGCCTCCTGAGTGCTGGGGTTAAAGGTATGTACCACCATGTCAGGCAAAATTAAAGTTTCTTTCTTTTTTTGGGAGGGGGTTAGTTTTTCAAGATAGGGTCTCTCTGTGTTAGCCTTGGCTGTCCTGGACTCACTTTTGTAGACCAGGCTGGCCTCAAACTCACAGTGATCCTCCTGTCTCTGCCTCCTGAGTGTTGGGATTAAAGACACGCGCCACCACTCCCAGCCCAAGTTTCTTAATTAAAAAAATAAACCCCTTTAAATCTCTGTCCTGTGATACTGAAAATGTTGGCATCACTTGACTGGCTATGGAATTCCATCTTCTGCATCAGGAGACCTAGCCATGTTATTAACCTTATAATAATGTGACCAAATGCCTTATGTAGTAGAAATGCTGGTTCCCACAGCATATGGCAAGCTATTTAACTAGCTAGAAGAAAGAAGCAGGTTCTCTCTTAGGGTCTTTCTGCATCAATTGTGCCTTTCCCCATTCATATGCTCAGGGCCTTCTCTACAGTGGCATCTGGTACAGGAGCCACACACAGTGAACTGGACCATTGTTGTTACGTGCTCCACTCTCCCAGCCTCATGGAGAACAGGCTGGATTGCCCTTAGCAAATCCATGAATGAGTCCTCTCTGGACTGGACTGTCACAGAGAGCAGAGCAAGACAAATTAGTATGGAACAGAATCAGGAGACAGGAAGGAGATATAGGCTGAAGGAGCTGTTTGATTTGTGTCTAAGGTAGGAAAAAGGGAGGCCTGTAAAATCTAGAGACAGCCAAAAAGAAAATAAAGTAACTGAAGGTAGGAGGGCCTTGTGCAACCAGGGAAGGTGTGTAGAAGCAGAGGAAGCCGGAGTGAAGTCTTGAATCAATGTACATTGCTGACACAGGCAAAGCCACATCAAGGGCTCCCATTTCCTCAGCCACATGGTTTGAGTGGGACCAAGTGACCGGTATTTACAAACACTAGCAACTGTAGCTCCCTCCTCCCAGATGTGTGTAGCATGAGTCTGCTCCTACCAAGACCAGCTAATCCTGCCCAGTGCTATATAGTTCCTAATAACATGACCAGGCTCCAGTTTGTTGTGTTAGCTTGTGTGGCTCCATCAGAGTAGTCCTAGCCATCCCAACTCTGGCTTTTCTGTGTCCATGTGTCTGTTGTTTCTTCAGTGTCAATAGCCCCTTTTTTATTCCCTTACCACCATGGTCAGGGTCTTAGAGCCAAGCTTTGAGGGACTGCCATAGCAAAGGACTTCCAGTTTTATTCCTTGGGCAGAAAATTTTGTTGTTCTTTGAGATCACTAGAGACGCAGAAGGGAGACTGGTTTTTTTTCCTAGGCTACAGATTTAGGAGTTAAATTTATCCTATACATGTAGCCTCAAAATAAAGGCTTCCCAGGGAGCAATGGAGCTGCAGAATGGCCCAAGTCTGGTCACTTGTGCCTACTATGGCACCTACAGGAGATGCAGAGATGGATCTAGGTAGTATACAGTGGTATCTCTTCATCAATTGGAGCAGAGCTCATAGTTAGTTTCTCCTAAATGCAGTGCTAGTTAAGACTGACTAGACCTCCCTGTCACTTAGCCTTCTATGGTTCCCTGCATATTAATTGTTGTTAAGTGTGACAGGAAGTGGACTTGCAGGCCAGAATAGTCATCAGGCTTCTGGAACACTGAATTGGGAGAGCACGTCTGCTTGCTGCAGCGCTGCAGACACCTATGTCCATTTAGAAGCACTGACAACCTAGGCTCCAGTAGTAAGGATCAAGTACTTGGAGGCAGACAGTACATAAACGTCTCCAAAGAGTGAGTTGTGTATTTCCCAAAGGCACAGTGACTAAGGTGTGACTCGGACAGCCACGCTGGCCCAGGGAACCTTGCAAGACCATAAGTGTAGATTAGCTCATTGGTCTCATTTAATGAAATATGGCTCAGGCTTTGAATAAGAACAGTATGTGTGGGTTGGGAATTATAATTGTTTAATTATGTATTAAAATATAGAATTTGTTTTTTAGAAAATTTTGCACATGTGTACAACACAGACTGACTATTCTCAGCCCCACCCCCCTACCACCTCCTTTGCTCCCCTCCCCTCTCATGGTTATTACTATTCCTTTTGTTTTATGACTCACTGAGCTTGACCTGAGCCTTCTGCTATGTGACTATGGGTTTGGACTATTTGTTGGAGCCTTGTGAGCTTGGCAATGAGTACACACTGATGAGTACATACTTCCTGAATCCCTCTTCTGTAATGTTTCTGAGCCTTAGAGAGGGCTGTGTACATGTGTTGTGCAGGGCTGAGCCCACAATCACTACCTGTTCTCTGCATCTTATAGACATGAATTGCTTCCTTCACCACCTACATTCTTTGTAGGGTCAAGGCTTCTCCGACTAGCACTTGGAGCAGCTTTTGTCTATGAGCATAAACACAGATATTATAAGGCAGTTTGTGGCTTTGTTGACTTAGGTTAGCATCAGTAATAAGCTCTCTGCTTGGGTCAACAACCTCACCATTCTTGAGCTGTTGGTCTGGCTCACATCACCAAGCATGGGTCATTCCTTTCTCTACTCCCCCCATGAAATACCTCTCAGATACAATCAGGGAGCAATTGGTTACTCCTACCACAGTCAAGCCACTATTGTGCAGATGGTCATATATTGCGTGGAAGGTTGGACTTCCCCATTTACAGAGTGCACTGCTTGAATGGAGAATCCTGATAACGTCTTTTCTCTTTAAGCAGCTCATTCAGCACTCTCTGGTCCTTTGACTGCTGGCCAGCTTGGATGGAGTTTCCAGCTCAGTGTCAGGTTGTTTTCTCTATAGCTTACAGCCAAGGTATGTGATGTCTTCCACAATATGATCTCACCCTCTAGCAATGGTGGGTGGCCAAGAGCATTGACAGGAGCTTGCATTGTGTGTGTGCCTCAGTCTGGGTTGTGTTCCCCAGGTTGCTGCATCTCCAAGGGCAGTGTAAAACCTAGTGATAAAATTTAACTCTGGGTCAACCTGTATATAAGAAATGTTCTGTATAGAAAAAATGTGTTTGCTTTTCCAAAATATATTTTGGCAATATTTGAAATTCTACAAACACTGTAAGACTAATGGAATCAACTGCTGTCTCTGTTCCAGCTGGAGCTGCCTTTTATAATTTGGCATTAGTTTTAGATCCATCATCATCTGTTTATCTGTCTCTTCTTCCTGAACCACTTGACCTCAATGTGTAGACAGGATGATCTTTCAGTTTCAACTTCTCTTCGGAAACAGGTCTAGCATGTTAGAGGAAAATTACATAACCAGGAACCCCAATATTGTTGCAGTCTTAGTTCTTCATATACAAGCAATGTTTAATTCACCAAATACCCCAGTAATATCTTCTAAATCAATCTTCCTTTCCTTTGATCCAGGCTTCCTTCTGGGTGTATCCATTTCCTTAGCTGTGCCACTTTAAAACCCTTCAATCCTTTAAAGAGTTGTCTATCTTTTCTTTATATATCATGACACTGACATTATAATAATTTATTTATTTATCTTATTTTACTTATGTGTGTGTCTGTATATGAGAATGTGTGGATGATTACAGATGTTTGTGAACCACCTGATGCAGTGCTGGTAGCTGAATTCACGTCCTTTGGAAAGAGCAGCCATCACTCCAGCCCTGAGACACTGACGTTTTAGGCACCCTAGCTTTATGTTTCTTGTCCAGAATGTTCCTCATCTGGAATATTCCTCCAGTCAGGTTTGTCTGGTCATGGTCATCCTGTTCTTCAGGAATACTGCATATACGATGACATGTTTTATTATTGTTTGTCCTTGTTACTCATGACACTGACTTCAATTGCTTGAGTCAGCATCTTCACCATTTGTTCACTATCTTCTCTCATCCACAACTAAATTATCTTTGAGGAAGTATTTGGAGACTCCAACACTTTTTCTCAATAAAATTATACAAGGGTTCTAGTATTAGCTGATGTGTCCTATTGGAATCAATGTCAATGTCTGTTTACTATTTATCAGAGGATGTTTGGCTGTGTAAAAGAGGTTTTTATTTCTTCCTCCTCATTTTAGTATCAGCATAGACTGGCCTTTTCTTTTCTCATTGTTTTGTATATTTATCCTTCCTGGAGTCCAGGTGGCTATTTATAAAGTCTGTAAAGACTTAGCAGAGGGAGGCAAGTGTCGTTCATAAGTGTAGGTACCAGGTGTGGCTTTGGTGACTGTGGGTATTATACTAATTGATTAAATTTGACTTTTCAAGGGTGTGTGTGTGTGAGAGAGAGAGAGAGAGAGAGAGAGAGAGAGAGAGAGAGAGAGAGAGAGAGAGAGAGATCCTCAGTGTTAGCAGGCAATATACATTGCTAACCCTGGGAACCATACCCTTCACATCACCAGCAGTCACCAGTGAATGTAATTTTGTCTTTCCTCTCTTAGAAACCTTGCCTTTGACTATACCTTGTGGTGTCTGTCTGTTCACACTCATTATCTCCCTTCTGTTCCAGGGGTTCTTAACCCAGGTGGTGCAACAAACTCATGAGCAATTCAACTAGCACCCCTGTTGGAACTCAGCCTGTGTGTATTACAAGATTTTTTGGGTACAGCTGCTCTGTGGCAGGACTGAGGCCTGTACCAGCTTCTCTTTTGGCCATCTCTGACTTTCCTTTCTCCTGCATCCACATCACCGTGTTGCCCACTGCTATTACTAGGCACCATTCTTTAAAAGACCACAAAAGCTTTTCCTAATCACGATCACCAGGTACAGTCCCTGATGCCTGCTCCTCACGGGGCACAGTATATCTGGGGCAGGTGTCTGGGGTTTTCAAAAGGTCACGTAACAACTTTCCCACCTCTTGAGATGCCATATGTCCATACTGTTTTAGATATCTGAAGTGTTACCAAATGTCCCTTATGTCATTTTTCTCCAAAAGCCAATTCAACAGAATGTGGGCAAATCACGTTTTCTTTTGGGAATGTGCTATGCGGATGCTTTCAAAAGCCTGTGAGGCACTTACTATTTTTACTTACAATTTAATGGCTGCCATATCTTGTCATGCTGTGGGTCAGCTGACTGGAGGCATTGGTTTACAAGTCCTTTTGTTTATCTTTTTCAAAATAGTATTTTGTTATAAAGCAATATTCTCACCTCTGTAGAACACTTGGTAAATGGAGAAAGACCTCTGCTGTCATTCTGGCCCCATTCCTGAAGCCTATGCCTATTCTTCTAATTATGCTATGAAGACATTGGATCCAATTATTTTTACTGAAGATTTTATCTTAAGTATTTTTCCATATTGCCACATTGTGTGTGTGTATGTGACTTTATTTTCTTCCTTCAGAGTTGTTGGAAATTTAGTTTGTTCTGAGTTTTTCATGCGTATCCATTATGTTATGACAAAAGTCTCTGTGCATATAGTTAATTTAACACAGCATCCTAAGGGTAGATAATAGAAACTTTGGGTCGAGAGGCACCTGCCTTCTAGAAAACACTGTTACAGAAAAGAACAGTGACTCATAAACAACCATATATTTTTCTTTTTTTTATTAATTTATTCATATTACACCTCGATTGTTAGACCTTCCCTTGTTTCCTCCTATTCCTCCCTCCCTCCCACTTCCTCCCTTCTCCCCTCCCCTATGTCTGTGATTGAGGGAGACCTCCTCCCCCTATATATGCTCTTAGAGTATCGAGTCTCTTCTTGGTAACTTGCTATCCTTCCTCTGAGTGCCACCAGGCCTTCCCATCCAGGGGACGTGGCCAGAAAAGAGGCACCAGAGTTCGTGTGAGAGTCAGATCTCACTCTCCACTCAACGGTGGAGAATATCCTGTTCGTCGGCTAGGTCTTGGTAGGGGTTCGAAGTTTACTGCCTATATTCTCCTTGGCTGGTGCCTTAGTTTGAGGAGGACCCCAGGACCCAGATACACCTGTCATAAAGTTCTTCTTGTAGGTTTCCAGGACCCTGTGGATCCTACTATTTCCCCATTCTTCCATGCTACTCTCACCTAAAGTCTCAATAGGATGTCCTCTCCTCCGACCCACTTTCCTGGTAAGTAAAGTTTTTCATGGGACATATCCCTTGGACTAGTGTCTTGATATAAATGAGTATATACTGTTTGTCTCTTTTTGCTTCTGGGTGAACTCACTCATTATGATAATTTCTAGATCAATCCATTTGTCCAAAAATTTTGGGAATTCCTTGTTTTTAATAGCTGAGTAGTATTCCATAGTGTAAATGTACCACAGTTTCTTAGTCCATTCTTCTACTGAGGGACACTTAGGCTGTTTCCATGTTCTGGCTATTATGTATAAAGCAGCTATGAACATGGTTGAGCATATGTCCCTGTGATGTGGTAGGGCATTTTCTGGGTATATTCCAAGGAGTGGGATAGCTGGGTCTTGAGGAAGCCCTATTCCCATTTTTCTGAGAAAGTGCCAGATAGATTTCTAAAGCGGTTGTACTAGTTTGCATTCCGACCAGCAATGAAGGAGTGTTCCTCTCTCTCCACATCCTTGCCAACATGTGATGTCATTTGAGTTTTTGATCTTAGCCATTCTGATGGGTGTAAGATGGAATCTCAGAGTTGTTTTGATTTGCATTTCCCTGATGACTAATGAGGACGAGCATTTCTTTAAGTGTTTTTCAGCCATTTGATATTCTTCTGTTGAGAATTCTCTGTTAAGTTCCAAGCCCCATTTCGCAACAGGATTGTTTGGTTTTGTGGTGTTTAATTTCTTGAGTTCTTTATATATTTTGGATATTAGACCTTTGTCAGATGAAGGGTTGGTGAAGATCTTTTCCCAGTCTGTAGGCTGTCACTTTGTTCTACTGACAGTGTCTCCTGCCTTACAGAAGCTTCTCAGCCTCATGAGGTCCCATTTATTAATTGTTGACATTAAGGCCTGGGCTGTTAGTTTACTGTTCAGGAAGTTGTCTCCTGTGCCTATGTGTCCCAGACTCTTCCCCACTTTTTCCTCTAACTGAATTAATGTCTCTTGTTTTAAGTTGAGGTATTTAATCTACTTGGACTTTAGTTTTGTGCATGGTGACAAATAGGGGTCTAATTGCATTTTTCTACATGTAGACCTCCAGTTAGACCAGCACCATTTATTGAAGATGCTATCATTTTTCCATTGAATAGATTTGGCTTCTTTGTCAAAAATCAAGTGAGCAAATGTGTGTGGATTCATCTCTAGGTCTTCAATTCGATTCCATTGATTCACCAGCCTATTGCTCTGTAGTACAGCTTGAGATCAGGTATGGAGATTCCTCTGGAGGATCTTTTATTGTATAGGATTGATAAACAACCATATTATCCCAAACAAAACCTACCTCTTTGTTGCCAAAATGTCAGAAGGAAGCCCCTCCCAGAGGTGTCTGAGTTGTACTCCTTGGGTTTTGAATGTTAGGGCTTATCACTTGCTGCTGGCATAAACTATTCTTTTATTTTTACTTTTTATAAGTGGCTGGTTCATTAAACAGGCAGTGCCTATACTGGTCTTGTGTGTGCCTTTTGTGTAACTGACATCCTACTTGATGTAAGGGCATGAATACTTTTTGATTTGTTCCTGTTAGGAATTAGTGTCTCCCAGGCTGGCCTCGAACTCCATATCCTCCCTGCCTCTGCCTCCTTCAGCAAATCCTACCAGCCTGGGCTGGGCGTGGTGGCACATGCCTTTAATCCTAGCACTTGGAAGGCAGAGGCAGGTGGATCGCTGTGAGTTCGAGGCCAGCCTGGTCTACAGAAAGCGAGTCCAGGACAGCCAAGACTGTTACTCAGAGAAACTCTGTCTCGAAAACCTAAAAAAAAAAAAAAAAAAAAAAAAAAAAAAAAAAAATCAGTGTCATTCCTCTTTTGCATTCTAGGAGAACAAGGCCTAGAAGGATGACATGACCTGCACAAGGCTACCCAGTTACGAAGCTGCAGAAACTGGGTATGGTGGTGCACATATTTAGTCCCAGCACTTGGGAGGGAGATGCAGGCCGACCTCTGTGAGGTCCATCTTGGAGGCCAGCTAGAGTTACACAATGAGACTCTGTCTCACAATTAATTAAGTAAATAAGTAAATGAATGAACAGAGAGCTTGAAGAAAAATAGGGTGAAATCTCCATCAAACTTCTGTCATTTCTGCTACAACCCATTGCCTACTAGGAAACAGACCAAGAATGAGGACCCTGTTATATGTGACCAAGCACACAGCTTAGTTGCTCCAAGTGTCACTTACTGTGTGTAAGCTAGATGACAAACCAGTTCTTACACTGAAGACCTGGATGTCTTTCATGCTTCAGGTGGTCAGAAGCCTACAGTTTATCCAGCTTCTGCTATGTTTATGTTGTATAAATTCGGGCAATTCAGTCTTGATGTCAATTTTGAATTGGGCAGTAATACTTCAGAATTATTGTGAAAATAAAATGAAAGGAGATAGAAGAAAGTGCTATTAAATGGATGGTACTATTGTGAACTTATTAGAAATAGTACAATAATTCAGTTATAGTTATAACGATATGTATACTGATAATACCCACAGAACCAGAACCAAAACGATCCATAATTATTATCATAAATTATTTTGAAATATATTTTAATGTATAATTAATAAACAGATGCAAAGAAGCAGTTCTTTGACTTAGGTATAGAAACTACTTAGGTAGAGTACTCATCTCTGAGTCTCTCGTTTTCTTTTGGGTGTGTATAGGCAAGGTAAACAGTGAGTAGTTGGGGGCTGAGAATGGATGTTTTGGAAGATGTTGGCTAAACCTAAGCATCAGTGTTGTTCTTTACCCAGTAAGCAGTTACTGCCCATGCGGTGCCTCTGTAATTACTTCCTCTACATCTATTCTCTCCAGTGAGCTGTTTCATGTAGGTCCTTGGCATCCTCAACTTTTCTCCTGTAATAGCCTTTTCACTGACCTTTCTGCCCTCAGAATGCCCTTGTCCAGTCCAACTACACGTCATTATCATGAGTTATCTTTATTAAAATACAAAACAAAATAAAAACAGATTCTCCTATTTAAAACATCTCAGTGGCTCCCCATCGCCTGTAACATCTGTTACCAACAGAGGCATTGAGAGGCAGCGTGGAATTGAAATAATTTGTTGCGCCTAATAATTAGAGAGCAGAAGTCTGTGAATAATTTATTCTCTTTTTGTTTTACTCCTTAAAACCCAATTAGAGCGATGTTCACTGTGCTCATTGCTATCTAGTGTGGGAGGTAAGGATAGACAGTGGTGAATAACACTGGCTATGCCCATTCACATTGTCATTCATCATTTACAATGTAGGGAAAATGCTTGAAAACAGGGAGCCAGAAGAATGAAATCCATGCTTTTTGGAGCATTATTTAAAGGAATTAAGGATCTAGTACCTAGATTTTTTCTCCATCATTATAGTCTATCCTTATTCGGCTCTCCTAATTCCACCCCATGCATTTCCCATGACATTTATTTCCTACCTAGAATTTGTCCTTCCTTTATATGCTAACAACAGCCTGGCTTTTGCTTGGAGAAGTGTGGTTCACTTACTTCCAGCCCAAACAGTGATGTTGGCCATAGCACCACCCCTTGGGTTGAGTCCTCCATCCTTTGATGGGCCAGTAAAAGTATGGAATTCTGCCAGCCATGGTGGCTGGTTGCAGATGGGTAGACACTTCCAGCTGGGCCAATCAGAAGCATCCTGTGGTTTTAAGGGAGTTACTAAGCAAGAAGTGCTGTGTTTCTAGTAACGTTGCCAAGTATGTAGGATGTACACCTGGTCTTTTTGGAGCCCTGATACATGCTGGGAAAAGACTACCAAGTATGAAGCTAACATAGAAGTGGGGAATGCTGGGAGACAAAGTCTTGAAGCCATCATTTGATTTCCTACATTCGCTTGAAGCTGCAAGTTGATTTTATGAGACAGTGCAATATTTATGTACAATATATTTGTGAATATAATAATATTCTCTATAGGGAACTCCTTATAGGGACTGGGGTGTCCTTGACTCACAGAGACGGGCCTGTTTCTAGGACTAAAAGTGTGTACCATCATGACTAGCTACTTTCTTATTTAAGTGTATATATCTAACATGCTGCATGGTTTCTGTGACAGACAATAAATATTCATTGTCTCAGTTTGGCAGGAATAGGGAAGTGATAAAGGAAGGAAAGAGACTAAGAAAGAAATGAAAAAAAAAAAAGGTTTTGTTTTGCTCTTTAAATGTCTCATAAGCTTGGATAGTGGATAAAGGAACATGGGACCAACTCACTGAATAACACATTAAACCTATTTAATATTTTTCTGGGAACTATTTATGCTCTAAAGCTACTACATATATGGTAGTCCTTAGACAGAAAGAATTTCGCGTAGCACGTGAGAATGGTATAAAGAAGCCTCAAGCTATTATTGCTCCTGAGTCACATCAGCCATCGTCAGTGACACTGCACCTCTTAGAGTAGACAGCACGCAGCCCTGTGGCATGTTGCAGGTTGCTTCTCTGAATGCCATATCCTAGGTTGGGATGTCTGCTAGACAGACATCGATATTCTAGGGTTCTGACACTCATCCTTCCTATTGGGTTAGAATGATTCTGAAGTTCAGCTCTGATTTGCCACCCTTGCTGCAAAGCATAGGTACCCAAGCTATGCATGTATATAATTCATTCTTATTACTGTCACACTGCATTCTTTTTGTTTCTCCGTTCATTTATCTACTCCCCCTCTTTTGTTTGTGTCCTGTGGGTACACAACTGAAGACAGCACCTCACCATCTCCTAGAGTCTGTCAGGATAAACTGCGGACAATGGCTCCCTGTCTTCCAGAGTCCGCCAGTAGCCAACAGTTCAGAAATAAATAAGGTACTATGAGCCCTTCTCCCATTCAGGACTGACTAGACAGGGCCAGTTGTGTGCAGTAGCCTGTGTAAGTACCTGTGTACGTAGCCATAGTTGCTGTGAATTTGTGACTGCTGTGTCTGTCACATCTAGAGCATAGGATTGCTCAGCCCTTTATCTTATCTTCCTGGTCCTATATCCCTTCCTATCCCCACTTCTATAGTGTTTCCCCATCTTCAGAGTGAGCAATATAAATAAGATAATTAGGGCTGAATCCTCAACCATTACATATTCTGAGTGTCTGGGACAGCCATGCACCACAGCATTTGCCAGTATTCACAAAGAGAGGGTTCCAAATTGGGGCTGAAAGTAGCCTCTGTCTATGAGCATAAAAGGCAGTTTGAAGCTATACCTTCCAAGGTATGTCTTTAAGAGAGCTACATGTGAGACCCTGCCTGAAATAAAAACAGAAGTAGAGGAGGAATCTGTTTGGAATAGTCTTCTACACCGTAAGACACAGAATGGTGAGGTTTATGACTTTGAGCTATAGGAACAGAAAGAGAAGAGGTATTCTGCCCAGGTAAGATAGAAAGGTACTAGATATCTTTCCTGGATTTGGGACAATAAATAAAAAGTTTCTGGGTTGAGAGCCAGAGATGGAGTCTCATATCTTGAGAGATGCCGTAGTAGCTAAGAGAGCTTGTTAATCTTCCAGAACCTGTGCTTGGTTCCCACTACCACCTATGTTGGGCAGTTTATAACCACTTGTAAGTCTAGCTCCAGGAGTTCTGAGATCTTCTTCTGGACTCTGAGGGTGTCTGGACAGACAGACAGAAACACA
>OU015744.1:143203155-143240159 GCA_907169655.1 Acomys percivali
CTATCTATCTATCTATCTATCTATCTATCTATCTATCTATCTATCTAATAAGTATATATATCTTCCTCCTACATCATCACCACCACCATCATTATCATCACCATCATCATAAATCTATCCACCATCTGTATCTTTATCCCTATTCCATATTATGATAAGATAATTGATATAAAACAGCTGTCAAAATCCACTGAATTAACACTTAACTTTATTTCTGACTTGATTACCATCCATGTGGCTTGAGCTCCTTTTCTCTGTGATTACTTGTTAGCAGGGACTCAAGAATCTGAGTGTCTTTTGAAATTGGCTTTTGCCTCCTTGGAGGCCTTAGCTGCCCCTTGAGGGCAGGAGAAGAGAGATGATAGAAGGCATGAAGTGATTTAGAGACAAGACCAAGAAAAGGTGTGTATTCTTTCTACATGTTCACATGTCAGTGATCAGATTGAGTCATAAGGTGCCAGTTTAGGAGCAGGGATGGGTGGAAAATTCAGTTTTCTGGTGGGCCCTGGGTGAGGAAATCTCATTGATGAGTACCTGGCTTCAACTTTGACTTGCTTATTGAAGAATTTTGATGAGTCATTTCTGAAGTTCTGATAAAAGTACTCAGGTAGCTTGAAATCGCTACCCTAAGAACCTGTTCAAGGAGCACTGAGCTAACTGTCATTTTCCCTTTCAATGTGGCTTAGTTGCTCTTAGGAAGGGACAAACTTCCTGAGTTCCTTTAACCGTAAGTCTACCTCTGTGCTTTCTTATCCTCTTCTTCTTCATCCCCCTGGCCCTGCAATTCCCTTGTCTCTTCTTCTAAGTTTCCCTTTCATCTATTTTTCTGTCCCTTTTGTCTTCTCTTAACTTAGCTTTCATTTGCACCTGAATCCCAACCAGAGAAGGCATAAGTATAGAGAATCAGGGATGGAGATGTGAGTGGTCACAGCCTGGCAGAAAGGTCTATTTAGGAGCCCCTGCCCTACTTGCTTCTTCTCACCTGTATATGATAATGAGCATGTTAAATATTTAATTTCATATTTACAGAAATGTTGAAGCTATTATGTGCAGTGCCTTCAGATTCCCTTCATCTAACACTTTATATATAAGATTAACCTCCTGGAATGAGGGGCTATCTCTAGTAATCAATAGTAATTGGGATACCTTATTATTTCTCTTTCCTGTTTTGATGGTCCCACTTAGATGCCTCCCATTTCTGAAGTTCTTAAATGGTCTTGAGGTTAAAATGGCACATAAATTCTGAACTTTAAGCTATCTCCTTGGCATCAAAATGAATGCCCTGTGAATTTTTGTTATATGAGTAGAGAGGGAATTGATCATGAGGATCAAGATACGGCAAGCAATTTGACCACTGTCAAAAGGTAGCACAGGTTAAAGTTGCTGAAAATAGTAGAACAACCCAGAGGAGCTGGGTTGGCTCCTCTAGCCATTAGTCATGAGTCTGTACTGTGAGGTGGAAGTGGTGAGGTGCCTGAGCAGGTGGAGATGTGCTTGTTCTGCATTGTTTAGATAGGAAGAGACCTGGAAGGTCTGGTTTTTTTGTGTAGTGGTCCAAGCCCACCTTTCCCAGCTAACTTAGTATATCAGGCAAGCCAGAAGGAGGCCTGGAATGATGGGGAAGGAGTTTCAGGCTTCCTGCTAAAGTCTGCTTTCTTGTCTATCAGATGAAGTGTGAAGGGAATTCTTTCAAAATAAAAGTTGCAATGAGTCATGGCTTTAATTGTTTTCCATTTATAGCCATGTTGGGTGAGATCATCTAGGAAGATCACTTTATTCTCCAGATGATGTGAAACAAGCTGCTGAGTGCAGGAAACAGGCTACCTTCCAACTCATCTACCAGTCATATGCTCACTGAGCCAGATAGAGTCAGAGGCTGGAAGATGCCATAGAAGTTCTGGGATTTGCCATCAGGCACATAGGAGTTTCGTCCTTAATAACTACTAAGTGTCCAAATAGCCTTTCTCCTCCTTTAAATGAAAATAATTTCCTTACTACTTATACATATTTAGTAGACAACATTTTAAAGGTAACTTCTATGATGTATTTTACTTCCTCTGATTACAGTTTTTCTTGCTATACCTACATTTGCAGAAAATTCCATGAAGAAACCATTTTCATAGCAGCAGTATCTCATCAGTCCTTCCACATTCCATAATTTGTCACTTGAGATCAAAATGAAGAATCATACTAGCCCTTTCCTCCCCTTTGATTTTCATTTATTTTCTTATTCAGCCAACATATGGTAAGCACCTAGTGTGTGCTGAACATGGCAGTAAGAATGTGCAAGTACCTAGTGTATGCTGCGCATGGTTTCAGGGATGGAAATTCAATGCTCCTTTGGTACCTTTCTTTGTGTAGAGGTGGAGAAGAAACTCTAGGATCTGTCAAGTGACCTCTTTAACTTCGTTATGTCTTGAGCTCACAAGATTTATTCTCAGTGGTTGCTACAAAGAGTAAATGAGACAATTCCTGTTAAATGCATGCTTGACACCTAACAGATAGTGGTCACATTGGAATGCTTTTAGTGCAAGTAACAGAAAACCTGACCCCAGTGGCCAAAATAATAAAAAGAATATTTATACCACCTAAAATAAACATAAGAATAGTAAGATGCCTCCAGAATTGGTTGGTTCAGAGGCTCAATACTGATGGGAAAATCCCAGGTTCTTTCCAGCTTTTTGCTCTACCATCTTCACCAGGATAAGTCAATATTTAAAGTAGCTCTCCTCAGTCACAGTATGACATCACTCTTATAGATGACAAACTCTAGGGGAAAGTGGTCTATTTCTTCTAGTGTCTTATGTGTGAGAAAACCATTTTCAAAGCAGTCGCACCTCATTTCTCCTTCCACATCTGGCTAGTCATCATGTTTCTGTACTTAATAGTTGAGCTCATTATGCCATACCAGACCATGGGCTGCCATTGGTGGTTTAGACCAAGGAGGATACACTTCTGAAGCAATGGTCATTTATCTGAACAATAATCTGGACTCTGCTGAAGTAGGAACATCTAAGCAAGCTAAGTCTTTTTTGCATATTCAGTGCACAAGGTTTCTAAGGAAATTAATGAGCCTGGCCCTTGGCCTGATGGATTAAAATCTAGCTACTTCTTCCTTGTTTGGGTCATTCTTTAACACTGTAGACTTAGAATTTGAAGGTCTCACTGACGCATGAGTAAGGAATGATAGATGGCTCCTTATTGAATTTCCATCAGGATATAGACACTTCTCCCTAAAGGAAAGCTGAATGGCTTCTTGTGAAACAACTCTGGTTCGTCACTTAACAGTGAAACTCTCTGAAATAAAGAACAATTCAAACTCAGTTCCCCAGCTGTATATCTCATATGCCATATTTCCATAATGGCTATGCTCCCACTAACAGGGAATTAGAGCTCCTCCCCAGCATTTGTTGTTTTCTTTTCTTGATGATAGCCATTCCGAATGGAGTGAGATGGAATCTCAAAGTAGTTTTCATGTTCATTTCCCTGATGGCTAAGTTGAACACTTTAGAAAGTACTTACAGACCATTTCAACAAATGCTGTAATACATATTCTTCTTTGCTCACTGAAAACTTGTCGAATGAGTGAAGTCATTGCTGTGAAACCATTTGGAACACAATGTCTATGTCCTAGAGGCAGGGTGAGAAGAAACTGAGGTACGGCAGTGAGAATCAGGAGACAAAGGAAGAGGATGGACTCAAACCCAAGGAGACTTGATGATCTGGGGTAGGTGGGTTGGTGAGGATCCTCTCTTCTGAGGAACAGGGGAGGAGGGAAGGGATGATGAGACTGGGAGGAGAGGAGGGAGGGGTCTCTAAAGGGACTAAATAAATTAATTAAAAAAAAGAGACAAGACAGGCTGAGTAGCACAGCTTATGAGTGAAACTATCAGATCAGCTTGAAATCCATGTAAATAAGTTAGTCTAAGGCAAAGAGTGAATAAATTAGGATGAATTGGCCCTCACTGACTTTAAGGAAAGAACTTGGTCTCCTGAAAGATTTGTTAATGAGAACTCATGGCTCGCCTTTGTTATTCAAACATTTATTTCTTATAAGTGCTTGAGGCTTTAATTTTCTAACTCTGATATCCATCTTTCCTTTCATCTTTCCATGTATGCAAATGAGAAAGAAATCACTATGAAAAGCTTACCACCTACTGGTTCTTGAGCCAGGTATTCAAAAGTATATCTCCTAGGCCTGGCAAGATGACTCAGAGGGTAGCATTGTGCATTACCAGGCCCAATGCCCTGAGTTTAATCCAATCTCTGTAGTAGATAGAAGGAGAGAACCAACTCCTTTGACCTACACACACACACACACACACACACATACACACACACACACAGGGGACAGAGAGAGAGACAGAGAGAGAGAGAGAGAGAGAGAGAGAGAGAGAGAGAGAGAGAGAGAGAGAGAGAGAGAGAGAGAGAGAACAATTGCTTTGCAGAGTACCAGGGTTTAGTTCCCAGTACACACATCAGGCAGCTCACAACTACCTGTAACTTTAGTTTCCTAAGGATGACCTTCTGATCTCTACTCAAATAATACATGCATACATATATATTAAAAACTCTAATAAATCTTTTAAAAGTACTCTTGCATATTTGGATAACAAAATTATTCATTTAGCAAAACTATCTGTCTAGCATTCAGTGCCACTTAGAAGATAAATGTGTTGGGAGATGGAATGTGACATGTGTTCTCACCATCAGAGTGAACGTAAAAGTTTCAGCAGCACTTTGACAGAATATTGAATTGCAACATTTGAAGGACAATTGGGCCTCCACAGGTACTAAGGGAAAGGTGCACACACACTGCACTGATCCACACAGAGGAACCTTCAAGAAGGAAAATCCTAGCACCCTTTGGGACTGTGGTAGTTTTGATTTACATGGATTTATTCTGACCTTCTCAAGTTGAGGAGAGTTCAAACTATAAGACAGTTGCTAAATGTCCAACCAAAGCTAGCAACAATAGTATACTTATTATAATTATCATTTCAATGGGAGCTGAAGGAAGACAGCTGAGGAGATGCCCTTATGCTTATTGTCACCACTTCCCCTGTGGGGCCATTAAAGGCTGAGAAGCTATCATTTTGTGGGTTATAGCCTCTCTCCTTTTTTCTTCAAGATAATATGCATGATAATGCCATTTAAGTTTTACATTTTCTCCTATACCAGAAGTAGATGGAGAAAGAAGGAAGCACAAACAAAGAATCTATTTCTTGCTGGCTGGAGTTTTGAAGGGCACTATGGGACCAGAGGGCATTTTGATGGGGACCATAGGAAGCTAGGAAGTAAAAGGCTGTTGAAATTATTCTGAAGTTGAGAAACAAGAGAGAAATTCATGAAGTCAAAATTGCTACACCAGCTCCTAGTCAGATCCTCTGGCTTAGAATCCTAGCACCTCAGTCCTAGGGGTGTCCTAGAGACCCTCCACCCTTAAATACAGATTATTGTAATTGCTCTTGGTTGTCTACCGGGGCTCAATGACAAGACTCTGTTGCTGATTCTGACACAATGGTCATAGAGTGTGGAGTAATCAAATTGGTTTTGGCTGGACGTTTTCTGCTGGCCAACTTCACAAGACTAAAAGAGGTTATGCAGGATGCTGGAGGAAGAAGACTTATCCAGTCGTGAACCCTGTGATCTACAATAATAGTGTCATAAATGTTATGGGGGCAACCATATCCTTTCTGATTAAATTTAAGACCTGGTTCACAGGAGGAAATGCATGCTTGGTAAAGCTGGCCAAGAACCCGTTGTTGGAGAGCTCACAGGCTTGAGGGATTTATCTACTCCTATTGTTTAAGTAGGTGGACACAATATCAAATATCTTTCTAAATTTGCATTTTTCTACTGGTAGATTAGTGCAGCTCAGATCTTGATGGAGTTATTTTTCTATGCAATGGATGGTTATTAATTCTCCAAGTTCAGAGAATAAGTGTTTGTGGAATGCTCATACACAAATGGGGCATTTTAATATTACCTTCTCTATCCCACCAAGGCTCAGGGGCCTTTGCAGAAGGGGTCGGGGTGTAGAAGACTATAACAGCCAAACGTCAGGGAGGACCAGAGGCAAAGTATCTTCTGGACATGACAGGGCCGCTACTGTCATGAAGTCATAGCAGCTGTGGTTTCCTGCATAAGATCAAGACACTTGATAGTGTAGCATGAAGGGAGAAGAGGTTATAATTCCCAATCCCTAGCTGAGGAGCTGCTGGCAGTTGATGGCATTTGGGGGAAGGAGAGTCTTTTCTTCAAGGGTGTATTTCCTATGAGGTTGACTGCTATGTCCAGTAGGTGGCCTTACACCTATGAGTGTATGAGCAGCACACACTGGACTTGGTGGAGGTTCTGGGATTCACAAGTCCTTTCAGAACTTTCTTGTACTCAGGAGGCATAGTTCCCATCAATCAAAGCATGGACAAATGGAAAACTTACAACAACGCCCATTCCATTCTTAGGTATTTCTCATAAGAACAGTTTTCTCAATCACTTTTGGGCAGGTATGGTTCTGATTTTGCATCTAATAATATCACCAACAAGTGGCAGGTCCAAGGTCTTGGGGAATATTATCAGCAGGCACTAAGCTAATACTTGCTTCTTAATTGTTGGATTTTTTTTCTCCCGAATAATATAAAGATGTATTTGTTTAAGATTTTTTTATCATTTACATTTTAAAAAATTTTATAATTTATTTTTATTACATCTCAATGGTTATCCCATCCCTTGTATCCTCCCATTCCTCCCTCCCTCCCATTTTCCCCTTATTCCCCTCCCCTATGACTGTGACTGAGGGGGACTTCCTCCCCCTGTATATGCTCATAGGGTATCAAGTCTCTTCTTGGTAACCTGCTGTCCTTCCTCTGAGTGCCACCAGGTCTCCCCATCCAGGGGATGTGGTCAAATATGAGGCACCAGAGTACATGTGAAAGTCATACTCTACTCTCCACTCAACTGTGGAGAATTGTTGGATGTTTTTATATTTTGAATTGCCTAGCGAATGGATGAATTCAGTATTAAGAAAATTTATTAGACTTGTTTGTGTTTAGTTTTGGCTGTTAAGGAAACTGTGATTTTTCCCATGAAACTGTTTCTTTTCTGAGCCCGCTCTGTCTGTTGAAGTAGGAGCCTAAGGTAAGGCAAATTTGGAACTGTACTTAGGACATCGGCTTAATGTGGGGATTTTCACTGTCACTGTATGTTTCAAACTGGCAGTTTGGACTTTGTAACTGGAATGTTTTCAGCCTCCCATTTTTGCTTCCAGTTTTTTGAGACTCCCCTTGAGTTTTTGTTTTTGTAGAGTTGGAATTTCAATATAAACAGATGTCCAGAGATATCTATAGTTGCTTGGAAAGGCAGGGATTAATGGTGAGAGGAGAAAGCACAAAATAAAATGTCACTTCAGTCTCCATTGAGGCTGGTACCTTATTCTCCCCAGGATTCTCATGCACATGGTCTGACTTGGCATTTAGAACCCACACATCCTGGAAGAGACCTTCTGAAAAGTGTTCTGGGTAGATAAATAGGCCATATTGCTGTATTATTTCAAAGGAGTCATTGACCTAAAGTACTTCCTGGACAGTAGAACAATAAGCTGGCTTTGTGTCCATAGCTGCCACTATCCATCTATCTGCTCACAAATGCTCTAATTAAGACCTGGTTCTTCATGTCTACCAGGCTTTGCTTGTCTACACTGTCATGTCAACACCGTCTTTGGGGAGACTAATAGAATCCCTCTCTACTGACAGAATGCTCAGCCATGATGATGCCATGTAACCTCTATTTTCTCCTCCCTGCCTTTTATTTCTGAAAGCACTCATGCGACTTCCAAGCATCTGGATATGAAACTGTTGCAGAAACCTCTTGTTGCCACACTATCCATTCTGTTTTTCTTCTGGATAACCTCTCCTAAAGCATGATCCTACTACTACACATGGCTACAGGCATGAGGACCAGCTCCAGTGATGCAGAGCCATGCTCATTTCTCTTGAGAAGGGAAGGAGAGAAGAGACCACCCAGCCATTTCTCCATGCCCAAAATTCTGGCTCATCCAATAATTTGTTTAGTCATTAAGGGAAGGCGAATAGTAGGTTCTGGACACTCTTAATATCAGCTGTGTCTAGGAATATACCTCTAGCTAGATTGATTGAGATAATAAATGAGACAAATCTCTAGAATTAGGAATGAAAGGGAACATCACATGAATATGTACATGTGTGTACTAATACATTTGATAGTTGTTACAATAAAGTTGAAAGACTTGAAGACCTAAGAATGTGAGAGAGTGGTTCTGTGGTGTTAAAAAGCCTAGGTCCCAGTTATGACTCTGATAACAATTTTTAACAAGTCTCTCAGCTTCTGTTGAGCTTATCTTTATTGTCTGGAAAGTAACAGACTTTGGGTCATAGACTTCAAGGCCTCAAAGGAATCATGGGCAAGAAGTCACCGTGGGAATATGCAATTCTAGTCACATCCGAGGTAGTCTTGATTTCGTCATTAGTAATGGCAGAGTTTGGCCAAAGACCGTGAAAACCTAGGTTCCCAAGCTGTGTAAGATCCACATCTTTCTCTTGATCTTTAAAACAAAAGCTCCCCAGAAGCAGAAAGACTCAAATGGTATATACTCACTTATATCTGCATACTAGCCCAAGGGGCATGTCCCACGAAAGCCTTCACTTACCAGGAAACTGGGACAGAGGGGAGGACATCCTATTGGGACTCTAGATGAGAGAACCATGTGAGAAAAGCAAAGTAGAAGGATCCAGTGGGTCCTAGAAACCTACAAGTAGAAGATTATGATAGGCAGATTTGGGCCAAGGGGTCCCGCTCAAACTAATGCACCAGCCAAAGACAAGACAGGTGGTAAACTTTAAACCCCTACCCAGATGTAGCCAATGGTCAGAACAGTCTCCACACTTGAGTGGAGAGTGGGATATGACTTTCTCATGTACTCTGGTGCCTCACATTTGACTATGTCCCCTGGAGGGGTAGACCCGGTGGCACTCAGAGGAATGACAGCAGGTCACCAAGAAGAGACTTGATGCCCTATGAGCATATACAGGGGGAGGTAATCCCTCTCAGGAACAGTCATAGGGGAGGGGAATAAGGGGAAAATGGGAGGGAGGGAAGAATGGGAGGATACAAGGGATGGGATAACCATTGAGATGTAACAAGAATAAATTAATAAAATTTAAAAAAATAAATAAAAAAATAAAACAAAAGCTCTCTAATGGGTTGGAGAGAAAGAAAAGTTGGTGCTATCAAGGGAGATGGAAATGTATAGGGCCTTACTCATAGATGGGAATTTGGAGATATGCCAAGTAGGAGATTTTATTTCTGGCTTTTGCAGAAAGCCCACCTAGAGGAGCCAAGAAGAAAAGATTTTTCCTTTTAAGCGTTGAACAGACCTTGAAATAAAACTGATCATCCCTATGTAGTACAGGAGGGCCCAGTGAGACAACAGGGTTAACATTTTGTTGAAATGCCTAGTTTACTTCCAAGAAATATTCTATAGCTTGCTGATGCCTGAACCTGTGCAGAGATCTAACGGAAGCTGGAGGAAGTCATGGCTATCTGGTTATAAGGAACACCACCAGCCCTCCACTAAACAAGTGTGGAGGAGCCACTCCTAAAGTGGCTACATGGGACAAAAGTCACCCAGTGTAGAATATGGCCTTTAAAAAGTTTCATATTAACTTTCCCTGCCCTGGCTTCTCACTGTGTAGCTACCTGTCTCCTCAACTTCCCTTGCAGGTTTGGCTTCTGCATTTGCAACAGCTCACTCCAGGTGGTGGAATTGAGAGATGCAAGTACACGCAGCAGAAACATTCTGGCACTTCCTCTTTGCTACTTTACATATGCATATGAGAATCAACAGCTCCCCCTGCCATCTGAGGAGGCCATTAAGGTGTTTACTAAGCATAACTCTGACAATCCCCACCTGCCTTGTGGTTACTAGCATCTGTTTTGGCTGCTCCTGTTCATTGCCCTGAGAAGAGCAGGAGGATGCTTATGGGATTTGCTGAGCCCAGTTAGGAGGTCAGGAGCAGCTTTTGGCAATGATGTAGGCTTAGCTCTGTGCTAGGGCATGAAAAGCCATAAAAATGTTCTACATACTGAATAGCATCTGAGCTTCTCGTTTGCATACATGGGTGCAGAGTGTTGCTTAAAGTGATGCTAATCAAAACATCAATTGGCATTCCAAGCACCCTTGGCTATGTTTAAGTATGAGTTCAAACCTCAATTCCTTCTTTTTTTTCTTGGTCTAGGTTTTCCTTGATTGGCTGAATCTCCTGAATTTGTTATTCATCTCTTTTTATTTTTTTCCTTTTTTTATTAATTTAAAATTTTTTTACATATACATTTATAGTATTACACATATATACAATAAACTACCTACAATAAGAAGAACCATGAAACAATCAGGAATTATATAATTGTTACATTCTTAGTGTTTTGGTTATTTGTATTTGACAGCCTTGAAGAAAACATCTTTCCTATCTCAGTGAGTCTAAAATGCTGCATGTAAATCAATATCTATCATATCTCATTATTATCAACTTAAAACATCTGTCTAGACCTAAAAACATCTTAACCTCTAAACAACCAAGTTTAATTGTAAAACTAAACTATCCGGTCTTCAACTCCATCAGAGATTTGAGAAGGAATAAAATTAATTACCTGAGTTTACAATAGGTGCAGGTTAGCAGCTTCCCAAATGAGAAGATAACAGAGACAGTTTGCTACCTCAGCAGTCACCCAAAACTCTCTATAGAATTCTGTTCTCCAGGGATTTTTCTTATCCATACCGTTCATTCCTACCACCTAGGTGCCTTAGTCATGCATAGCCTTGCAGGTTTGGCTTCTGTTAAAGCTGTATCTTTCTATTGGGCAAAGTCCTCAAGGAGGCAGGCATAGGCATAGTTTGTCCTTCCTTTTCCCCTTCTTCCCTCTTTCCCTCCCTCCTTCTCTTCCTTTCTTCCCTTTTGGATGTATCCCAGGTTGATTTTAAAGTCTCTGCATGGTCCAGGCAAGCCTTAAAATTGCCATCCTCCTGCCACAGCCTTCCCAGTGCTTGGATTATAGACCCGGGCCACTACACCCGTATGGGAGACGTGGTCCTTGCAGTTGTTTTCTTTAGGTCCTTCTTGTGGAGATTTTTGTCATTTCTTTCTTCAGAGAGCTGGGATAAGCAGGAGGCTCAAAGGTCAGCGTCCTGGAGACAGTTGATCAAGCTTACACTTATGTTTGTATCTGTTCATAGTTCAATTAGAATGTTGTTGACCAACCATTTTTTTCTCATTCGGAATATTCGGCCTCATGCTTAGAAATTAGAAGGCAAAGTCAGCTCAGCTCAGCTTTGCAAATCTTGTTTCTTCAAAGATAACCACTGACCAGTTGAATTTATGAATATGCACACAAAAATTGTAAAATCGCCACTAAGGTAAATATAGCAGGATTGAGAACAAGTACAATGATAGAAATGGGAGTTACTAAATACGTTAATTAAAAAAATGTCTTTTTTTTCCAGGATCTTTTATCAAGGTAAAACTAGATGGGCAAATGAGGGAGAATTTTTGTTTTGGGGAAAATGTATTATAAAAATTGTGATAATTGAAACAGTGTACATACTCATGCATAGACAGGTAAGGGATAAACAAAGCCAAATGAAAAGCCCAGAAATTGACCAAGTATGTATAACAGCATTATTTGTAATAAATATTAGCTCTTTATAGAGAATGGGTAGGTAATTCAGGAAAATGTTTTAGGATTGTTGACAAAATGTCCGTAAAAATGAGATTGGACCACTTATTGGACCACATAGGAAACTTCAGAAGAAAAAAAAAAAACTAAGAAGGATAAATAACAGGAGAAGGAAAACACACCAAGGAAGAATAAGGAGCTACACATCATTTTGGAGCTGAAAACTGCTGGCTAGTGGTGCCATTCCCACCATATCCCGGAAAGCTTGCAGATGCTCAGGGGACCCTATAGTGCAGAGATGCCCACCAGATTCCCAGTGAGTTAGAAAGGCTAGATTTCTAAGTACCCTCCCAGTTTGAAGTGGAATTATGGTTTCACAATCAAAGGAGAACATCACAACCTCCTCTGAGTTAAAGTAATAGTGTAAGTAGCTCTCACTTATGGAAGATACTACTGTTAAGGCTTGGAACACCTTAATGGAAAATCACTTTCGTTTGTTTTTCCACCCATCTTGTCCTATAGTGTGGGCAGTTAGGTATGCTGTTGGAGTTTATGCTCACTTTTGTTTTGCCTATCCTTTCTCTGACCTTTTAAGCCAGTGTGACATATCCTCTCCTTCCACTGGCTGGTAATGTAGGTGTGCACATCACCTTTGTTCTCAAGGTGTCTTTCCTGTCATTTTTTTTTCTTTAGCTATGAACTTTTCCCCAAATTTCAGCTGCAGCTTCAGTTCCTGCAAGAGGTTTTGACTTGCGATGTTGCCAGCTTCCCCCATCTCTGTGGATCCAGAAGAACCCAACTGCCAGCCATGCATTCTAAATCAGCTTAATTGGTTGCAATCAAGCTAGTCTTGCCTGCCTCTTACTTTGTCCCCGTTTTCTGCATCATTTCCTATGGCAACACAGGGGTTCCACAATGTAATAAAATCAATTAAAAACACACACGAGCACTTTGAAGGCGGTGCTGTTCTTTAGAAGGTTTTGAAATACGAATTCATACTTACAGGCTTCAGTGTCTCAGGTACATATAATTGTTCTCACCTCATGCCTTCCCCTCTGCTCCAAGCTGGAAAATCTGGAGATGGTGGGACAGTGATGATGTATGCTTCTCAACATATTCTGATTGACTTCATTTTCTTATGTCCTTATGGGCTTTTGACAAAAGCCTTATGGGCTTTTGTCTTTGAAACTAATTCAAAGATGTCCTTGAATTTTCTTGCCAGTGTTAGGGAGAGCAGTATCTTGAAGGATGGGCACAGCTCATCACCCCCCCAGGAGTCTTGTCATTCAGTTTCCTTACAACCCCTTCTCTCTGCTGGGGTGGGTCTGAAAGAGCTCCCTATGGAAATTAATTTCTGTCAGCCTGCTGCCTTCTCTTGGATGCTACAACTGCTCTTTTCTATATTGACTCTACAAGATATTTTATTTGTAACCAATATGTAGTTGTGCTTGGTACTACTTTGTAGTTTCTGCAGTTACTCTGGGGAGCTCAAGATTTCTACTTTCTTTAAAGTCGTCTTCTAATGAGCTCTTGTTACATCCCCACTTGCCTCTGAGAGCTGAGCTGTTCAGAAACCTCCACAGTCTCAGGGGTTTAAGTACATGTCTCTAAAAGGTACTTGGTTTGGTGCTGTCTCAAAGGGCGATGATTTATTGATCCCAACCACAGTGGTTTGTCCCCCACTTTAAATAAGGCGGAGGGTGAGGAGATAGAGAAGCAAGGAGTAAAAGGCCATGGGAGGATAGTTATGGACAAAGGTGGAGCTATAGTCTCTCTCCCTTTATCCAGCTAAGAGAACCATCCATTGTTCCTTAGTCATCATCATTTTATTATGGGAGGCAGCAGGGCTTCCTGGTGGAAATAATACTAGTAACATGTATTTTTAGATACAATAGGTACTGTTTTAGGCACACATCTCTCTTATATTTGTCTGAGATAGTCATATTCTCTCTCATCTATGTGTAGACATGTGTGCATCTAGTACACACAGTGTTCATATATAATACATGCTTATGTGACTTAGCAGAAAAATTGAAAGATGGCCACATTTGGGCCTATCACCTTTGAATTGTGATCATGGATAATTTTTCTAAACTTCTGTTTCTTCATCTACAACCCTTTTCTGAATGGTGGGAATAGAGTTTGCTACGTGCTGGCACCTGGTAGCTGTTTGATTTTAGTTTTGATTCAGAATCCCCAGTGATTCAGTTTGATGGATGTACCATCTCAGTTCACATACATGCCTGCGTGGCCCCTTTAAGATGTTCTCACTTTGTGTGTGACTGACACCTGTGTCTGTCCTTTGAACACAATGTTCTCATGATTCTGTGTGTCTCTGTCTCTGTTCTATGCAAGTTCTAATGTGTAAATGTAAAATCCTGCAGAGGGTGCTCACCCATTCTCTGTTACTCCCTTTCATAGGATCAGAAAGAGTTAAAGAGAAAGGAATGTGCTTTGCTTTGTTGAACATGTCAGTGACTTCTCAGGAGAGGGGAGGAGAGTATACACCTACATCCCAGCCATAGTGGCTCTGGATGCATTGTTTAAGGAAGGCAAATTCAAGTCCATATATCAATATCTGAGTATATGCATGTGTATAGGATCACAATGAAAGTCATTTGCACAATTGATGAATCAATACCAAAAATATTTCTCAAGAAATATTTCTATAGCATAAAATGTCTAAAGAGACATCTCAGAGAAGAAAAGACAAGCCCTCTTTGATTTTAGCACCCTGGTGGCCTGGATGAATACTGCACAGTGCCATCTGCATGCCTGACACATGGACTTCCTTTAGAACACAGCTTAGCCTTTCAGAGATATTTGACTCTGTCAAGAGACTTTTAGAATCATCTCCAATGGGGAATTACCTCTGACACCTTTTGAGTAGAGGCCAGGGGTGATGCTAAAAATCTTTCAATGAACAGGACAGCTCTCACCATTCAGTTATCTAGTTCTAAATGTCAACAGGAATCGAGAAACCCCAATTTAGAACTTGTAGGTGTGAAATAGGTGCTTTAAAACATTAAAAAAAATTCTAGACAGTGTTTTGTAGTCTTTCCCCATTCTCTGGCCCCATTGCTACCATTTTCGATTCCTGGCTGGTGTCCTTTATTTCTCTTCCTTCCCTCTTTTCCTGCCTCCCCTTCCCCTCTCCTCCCCAAGCTATTTTTTCATTTCTTTGAGATAAGGTCTCTTATAGGTCCAGCTAGCCTCAAACTTGCTATGTGGCTGAGGATGACGGCGAACTTCTTGTCTTTCTCTCCTGAGTGCTGGGATTACAGATGTGCTGCACAAGGCGTGTATGTGCTCTGTGCTTGGAAGCTTAGCCTTTGTTCATGCCGTGCAAGCACTCAATGAACCGAGCCTCAGCCCCCCCGAACTGCCCTCCGCATTCACGTTTCTCTTCTCAGGTGTTAGTTGGACACTTTCTGTGATTTCATTTTCTCCCTTGTCTTAGTATAATCACTGTACTTCTTGCCTGGCCTGGGCGTAGCTTCCAACACTACAAAATATATCTTTGGGTGTTGGCCTTGAGTTTGCAGTGTATGTTTCCAACTAATCCAAGCTCCCCTTTAAAATGATACTATACTTCTTCATGGATCCCGCAGACACCTTGCCCTAGCTCGGCCCTTTTGTACCTGTCCTATATTGCTGCCATCTATTTCCCTTACCGACAAACTGCTGTCATCATGTATAGGATCACTATTGTCATTAGAAACAATTTCCCCTGTTAGATCAATTAAAAATAAGAATGGAGTTACTGCTCTAGCTGTATTTATACATTTCTAGCATTCCTCCATCTTCGTAGGCAAGTCTGAACATTTGAGTTTCTGAACTACATTATTTGTTTCTAGAGACTTTTTAAAAAAATTCCTGAAAAGCAGATCTATGATGACTTGCATTATACTTGAAGAATTCTCATTGCCTTTTGTGTTTAGACAGTTAATATTTCTGGCTGTCGAGCTCTAGGTTACTGCTTTCCCACTTTCTTTTTCACTGAGTGCTTTAAATTTTCCCCTCACCCTCCTCTTGCTTCTATGAGGCAAAGAGAACCAATGCAGTGTTTATTCCATTCCAAGTTTTCCTCTCTGCCTTGGGTCTGGAGCATCCTGCCTATGACATGCCCACGTATGGGATTTTACAGTCATCTTGCTTCATGTTCTGAGCTTTCCACCTCTGAGGTTTGATGTCTATCGTGAATTTTGGCTAACTCTCAGCTATTATTAATGCAAATATAACATTGCTTTCTCCCCCTCTTCCCCCTCCTCCTCTTCCACTTCTTCTGACGGCAGCATAACGTGCACCCCATATCCTCTGTAATTGTCCCACAATTCTGTCCTATCCTCTTTATTCCTTTTTGGTCTTTATTTTACATTTTAGAGAATCTCTACTAACAGGTGAATATTCTGACTGAACAATTCTTTTCTTGGCTTTTCCTGTCTACCAACAAGAATTTTCCTCCCTTGGGGTACTTTTGACTTTTAGCATTTCCTTTTGATTCTTTCTCTGAGTTTCCATTATCATTTAATATTACATATTTTATATTAAGAACATAATATATTATATTAGACTTATATACTAAAAACACTAAGCTCAAAACACGGTATTGGGTATTTTAATCCCTCATCTGTTATTTACAAGACCTCTGACTTATCTGAGTCTGGCTCTATGTTACGTGTTCCTGCAGGCTGCAATATTCACCTTTTCATATGGCTTTTAATTGTTTTCTTGAGAGCAATGAATGATGTACCAGGTAAAAGAACAGTGATGTATTTTAGTTCTTATGGATGACTGGATGTGATCATTGCAGCTGTGGTTTTGTGGTTAAATTTTCCTCTAATGCCTTTGTTTGTGTTTCTCAGATTGTTCTTGGGTTTTTTTTGGGGTCACTTATTAAATGGGTTTGAGACCTGTGGTTCTTTTAGATTTGATTCCCTGCTCTTATATAGGAGTCCTATTAACCAAGTAGCAAGGTGTGCAAGGGATAGAATGTTTTACGTTTTTGTTTCCTAGAAATTCTCTTTCCTGACTTTCCTTTCCTTTCTCTCATCCTCCCTCTCTTCCCCAGATGTCTCTTGACTGCCTCTCACATTTAAGAGAACACCAAAATTTCAATTGTCTGTTCTGAACACTAGAGGAGAGGAGACGATGGGAGGATGCTGGCTGACTGGGAGCTTTGGTGTCCAGATTCTGTACCCCTAACCCAAAAATCCGAACTAGGAAATGCTCCAAAATCTGAAACTGTTGAACACAGATCTTATTGTATAGAGGAAGTCCTACATATGACTTCATGTGGCAGGTCAGGGATAAAATGCAGGCACACTAAAAATATTGTATAAAGCTATCTAGAGGCCATGTGTATAAGCTGTATGTGAAACATAAATGAAATTGATGTTTTGACTTCTGTCTTGTCCTTAATATATATTGTTGTATAAATACTCAAATTCCAAAATATACTAAAAATCCCCACACAATCACAACATTTTTTGGTCCTATTCATTTTAGGTTTGTTTGGGGCAGAATTACTGATAGTAATATATTCTGTTGTTTCTCCTGGGCAAGTTTTGAATTCTCAGAGAAAAATCTTTCAGTGGTCTCTACTGCACTATTTTGGAAATTCAGGGTCAGCCACTGCTCCTGTCTCTCCCCAGCTTCTGAAGGCGGCTAGAGCGCCTTTACCCACTCGCATTGTCATTGCGGTCTTACACCTTAAGAAAAATGAGATTAATTGTGCCCACCTTCCTTAGAATTTTGGGAGCAAGAATAATGTGTGTGTTTGGCTAGAGTTGCCTTTTCTCTCTGTATCTGGCCATGTTCGGACCAAGGCAGCGACGGGGATGTCTGAGTGGGTGCTGAGAGCTTTGGCACTTTTTATGGTGGAAATCAGTGGGCTAAAGCCCAGCTACTTCATCCTGCTGGTCCCCTCAGCAGCACTCAGTGTTTCTATTACCTAAACAGGTTACCTAGGAGGTAGGAAAATCAACTCAAGGGTTACTTTGAGTTAAACTCCAGGTGTTACTGTATCCTCTATAGCTACCTAAGAAAAAGAATACGTTTTTAAAAAGCTTTAAAGTATGTAGTATTAGTGTGTGTGTGTGTGTGTGTGTGTGTGTGTGTGTGTGTGTGTGTGTATTGTGTGTGTGTATGGGGAGGGGTACACATGCTATGGCATACGTGATGTGGTGTATGCGAGGAAGTCAGAGGACAACTTTGGTGAGTTGATTAGCTCCTTCCAGTTTTGCACAGGTTCTGGAATTTAACCGGGTTGCCCGGCAAGCTCCTTTATTCCTCTACTAAGCTATCTTATGGGCCCCAAATACACTTCTTGAAGTCTTTTATGGATGGAAATATCTTAATTCTACCCACACCTGTGTTTTTAAATTTAAAATTTTCACTAGGTGTGGAGTTTTACATTGAGAAAGATTATTTTCTTTCCAAGACAACTGGTCTCTGTTTTATTGTCTCTAAGGTTTGGGTGCAATCGAGAAATGGTGCTTTCTGATTGCTGTTCTTTCAAAATTGAAACCTTTAAGTTTTTCTTTGAAAAAAAGTTTAGTATATTTTCTCTTACTCTGGTGTTCTGGACTTGTATGATGTTCCTGAAGAGTGGCCTAGTTTTAATTAAGCTGGGCATACTGAAGACTCCTTTGTTTGAGATTCAAGCCTAGTTCTAGGACATGTGGCACTATCGGGTTTCTCTGACAATTTCTTCCTTCCACATTAGATTGGGAATCCTTCTCAGTCAGATGTTAATACCTGGGTTAATTTGTACTATTTCCCATGCTTGGTTTTGCTTTCCTTTATATTAGATTTTAATATATTCATTATGTGAATCCCTTCCATTTTGTTTGCTATATCTTTAATTTTTACAGTTCACTTTTTCTTTTATTTAAAATGTCTTTCTTCTGCTTCTTGTCTGAAATATTTTCACTTATCTGTGTAGATGTTATTGATTTTCTATAATAGCTCTTCCCCCCTCTTTCTTCCATTATATTGATATTTTTTTTCCTCCCCACGTTCTGTTTCTGACACATTGAATACTGTTCTTAGTACATGACACACACTGTCTGTTCACGTTAAGAGCACCACAAACTAATTTTGAGTATTTCTTCTGGTGGATGGGGCCTGTCAGATTTATAGCTTTCTTGTGTAAGATAGCTAAGCAACATTTTTAGCCACTTTCTTTCTGGAGAATCACAGTGTTTTGGCATCTTCACTGGTATCCCTCAGTTTCTCAGGGAGGAGTCTTGAGGTCTCCTTTCTGGCAGAACGCAGGGAGATGTTCTTTGTATCTGCCAGCACTATGGGAGCCGCAAGCAAGCTGAGACCTCAGCCCTCAGCTCATGCTCACCTTGGTCTCCACTGGCCTTGGCTCCTTCAGTCTTGAGTCTACCTGGGACCGTGCAGTGTGGCTCAACCTCCTCCCTCTCTGGTGAGGTATAAGCATTTAGACTGCTGCATTCTCTTTGTCAGCAGGAGTTCTAAGTTTACTTGCAGCCTCTTTCCCCTTTCTGCTTCCAAGAACCTGGTGGAATCACTCACTTTTTTGATATCTCCACATTCTTTCATCCATTTTTATTCTTGAGGGCTTTTAGGTGAGAAAGATTAAGTGAAATGACCCTGAATTGACTTGATTATTTTTAACCAGTATCCTGGGGACCTCTGCTTTCAGCCCAAAGCAATTCTCTCTCTCGGCACCTGGCTAGGTAGGTCCCTCCTCCCTTTATTGAACAGGACGTGGTTTTATCTGCCCTGTTGTAGCTTCTCAGTTTTCAGTGAGAACCTTCCACCCTGACTTCTTTGATTATTGGAAGCAACCTGCAGAGGCCTGTGGACAGCAGAGAGGTCTGTGTTTGCATGGAGTGCATTTGCTAGTAATGAACCAGATTCTCTGTGGCCTGCCCCAGCAGTGCCACTGCCTGCAGTTTCCAGGAGACAGCACCAGAAAAACAAAGGCCAAGCAGCAATCAACTAAAAAATCACCTTGGCTCCTCTGCCTTCCCTCTGTAGCATACCACAGTGTAGAAGCAGTCATCACTCCAGACCCCTCAGGAATGGGTCGTGTATCTTGTGGACAATTGCCTCTTCCTAGATGGGCACTAAACTGAGAAAGGAACTGACATTTAATGAGGTAGGCCTCATGCCAAGAGCTTTCCATGAGTTTGATAACCTTATTCTTGTAACAACTCTTTGAGGACAGTGTTAATAATCTCATTGCCAAGGAGATGGCTGAAAAGTGGCAGAATGAGAAACTGTACCCAAGGGTGTCTACCCTAGAGATGAGTAGGTCTTCACTGGACCACTCTGGGTTAGGAGGAACTATGTACAAGAAGTAGAGGAAACTTCCAGTAAGTGAGGTCCTGAATGGATGTGTTGTTGACATAGTCAAGATCATGTTAATGACCTGTAGTCTTGGGTTTGGAAAGATGGCATAGCCTTCCTCTCGGAATAGAGTGTGAATGTTGATAGCATGTGCAGAAAATCCACCACAGCTTTCTCCTCTTGGCTATTTATAGCCTGAATACAACTCCACCATAGAGACTGCTTCTACTAAGATCGGCTAAACCGATGTCCTTGATTCAGCTCTATGCCATAAACACTGCCTCCTTGCTTATCTGTATGTAATAACCATGACTCCTTGTTTAGCTGTATGCCAAACAGTTTAAATCTCTATAAACATGCTGAGCTTTTGAAGTTCTGTATTTTCACTAGTTGAGAGCATAGACTACGTGACCCTGGCTTTCTTTTTATCCACGAGTCTGTCTGTAGGTACGTCTGTCTGGTCTGTCTATCCTATCTTAATCCTTTAGCTGCCCCCAGTCAGGTCCCAGATGTGATTAACATGACACTTCTGTTTCTAGGAAACTTCAAAGCTCCCATGTTGTGTTGAATGTATCCAGCAGGTGAGTGTACTCACTCAGTGTGACATACTGAATATGTGACGAAGAAGGATTATCCTTTCCTACCTACTTTTAGATCTTCAACCATACCCTGTCTCATAGATAGCTACTTTAAAATCCAGAAATCTGAGTACTTAATCAACTTTCCATTTCCTGTGGCCAAGAGCTATATCTTGAGTTTCTAATAATGGCCAAATTAAATTTTCATCATGTGTATGAGTCCATTGTGGGAAAAGAAACCTTGCTGGCTAATATTACGTCTGCATTGAGAAGTAGGTTTGTGATAACTTCTGAAAGAATGTTTCATCAAGAAGGAAGAAACAACTTAATGTAAGTGTTTAGAGGGCAAAAATAATTCATCTGGATGTCTTGCTTTAGCACCTGGTCTTAGTAGACTGGTCTGAGGGTGAGGCATGGCATCAGCTATGACTAAAACACTCAGGTGGTTCCATCTTCTGTGCCATGTGGGCTTTCGCTAGTGAGAACAAAGCAATGGTGATTCAGAGCAGTCCTATCTTAGGAGCATGTTTGCTCAATTCTTTCTTTTCTTCCAGCACATTTGTTAAAGTGCTGGGAAGAATGCAAGATTGTCACATCTGGCTTTGGGTAAGGAATGGAGGTTAGGACAGCAAATGGGAGGTGCAGAAGATCAAGTATGTGTGTGTGCTTTCTGCCTGGTATTTGGGACTTTTCTTTCTTACACTGGTAAGGAGGTGATTACAGATGATGGGTCTGTGCAGGCAAAGGGGAAGGCGTTATGGGTTGCCGATAGGCCTGTGCGGAGTAAAGGAGCAAGGGTTGCACTGACCCCACAGGGAGTTATATATTCCCTTAGCCAAGGAGTACTCATGTGACTTTCTAAAACATTTAGTAAAATACTGTCTCTACTTTTTCCTTAATGCGGCAGAGATTAGCAGCTCAAAGCCTACGGTGTGGGTGTGTACTCTAAGGCAAGGGAGATTAATAAGCCACTATGCAGCGGCTTAAATTATGGCACTGGGTGATGAATGGCAGCAGCCAGGACAATGGATTTATTTTCCTGCCAAACACAGCAGAACTTCTACCACTTATTCTTCAAATGAGACTTTTTTTTTTCTTTAGGAATGACATAGAGAACACCCTGAGGTTTGAGGGAATGAAGAACAAGTTGACTCACTTCCCTCTGTCCTTCCCTGACTGCTTCTTTCCTTTAAACTTATAGAGATGGCCTAGTAGCTTCTGTAATAATAGGCACCGGAGGAGGGACAGGGCTGAAGGGAATGTTTTCTGTTGAGAGTTGCTTGCTGAGCAGACAGCACACCACAAAGGCCAAATCAAACCAAACAAACTGTCTCAATGTAAGCATAATTGATATCATTGGTAGTGAGATGTCGTAAAGGGGATGCAAAGTGTAAAATGACAGCTTTCCTGCCGGTGTTGGTGGTTGTGATGCAGAGCAAGGGAAGAAAGATGAAGGTCAGAAAAGACCTCCGTTCTCCCCCAGAGGTAGAGGTTGAGCTGCATTTTAGGAAGTGTCAGAATGGACCAAGGCACTATATACCCATGTCTGGAAGGTGTCGGTGAGGGGAGGCTAGTGGCTCCAGCCCGCTGAAACAACGTGGAAAACACAGTGGGTAGTTTTGTGCTTGAGGAAAGAGGAATGAGTTCACCTCTAGAACGTAAGTGGGCTTACAGGGCTGTTTGCTGCACAAGGCGACAGACAAGCCCTAGCAGGCTCAAGGGAAAATCAGTTAATTTAGTATTTATTTGACTGTACTATACAAGAACTTACACAAGAAATTACATAATATTTGAATTAAAAAGACTTGAACTAACACTCGATATAACACTATTATTTAAAATGACATGTATAGAGTGGAGTGAGACCCAGTGAACACACTGCCGTGTGAAAGAGCATAGCTAGGTAGAAGAAATGTTTAGAATGGATGTCAAATTTCCTCCTTCAGTCCAGAGTTCATTATCTGAAGATAATATTTCTTCTCTCAAGTACTTTCTTCTGTTCAACCCAAATTATTCTGTGTATAATTTTTTCCTTTAACTTCTAGAGAGTCAAACTTGCTTTTCCTTTCTCTTCCTCCCTTCCTTTCTTCCTTCCTTCCTTCCTTCCTTCCTTCCTTCCTTCCTTCCTTCTTTTCTTCCTTACTCTTTCCTTTCTCTTTCTTTCTCTCTTTTTTATTTTGGCTTATCTTATTTAATACATTTTACTTGATTTTCTTTTGTGTTTCTATAACCTGTTTGTATAACTCTTGTCCAGTCTCTGTACCATCAAGAATGGCCCCTGTTGCTAGAGGAAAATTTTCAGTAATGGACTGCTTCCCTCCACATTTTACAATTATTTCATTCATTTGTTTTTACTGTGAAGAAAAAATATACTTGGCACAAAGTCCCTGCCTCTGGGACATCAAGTTCACTAACATTGCAAGGAGTGGCATGGGGTAAAACCATTTGGGCCAATTATCGCTGGACTGTCTTGACCCATCATTCACTCAAGTAATGACATGGAGACATTTAATTAATTATGAAAGCTTGGCCTTAGATTAGGCTTGTTCCCAACTAGGTCTTATAACTTAAATTAACCCTTTATCCTAATCTACATGGTTTGCTACCTTTCCTCAGTACCAGCACCTCTGTGTCTGACTGGTAACTCTCCAGTGCCTGATTCTTTCCCAGAGTTCTCTGCTGAAAGGCCTGTCTACTCTCTCCTGCCTTTGCTATAGGCTGTTCAGCTCTTTAATCAACAAAAATCAGAGGGTGATGGAGAACAATGTTTATAAAATACTGAAGCAGGTGATGCTTCATAAAAACGACAATACCAAACTCCGACCTGTTCTCACATCTCTGAGTACAGTAATCAACAGTTGAATAATACAAAGACAAACTTTTCCACAGTGGATAAAAAGATCACACCAACGTCAGGGAATGGGCAGCATCTCACTTGTCATCTTCAATGTCTATCTAACATTTGAAATGAAAAGTTTCAATGATATAGTTAAGTTGATTTATAAGAAGAGCCACATAAATCCAGTCCTCTATTATCCATGTTGTTTTCTGACGCATTTCAAAGAACACTGTAGAACCCACCATCCTCACTTGCATGCTTCACTGTGACTATTTTGTTCTGAGTTTAACGTGTTTATAACAGGATGAAGATATTTTTAATTCCCACAATAATTCCAATTCTGACTTGAATCAGAAAGTTTAGAGCTAAGTAGAGAGAAAATAAGACAATCCTTGGGAATTATTGATGTCTTTTTGCAGGCCTGCCTGATAGGTATAAGCCTGGATTCACCCTATGAAGTCCTTACAGACGCATAAACAACAACCCCAATGAAACAAACCCCACTTCAGCTCAGTCTCTCCACTTTAACAAAGAAGAAAAGGGAGGAGCTGGGCGCTAGTGGATCAGGATCAGTGCCCTCCGTTTCTGTGCACATATCTTCCTAACCATCCTTTGATACCTAAAATATGTGGTGTGGCTTTAAGATACAGGAGAAAAAATAATTCCCTGCATTGACGTTGTTCTCTCACTATTTGAATTTGAGATTCTGAATTGTTTTAGGCTGTGGTGCATTCAGAAATCTTTCAGAGGTTGTTGCCAATGCTTTGTGACATTCACACTTAGTTTTGTGATCCCACTTGGTGTTGGTTTCTGAAGGACAAGTTTAACCTACTTCCTGTCTCCAAGCAGTGTATTCACAGTCTATAAATACTGATTGTCTTCTAAAGAAACAGCGGTTCCCATTATCTGTAGGGACTCCAAGGCTGTCAGGGGATATTTAAAGCCTCAGATAACACCAAACTCCGTCTCTATTGTATTTCTCTCTCAGTATGTACATACCTGTGATAAAGTTTAACTTGGAAACTAGATACAGCAAGAGGTTAAAAATAACAATTTGTTTAAATATTTTTCCAGAACTTATACATTCAAGACAAGTGTTCTGTCACTGAGCTACACCCCCAACTCAATAATTTAACATGAACAGTTAAAAATAAAATAGAACAAATAGTAAAAAATATATGAAATCTTTAAAAAATTATCTTACTGTACTATGCATATTAGCGTGCAGGTTGCAGGTGTGTCTTGAAAAGGAGAAGATTTGTGACTTAGAAGGCTGGAGTTGGATAGTGTGAACCTTGGTCATACTATTCCAAATGGGATACAATTTAAAACTTAGGAATTATTTCTGGAATTCTCCATTGGATAATTTAATAACACATGATGAGCAGGTAATCATGTACAAAATGAAAATGGGGATAAACAGGATCTGCTGTAAGGCCAATAAGTTAATAGAGATGCAGTTTTTAGCTGGAAAAGATTTCTTGGCAGCAAGGTGAAGCATTCCAAAGAGGGGTAACTGTAGGTCAGGGCTATGTTCTAGTAAGGAAGCCCCGAAACAAGGTGGCAAAGAGTTGTACAGGGCTTTAGGGTATGTAGGAGCAGTAGAAATGAGAACAGGCTGGAGATAAAGTGGACTCCAGACAAAGATGACCTTGGTGCTATGCTGTCACTGGGATTTCACACTCCAGGGAATAGGGATTCTTTGAAAAAAGAAAGACATAGTCTCCTTATTGAATTTGCACTGTGAACAGAACCTATAGAGATGTCTGTTCTAGGGCCAGGTGCAGAAACAAATTGATGAATAATCCACAGGGCTTGGGGTTATTCAGTTGAGCTATTCAGTTGGCAGTCACTTGACCACAACTAGGCTGTTTCTTCATCTATGCCATAATAGTGGTCTTCCCTCTTTTACAGCAGTTTTAAGTTACTCTGAAGTAATACACATGAACTCAATTAGCGAAAGAAGTTACATTAGGTTGGTGGTTTGGAGCTGGCTATGATTACACTATTTACACTACAGCAACCAACTAATACTGAAAGTCAAGTCTGCCCAGGCCTGGGCCCAGAGTCAGTTGTTAACCATTTACTAGCACAGGACTTCACTGGAACGCTTGGCTGAACATAAAAGGGAGACAGGGAGACTCCAGAGTGATAGTAACTCCTTCTACACAGCCATGGATGTGTGACCCAGGATTGAGAGAATCAAACAGGTTGTGTCATCCTGTCTGCCCAGCATATGACAAGGAGAACAGAGGGGCCTTGGTACGGCATGGTCCTACCATATCACTGGTGTTCTAGAGCATACAAGCTGATCCAAAGGCCTCTTGTTCCCAGAACAGTTGAGCTGGCTACTGGAACTCCATGGTCAGCCTTGTTATTTTCTACTCTCAGTTTCTGTGATCAAGTCACAGGATGATAGCTTCTGCGTTTCCCTTATGGTGCCATGCCCCAGGTTTCCAATAGCACTCCTGGATGAAGAGACCTTTGCTATGTAGCAGAGTTTATGTGAAGAGCCCAGCTGTGGCACAAAGTAGACATCTGTATCTGTGGAATGAATGAGGGAGCAGTCCTAAGCCACAGCAGTGTAGCCCAGATCCTGAAGAAGTAAAACACAACCTTTAACAGCTGAATCTGATCCTTCATTACCAAACCCCTTCTGTGAGATCCCAGGCCAGGCTCCTGGGCTGGAGTAAATTTCACAGAAGCGTAAATTATGATCAGAGCAAGAGAGTCTGTTGGCTCACAGCTGGCAAGCTGCTAGCAGGGAGCAGTTGGAGGATCGTGGTGTGGGAAGTGGGGGTTGATTCCTTGCTGCAGATTTTTCCCCAGGGACTCAGCTCTTGGAATTTCAGAACACGGGCATGAGTGGAGTGGGAAGCACCATGCTTTTCTGAAAGGTGAGCACCCTGGGCACTTACTCCACATCATCTTCTGGGGACCTTTGAAGCCATTGCACTTTTTTTTCTACATGTATACTTCAAGTGTTAAGAGGCAGCGAGGTGACTATCTTGTCCTTGTTTCCTAAGACTTCCATGAGTTTAAAAACTAAGGTCCCAGGAACCACTCAGAGCTGGAGGCAGGGACAGTTGGCATCTTAGAGGCAGCTGGCAGAAAGCTGGAGTTTGAAGTCAGCTATCTGCTCTGACTAATCTCTTTGGGGAAATTGCTTAGCTTTCTAATCATTACAGAGAAAAACAATGCTGGTTTCCCAGGAAGGTGTATGGATTATGCAAGATTATGCTTTCAGAAGTGTTCAGTTTAGTGCCTTGTACATAGTACACGTGTTACAAAATCTTTCTTTGTAGAAATATGTTTTCTATCATCTTTGGATTTTCATTTTAGTATGTCTAAAAGCAAGGTAAACAAGAGACGTACCATCTGCAAAGCCTCACAGATTCTGCTTTCACCCCACAGGATGTCTCCCTGGCCAAGCAGGGAGTTCTGGCAGGGACCCTGTCGTTGTACTTGACTAGGCTCAGAACTGATGGGTTGCATTCGTGTGTGGCAGCCTAGGTTATCCAGAAATGTTGGCCTTGTTAGTGACTGGAGAAGGGACATCCCTGGCATGTGGAAATGCCTCATGTGAGGGTATGTGATGTTTGTCAGCTTGAATGGGAACTGCCTTGTGCAGGGGCATGCTTTTGCCAGCTGAAAAACCTCCTGTATAGACTATAGGAAGGTATAAATAGCCCAAAAGCCAAAGAGAGATTGATTTTGCATTGCTTTGTATCCCTTAGCTTCTTTGCTTTGCATCTCGTTTCTTCAAGACACTCCTAGAGAGAAAAGCTCCAGAGAAGGTGTCAGGTTTCTGCTGCCGCCATTGCTGTCACTTTTGCTTGATTGCTGGTTTGCCATTTAAGGGGTTTGTTGGAATCCTCCATGCAAAGAGTGGAATTGCCCTAAGGAACTGAGTGTAAAATGGTCTACCTCTCATGTCCCTATTAACCTTCTTTCTCTCCTACCTAGGGTCAGTGGAAGGGAGGTAGATGTATTAAGAAACCCCCAAATAAAGTAGGTTTAAAAAGATGAAACCTTCACACATGAGTACTGCATTTTCACTCCTCCCTCTCACTCTTTTAACCTGCCCCCATGCTCCCTTCAAATTTCTTCTTCTTCTTCTTCTTCTTCTTCTTCTTCTTCTTCTTCTTCTTCTTCTTCTTCTTCTTCTTCTTCTTCTTCTTCTTCTTCTTCTCCTCCTCCTCCTCCTCCTCCTCCTCCTCCTCCTCCTCCTTCTTCTTCTTCTTCTTCTTCTTCTTCTTCTTCTTCTACTACTACTACCACCACTACCACTACAAATATATGTATATACACAACCTACTGAGTCCATTCAGTAGTTCTCAAGTGTGTTTAGGGTTGACAATTTGGAATTGGATAACCTATTGGGGTGTTTCCTTGGAGGCAAATTGATTCTTTTTCTCTCAGAAGTCATTGATTGCTGGTAGCTCTCAAAATGTTCTTAATCAAATCCAAGTAGCATTCCTTACCCTGCTCTGCTTTGGATCTTGCAAAGCGT
This sequence comes from Acomys percivali, assembly GCA_907169655.1. Lineage (NCBI taxonomy): Eukaryota > Metazoa > Chordata > Mammalia > Rodentia > Muridae > Acomys > Acomys percivali. The sequence goes on from OU015744.1 coordinate 143,231,120, forward strand.
TCCATTCTGAGTGACAGCTGAAGGCTTTGCAATGACTGACACAAGATCCTGGTTCTGCTCCATCTTATTTCTCAGTTCTATTTCCTGTAGGCATCACTTGTTCATCCAGCCCCAGCTTTATTTGTCACAGTTCCCTGAACTGTTGCTCAACCCAGTTCTTCCATACACATAGCATATTCTTCTGCTTGCTCTCTAATTTCCACCAAGTCTTTGTTCACATCTCCCCTTTGCATTGAGGCCAATCCCATGAGCCCATTCTGTTGGAAGCCCCTTCGCACACTTTTGTTCCCTGATTCACTTTGCCCTTTGCCCACAGCTCTGGGTACCAACATAGCATAAAATTTGTTTTGTCTGTATCTTTGTTCTCAGAGCATCTGATCAACTATTAATCAAAGCACACTGAGTTTAAATCCCAGTTCTCCTGTTAGCCACTCACAGCTTCCTCATCTGTAAATAACAGTACGTTTCCTAGTGAGTATTCAATAAGAAAGTGCTAGGAAAGGCACTGGGACTAGAGGCGAAGAGCACAGTAGTTGTTGCTACACAGTTATAAAGAGGATTGAATATCTTCAGAACGTGGTGCCCTGAACTGGATATCCAGGTGAAGGCTGAAACTAGATCCCTATCTCTTACCCTGTATTATAAGTAATGCAGAATGACTCAAACACCGTAATGCTAGGCATACAACTCAGAAACTACTAAAAAAGAAACATGTCAAGATAATATAACAGATTTCCCAAGTGAAAACCCAGTAGCCCAGGAAACAAAAGCAAGAACTGATAAAAGGATCATACCAAGTTAAAACACTTCTCTAGAGTGAAGGGAACGCTGGCCTGAAGACACAGACCATAGAGTAGGAGAGAATCTGTGCCAGCTGTTTGTCTCAGACAGGATTAACACCTAGACTTTATAAAGAATAAAAAAAAAAACCTTCACAAGTAACCAAAAAAAAAATGGATAAATGATCTGAACAGACACTCCTCCAAAGAAATAATACAAATGCCCAATAGTATGTGGAAAAATGCTCAATATTTTTAACCATCAGGAAAAGGCCAAAGAAAACTACATTCTATCTCAGCCAGAATAGCTACTATTTAAAAAAATACATCTAATACAAGGAAGGCTGTGGGACTCTTATACACTATTGTTTTATTACAGCAACTATAGAAAGCAGTATGGGCATTCCTCAGAAATCTAAAATTAGAACTACCATATGATCTACCATCCTAGGTATGTACCTAAAGGAAATGAAAGCAGAACATAGAAGAAGGTGTGCAGCGGCTTTTGTTTGGTGTTGACGCTGCACCTTCTCAGCCTCTGGATGGTGAGAAGAAAGCCTGGACTTGTCAAGGTCATTACTGTATGGATCTCTGGAATAAAATCTTGTCACCGTGTGAATAAAACCACCTCTGTGATGGCTAAAATGAGAGGACAGGAAGTACAGACACAGGTGTAAGGAATACTTCATTAATCTGCAAGGAGCCTGGATCACGGAGGCTAAAGCCCTTGGGAACTCAGTGTGTTCTGTGCCCTGACTTGGGCAGCCTGTGAACTGGGCTGTCCCAGTGGGAGATAATTTGCTGTTGTTGTGGTTAATACTGTTAAGACTAAGGCTGCACGCTATTTTCAGCTCTGTAGCTTTTAATCCTGCCTTCCTCTATCTGTCTTCATTTCTGTGCGTCATTCTAGGAACATGTTTTCCTTGGATTTCCTGAATCTCTTGCGAGCATCCAGAGATAAAGCATAGATGGATTGATTGGGAAGAGTTGAAAAGACAATATTAAGAAACTATTTTGTTCTGCCTTATAGACGCCAGCAGAACTCTCTGTATAATGTGTGGTCCCTGACCTTTCGGCAGAGGAAGAATGATGCTTTGAGGCAGTAGTAAGGAAATGAATTGTGGTGATAGAGAATGTCTTTGGTAGGTGATGTACAGAGCTTTTTAAAAACCCAGGTTCCCTAGCTCTGCTTTGAGGGTTTCACTCAGGGTTGCAATGCATATGTATTTTTTGCATTACTGGAAACTGTGGGGAGGAGAGTGTTACTTCCCTATGGATGTTGCGCAGCCTACATCCCCTGGGTCCCTTGCTCCATCACAGCTGCTCTGTGGAGTTCTGAGTCCCAGGGCCTATTTCAAGAGCCTCAGTCAAATGACTGAAATGGTCCCCACAGCAGGAACTGCAGCTGCCTTTTAATTTCAGCATTGTCGCTGCCCACAGCTGGAGCCTTGGGCTAGTGGTTGTACTGAGTCCCTTCACTCTTGTTCACGAAGCTGTTTAAAAGCAGCCTGCAGTGGTCAGTAATTACAAAGCCAGAGCTTTATGGATTGAGAACTTGGGTGTTCAGACCAGCTAGTGAACTTACACCCCGAACGCCTGCTTCTAAGAGGTGCCAGTATTCTGTATGTCAATGGCAGCCTTTGGTTGATAGCCAGTTCCACCACTGTGTCTGTGACCTTGAACTTGCTTCGGAAAGTTCAGTGTGAGAACTTTGTAGACAATCTGCTTGCAGAAAGAGCAGTGCATACAATGCATCTGATATAAAAACTGGCTGCGGTGACTATTACCTTGGTTCTCACTGTTGACACTTGTGTTTGTCATAGCATTTATGCTTGAGGACAGGACAGAGATGGAGAGGTGCCTTCTGGAGGCTGTCCAGGGCTAACCTGCCCTTTCAGTAACAGTAGAGGCTCTGTCCACATATGGCTTTTTGGAGCTATATTTTGACAACTGCCTAGTTCCTAAGATAGCAGAAAAATATGACAGCCATGGGTTCCAATGAATTATTGATATTGGCGATTTTCCTTTAGCTGCATTGCTCAGTCTTTGTCTACTGGGAACAGGAAAGGTATTCTCTGTCTTCTGTGTCCCCTGGCAGCAAGCCAACCTGTGATCCAGCTTTTCTTGAAATGTGACAAGATGAGTCAGATTTGGTCGTCCCCCTGGGCTGCTTCCTCCCAGCCTGTCCTGGCACCTCTTGCTTCTTTTCTGCAGCATTTCACGGGTGATTAGAGATGGGTGAGTGCACTCTCCTGGAGTGAGGTCAGAGCTGGTGGTACCAAGAGGGATTTTCCTCCACTGTGCAAACACCTGGCTACGTCATAGAGTCACCCGGAGTGCTAGCGATTGCAGGTGCTGCCAAGCAAGCACCCTCTGACAGGATATTGATTTGGTGCCATGGTTAGAGGCAGCTGGGACAAATGAGGTCTCCTTGCTGCTCAGGGGTTCCAGCTGCCATGGCATATGTACCCTGCTGATTAGAAAACCTGGCCCCAAGTGTTTGCAAAAAATGCCAAGCAAAGGGGCTTAGCCAGCAGGTCTGTGTTTCTGGAAGTGTAAAATGATGTGGTGTAAGGCACTGCCCAAAGGCCCAGAATCAAGCATTTAGAGGTACTTTGAGGAACAAGCTTTATAAGCTCTCAGATATAAGCATCTGTCTAATTGGTTTAAGAGAGAAACCCAGTCATTTCCTGAAATCTTTATGCTGTAAAATATTTCACAGCTTTTTACAGAAGAAGTTTTCTTTCCTCCCATTTTTTCTTTATATTCTAAGCAGTTTATGAAGATGCATTTACAGTTACAGCATCAAGACCTAGCTAGTAACATGGAAGGAAGGCTCATAGTGACATGCTAATCAAATGTACAAAGAGGCTCAGTGATGTTGTCTCCTGTATTTTGACATAGCGCTTTTCTAGTTTATTGGGAAGGTTGTTTCTGAAAGCCAAGGTTATCAAGCATAGCTCGTAAGTCATGACCAACACTTTGTCACTGACTCTCTATGGAGTTTGCTCTCCACTGTAACTGGTGCATGGGCTTTAGAATAATTTTATATCTTTTAAGTTCCTCTCTGACTCACTACTTGTTGACTGAGGCAGATCAACCTGCAACCAATGAGTAGAAAATGCATCCAAAAGTCCAAAGCAATAGCAGCAGCCTTAGGGTATCACGAAGAATCCATCTGGCAGGATGGCTGGTTTCTGATGGGTTGAGTTACATATGGAGTAGGAATGCATGGGAAATATTTAACTATTTGGAAAGAACCCTTATGGCAGATGGGGCTGACTTCCACATAGTTTGCAGAGGGCTCTTCTGCTATGTTATTTGAATAGGTGATATATGAGGACTCTTTTTCACAAAGGTTCTTTGTGCCTGGGTAGGGGCGAGCACTTGCTAACTGAAAGCTTTCCTGTGATTTAGAGGCTCTCTTTGCTTTGTCCAATGAGAGCAGGATGCTTTCTGGCATGGTCTTCATTGACTCAATATGAGCTTCTTTTAAGTACTCAGCACTCACTCCCTTTAGTACTTTGGTTAGAATCCCTAACTGCCTCCTAAATCTCATTGTAGAGACACTATTTCTTCATAACATCCAGCTGAGATGGCAGAACGCTATATAGCTGTATGCAAGAGGCCCCTGGTCTCAAGCTGGCATTGGTGGTGTGAACAGCTTCAGAGCCTTTAGCTGAGATTCGTTTTGCATGCAAATTACTTTTAATTATCCCTAGAACTTTCCATTTTTCTCCACAAATCAAGTCCTAGTCCCTGTTTAGTGCATCAACTTCATTTCTCAGAAGAAATAGCCACAAATAAAAACATCAACACATCAACAGTCTATATGTGATGAGGATTGTAGACATTTAAGGTGTCTTGTGGGTTTATTATTATTATTATTATTATTATTATTATTATTATTATTATTATTATTATTATTATTATTATCATCAAGGGTCTGCAAAAAGCGTGCATGTGGAAGAGATTAATGACATCAAATTCCTTTATCCTGAGTCTTAAAATCCTTTCAGTTTTGAGACCCTTGAAGCTTAGTTTAGACCACTGACAGGTGCCTAAGGACAATTTTCACGAAAGAACTGCCAGGAGCAGTCCTATTTCCCGTTTAGGTGTGCTGAGTCACATGATAAATAACATTCAATTTACTTGGAGGACTTAAAGACTGATCATCTTCTGGCCAGTAGCTGAAAATTAACTCTTTATTCTCCAAAAGATGACTCTGGGCAGCAGCCACTCATTATCTTTCCCTGCGCCATCCCACAGCAACTCTAGGGCCAATGTAAGATTCAGTGTTATTGATCTTACGTCTCTCATAGGCCAACCTCAATGGTAAATGAAACCTTTGGCCTCAAGTGAAATGAATTTCCCAGTCGTTTTCTCAGGAGTCCCTGGAGGAGCAGTGATGGACAGGGTATTCATGACCCCTACTCTTAGGAGACCTCTGGTCAATAGATCCTTAAGCCAGCTCTCAAGCCTCTTCTCTGGCTCCACTTGCTGGCTATTTGCAACATCCTTGTACACAGGTCCTGAGTTCATCAAGTTCCTTCATGCCTCAGGATCCTTGGGCATGTTGTTTCTTTTCTTTTTCTTTTTTTTCCAGAGATTTTACTCCCACTTGTTATTCTGCCAATTCCTCCTCCAAGTTTTTTTTTCTCTTTTTAGATGTTATCCACTCATGGAGGCCATGCTTGACACCCATGTAGATCAAAGAGGTCTGCAAAATTAGTAACTCTTCCTTCATATTCATCCGTCAAGAAGTGGAGTGTATTTCTCCTCCAGCAATTCAGAGCAGGCTTCCTGATTGCTTCAACTAACCAAATGCAGCAGAAAGGATGCCGTGCCATTTTTCAGCCTAGACTTGAAGAGGCCTGGCAGCATCTGCCTCCTCCTTGCAATCAAGCTGCAAGGTGAGGAAGTCTAAGCTAGCCACATCCTTACATCACACAGGGGCACTATGCCAGGAAAATGGAAGAAAGGAAGGGGGAGGGGAGGAAAGAGGATGAGTAGAGAGACGAAGAGAGGGGAATGGAGGAGAGGCAAGGGCAAGAGAGGGCTTCTAGCTGTCCCCACCAAGGCACCACGTATGACAGTGAAAGTAAATTGGATTTTGTAGCCACTAAACCATATTGGATATTGTACTTTAAGACACTTTTTTTTTTAACTCATTATACAGCAAAATCACATCTTAAATACCTCTTTAGTCATATACAAGTCACATTGCCATTATTCTTTGTATTATGTTGTTTCTTTTTGGTTGTTTTGGTTGTTTCTTTTCTTTTTGAGACAGTGTCTCATTGTGTAGTCCTGGCTGGTCCGAAACCCACTATGTAGGCCCAACTGGCCTCAAACTCTCAGAGTTGTACAATGCCTGACATTCTTTATTTTATCAGTCATTACCTTTACAATGATATATTTGTTTTGTTTGTTTTTTTTTTTTTTTTTGTGCCTTTGGCTATTGCATTGCTCATATTACAAAAATATTTGTTGAGTTAATGCATGAATTTAAAAGATCTCATTTTTTTTTCTTTTTTATAGGGCATTTCCCCCAGGTATATAGATAAGGACATATACATCTTTACCTCTAGTAGACTTCCAAAAATGGTGAAAAACCTTTTTTGTTTTTTAATCTAATTTGTCTAGACTACATACCTGCTCAATTAATTCTAACGCTTGCTCATTGGCAAGAGCAAAGAAACTCCCATCTTTAACATGGCAGCCCAGGCTACCCGCAGCCCTGACTCACTTGTGAACACCATAGAAGGTTCTTTGTTCCTGTAAGTCATGAGCATCCCACTTCACTGAAACCCCTCCCTTCTAGTTTACTTATTTCCCAAGAGACTTCTAGAAGCCGTTGCTAATGTCCTACATGTTCAGTGGGTATTCCTTTTTTTTTTCTTACCTAAGAGCATGCCAATTAACCCAAGTGGATGTGAAGCCTGGCTTTCCACCCCAACTTCACAACCCACTCTCTTGTGCAGGTGCATCACCTGAGGGATGCGGATTCCTTCCTAGTAGAACCAGGGACTCAGGGAAAAGGATGGCAAGGTCTCTGCCAGCGGCCCTGAGACTTTCCATATTCAAACTTGCTTTACTGCTGGACAAAGCGCAACTGGCTGATTTATGTGTATGTTTGGACCAGAATTCGGCTGACTGTAGTAGCATCAGCACTTTTGCATGAACAAAAATTTCAATTTCATTAGTGCGGCCAAGCTAATTCCGCTGGCTTAGCAGTGTATTTCAAGAGGCAGAATGGCCACAGGGTTCCATCCCACTGCCTGCCAATAGCTGGCGGATCATAGGCTGGTGGGAGAGAAGCCCTGGCCTTAGCCAGGGCAGGGGTAGGGGGTGATGTCTCAGCCATTACACTTTAAAACAAGGTTGATAAGAGTCATAAATGACTCATTCAGTGTTGAGGAGCCAATGTTCCATGGCAGTAGCTTGATAGTGCATTATCAAGAGACCAGATGCCAGCTTTATCTTACCATCTCAATAACAAAGGGTTCTCAGATTTTTCTGCATTGTGTACATTCTGCATAGTGTCCCAGTCTCCTTCCCTGGCATTCTGTCATATGGATAAAAGGGAAGGGAGTATTTATTTACAAGAGTCTTGTTGTTCAAGACATTGGTAAGACATTATTTTACTCCCTATGACTGTCCTTTACAGGAATAGTGACACAGTGACACAAATCTGACTGCAACTAATAAATGTTAAAAAAAAAAAAAGGAAGGGGCTATAATATGGCTTATGCAACTTCAAAGTCCACTGGTATTTCTGGATTTAGGTATAACAGGACTAAGAGTCTCAAAATACTTTTCATATTTTGTTTTCTTTTCTGTTTCTCTAATGTTGATGGCATTTTAAAAAAAAAAAGCCATTCTATGTGGTGGAATCTGTAATGGTAAAGCTAAGATAGCCTCAAGCCTACATTGTATCTCAAAGAAAAGAGACCTGAACCTTACTTTTTCTTCAAGTAACCACATCAAACCTGCCCCATAAGGAGACAATTGAGTCTATGTAGGTCATGTACTACCCCTGGCTAAATGCTATGTTCAGAGGAATGGAATTTATAGCATGAGTAGCCACAGATATGTTTCTTAGAGTCCTGTCCAGCACAGTGAATTCAGATGTGGCACTTCCTGCAGCTGTTTTGACCTTTAATTTAAAAAAGCCTGAGCATCCGTCACTTCTTTTGTTAAGGACAGGAGGTACAAATTAGTATATACTTTACTCTTATAAGTTACTATCATGACTCAGGAAGGCTAAGCTGACTAACCTGGGGCTTTCCAGTCAGGGAAAGTGAACACTGGACAGGAACTCAGACCCCACTTGCTCAGCCTGGCTAAAGCCAGAGAAGAGGATTTTGTCTTAGCAGCACAGTGATGTGCCTGTGCAGCCTGCTGGGGTACTTGATCTCCCATCAGAGAGGGACAATCTTGTCACAGCATGGAAAATGTGTGGGCCACATACTATGCTTCACCCTGTCACTTTTTTTAAGGATGAGAGAGAAAAAATAGGACAGATTTTGCCCTTGTAAGTTACTAATGTTACTCGCAAAGTAGCATGGTGTTATTTGAATGTGGGCTTAGCATGATTTTGTGTGTGTGTGCACATGCATGCATGTATGTGTAAGCAGGAGGTTGACATTGGTTTGTTATGCAGTGGCTTCTCCACCTTAATCTTGAGGTAGGTCTTTCCCCCCACACCAGGTTGGGATTACAGACACATATTGCTGCCCCTGTCTTTTCTTTCTTTTAAACATGGATTTTGGGCACTAGGACATGGCACTCCATGTAGGAAGCCCTTCACCTATTGATCCATCACCTCAGTGCCAACCCTGTCTCCTTTACCCTGTCTCTGGGCCACTCTCCAGGTGTGTGTTCAGAGCTGTATTTTGGAGGAGGGCTAGTTTGGGGAACTGCCTCTCATTTTTGTGGGGATAACAGTTCCTCTGTCCCAGGGACGTCTGTGTGGTAGAGATTGCATAGGCCCAGCCAGGAGGAAACCGTTGGAGAGAAGAGCCTCTGGAATGTGCCTCACATCTGGTGCAGGTAGAAGGGAGAGCTGTTGTTATGCCTGCTATCTCTTCCAACATCCCATTTTCAGAATCTCCTTGACACTTTTTCGTGAAGTTACTGGCAAACTGTGAAAATGGGTCAAAGACACAGGCTGGGCTCAGGAGGTCTAAGCAAGCAGGCACAATATTGTTTCTTCTTCTTCTTCTTCTTCTTCTTCTTCTTCTTCTTCTTCTTCTTCT
>OU015744.1:143240169-143286856 GCA_907169655.1 Acomys percivali
ATTTATTTATTTATTTATTTATTTATTTATTGTATTTTCATTTATTTTTGAGATTGTAATTTAATTATATAATCTCTTCTTTCTTTTTCTTTCCTCCACACTATCTATGATCCCTCTTTGGAATTTTTAGAGTTCATGTCCTTTTTCTTCATTAATTGCTATTACATGCATATATGTATATGAATATATATTCCTAACTATAGACTGCTTAGTCCACATAATACTACTTGTGGGTATATATTCCGTGATGACTATTTGCTAAGGATCTTGTTTGTATCTCATAGCCAGAATCCTCTTAACAGAGGCTGTGGCTGCTGCTCTCTCTGAGGCTGCTGCACACCCTGTGGGGTTCCCAGAGAACTGAGCTCAGTTTAGGATGCCCGATACACTTCCTGGCTAGCAGGCACTCTCTACATGTGACATGACACTTTTTCTGGGAACCACTCTTGGTTGCTCAGGTCTCAAGAAAAAAACTTAAGCTTCTAGGCTGCAAGGGGCTGACAGACCCTTCTAATATTTTATGCTGTTTCAGTAGTCACATGTGTAGCTGTTCACACCTCATTTCTTGATGTGTTCACTTTATAGAGTCATCTGCCTTCAACCACCTTGCATGTAAACAGCTTTTATTCACCTACATTCAAGATCTAGTTCAAATGTCACCTGCACCATGTAGCTCTCCATTCACCCTACAGTGCTAGAGAACCCTCTCACCTGTGCTGCCACAGAAGCCCCATGTTCTCTATTGCATATATATCTCAGATTTTCTTCATCTATTCCTCTACTTATGGACACCTAGGTTGGTCCTATACTTAGCTCTTACGGATAGCACTATAGTAAAGAGATGTACAAATATCTATGTAACGTGCTGTGCTGACTTGATGCACCTGAGTCCTTCAGTAACTGTTTTTGAGGGACCTCTATACTGATTTCCCAAGTGACTACATATTAGGGTTCTTTGTTCTCGTCTTCCTTGCTACCCTTTGGTTTTATTTATTTTCTTGATGACTGCCATTCTGTCAGTGAAGAGATGGAGTCTCAGTGTAGTTTTACTTTTCTATAGAAGTGTTTTAGCGAGCATGTGAGCGAGCCTGTGATATGCTTAGCAGATAATAGTTCTCAATAGCTGACAGGAAATCACAGAGAGGAAAGAGATTGGCGGAGGAGGGGGGCATTCCAGATGCCTACAAAAGCTTGGTTTTCCACCTGTCAAATATTCATAGAACTTCTCTTTGAACTCTGTTTGGGACAAAAAATGTTTGGTAGCTTTCTAATATTTTATGGTACTGCATGCTGTTAGCACAAATATCTGCTACTACTTAGGCTGGGTTTCTGTATGGAAACTGGGGGGATGTTTTACACCATCGGCTCGCTGCATTATGTAGCTATGCATGTGTATGATGTCAATTCACATATATTTGTACATGGATGCCTGTGTGAGTGTATTTAGTAATATTTGCCTATGTGAGACTTTTCTGCAGTCCAACTAAAAAGCTGAGTTAGGAATCCACAGCAGAAATTAACCTCCAATGTAAAGTTGTGAGCAGAATTATGGCTCCCAAACCTTTGTTTCTGGGTCAGTCTGCATCTATTTGCTTCCTCCCAAATAGAGCTCCACTAGAAATCGTGATTGACAGTGGTGCTGCAGCTATCCAGCCTTCTGCGCCAGCCAAAGAGAAAAGAACAGAGCAACAGAAAAACATGAATTTGTCAAGCAAAACAGATTTCCTACTGTGGGTTAGAGAAGACTTGAACAGGATAAAGTAGGATAAAGTAGGAAGGAACTCCTGACCCTCTCCATGGTGTTTTGGCTTCAGTTTTCACATCTGCATGTGGTTTGCCAGGTGAGGAGCTAGAAAAGAGACGGAGTGGATGGAATCCATGAGAGCTAAGGACTCCTCACCCCCAGGCAACAAAGGTGGCTCCATCTTCACGATTTGAAGTTACAAAATATATTGGCGTCTCCTATAAGACAGATGTTATTTGAAATACTCTATTGGTTAAAAAAAAACATTGAAAATGAAATTATCTTTCAGGACACTTTTAGTGTTAAAAAAAAAATCACCATTAGCCTAAAATAAGGCAAAGGTATGTATTTTATCAACTTTCTAATATAAATGTAGTTTTGAAAATATCTAGCATGATTGAGATGTAATATGAATAAATTAATAAAATATATTTAAAAATATCTAGCATGACATGAAATCTTGTCTTGGAAGAATTTTATGAGCTTTTCTTTTCTCTCATCTGCTAGGTTGTAATGAAAGCATGTTTGTTTTCCTTCTAAAATTGGCTTTCTTTGACCCAATCAAATCCTGTAGTATCTGCCTTCCTTTTTCAAATCTCTCTACATGACTTCAAAGAATTGCACAGGTGGAAAGGATATAGGAAATATTTTTTGCTGAAGTTTCTCACTTTGAGCATGCAGAACATACGATCTTGTGTTGGGGGCAAGTATATGAGGATGGAATGACAACCCTCGGCCCCGACTCTGGTTGTTTCGAATTTGGTTCTCTTTCTAGCAGGCAATGCATGTCCTGCTGCTTCTGTTTTCTCCTAATGGGTGATAATATGGGGCCCACAGACATGTGTGAGCAGAGGCCGTTAGCACAGTGTTTGGACTAGGGGAGGTTTCCTGTACTTGGCCCAGTGCAAGTGTCTGAAGGTGGACAGTAGGCCACTCAAGAAACACAACCTGCTAATGGAAATGCCATATTTGAGAACCACACTTCTGTCTTCTAGCTCCCAAGCAAATCGCCAAAATAGTTCGCTTTTTTGGCATATCACTTCCCAGATCACTGTTATCCTCTGGGTGAATTTGAAAAAGTAACTATTATTCAGGAAAAAAAATGGCCTCCACACTAATACATAGCAGCAATGTAATGTCTTCTCTGCCTAGTATAATGCGTTAACTCAGTGAAGATGCACTTCCTGAACACCTTTAAGGATGGACTAATGGAATGATTTGTGAATCTGTGACAGGTGAGGGGGACATTTTTGTGATCTATCTTTGCTGGAGTACATGGCCAACTACTGGAAAGTGATTGCTGATTGCCAAATGGATGAACTGGTAGGAGGTAGATACCATCATTTTCATTCCTTTGCCAAAGTCACAGGAACGGAGCTTTACTTGAGCAATGAAAAATTGTCCTCACCTTTACGTTGATCCCTTACTCTAGGTGCTTTCCTGGTCCCATTCTGCTGGGCAATTATGTTATTGACATTGTTCATGACCAAGGGGACCATCTAGCAGCATGGGGCAGCTGTGTGGAGCTGACAGACTGCCAAAGTCAACAGCTGCCTAGCCAGCGCCCAACAGAGACGCCTAGGAGGCGTGTGGCATTATTTGAAGAAACTCTTTTGTTGTAATATTTGTGTTTTTGAGGGGGGAGGGGACAGAGAGGGAGGGAGGGAGGGGAGGGGAGCGAAGAGGAAGGGAATGAGAATGTGAATATGAATCAATCCCATTAGTAAGAAAACACCAGGGCTTTGTGTGGGGAAGCTCTAGACTTCGCTTCATTGGGGCGCGGAGCCCCGTTCTTTATGTTCTTTATGCAGTGAGGCCAGGAAGCTATCATTGCAGGGCATAGGGCTGGGTGGCCAAGGGCTGCCTGCGGGGGGCAGGTGTGGAGCTCCTCCCCCTCCCTCCCCAACAGGGCTGCCAGCCTTGTCACTAGCCCCAAGCTGACAGAAGACTTTTCTTACTTGTCAGTTCTTGCTTCTCAGCCGGGCTGCTGGTAAGTGAGGGGCTCGAAGGCGGGGCAGGCGGGGCACAGGGCGGAGCCAGGCTGGGGTCTGAGCACTCCGCGGCGTGTCCCGCAGCTCAGGCTCATCCTACTCCACCCAGCTCCTCACTTTCTCTCTCCTCGGTACCTCCCAGTTCGCTCTTTGCCTCCAAATCCTCCAGGGGCCGCCGATAGCTTCCGTGGCTTTGTTTAAAGGGAAAAAGAACCTGAACAAACCCGAGGTGCTTTCTCCCGGACAGACTCACAATCCTTATTTCTGTCCCCGCCAGTATCGCGTATCATGGCTGTTTTCTGCCGCTGCCTCCAGTGCGCACCTGGGGCCGGAGTTGCCTGTGATCGTAGCCGGCTCTGAGCCATCTAGGGGGAACGCTGCAGGGGAAGTGACAAAGTGACTGAAAGACTCGCTGGGCTGGACCCAGAGAGGAGAAGAGGCTGGGAAGGGACCACACACACTCTCTCCACTTCACCTTCAGTGAGAACCTGCAGCTATGGAGTCTCCAACCAAGGAGATTGAAGAATTCGAGAGCAACTCTCTGAAACATCTGCAACCTGAGCAGATCGAGAAAATCTGGCTTCGTCTCCGTGGGCTGTAAGTAAACCTACCGATTCCCTTTGCCCCCTTCCCTCTCTCATCCCTATTTACCTGCACATCCACATTTGCCACTTCTTAGCCCTTGCCTGCCCTCTGAACCCAGCTGTAGCAGTCCCACAACTATCTCTGTAAATTACAGCCAGGGCTCCCGCCTTCTACACAGAAAGGCAGAAAGGGAGGCTTTTCCTGTCCAAATCCTTTGTAGTTTCCAAGTCCTGTTGTTTTGGAAAGAGGCTGGACTTACCCTCAAGAATAGTACAAGTAGCAAGTAGGTGTTTCTAGTTCGTTTGCCCAAGGAGAAAAGTTTCGCGAGAGACTTTTAATTAGAAATCTTCTTTGTAAACTGCTTGCAAACATGATGGTGAATCATCCAGGCTTCAGATTCAACATACACTCTTCTTGACAATACTCTTTGCCCTCTCTCTAGCTCAGTCCAGGTTCTGATATTTTCTTAGGACTCTTCAGGTTCTGATATTTTCTTAGGACTCTTCCGGGCAGAATATGTTTATGGAGAAGAGTAGGCTGTTTTGGAGAAAGTGCACATCAGATGCACATGGGAACAGCACAAAGGAGTGTTTATTCTTAATCCAGTGGTCAAGATTCTACTTGACTTAATACAGAGAGAGTTCTGAACTTCAGGCACTTTGCTGCATTCTTTCTGGTTTAGTTGCTGAGGACAGAGGTGACTTCAGAGAAGATTTTCCTCTTTTAAACATTCATAAACGATGAGTGAGGCTGGCTACTTCAACCTGAAGCCGCAGTGATCGCTCCTCAGCTGACACACAGCTCCCATGGACTCTGCTCACAGCAGATAGGCGCTTATTGTATTGGATAGCTGACATAAGTGATCTGCTATAATTTAAAAAACCCTCCTGCAGGTTTTCTGAACTTATGAGGACAGTGAGAGAGAAAAGCTCCTAGCCATGTGACTGCCATCATTGCTTTTGAAAGTGTGCACACAGTCAAGAAGCAAACCCAGATAAATCAAGAAGTTCATCTTAGGAGAGACCGCACATCTTGGCAGGATATTTGGAATTACCAGGGGGAAGACAATAAAGTTATGTTCATTTCTTTAAAGGGTCCCTATTCAAGGGTATGTTTTAGTAAAAGAGTTTCACCTAGAATGGAAGCAAGCCCATTGGCATTGATTTTGTAGGACACCATGCCAAGGAATTTGCTTTTTGACCTGTATAGCTGATATGAGTGGAGACTGTAAGCTTACTTGGAAAGCTGGGTCCTGGCTGGCGGGCTCTTTTGACAGCTTATTTGGAAGCTCCTTTCAGAGACATTAATTTATAGGAAGCTCATGTTCAGTGTCCTAAGTGATGAGCTTGTCACACTGTGCCACACACAGAACATTTGTCGTGTCCACAAAACCTAAGGCTGAGGTGTGCACAGTGAAAACAGAGTTAGGCTGGTGTTCTTACCTTCCTGTGGCCACATGCTCAGAACTCTTTCTCTAAACACATTATGAACTAAAGCCATTCCACAAAGCTACTGAGGCTAGAGGCAGCTTTTGTCTAGATCAGCGTAGCTTAGGTGGGAACTTGTGTGGGAAGCACTTAGTTTTACACTACACTGTCTTGTAGCTTTCTCAGTTTCCTATCTGAGAGCTTTCACTCCTCAAAGTGTGGCAGTGTGATATGTGATAGAGCCCAGGTTGATTTTCTAGCCTTTTGCATCTGGCCAAACTGTGGGGTGCCTGTGAAGGTGTGAATTGGTGCTTCACCCAGTGTGCCTTGTCTAATTTTTATTTCCCACCTTTTCTGAGGAGACCCTTTTGCTCAACAACAACAACAAAAAAATCTGAACTCGTTAGTTTCACTTTATAATTTAAAAGGTATTTATTACTATAACGTAACTTTTTTTTTTTTTTTTTACCATTCATGCACTACCATTCATCCTAGCACATTTACTTATTTGTGTATCTATTTATTTATTTAAACAAAGAAGCAGTTCTGGAAGAGTTTCTAAGATGCTGACAATCTAAGCGTAAACTCATTTCTATGATTCAGGATAATACCTTACAATCTACGCCATGGAAATCCCTGAGAGACTTGGGTGTGTGTATTTGCCCACACAGCAGAATGTTAACAAGAGAAAGGAAGCTGTTTTTTTTTTTTTTTTTCCACAACACTTTAGAAAGAGCCAGTAGCCAGAGTTGGATTTTCACACCAATTTATTACCATGACACTCTCACAGACAGGGCTTTATAAGTGACCACAGGTGGTTAGAGATTTAGCTCCACTGCACTGAGAGCAATGTGAGTTCTGGATTATGTAGTGCTCTCTTATTTCCATGATACTTTCTCCCCTTTTTGATTTTTGGGTGAGATTTTTTTTTCAATCTATAATGGTGACATATCTTTATTTATTTATTTTTTAATTTTTTTTGAGATTTTTTAAAAAATCTCCTTCATTAGGGTATAAGACCCACCAGGACAGACACTGAGTATGTTTTGTCCTTGCTGTGTCTCCAGTACTTGCTGTGCCTCCAGTATACATAGAAATGTTCAATCAGTAGATGACTAAAAGCAGAAAGACTGCAACATGAGCTTTTTAATATGCAAAATGAAGGCAAATATGCACTTGACCCACTCTTCAACCTACTGTCTTTTAAGCTAGTTGGAAACAGGCTTAATGAGCATCATTGTCTAAACTTAGGTCAAAAATCTATAAGATGTGCAAAGCTGTGGTTTAAGGGGGAATCCCATGCTTGTGTTTTCTGAGGTTATCTCTTTCTGTCCCCTTATTCTACTCTCTTCTTTATTGCTGAGGAAGTGGTCTTTATCAACAGCAAAAAAGTTACTGAGTCTGCTATCTTCAAAGAAGCCACAATGCAGGAAACCCAGAGGACAATCCACTCCCCATGTCAACTCCACCAGCCCCTCTGATACTTCTCTCTATACCTTATTTCCATTTGAATAGTGTTTATTCTTGTCCATCTCTCAATCTAGAATATAAGTTATACAGAGGAGGGTTTTCCTTTGGTCCATTTTACTGCTTGGCTTGTCCCGGCAGATGGTAAATTATCCAAACTTTCATCAAAGCTAGAATAATTTTGTATGTTTCCCAAGGAAAGAATTAGACAAAACTCTTGGTCTACATTATAATACTGCCAATACACAAACAGTTCATGGGACATTAGAAACTGTTTTAAATATCATTTACTCTCGCTGTGATTATAACAGTTGAAACATTTACTACTATGACTCTGTCCCTAGGGAGAAGGAATGCATGGAAATACAGAGGTCCACAGTGACTTAAGTTCCTTATCCTCCGTCTGCGCCCTTATCACCTCTTACACAAAGGCTCCCAGCTCTCAAAGCCAGAAGAAACAAACGTTGCACACCTGAGTTTCCATAAGTCAGTCTGGCTGCTGGTTGGTGTCAGCCTATTCATCTGAGAGGAGCCTCACTTTCACTTTTCCATAAACTCCATTTGTACCCAAGGCTGTTGGCACATGTAGGAGTGCATACGGAATTTTACTGCAATACTCTAAGACACCTTGTTGGCAACGGCTCTGCCGTTAGGAAGTGCAGGATATCTTTATGCCCTGATGATATGAGAGCCCTCGTGGCAGCTTGAGTTTGAGCAAGTGAGTCATGACCATTGCCTTGGGTCTGGACCAAGAATTTTTCTGTTGCCAAATGGCTACACAATGACAAGAAGGTGTCTCTGTGCTTCACTTTGCTTTTACTGAGTGTAAGAGGACACATCTCACTTATTCTTTGGCATTTGCTCTTATAATTACAATGTTTTAACTTCTCCTTCATTCATCTTGCTCAACCACTACGCAGTATAAAACATTTTGTTGGTATGCAGTATCCTTTATTGTATTTCTTTTTTTTTTAATTTTATTTATTTATTATGTCTACAGTGCTCTGTCTACAGGCCAGAAGATGACATTAGTTCTCATTATAGATGGTTGTGAGCCAACTCAGGACCTCTAGAAGAGCAGTCAGTGATCTTAACCTCTGAGCCGTCGCTCTAGCCCCTTTTTTGTATTTCTTGCATTGCTTAAAGTAACGTATGGAAATAAAGTCAAGTAAATGGCTTCTCCCTCAGTAGACTAGGACAACGATTGCTTTTGTCTCTCCAGAACATTTGTCTACTCCTTTCCTATGGCAACAAGCACTGCTTCCCACTCTGCCTCCTGAGCCCCATCACAGGGTCCAGATCCTGTAGCATGAGTTGTAAATCTTAGGTTCTCATGTCCCAAGGTCATTGGGTCTCAATAAGCATGGATCTCAAACAGGGACATGGAGTTCCTTGCAGATTTTCTGTATTGGCCCTGAAAGGTTGATACTGTCCCCTTCAGGACTTTCCTAGTGGACTACCGTGATTCATTTCCTGCTATCTTAGTGAGGAGAATTTTCTTATGTGATAAAACAATGCGCTAACCTTCGGGAAGAAGCAGGAATGGAAAGGTAGGGTGAGGAAACCCTGGGTCTGTTGCTGTAGCTATTTATCTGATGCTGTTGGCTGTCCAAGCTGGATGGAACAGTTAAGTTCTATTTTGCTGAGGTTGTTTTGAGGTTGCCTTTTCTAAAACATTCTTCACTGAAACCTCACAGATACCTGGTAGAAGGAGAGCAAGCCTTGGGCAAAGACAGCTAGGTATTAGGCATATTTTCTTTGTACTCATCTGATTTTTTAAACAGTATAATTAGTGTTTAGTAATGGGAAACTGCTGAGCTAACATTTACTAAGTATCTGTTATGTGCCAGCCTATTTGCCATGCTCTGGTATGCATAAATAGATAAAATTCTTATCTGACCTTAACAAGTCATGGAGAGACTGGCACCAATACCCAGAGCAATGAATGTAACTACAATGGGATATATGGAGAGTAACCTCTGCTGTGGAGGCCTGGGAAGATCTTTGAGATCAGGGAGGCCTTTAAAAACACAAGGAAAACTCCTCTCATTGATGTCAGCCTTCTGGCAATGATTTGGGGAAGCCTTTTGCAAAATGTGGGGCAAACAAGAAACCATCACTTCAGCCTGGAATAAGATTGCCCTGACTTTTGAATTGTTTCCACGGGCCTCTGGCAAAGCTACATACATTAGTTAGAGATGCAGTGTGAAACCTAGTGAGATTCTCTTTGCTTATTGCTGAGTGACAATTATCAAAGAACTGGTCACTGCTGCATCTCCTTGATGCCATTAACATGGAGCTACTGGACAGAAAGCTCCCAGGTCACTGTAGAAAAGACCAGCTAACTTCTTCTACATATTGATCCTTAAAAGCCTTATTGTTTTCTTTAAAAGGTGGGATGCATCCTCTTGTGGCTCATGGCATAGTGGCGATTGAGAGAATTCAAGAATGCCTTGCATATTGGACACACTGAGGAGAAGTGAGAGATGATGCTAGGGAAGGAGGCATAGAGTAGGGAGCAATGTGGAACTTAAAACATTCCTTTTATTAAACAAAGTTATGGTTTAAAGAAGTGAATATTTGAATACATTGTACTACTTATACCATATACAGAAATCCTTTTTGGTTTGTTTTGAAATGAGTTTACATTTTGTCTCCTCAGTTATAATGAAGTGTTGATGCATTTGAAGCTTCTGAATTTCAGGTTGATAGCTCTGCGTGAAGTGTAGGACAGAGCTTAGAGGTGAGCTTGGAGGCCAGAAGGGTAGTGGGTATCAATGCCTACACTGAGGTACATGTTGGAAACTGGGACTGGCAGAACTTCGATTTAGAGCAGAGACAGAGAAGCAGGAATTACCTCCCGAGCCTGTTCTGGCTTGGGTGTGTTAGGGAATTTGGTGCCAATGCCTTGGGATACACTTAGATAAGAATGCTTACTTTGAATGGTGGCTTCTTAAATGTCCCAGTAGCTTTTGGAGCCACAATCTGGAATATATATGAAGAGAACTGTGAGTCCTGACAGTCTTGGCTCTGAGTCAAAGCCACTAAAGTAAGTGACCCAGGGAAGAGAGCCCTGACCCAACTATCATCAAAGAATCTATTCTAAGATTATTTGAAAATGTGTTGTTTATTGCTCCAAAGTCAAGTTCAGAGCAGGCTTTCTCTTGCAGTAGAGTAAGGACATGGAAGTGAAGCCTTCCTGTATATCAGAGGAGAATATAGGGAGGATTAAGTGTGAGGCTAGTCTCACGTTTAAGAATGCATTTTCTTCACTAATGCTATTTAATAGTACACCATTGTTTCTTATCATGTGTTGTTTGTGCTGACTTATTAGCTAATTATAGCCCAATATTTGGCAGCTGTGTGGATATTATTTTGACCAATACTTGCACATGACTCTGTCAGTTGGGAAGCAGCCTTAAGCAGGGAGATTTCTGTATTCCAGTTCTTCATACTTTGTAAATGTGTGTGTGTGTGTAGAAAATGGTCTTTTTGTTGTTGTTTCTCTATATGGAAGGAGAAGGCATCTCAGACCTCCATTATGGCTTTTTGAGAACTCACTAAGATAGATCATTGATCAACGTGAGGCATTTGACATAGTCTGTGACAACTTTGTAGGTGGCCACCACCATTTGACATTAGTAATAAAAAGGGAATTCTGAAACAAAGGGAACACTATTTTTTGGAGAAATAAGAGTTAATCTATGTAAGGAATTGATACTCTTCAGGCTGTTTTTGGAGAGTGCCCTTTATTTAAAGTTTTCTTGGCAGCTGTGATTAAACAACACTAATGAATCGTAATGAGCACAACGTGAAGTTTTCCCATATAGTGAAATTATGAAAAAGCCTGAGAGTAATTCAGGCAAGACATGAAAGGAAAAGTCATAGATAATGGGGTTCATTCATCTATCTGCGGAGGATGCAGCAGTCCCTCACTCACTTAGAAAACATTTCCTCATCATTGTGTGCCTAGTAACAGAGAACTGCTAGGAAATGAGACAAAGGCTTTCCCCCTGAGCTGGTGTTCAGTCTAAAGATAGAGAGAAATGTTAGCAAGACTTCCAGAAATAGCTATTTACACTGATGAGTGTCAGAAAGAAAGAAAGAAAGAAAGAAAGAAAGAAAGAAAGAAAGAAAGAAAGAAAAAATGCTATGAAAATGGTTAAGAGGATCTAACTCAACCCCAAGATCAGAGAAGATGTCCATGAAGAACTAAAATTCAACCTGAGATACAAACAAGTAGACAGTCGTTAAGAAAAAGTGTCAGGGAAGAGTGTGTGAAGGAATTCAAGCCCAGTTTCTCAGAAACTGACACTTCTGAGAAAAGGAAATATGAGACAAAGTGCTACAGCACAGAGGCATGGAAGACTGCAGGAAGCCACACAACAGAAAGGCCAGATCCAGTATCATTGTCATCTTCCAGTATTAGCGTAGGAAGCTCTTGTCTACACAGATAGAGCTGAGGACTTTGGGGGTATTCTGCTCCACAAGACTTGGATATGGGAGGAAAAATGAAGGCAGAGTTTTAAATCTTGATCTTTATGTGTTTTTCACTAGAGAAGATTCTCTGAGAACTTGCTCAAATTTGCAGGCTTGGTTGTGGGTGGACTCACCCATGCACAATGGGAAACACAGGGGACGAGGTCACATTTAGATATACTGAATATGAGGCAATTCAAAGACATCCCTGGGGGAAGCTATAGTAGGAGCATGTAGAGTTAATGAGTGGTTCTGCAGATTTAAACAAAGAACTAGACTGGTTATACAATGAACAATCCAACAAGGTGAGAAGGAACAACGTTGTGTGTCTGCATGATGCTCAGTGAATATTCCTGTAGATGTTACAAGAAGACAGAATAAGCTGAAAAATCAATGGTTTAGCTCTTCTAACATAGGAAACGGGAAGCTAGGGATTGTACATAATGATTCATTGGCATTTCCTTGTCCAAAATAATGTGGAAACCCAGGTAGTAATCACACCACATAGTCTTATTTGAGACTTTTGTACTAACTACTTGGTCTAATGCTCATCCAGACATAGATTTGCAATGGAGACAGAATCATGGAGAAAGGCAGGGTCCTTTCTAGTATTTTAAGAGAAGAGGGGGGCTTTGACCCATGAACTGAAAAGACCTTATCAGGGTCCTTTTGGGAAGTACAGGGCAAGACCCAGGCTACTGAGGCCTGAAACCCAGGGCCCAGCATACTGTGAAGAGCCTGGTGGTTTATAAGCCCACTGGAGTCTTAGTAATCTAATTTATCTAGATTTCAATCTACCCAAACTCCTAAATAACCGCACGAGTCCTACATTCTGGAGATGAGCCGAGTCAGTACCACTGTGGGAGATTAATCTTTAAAAGCTACTACTTCCAGATGTGTCTTACGAGAGGGTTACATCTAGACCAGTCCCCCCAACACCTTTTATCTTTACTTTTCTGACTCTTTTTTTTTGTTACTGATATTTTTTGTTTGTTTTTATTTATAGGAAGAAACAACCAAAAGTTGATTGTAAATTTTAAAATTCATTCTTTGATGATTCATGGTTTTAAATGCAGGTTAATAAGTATTTTCTGAGTAGATTCGGCTAATGGAGGTAGCTTGTATGAATCAATCCAACTCCTTCATTCTTCTCAATTATCTATGTACTTAACATTTTCATAAAGGATGATTTCTGCCTCACTGATTTCACATTTGAGTCTGACCAGCTTTTCCACACCAAATATGGATTCATCTCGAGTTATGGTTCAGTAATTCAGAACTGTTTACGCGAGAATTGATCTATGAGCAATACCCCTGCATCTGTCTCTTAAAGGTCTGGATGATGTCATCCAACTCACTCCATCTCTCTACCTATGTCATCAGGATGACTCTGACGGCTTCTGTAATGCCTGCAGCTGAAGCCCAATGAAGGAGCTTTTGTTCAGTAATGTATACAGTCCTGAATGATTGCTGTGGTAGACCCTGGCTGCTAACTGTGAGGGCTATATACTCCTTCATTACCAGGGTCTTGTGTACAAAAATCGTTTATCAAATATTGATTGTCAGTAACATTATTTAGGCCCATTAACCTGTCTGTAAAACCACAGTGTGAAATGAGCCGTTTTAAGTGGCAAAACTTTCAAACTACCACTTGGCATGGTGTCAGTGGAGTCAGGACCCAGTTTCCCTGTGTAGGAGAGTTTGGATGGGTTGAAGGAATCCATCTGCTAGTTCCCTGTGTTTGAGATAGTCACTTCATTCTGCCATTTTTAAACCTGAGACTTACAGAATTGTGTCCAGAGATGCAAATATATTAGCGGAAGTTGGAAGGCCCTCTGCTTCCAAGAAACTATGGGATTGACTGGAATTTACTCAGAACTGGATATGATCCAAGAGCAGGTTTTAAAAAAGATAGTGTGAAGGGGAAGGAGACAGGTGTCCCAGTGGGTGGGCAAGAAAGTGTCAGGGAAATTAGTCTGTGACTAAAGTCAGAATATACAGCCTTTATTGTGGCAAAAATCTACAAGAGAAAAAAAAAACAAAAAAACAGTAGATGTTGGAGGCACAAGCTCCTGATGATTTAATAAAACCAAATCCACCCCTCCTTCATTAGGGGCATGTCTGTGAAGACTGAGAATTTGTCTTAATCCCTTGGATTGATCTCCACTTTGGCAGGACCATGAAGGATATTAAACACTTTCCAGCCTTTCCCATGGACAGTTATTTAAGTAGGAGCCAGGTTTTCAGGGAAGAGGTCACTGAGGTTCCTTGATTTCCTTCCTCATGACTCTGCTGCGTGCACTACGCAGCAAGTGGTTGTAAATGTATGATAGAGATAAGATTCATTTATGAAAAAGCCACACTACCAGAATTCTGCAAATGTGACATTTACTTTCTATATCCTCAGTCAAAAACCCCGCCGTTCTCATCCTTGTCTCACTCCTTAGCGCTCTGCCCAGACTTAAGAAACGGGATTTTAGCTGTAGTTTTTAGCTCACTCTGTTTGAAAAGCCTTGCTCCTAAACAAGGGAAAATCTCAGCTTCCTAGAGGAGAGGTCTCATTTGAGGACTCCTCATAGCTCAAGAGCTAGAGGTTTTGACCCCCAAGATCAGGAGAAAAGCAGGCGTGAATAATGGATTGTGTTGGATTTCTGCTTCTGTCCAGCTGTCTGCAGACAGACGAGGGTCTGTTGGGGGTGAACAATAAAGAGATCAGCTTTTGTGTGCAGTAGGAGAGGTAACAGGGCCACAGTGGAGTCGTGATTTGAATTGGTAGTTATACATGGGCTTCCTGGGTGGCCGTTTAACTTGGAATATATTAGCCTCTCCTCAAATGTTATCCGTTATCTACTGTCTGGCTAGTACTAGCCAGGGGATCTGCTCCCAGGATCAGTAGGTGACTGATGGATTGTCTTCTGTACAGTCCCATTTAACATAAGCCTCCTTCTTGTTCATCTCTTTAACCATCCTCAACCTCAAGCTACAAAGGCAAAGGCTTCCTTCATTTGAATTTGGTCTCATTTGGCTAATCATGTTAGAATTTTATATAAGAGAGAGATATCTGTCTTGAATAGACAGTGTCTTTTTTTTTTTTTTTTTTTTTTAAAGTGAGCTGTTAGAGGGCATGAGCTATAAGAACTTTTTTTCCTCCTATAGAAAACTCACCAGAAATCTGTCCTAGTAAACAACAAAGACCAACTAACAATCGGCTAAAGTGAATCTACATCATTTCACTATTTCTCATCTGTTCTGCCTTAGGTCTTTGGGCACCTGGGATCTCATTTTGTAGCTCCTCAGCTGAGATATATTTTAGTAGGGACTGGAGAAGTGGCTCAGTAAGAGGAAGTGCTGACTGCTAAGCATGATGACCAGAGTTTGGTCCTTGAGACTCTCATGGTAGGAGGAGAGAACGGATTCTTCCCAGTTTGCCTCTGACTCCCACACGTGTACTGCTGCATGGGACTATTTCACATACAGGTGTGAACAAATGAGTAAAGGTAATACGAATTAAAAAGAGACATTTGCACTGGTAAAGAAACAGATTCTCAAGTGTGAGAAAACATGATTCACTCGTGTCCTCACCAGCATTTTGTTATTCAACACGTGGAAAAGCCAGACGACAATGGGTATATGTAGTTGTAAAAAACCTAATGAGTGCATTTCTGGAAATGAATTATTGAACGAGAACTGCACACAGGCTCTCCATTATCAGAAACCCAGAGAGTGTTTGTACAAATGGTTCAAGAAAGCAACAGAAGGCTCTGGGCGTATCCATTTCTCTCCAGTCTGTACCAGGCCTGCCAGTGCAAAACGAAACCCGAGGATCAGATGGCCACTCTGGTCTTGGCTCATTTCACAGCCATTTGTGGCCCTCTGTCTCAGTTCACTTTCCCACAGTGGCACACACGGGATCCAGCATGTGAGATCGTGGAGTTAGTTATAAAAGCGCTTTGTTTTTCTCCAAGTCTAACTCTCCACCTCCTTGAGGGAGCCAAGGGCTGAGAGTTAAGGTTACATCTGTCTGTCTGCAGTGCTGTGGACTCTAAGATGAGTGACTCGAGTCACTCTCCTAGAAAACCCAGGGTACCAAAGGCAGAACTTGACTTCTTAGCATGTGTGTGGCTATGTACTCAATTTCTCTGCCCCTGGCACTACTGTGCCCAAATGGGTGATGCCTTGTGGTCAACCTAGAGTGAAGCCTGACCATTTCAGTTTTTCAAACTCAGCTTATTGGAATATTAAGCTTGTTTACAAACCTCCTTATTGAGGTTGCCATGTGGCTTCTGCTTACATCCACACTTCAGAAGAGGGAAAGGTGCCACCAGGCACTCTGTAATTTAACGACAGTGTCTAGTCATTCTCAAATATCCAGGATATTAGAAAAGTATCCCCGAATTGTATCAAAATTGTTCTAGAACTTCTTTTCTACTTGTCAGAGCTGTTGTTTCTTGCTGTTTGGACGCTTGTCTCTACTGGGCCTGAGAAAGGTCAGTTCTTACTCTGACCAAAGGAACTCCATAGGCCTGCTCAGTTTCATCGCCTACTTCCTTGATTGCGGTCAGGAGAGGGAAAATGAGGCTCAGGATCCAGCAGGCCCTGCTATGTGGCATAGCCATGAAGAGTCTGGGGATCCTACTGAACTATTGAGATCAGTGCTCTTTGCTCTTTGATGGTGTTTTGGTCTTACGATCCACTCTCATGCAGCTGGATATGAATTGACTGAAGCCTTCAAGATGAAGATTTGAGGCCAACTTTTTCTATTTTATATACTGGCATTTATTTACACACACACGACCATCACCACCACCACCATCACCACCACCACCATTTGAAAATAAAAGCCACAGTTTCGTTGAGATGTAACTTAAGCAAACACTGAATTTTTGTGAAAATCAGTGTTCTTTCAGTTTGTGTAAGAGGTAAAAGCATGTTTATTAATCATTTTTGTAGTGCATGGTAATTGTGCACTGAGTGAAAGCTTCCTGAGAACACTCAAGGTTGTTGTGTAGGTAAGATGCTAAGCTTAGTGTCAATGGAACTATTGATAATTGGAATGTTTGGTAAAACTATCTTTGCATATTGGAAAGGTCTAGTTTTTCTTTCTTTTTCCTAACTCTGAGCAGTGGCCTGACTTTGAGATCAAAGGTCAGTGTGCAGCTCTGCTGGGCTAGTGAGCACATTGCCGGAACTGGAGATGTGCTGGCTGTAGGTCGTTTCAGCATGGTGGAAAACCAGGCAGGCTTTTTGTTCCAAGAGGAACTGAGATTAATATCTGCTCTCTTTGTGGGCCTGGCTAGTATTCCAAGATGAGAACTAAGAATTCAGCTTTTCCATTCCAGAAAAGCAATTTTCAGATTTTTTTTCCTTGAAATCTTTAATCACTGAAGAACCCTCCCCCAGAACAAAAATTGAAAACACATTGTATCATAATTCTGTTACAATTTTTGCAACATTACTGCTATTACTATAGCAGCTAACCCTTTCTTGAGCACTTACTGGGCGCACAGCTCTGTGCCTACTGCTTAACGGGGCTTATTGCATTGAACTTTCTGCCACACAGCAAATTAAATAGTATTAATATTACCTAGACTTTTCAGAAGAGAAAGAAACTGGTAGTTGGGAAATGATATAAACTCTTGAACAAATTGAGTTCACGACAGAATTTGAGCATAAAAGAGTGGCTGTAAGCGTTACCTTTAGTGCCTCTTAAAGAACACGAAACTGCATGCTAACAAGTGAAGCTAACCTGTGTGCAGGCACTCATGCATGTTTGCCTCTCTGCCAAATGTGCATACCTGTGTGTGTGTGTGGTATTGGGAGGTGTGGACAGTGAAGCCTATTCCAGGGTCAGAGTTTGCATAACAACACTCTTGAGACTTTAATGAAGTTAAGTTCTTTCCCAGCCTGGCCTCATGAAGATGGCTGGCTGCCTCTTGGGCTCTGCATCTCCCACACTGCTGTCAGGTAATCCAGATGCCAGAGCAAAGGGCATCTCTCCCTCAACATCACCTCTGTCTAGCAATAGGTATGAGAAGTGTGGGATTCAGCTGTATTGCTACAAGTTTCCACAACTCATGTGTTTAAAGTAAACTCAACAAACCACAGCAATTGCACTCTTACAAGCGGTGAGTCAGGGTTGAATTCTGCTGAAGTTCTTCAAAAACAAAAGGCCGGGGAGAACCTGGGTTTCTTTCCCAGCTCGTTTCCTGCAGTTGAATGGAAGTGCTCAGTGTGTTTTATTGCTTTTGGGCTTGTTTGATGCTGGCACTCAAGTTCCTGCTGGACTCTTTTAACCTTTTTGCATACTTCTCAACACTCTTTGAAAGCATCAGAATTTTATGCTATGTATCGGCCTCCTTAAATCTCTATAGCCTTAGAACTAGTTATTTAACCCAGTTATTTAGTAACTTAATTACTTAACTAATTGTTTAATTTTTTGAGTCTCATATCAATGAAGTATGGAGTGCATTCAAGCTCTCTAGGGTTTGTAGAATGTCTGAATGAGTGACTTGCAGTCCCAGGAATGGAACTGGAAATGGGGCTCAACCAACGGTTAGCTAGCTCCCCAGACCCCCTCCTTATTTTTCCCCTTACATGTAAGATATCATGGCTACAGTAGTTGTCCTTACCTGTCCTAGTAAATCCTCACTAAATAGAAGCAGTGAAATTAAAGCATTTTTATTTCTTGCTAGATGCACTCATTTTACTAAAACATTGTGGACCATTGCCATGTCAGGCAAGGGAAGGATGCTGACAGACAGTGAACAGATTCTTGCCATCATTGTATTACATCAGGACCCATGGAGTCTTAAGGAACTGTATTAGGAGCATGGACCACCATGTATGCAGTTGGAGGCTTATCCAGGTTGGGAGGCTGTGAAGTATCACTTATGAGGAGGTGATTCTTCACCTGAGACCTGAAGGATGCACAGGAGTCAGTGTCTGGGTACCAGCTGTGCTGTCAAGATGACCTGAGTATTGGCCTTTGAGTGTCTTCCATGGACTTGGAAGGTGTTTCCATGCACTCATGTGCACGTGCGTGTGTGTGTGTGTGTGTGTGTGCGTGCGTATGTGTGTGTGTGTGTGTGTGTGTGTGTGTGTGTGTGTGTGTAGAACTGTGTCTCCCTCTCCTTAGGTCTAACAAATGCAGAAGCCACATTTGGAGACATGTGGATGACAGCTGCAAAGAATCACTGCTTGGCCAATGGATATTTGTAATCTGCTGACCCTGTGTCAGTTGATGGGTAAGCCTTTGGGATAGATGCAGAGGTCCGTGTGACAAAGTTTCTAATCTCACAAGCTCAAAAACAGTGGGAGAGGAAATTAAATAGAGTACCCACTACAAGGCAGGAACACTTCCTGGAGGATTAAATACCCGATCTCCAGGTGACATTACTGTCCTTTTCATTTATGTGGACACTAAAATGTGATTGACAACAGAGCTGAATCCAAGGCCTCCTATCCAGTGAGGTTATTCAATTAGATTTAAGCCCCTCAAACTATGTCTTACACTTGTTATTATAAATTATCACTTTAGATGCACTCATTATTTTCTTTCTAGACAAAATGCTCTAAAAAGTTATGGGGGATTAACAAGACACAAGTGGCTACTATGAGTAGGTAGGTGCTGAAAACAAAGCTCTTCTGCCCTTTCCCCACGGTTCTCTCCCCCCTCCCTGCCTTGCCTTTGTACAGTTCTTGGGAAATAGACGGTGCCGTGAAAGCCAGTAGCACAGGCTGCCTTCTTCAGAACTCACAGGACACCCTCTGCTGATGCTAGTTTCTAATGGATTAGTTGGAATTCTAAGCAGAGACCAAGAGTGCCCATCTTATTATTTCCCTTCAGGTGGCTTTTCCGCCATACCTTAGCTTCTCCATGGACCTGAGTGTCTTCTTGTGTTTTAAATGCTGACTTGTAAACACCAAGACATTATTTGTGTAGGATTTGCTTTGATTTCAGGAAGTATCTAAATAGACAAGACAGCACAGGAAAACTTAGGGATGCCATGAGGAGACAGATCTTCCTTTCATGGGTTTGCCATTCCTTAAGCTTTCTAGGCTGAAAAATCTGCCCAAACTCTGTTGAGGTTCTTAGGAGCTGATACAAAATGGACACAATCATGAATAACACTGGGATATTGGGTCAGCATATTTTCAAGGCCATTTTCCTCTCGA
Organism: Acomys percivali; assembly: GCA_907169655.1. Lineage (NCBI taxonomy): Eukaryota > Metazoa > Chordata > Mammalia > Rodentia > Muridae > Acomys > Acomys percivali. Next base: position 143,260,038 of record OU015744.1, read on the forward strand.
GTGTCACTATGACCTAGGTGAAATGGTCAAAGCAGATATCACTTCTCTATTTGATGGATCAGGAGTCCCAAGGCACGTGAGATTTGTTTAAGGCTAGCTGACAGGAAGTAGCAGAGATACATTGTACCTGGGCCTCTTCTGTTTCCCAGGAAAGACCTTAACCAAACCTTTAGCAAGCATAGACACTGCCTCCATACTTTGCTTCTAGACTTCCTGTCTCATTTTCCATTTCCTCCTTCTTTGAAAATCTCTTTCTGACCTCATGGCTTAGCTGTGTACCATATTCACATTTTAAAATGGACCGTATAGTAGGTCTTCTCAGTCTTGGGGTGAAGTTCAGTAGTAGAACTATGCGAATATACTTGAGGGTCCTAGGTGTGATTCCCAACATGCACGTGCGTGTGCACACACACACACACACACACACACACACACACACACACACACACCTGAAGGACTCTTACCTGCTTCATGATGAGGATGATAATAACAATTGTAAAATACAAATAACTAATAATCACTGGCCATTAAGTAACCAGACAAGAGACCTTTGATAAATTTCTACTCACTGTGTTCCAACCCCATGGATCTTGTAAGTGTAAAGGCTAAGGCTTGAGCCTGGATATTATTATCTTTGAGCCAGACCTTGATCAGGATCTCACACTGCCTTCAAAACGAAGAAGGGAGGAGCATTGAGCTCCTGGAGTTCTGCTTTTCACTATGACGGCTATATGTGTTTCTGCCTGTCCAAAATATGACCACAATCACAGACTGGCAATGGCCTCTGAAACCACAACATAGAAGGAGACCCTAGGATTGCTGACACACATATCTGTCCCTGCTAAAGTAATCCCTTCCTCCATTGCCTGCCAAAGGCTCTTTCTGACATGTGTTTGTGCTTCTTTTCCTACAGGAGGAAATATAAGAAAACGTCCCAGAGGTAAGCTCACCTTTCTGGGAGAGGGGAACCTTTGGACTGCTCTTGGCTGAATTGTGACTCAGCTCTTCCCAGGTCTGGCTTGGGGTACACTGGAATTGTAATAAACAGTCTCCGAGTCCTCTTGAGTGAGTTGCAATTGCCTGCTTTATTTCCCAATCGTTGCTGCCGCTCTCAATTGAAATTAATTGTACGTTGTGGTGTGTAGCTCAATGTGTAGACAGCTCCTGAGAGTACATCCTGTGGGTTCACTGCTGTGTTGTCTGGTGATTTTCGCCACAACTTTGACCAAGCAGGGACAGGACTGAGAGGGCAGGTAGAAGGTGATGCTTCCCTGGTGAGGAGCACAGACATTTTAAATCCACTTTGGCTTCTTGTTTGCCCAAGTCACTGAGGAAAAGCTCTACAGGAGCAGAGTCCCTCAGAGCAGTGGCATCTTTTTTATTTGGCTGTAGGAAGAGTAGCTTGAAAAAGAATCTATCATATTCCTGAAGTACCTACCACTGTGTGCACAAGGGCCTGGCCTGGCTCTCCGCTGTGCCCTGCAGGTCCTTCAGTGAGGAACCCTGATGCTACTTAGTGCACACTCGCCCTCTACGTACATATATCACTGCAACTGCATCCTTTGCATTACAGTTCCGGTATGACTCATTAGTCTGTGAATGTAGTCCAGCTCTCCCAGGCGTATATGATGGCATCTTCCACTGAAATGCCCTTCAGCAGATGGTGCTTCCTAGTACAGAGGGGCAGGGATATTTGTGCATATACCCATGTCATGAACTCAGGGAAAGTGGGTGGAACCTTTAAATAATGGGATAATAAAGTGAACTTAAGAAATGTTATGTGCGCCGTGGTTGAATTGATTCATTGATTCACATTTTCTATGTGTACTTATAGTATACAATATGATGTTTTGATATATGAATGCATGGCAAAACAATTACTATAGTCAAGAAAATTAGCATATCCTTTACATCAATAATGCTTTCTTCATTGGTTCATTTTTTTAAATTTCTTTTTTTATTAATTTATTCTTGTTACATCTCAATGGTTATCCCATCCCTTGTATCCTCCCATTCTTCCCTCCCTCCCTCTCATTTTCCCCTTATTCCCCTCCCCTATGACTGTGACTGAGGGGGACTTCCTCCCCCTTTATATGCTCATAGGGTATCAAATCTCTCCTTGGTAGCCTGTTATCCTTCATCTGAGTGCCACCAGGTCTCCCCCTCCAGGGCACATGGTCAAATATGAGGCACCAGAGTTCATGTGTAAGTCATACCCCACTCTCCACTCAACTGTGGAGAATGTCCTGTCCGTTGGCTAGATCTGGATAGGGGTTTGAAGTTTATGGCCTGTATTGTCCTTGGCTGGTGCCTTAGTTTGAGCGGGACCCCTGGGCCCAAATCTGCCTATCATAATGTTCATTTTGTTTTGTTGAGACAAGGTCTCATTCTGTATCGTAAGCTGAGCTGGAATTCACTCTGCATTGGACGTTACCTTTAAACTAATGAGAGTCCTCTTGCTTCAGCTTTGTGGGTACTGGAATTACAGATATGAGGTACCATGCCTGACTGGTTCATCTAGCATAGATTTTGTGTTTTGTTTTCATAAACCTACTGGACTTCTTTGTTCCCTGGAAACATATCCAACATTCTTCCTAACCCTCTAAACCTTGTCAGTGGCTGTCCAGTTGTAGTTCTAAAAGTGACTGCAGCTACTTGTGGGTGGGTCAGTGGTTTCTTAGGAAGAGCTTGGTGATCTTTGTGTTTATCTAAGGTTTATCTAAGAGTACAGGCCTTGTGTGCCAGAAAGATTTTCTAGACTGGTGCTGCACAAAATGGGTTAACTTCAAAGTTACCTAAGAAACCAATGAGGAGGGTGGATAGATACTGTGTATAGTGACAGTGACTGTGCTGGGAGCACATGCTGACACTTTCCTCTGTGTCTTGGCTTATGCTATTCCATCTTTTTGCACTAAACCTTGGTCCCTCAGAGCCAGTACTTTGATTTCTGCCTTCTTTGTGTCATGTAGCTGCTTCTCCTTCACCCCCTTTCTCCTTAGTTAATGGTGAATGTTTAGTATATTAGTTTGCCATATAGTTTTCATTTGCCACATGCCCCAAATACTGTAGTCTCCCAGCAAATGTTGATTGGCTAACTCTCCTTACAGACTAAACCTTTGGTGAATGCACTAGGAAGAAGAGTTCCATGGGATCCTATGCAATTTAACTCTGAGTTGATTAAAATAGACACAAATATTTTTTTCAAAACATATAGGCTTGCTATTTTATATGCTAAATGATGTAATGGGATCTTTGCAGGCCTTTTCCAGGAAAGGTGAATTAATTCTGGAAGGGCAAAGCTTGGAGTGTCATAGTGTAATGGAAGTTAGTACAAAAGTGCTCACATTTACAACAAAAACACTTTGTACAAATAATGTTATCAGCTACTCCTGTCTTAGAGACGTTCATTAAAGAGGCTCATTAGGGATATAATTAACACAAGAGCCAAAATATCCTATGCTACTGAGTTTGAAAAGTACATTTCAAAGAAATAGGCATGCATGGGCCTCTCATTTGCTAAGTGTTTAAAGTCCACAATTCAGCCTAGAAAACTAGTATTGGTCACCCATCCTCTCTCTTTAACATTGGAGCATCATCTTCAGACTTCTGGACCAGTATATCTGGCAGACATAATTGTGAAGTTACCACGTTATGGCAGAACTGTAAACTGTCTCTGTTATCTCTTAGTTTTGAAAGGTGCTTGCCTGAATTTCCTACTTAATAATTTTATTCCTTCTCAAGTCTCTGATGGGGTTGAAGACCAGGTAGTGATAGTATCTCAGTTAGGCTTAAGTTGTTCAGAATTTAAGAGAATGTTTTAAAGTATAGAAAGATTTTTTTAAATTTAAAAATGCAAGATATGATACAGAATGACTTAGGTATGCACCTGATGCACCAACCAAGGACCATGAATGGTAAGGACCTAGACCCCATGCTCAGATGTAGTCAATAGGCAGCATAGTCTCCTTGAGGGTCTTATAATATGGGGAGTAGGCACTACATCTGACATGGACTCTGGCGCCCATTTGTTGGTAACCTCCCTCTGGCAGGGCGGCCTTGCCCAGCCACAGAGGAAGAGGATGCAGGCAGTCCAGATGAGACTTGATGGGCTGAGGTGAGATGATAGGGGAGGAGTTTCCCCATTTCTGAGGACTGGGGGTGGGTGTATGAGGAAGGGTGGGTGAGACGTGAAGGAGAAAAGGGAGGAGGCTACAATCTGGATGTAAAAGTAACAAATTAATTTTTGTAATTTAAAAGAAGAAGAAAAAAGGAAAAAAAGTAGACACACCTAGATAGGATAGATAGCATTTTCTTCAAGGTTGCCAAAAACAAGTGATCTAAATCTTTTAAATGTAATTTTTATATATGGCTTTCCTGATAGTTTCATAACTGTTCGTATTATGTGTAGTTTATTATAAATAAATAAAGTCCATATGCATTTGGTAAAAAAGAAATCTAGGGTTGACTTTTCATATTTGAGTTCAGTATTATAGATTTAAATAGATTACATCTAAATAAGAATAATTAGTACAATAAAAATTTCCAGTAGTTTTCAACAAAATAGTTTTAGGTAGCCACTTATTATTAATGTTTCTAATCAGTTATCATTTAGTAGAAATTCCTGTGTTCCGTAGTTTCCAAGTAAAGTCTGTGGTTGAAAGACATTTATATGAAATTGGACTATATGAGATACTGAGAGGAAAGCTAGCTACAATTTGAAGGCCTCCTGGAGGATGCTACCCTGTTTTAAATGTCATCAGCTTACACAACCAATTACACATTTCTGTCTTGGCTAGGATGGTTGGGTTCATGTAATAATTGCATGAGAACCATTGAGCAGGATGAAGTTAACCATTCAGATTGGAAGGTACCATAGTCTTTAGTAGTAAAATGGGATTATATTTTAGTCAAGGGTATGAGACATTTCAGCATCACTTATCTTGCATTTTAAAGGGAGGCAGGCAGGTGGGTGGGAGTCTTATGAAAGAGCTGTTCAAACCTATCAATGTTCAAATTACTATGGTGGCTACTTATGAAAGTGTATATTTGCATATCTGATGTGAATGCTGTTATATTTCCTATTGTGTTATAGAAGTAAAGATTGCCTTTACCAGCTTTATTGATGCTGAAGTGCAAATTACTAAAAGATCATTTTGAACCCTTCTACTTTTAATAATTTTCATATTAAATAGATTTATGTTCTCCTGATGTATTATAAAAAACAAACTGTTCTTAGCACCATGACTTAAAACAGCCATTTCATTTTACTCATGATTTTATGGGTTAGGAAAGTCAGGTAGGACTTGGCTGGATGCTTTGGATGTGACCTAACTGGTGTCATCAGCAGTGTTGCTAGTTGTGGAGAGTCTGCTTTGAAGAGCTCTCCTTCATTCATGGTAGGGACCATAGTGCTTCTTCCCTCTGTGCTTGCCGGTCCAGCGTGCCTCCTATCTCCCCATGTAAGACTTTATCCCCCAAATGTTTCCATGTAGCTTCCCTATTGCATGATTGTCTCAGGGAAGTTACACTCCTATGTAGCTTCTGGAGCTGAGTGGCCTAAGTGGCAGCAATGGAAGCTGCTTGACTCTCGGCTGTGGCTCGGGTTGAGCCACTTCTGCTGTGTCCTGCTGTTTAGTCTACCAGTACACCTACATGCTTAATAATTTGGAGCCTTCATGAACTGTGCAGCTGACGTTCAGCCTTTTTCAAAATGGCTTTGCCTGATACTTTCCCAGAAGCTCTGGGTCACCTTCATTAGATGAATGCTAGGCACTTAAGTGTGTTGTCCCACTAGTTACACACTTTTCTGCTTGACTGTGTGTTTGCCAACAAGGTTCCTTGACAGGTGTGTGTGTGGTGGAAGTAACTGTGAGTTCTTTTTCATGTTACGGATAAGCTTATCATTGTGACAGTGGCTTGTTGTATTCTAAGTGTAGTTATTTACCCTAAACTTTATTCATTCATTTATTTGTGTGTATATGTATGGGGATGTACATGGCATGATGCTCATGTGGAGGTCATTAGACAAATACTAAGAGTTTATCTTCTTCCATTAATATATCTTGGGTATTGACCTTGGGTTGTCTGGCACTCTTATCCACTGAGCTCTCTTGCCAGTCCTGGTCCCTCATCTTCACTGCATTTTTAGCCAAATAAAATTGGTAGTTTAGTGTCAGAAAACCAAATGGTATGCATGTTTTTTTTTTAAGTATTCCTTTGTGGAGGATTGATTTGGACATCCATGAAAAGATACCCAACATAAATAAATAATCATTTTTGTTATAATTTTCTTTCTGTTTCATTTCACTTACATATTCATTTACTGGCTGCAGCTATTTTAAAGAAGAAATCATAACGTGTAAGGCAGATCTTAGTTCAAGGGATGTCTCCAGTGTCATTTTTAACATCAGTTGAAAGATACTCATCTCTTCCAGGGCCAGAATCCTAATAAAAGGTATGGTGTTAGAAGTGTTCCATATGGGTTAGCAAGGCATGATAAGTCAGCAGAAAGCATCTTTCTTCGCAGAAAGCTTCACTGGACTAGATTTTAACTTACATCCATTAAGGGGACCCCCTCCTCACTCCCCCTCCTCTTGCTGTTGGAATGAGGTTTACCCAGGAAACTTAGCTGGAGAGGGCCATTGAGTACGCCTGCTTCCAGGTAAAATTCTCACCAAGTTGTTCTCAATACAAAATCTTGCTCAAGTCATCAGGCCGAGACATTTGGGTCTTTGAGGCAACATGCCAGATCATATAGAAGATAACCACAGAGACCTAGCATAATCTTGTACTCCAAGGATGCTCTTTAAAAATGAGATTTATATTCAAGATGGTATAACAAGCTGAGTCCATGTTTGATTTAGTGATACATATTTAAACAGTTACATTTAGATAAAATTATTAATGAAATTAAAATTTTCTAGAGATTTTCAACAAGAACATTTTAAATAGTCATTTTAATCTGATGTTTTTTGATGGGTATCATCTGCTGGTAAGGAGTTCTATGTAAGAAGTGCTTCCAAAGCCATGTGTGCATGCACATGCATGGCTCACACCTTCTCCTTTTTTTAATATTATGGGATATTGTCTAACCTGTGATTATTCAGAATGTTAAAAGGAGAAGTATGAGTAAAGCCCAAGTGGCATCAGTATCTGCATGGCAAATCTTTATGTCTACACTGTGACTGCTCAGACATTGGCTGAGAGGTATTAGATTTATTGTTTTCAGCCTTGCTAGAAAGCCTGTAACATTTAGCAGGATAGTTTTGATTGTTTGTTATTAATTGTATCTCTACTTAGTTTAGATAGAAGTGCTGCTTCTGACTATATCTGATTTATGAGTCAGAACAATTAATTAGCTAGTAACTTTATATTTTTGACAATCATATTAGATTGATAGTCACATATACTGTTATTTATAAAAATCTAAATATTAAAAATTGTTATATTAAATATAAAAGTTAAAAAATATTTCTGCTGACTTACTAAAAACTGGAAATAAAATGAGAATTAAAAATGAATTTGTGAACAGGTCATGCTTTGTAGGTGAGACAGGTAAGCAAAATAATTACTGTAGGACATGGCAGATCTAAGGATTGAAGGGCATCAGAATAGCTGGGCCTTATGATGTCGGGATTTGTGATGTCATATACTTCTCTCATGAATCACAAATGATACACATGGGGCTTCAAAGTGTAGGCATAGTGAACTCTAGTTGCATAGTTCAGAATCTTTTCTTGTTTCTTTCTGTTTTCAGTTATTTTTTAAATGTATGATTACCAGATTCTTTAGATATTTTCTCAAAGAGGCAAATGGCTCAAAAATATTCTGGATACAAGAATGCTTTGGATGATGCAGACAACTGTATAGGTATTGCAGTGAGTAGCTATGTCTCTCCCTGAAGATGGGCCACTGTCTGCTGCTGCAGGACTAATCAAGGAGTCATCCAATCCAAGTGTCATGCATTTTTCTCCGCATGGTCTTCAATGAAACTCAGTAATTAGTTAGTTCAGTAAGTGATTACAACCAGGAAATGATACCCTTAGTCAGGTCTGCCCATTTCTGACTCCATGAATCCACTTCTTCAATGAGTTTTTTTTCCTTTTATTTTTTATTTTATTTTTATTAATTTATTCTTGTTACATCTCTATGGTTATCCCATCCCTTGTATCCTCCCATTCTCCCCTTCCTCCCATTTTCCCCTTATTCTCCTCCCCTATGACTGTTCCTGAGAGGGATTACCTCCCTCTGTATATGCTCATAGGGTATCAAGTCTCTTCTCAGTGACCTGCTGTCCTTCCTCTGAGTGCCACTAGGTCTCCCCCTCCAGGGGACATAGTCAAATGTGAGGCACCAGAGTACATGAGAAAGTCATATCCCTCTCTCCACTCAAGTGTGGAGACTGTCCTGTCCATTGGCTAGATCTGGGTAGGGGTTTAAATTTTACTGCCTGTATTGTCCTTGGCTAGTGCCTTAGTTTGAATGGGACCCCTGGGTCCAAATCTGCCTAACATAATGTTCTACTTATAGGTTTCTAGGACCCACTGGATCCTTCTACATTGCTATTCTCACATGGTTCTCTTATCTAGAGTCCCAATAGGATGTCCTCGCCTCTGTCCCAGTTTCTTGGTAAGGGAAGGCTTTCGTGGGACATGCCCCTTGGGCTAGTATGCAGATATAAGTGAGTATATACCATTTGAGTCTTTCTGCTTCTGGGTTAACTCACTCATTATGATCATTTCCAGCTCAATCCATTTATCCACAAATTTCGGGAATTCCTTGTTTTTAATAGCTGAGTAGTATTCCATAGTGTATATGTACCACAGTTTCTTTATCCATTCTTCTACTGAGGGACACTTAGGCTGTTTCTATGATCTGGCTATTATGAATAAGGCTGCTATGAACATGGTTGAGCAAATTTTCTTGTTGTGTGCTGGTGCATCTTCTGGGTATATTCCAAGGAGTGGAATAGCTGGGTCTTGAGGAAGCCCTATTCCCAGTTTTCTGAGATAGCACCAGATAGATTTCCAAAATGGTTGTACTAGTTTGCATTCCCACCAGCAATGAAGGAGTGTTCCTCTCTCCCCACATCCTCTCCAGCATGTGGTGTCCCTTGAGTTTTTGATCTTAGCCATTCTGATGGGTGTAAGATGGAATCTCAGAGTTGTTTTGATTTGCATTTCCGTGATGACTAAGGAGGTCGAGCATTTCTTTAAGTGTTTCTCAGCCATTTGATATTCTTCTGTTGAGAATTCTCTGTTTAGTTCCACGTCCCATTTCTCAATTGGGTTATTTGGTTTGGTGGTGTTTAATTTCTTGAGTTCTTTATATATTTTGGATATTAGACCTTTGTCAGATGTAGGGTTGGTGAAGATCTTTCCCCAGTCTGTAGGCTGTCGCTTTGTTCTTTTGACAGTGTCTCCAGCCTTACAGAAGCTTCTCAGCCTCATGAGGTCCCATTTATTAATTGTTGACATTAAGGCCTGGGCTGTTGGTGTTCTGTTTAGGAAGTTGTCTCCTGTGCCAATATGTTCCAGGCTCTTCCCCACTTTTTCTTCTAAGTGACTTAGTCAATGAGTTATCTACTAATCTGCCATGTTTTCTCCTAGTAATAGAGTATCATGTTTGAGGAATGGGCTTGGGGTGACTTGCAACCTTCAGGAAGGGTCCCTGCTAAGCAGTTGTATCTGAGGGTTAATGAGTATGCCTCGACTCTGCCTCTCTTATCCTTCCACAGGTGTAATTATGAACCTTCAGTAAACATCGAAGTTCTTTTTATATCTTAAAAAAGATTGGTGGCCTTTTGTACTATGTCTTTGCAAATAAAGATGTCAGTGAGACAAAATAAATACTTTTTGGAAAGGTAGCGGAGATGACATAGGATTTATCAAGGCACACTTTTCTATACATATGCATAATTAGCCTTGCTTTCTGTAGTCTAGTTTACATTCCAAGATTGGCAACAGAATTGAGGTTATTTTATAGCAAGTAGAGACTGGCAACATAGATCATAGAGAGGTGTGTGTGTGTGTGTGTGTGTGTGTGTGTGTGTGTGTGTGTGTGTGTTTGTTTCTGGTTTCAATACAGACCAGGGATGCACATGATACTTCACCTGCAGAGAAAACCCTCTGAGGTACTTAGCACAGGAAAAAACATATTGAAGATTTGTAATTTTGGATCCTTCTACTTTGCTATTCTCCCAAGCTTCTCTCATCTAGAGTCCCAATAGCATGGCCTCCCCTCTGTCCCAGTTTCCTGGTAAGGGAAGGCTTTCATGGGACATGCCCCTTGGGCTAGTATGCAGATATAAGTGAGTATATACCATTTGAGTCTTTCTGCTTCTGGGTTAACTCACTCATTATGATCATTTCTAGCTCAATCCATTTGTCCACAAATTTCAGGAATTCCTTGTTTTTAATAGCTGAGTAGTATTCCATATCAGCATATACAGGGGGAGGAAATGTCCCTCAGCAATAGTCATAGGGGAGGGGAATAAGGGGAAAATGGGAGGGAGGGAAGAATGGGAGGATACAAGGGATGGGATAACCATTGAGATGTAACAAGAATAAATTAATAAAAAAATAAAAAAAAGATTTGTAATTTTGTGTGAAACACAATGAAAGAGAGAGAGGAGGAAGATGGGGACAGCTTGGCTCACAGTTCTGAGTAGCAAGCCACCACCACTGACTCAGTAGCCCCTCTGAAGTATCAGTGTGTGTATGGACTCAGAGAAGCTTGTTAACAGGAGATGGAAACTAGGCAGGGCCAGAGAGGATCCTGGGCTGCAGTAGCTGGATCAAGTCTTGGTGATGTGTCTAACTACTGGTAACAGAAAGGACCTTGGCACTGAGCTGCCATTTTCTTACATAAGAGGAACCACTGGGCATAATACAGTGTTCTTATGAATGGTAATTGCGAGCTTTCTTGTATTTATCTATGATCAAAACTTCAAGGGTGTTTTACTATGTGCTTGCATGTTTCTTCAGCATTAACACAGTGTCCTTCCTTTTCACCTGGCTTTGTAACAGGCTGTGTGCCCTTACATCCCATGGTCTGGTCTTTATTTCCACAGTCCAGGCTCATTATCCTTTACTCAGTCTCCATAATCACTCCTTTCTTTTGGTGCCTTCATTGTCTCAGCTCTGCATACCCGTGTCTGACTGTTTCCTATACCGTTTCTCTGACTGTGTTTTAAAAACAAAAGCATGTATATGTATGCACACAATAGCAGTTAGTAAAAAAAAAAAAAGAGGTCATGAATTTGAAGAAGATGTTGAAAGGGTATATGGGAGGGTTTAGAGGGAGGAAAGGGAAAGGAGAAATACAATTAAATTATAATCTCAAACAAGCAAACAACGTGTTCATGGCATCCTATGGGCTCCTCAGGAACCCTCTTCTTTCCTAGGACTTGAACTCCCTACATTTACCTGTGCTTCAGTTTTCCCGACTTGCCCTTCAAGTCACCCAAGTCCCAGTTCAGATGAACAGCTTTCTATCCTATCTGCTTGTTTTCTTTATTCATACCCTTTCTATAACTTTTATTCATTTATATTAATTGTACAAAACAATATTTTTCATTGTGATATTTTCACACCTACACACCTACTGTCATTTCTTGTCCATATTCCCAGTCCCCTTTCCATCCCCTATAACCCCATTTATTTTCATGTCTTTAAAAAATATGTAAGAGAAATGTGAGGTATTTGTCTTCCTTTTTTCTAAAGTTTTAAATCTTAAAAATTTAGCTTCTTAAACCGTATTTTTCTTCAAGACTCAATTTAAAAGCACAGTCTTTCAACTAGAGTCTTCTTAGATATTTCCACTTAAAATGTAGCCTGCTCTCCTAGTTCTTGATTATTGAATCCTGTGTACAAGAGTTGGATGTTTGTTGTTCTTAGAACAATTGCAAGATTTAAATTTTTAAGCGAAGAATGTACTCCACTGAAATATATTGGGCATTGCAGGTATTATATTTAAAAATCATTAGATTTTTATTTATTTATTTGTTGCTGGTTTTTGTGGAGGTGGTTGAGGTTTGTATATGACAGAGACAGAGAGAGAGAGAGAAAGGAAAGAGAAGAGAGAGAACATATATATAAGCATGCATATTTGTGTGCAATGATATTCATGTGAAAGTCCAAGGACAGCTTGGAGCAGTTGAATCTCTCCTTCCACTATGCTGATCCTGGAGATTGAACTCAGGTCATCAGGCTTGGCAACTAATGCCTTGACCTGCTAAGCAATCTTACTGGCCCTGGTGTTATTTCTTAAATGTTGATTGATTTTATGAAGGATGAGGTTGGGACAATCCCCCCTCCACTCCCAACCCCACATATACACATTTAATCATGGGTCAGAGCTAATGCCAATGATTCTGTGAATAAGTAAGCTCAGGTTGACAAATGACTCATGCTTGCAAATGGTTTTGCATTTCACTACATAATCCTACATCCAGACTTCCATTTGGCACTCACAGTAGCCAGCATGGTGGCCTTTGAGGTCAGCAACACAGATGGTATGCATGGCAAGAATGTGAAAGTGTATCCTTGGTGGGATTGTTCCCTTTGCTTTCATCATTCAGTGTCTCCATTGTGAGGCTGAGGCTTTGGGTGGAAATGCAGAAAGTCTTTATTCTACTTCAGTGCTTTCAAGCTGGGACATGTTCAGGGCAGGCAATTGTCTTATGTATTTCAGGAGGATTCTTTCGAATGTTGGAACATATGACTGTTCAACTTCTGTGATGTTTGGCTCTTCTGTGATGTTTTTCACAATGAGTTTGAGATCATTTTATGAAATGTACATCTCTAAGATTCTCAGAAGCTCCAAAGGTGGAACATCACTGCATTTTTCAAGTTATGCCCAGAGTTTACATTGCTGAAGGAAGCCTGTCTGTACATTCATCCTAATCTCAGTGTCTGGAATATGAAAGAGTGGAATCAATTAGTTCTTCAATTGTGAGCTGTGATGTGGAAGCATAAGCAATGAACCCTTCCAAGTTCTTTTTGGCCATGGTGTTTCATCACAGCAATGACAACCCTAACTAGGATACTGTTTTTTCCTTCCTCAAATGAGGCATGTTAAGTCTACAGAAAGTTCAAAGGTCAGAAGGATGTTCTTTTGAGATCCCATCACTCTCCCCTGCCTAGTGTTCTTTTCCTTTTTAAAGAACGGGGTCTCAAGTAGCCCAGGCTGGCCTCAAATTTTCTTATGTAGATGAAAATTTCTTCTCCTTTTGCACCCACCTCTTCAGTACTGGGATTACAAACATAAACTACCATACCTCATTGGTATGGCACCTGGTGTTGAATGAAGGGCATCTGGCGTCCTGCTGAGTTGTACCCATGCCCCCTTTGGTATTCCTTTAAAGCAACATTTTATGTTTGAAATGTTTTTGTATCTGTTCTTAACCTAAAAGCTGAAGCCCCCAGGAAAGTTTAATGATGGCCCCTTTTAAGAGCTATTTTTACACAATGTGATCCAAGTGAGGGAAACACCCCTTTGCTATCCACCTCTTCTTAAATTCTACAAATCATCTTTTTTTTTTTTTTTTTTTTTTGCTTAAGACCTTCATGTAGTTTGAAGCCATATGATCAGTCATCTGTAAATCCATAACTCTTTGTTCCTAGAAATAGAAACAGAGAAAAGGAAATTCATGCTGCATTTTCTATCCTGTTTGAGGTATTACCTCCTTTTCAACATTCGTGAGATCATTGCCTGAACTTTTTCCCATCCTGCTCACTGCAGGTGGAATTCAGACCATTTATTTCTTTACTTTTTGGATGCCAAGGAAAGGGAATTATAATGAAGAATTCCAAACAAGCTGGATAGAGTTAAGTAAGTAGAGATGTGGTAAAGGCATGTCCGCAGCATTGCTCAGAAAAAGAGCTAGTGAAGTAAAATTTGGGGTTGATGTTCAGGATGTGAGAGTTTTAGATACTTGGACTGAAACTCAAGTCTTGGCAGTAGCCCTGTATGATGCTCAGTGCTGTGTATGGTTCCCTTTAACTACTGCAATTGCTTTCTTCTCTCTCATCTGCAAACGGATTTGCTTTCTACAGTTCTTAGAAGCCCAGAATGAAATAGAAATAGCATATATACGTCACACTGGAATTAATACATGGATAGTGGTTAGTCCTGACTGTTTAGAACATCCCTCAGAATGGCCAGAAGGGCCTCACAAACCCTTGAGCCATGCTGCGTTTGGTCTCAGATCACTCAAGAGAGCTGGCCTCAAACTTTAGTGGTTCTGTGAGAGCAAGGGCTTAGTCTCATTTACTAAATTGGAAAATTGGCCTCAATGAATTGCTCATGGTACATGGAACAGGACTAAAGAGAAGCCAAGGAGGAGCAGGAGAGCAAGTTACAGGGGGCCTAAGTAGGAAAGAAAGTTTTCCAGGGCTTCGCTGGTATGGCTATGGGATATCTCCACAGGGGAAGGCACTTGCAGCCACGTTTTCTGACACATTTCTATTTTTGAAGTAGAAATTTTGTCCTTGAACTTCTCACAGTGTAAACAGCATTGTATTTCATTGGTTCATGCATGCATTCTAGAGTCAGGATGCCCAGCTTCTAGACCTATGTGTCTTTAAGCACATAGGTCTTGCTTTCTATAAGCCAGTAATTTTTGACTGGTGGAGAAAGTCATCCCAAACAACATTTGGCAAGGTGTAGAGACATTTCTAGTTGTGACTTCTCTTTTCTTTAAACTTCACTTATTGTTGTGTGTATGTGGGCACCTGCACCATGACACACATGTGCAGGTCAGAGAGCAAACAGGCACTCCAGCTGTTGCTTCTGGCCTCTAGTGTATTGATATTCTGGCTGAAAAAGGAATAGAGAATTTTCTAAAATATTTGTAGTGCTGAGGTTGAAAATCTTGGTTAAGGTTCACTTTGGGACTGTGATGGCTCACTGGGTAAAGCACTTACCATGCCAATATAAGGAGCAGAGTCCAGCTACCCTGTACTCACACAAATGCTAGTGTGGTGGCTCACCAGTAACCCCAGTAACAGTGGAGGTAAATACAAAATATCCCTAAAGCAAACTGGCTGGCCAGGCTAGCTGAATCATGGAACCCCAGGTTTAAGTGGTAGACCCTATATCAATATGTAGGAATAGTGGAAGAAGGCACCCAATGTCAACCTCTGGCTTCCACATATACAAGCACACATTGTATGCATACGACACACACACACACACACACACACACACACACATTTGAACATACAGGCTTATGAGAAATGAAGCTTCACTTTAATAACTTGAAAATTGAATGATAATAAGTCATGGGGGTATATGTTACTGTCCTGATTACTTGGAAGGCATAGGGAGAATTGTTGAAGCCTGGGAATTGAGGCCAACCTGGGCAATATATCAAGATGTTGTCTCAAAACAGCAATAGCTACAACCCTGGAAAAAGAAACAGGGTAGGGAGGGGAGAAAGGGATATGTGTGAGAGAGAAGGAGAAAAGAGGAAGTGGAAGGGAAGGAGAGGGGGAGGGGGCAGACAGACAGACAGACAGAGACAGAGAGACAAAGACAAACAGATAGACAGAGAAAGAGACACAGAGAGACAGAGACATAGAGAGATTAGTATTTACCTTACAAAATTATGAATTTAAATGGATAAAGGTGAAAAATAAATGTTCCTACATGACTTAATAAATGCATAGTATTTTAGCTATTATTAATTGTTCTGTTTTAGCTTATAATCTTCCCAGTATATCACATTGATAGAGTGTATTGCATACTACATGTAGCTGAATATAAAAATTTCAAGGTTTGGTAAGTATACTTAAATTTCACAAGAAAAAAACATTTTAAGTGCTTTTATAATACATGAAAGGGGATTTTTCAAGTAATTTGAAGGATACTGTTGTTTGCTTTATGTACATTCAGCATACTCTATCCTGAAAAAAAGTCAGAAATTCTGAGTTCCATATGCTTTCTGATTGTTCCGCCAAAGCATAAAATTATGGATCTTAACAGAAACAGTTGGTATTATTGCATATTCACTAAGGAGGCAATAAAACAAAGCATCTTATACAGGATGGGGTGCAGAAAGGAAATTATCAGAATACTTTACGCAAAAATTAGTAGCTTCAAAGCAAGCTAAAATGAGTGGATTCCTCCCTAGTATACCCAGACTAAAAAAATATCCATTGAACTTAGTGCCTGTCCAGTAGCAAGATGGGTCCTTTGGAAAGCAGGGCTAACAAGGGACTCCTGCAGGTTGTTCTTGGCTCTGAGATCTATGATCATGATGTTCTGTTGTCTTCTTGTCTCTCTAAATGCAAATGGAAGTCTTGTGGATTGACTATTATAGTCATACCCTTCCTCTGCAGGATGCATTATCTACACGTTGTTACCAAGGGCTCTGTAGATTAGCATGGCAGCTAAAGAGCTTAAGAGAACTCAGTGATGGTGACTGCAGTATGCACTATGAGATCCTCCCCTCCGCTTTTTAGGCTGGATCCATAGTAGTCCCAAATCTGTGGTACCTAAGGTGTCATGACTACTAGCGTACCATGTGGTTAGTGACAGCCTTTCTTCAATAGTTAGTGATGTTTACTCATGGCCCATTATTAAGAAAGGGGGGAGGGAGAAGGAAGGAGAAAACTAACCTTTTTGGGAAAGTGGACAGTGCCCAACTGATGGGTAAACAGAAGCCTCATTTCTTTAGGAGACAACTGCTCCTCTTTGGAAATAAAGGATGCTTATGACTAATAAGTGCTGCTTACGAGGAATGGTGGCATGGAGGCCCATGAACACAGCTCTCCATTAAAATGGTTTTGTGCCCAACAGGGTATGCTAACTCCATGCTTTCACCTGTTTGTTTTGCATCTGCCTCCTCTGCTGATTGTACCACATCAAGAAATGTACTCTTGGAGTGTGATTTTTGGGACTTCAAAATGAGGTCTGATGAAACCATTGTGAAGCTTAAATTGCTCCACATTTAGCATCATTATTTTGGATAAAAAGAAATTTTCCTCATATTGGTCTCTGGTGTGGAGAGTGAGTTCTGTTTAAAGGATGCTTGTGGCTTTAGTTGATGAGAAGGTTGATTTCCCATCCTGGGTGTCAGTGGTTTGCTTGTGACATTGGCTTCTGTGCAGCATTGGAGCAGCAAAAACAAAGGATTTCCATAGTAGCATTCATAGTGAGGATTAGGAGGTCAGAGATCTAAACTGAAATCCCAGCCTCATTCTTCTTTAACCAAATTCTTCAAGTAGTTAAGTTCATAATATTCTCAGTGGAGTGGCTGTTCATAGTATCCAGTGCATGGGCTGCAAAATAAACAGACAATGTGTGTGCGGTGGGTGGCCAATTCTAGGCATATAGATATAGTAAGGGCTTCAAAAATATTACCTGGCAATTCACTGTACTGCCTCCCAATAACAGTTAGCAGCCATAGCATGCCACCTTCCATCATAAGTCTGCAAGATCTTGCAAACATTCTTCAAAACTTGGTTAGTTCGGGACTTCTTTGCTTGTGCAGTCCCTCAGAGTCTCACCTGTTATGACTCATTGGAACAGTGCCAAGCAATTACTGTGCCAGGGTGGTAAAAACTGCTCTCTCATGCTTCCCATCAATACTCCAGGGACTGGGAAACACAGGACAGCCCTGCAGATAGATGACCCCAAATCTTATCCTTTGGATTGAAAATCCCAGTTGACATTTCTTCATTGACACTCTTCTTGTCTCTGTATTCCTCCTCTTATAGGATTGGCGATGTTTGGGTTTGTTTGTACCTGAACAGGTCTAGCCTAGATATACATCTAAGACCTGTAGGATCAAAGTCAGTGAGCAGGCTTCACATTAACAGTGCTTCTGAGAAGTTAGATAAAGAGAACATTTGAAGTACTGTATTTATGTTTAAAAATGAATTTGAACAAGAATACAGCATATTTTATTTATTGATGTAAAGTTTGACTTGTCTGACTACTCCCAGATTCTTATTTCATTGCACAGGGCTGACTGTAACCCTGTGTGGACACATACCCAGAGACATTGGACAATCAACCTCGTAAAGAGCAAGGGGTAGTTTTTTTTTCTTTTTTTCAAAACGCATACATTTTATAAAGTCTATTTGAATATTGTCACGCATGACTTGACAGCGGATATATGTTCTGAAATTGTTAATTGATTTGTCATTGTACAAACATCACAGAGTGCCTTTAATCTAAGATGAATGTAGCCTCACTGGGTGATCTGATTCTGGGGACCCCATTTTACACATGGCTAAATCACTGTTGTGTGATGCATGAAACATGTAATGATGCTGCAATGAAGAGATGATACTGGCTTGGGACCAAAGAGGAGAAGTGAAAGAGAAGGAAGGAGGAAGAGGGGAGAGGGATGGGTGGAGGGAGAGAGGGAGGGAGGAAAAGAGGGAGAGGGAAAGAGGAGACAAGATACACTCATACTCATACACAGGTGGGTTATTTAATTTCACTGTAGGTTCTTCAATAGATATCAAAGCAGTAACTTTGCTTACCTTGGGGTGGGAGTGGGGGGCTAGCAAAAGCTTTCCCAAGAGAACATCTGAGACTCAAGGAAAAACAAGAAAATCAGCTAGTGGGCCATGAGGTGGCTCAGTGGGTAAAGGCATTTCCCACCACCTCAGTTATATCTCTAGGACCCACAGAGTGGAAGGAGAGATTTGACTACTTCCAATTGTCTTCTGCCATGGCAAACATGTGCCCTCTGCCCTACAGATAAAAATATGTAAGCAAATATATGTAAGAATATCAGCCATGTATGAAACCATGGTATAATGATTTTATTTAGAAGAAATAATATAGGTAATTGGTACTTTAGTTATATATTTTTAAATTAATCATTTTAAATAGTTTAAGATTTATAGGGTAAAAAGCCAATGCAGTACCTTTATAATATATTTTTATATTTTAATCTTATTTTTTGAAAACTTCATATGAGCATTGTATTTAATTGAATGCTTATCTTCATAGAAACAGGAACTACTAATTTAATGGAGGAGGCTTTGGAGGATGGGGGTAAATGCAAGGCCCAGGTTCATGTTAGAGCAAGGACGTGTGCTATTAGTAGGGAAGGCGAAAGGCTCTGGTGAAAATGGAAAGCAGACAGTTCTTTGCCTGGGTGTAGGAAATGGGATCATGGAGAAGGCTGTAATGGAAGGATCTTTCTTATACCACCTAAGTGCTAATATGGATCTCCATATGCACATGTTATGAAGGTTAATGAAGTATGTGCGCAAGTACAACCTGCTGAGTCCATTTGATGCTGTGTGTATGTATGTTACTAAGTCTGTCCTCTTGGCAATGGAAAGCTATTGGGGGTCTATGCCTGGGGAAGGCTAGTTCTCTCTCTTTATCTCTCAGCAGTCACTAATTACCTCTATGTCTTCATCGTAGTGGACCCTTGTGAGATTCTGCCATTTGTGTTAGCTTATCAATAGATCTTATTTAGACAAGTATGTTATTGAGATTTAATGGGTACAGGTTCTCTGTCATATGTAGAAGTCACTATCAGCAGACATTTTGGTCCACTAGCTCTTAGAATCTCTTTGCCTTCTCTACTGTGGTGTTTCTTGAGTTTTAATTGTTGGCCTGAATTCTTCTATCATGTAGAGTAGCTACTACCTGTGTTTTCATCAGCCAGTTTCAGTGTTTGATACTTTACTATAGGCCCATTTGAAGTAAATCTTGTGTAAGGTGAGAGATACAAATCTAATTTCTTTCTTCTACATGTGGACATCCAGTTTCCCCAGAACCATTTGTTGAAGAGGATATCTTTTCTCTGTATTTTTTTAAGCAACATTATCGAATATCAAATGGCTATACTTATGTGCATTTATGTCTGAGTGTTTTATTTTGATCCATTCATCTACATGTCTGTCTTTGTGCCAGTACTATGCTATCTTTATTACTACAGCTTTTCTATTTCTGTGACGAATGTTGTGGGGATTCTGACCTGACTGGTGCTGCATTGAATCTGTAAGTTGCTTTTGGTAGAACAGTCATTTTCACAATATTGATTCCACCAACCCTTATGCATGGGCGATCTTTCTATTTTCTTGGGTCTTCCTCCATCTCTTTAGAGATTTAAAGTTTCCATCATTAAGATCTTTCACCTACATGGTTAGGTATTATGGGGAGGTATGTTCCCTCTACTTCCTTGGGGACTTTTATCACAAAGGCTTGTTGAATTTTGTCAAAAGCCTTTTCTTCATCTAGTCAGGTGATTTAGTCATATGATTTTTGTCTTTAAATCCATTTATATAATTTATTAGATGCTTTGACTTATGTATGTTGAGCCATCTCTACATCTCCAGGATTTAGTAACTTTATTGCTGTGAATGACCTTTTTGATATGTGTGTATTCAGCTTGTGTGTATTTTACTGAGGATTTTTGCATCTATGTTCATCAAAGACATGGGCTTGCATCATTCCTTTTCTGTTGTGTGTTCACATCATTTTGGTAGTAGAGTAATAATGACTCAATAGAAGTAGCTTAAAAGTAGTCCTTCCATTCTTCTTTTTTGAATAAATTAAGGAGTATTGCTAATAGATCTTCTCTGCAGCTTTTATAGAATTCTGCTGTGACTCTCTCTGGAATGGGTGCTTTTCAGTCAAGAGGATTTTCTTACGGTTTTGACTTTCTCATTTATTATGGGTTTGCTTAAATTGTTGTTCTATTCTTAGTTTGACTATGATGGTTGTGTATTTGGTGGTTTATTAATTTATTTCAGATTTTCTAATTTAATGGAGTAGAGTTGTCTTTTTTAAAGTATTCTCTCGTAATTTTCTGAATTTCTTTGGTGTTTGTTTCCTTGTTCATCTCAGATTCTGTTAATTTGAGTCATCTCCTTCTTTGTTTTTGTTAAGTGGCCCAAAGGTCTGCTCATCCTGTTTATCTTCTCAAAGAATTAGCGATTAGATTCATGGCTCGTCATGCTGTTTTATTGACTCTAATTACTTCCTGCTCTAATTTTTATTATTTATTGATTTGTGTTTGGTTTGTTCTTGCCTTTCTACGTTCTTATCATTTATTTGTGCTCTTTCTCATTTTTAAATGCATGCTGTAAGAGTTCTACATTGCCCTCTCAGGACTGCCTTCAATGTGTCCCAGGGGCTTTGTTGCATTATTATTTTCATTTAATTCTAGGAATTGAATTTTGTATTTCCTATTTGATCCTTTCATCATTCAGTAATGTGTTGTTTAGTATCCATGAGCTTTAATAATTACTAGGGATTTATTTTCTGTTGATTTTAAGCTTTATTGCATTGTGGTCAGATAGAATATATATACTTATTTCAATTTTTCTGAATTTGATAAGATTATTTTGTGTCCTAGGATATGGTCCCCTTTAAAGAAGCAAAAATATGGGTTGCTGAGTAGCATGTATATTCTTTGGAGCTTAGGTGAAATATTCTGTAGGTATGCTTAAGACCATTTAATGCGTGGGGTATTTAATCTTGATGTTTCTCTATTTATCTTTTGTTCAGATTACCTGTCTATTGGGAAAAGTGAAGTACTGAACACACCTACTATTACTGAGTTTGAGTTACATCTTTACCATCCAGTAGTATGGTTTTTATGAGTTTGTGTTAGAATTTGGTGCATATATGTTTAGGAACGTAATGCCTTCTTAGTTAATTGTTGCCATGATATAAATGAGATGTCATTTAAAAAAATCTATTCTGACTAGTTTTAGTCTCGTTAATCTATTATTGGATATTAGGACAGAGATATGTGCTTCCTTCCTGGTCCAATTTACTTAGAATACTTTCTGTAGAAGTATATCTTTCCCATATTGTACCCTCCAAATTAGGGCAAATTTTATTTTGTGTCTTGTTGAAGATCTGGTCTATGGTCTGACTTTAGGCTCTTCTTCCTAATCTATACATATAAATCAAGCATTTGGTTCCACAGTTTCTGTATATTTTTTATCCTGTGTTCAAAAAATGTCACATTCTTTGCTTGTGTTGTCTTTATCTCCAAGTCCTTATATACTGTCTTCTGCTTGAGCTATTCAACATATAAGGCTTTCCACTGAGTTTGTGTTGTTGAGTTATTATTTTGTCTTGATTTGTATTCAATGTTTCTTTATCTTTACTGAATTGTTTTCAAATTCTGAATCATTTACTTCAGCCATGTTTGTTTTATTTTGGGACATCATACAGGCATCTGTTATGATCTTTAATTTTATTGAGATTTTGTTGTTGTTGTTGTTTGCAATGTCTCGTTTGACCTCTTGAATTTTTGGATAGCATTTATGATTGCCCTTTTAATTCTGTGTCCTGGGTTCATTTGAGTCATTCTTTTCTAAGAACACTTCTATAGGACTAGTTGGTTTAAGAATGGACACACTGCATTGGCCTTTGATATTGTTTGTGTTTTTTGCAATGTGACCTGGGCATTTGGACTTTGTTCTTCGGGCATATGACATATGTGAGAGTCTAGCCTGCCTTAGCTCAGGCTGGTCATGACAGGGACTAGATTAGGCACAGCCAGTGCAGGAGCTGCTGACTTGGGCTAGGCCTGAGAGTGTGAAGATAATATGAGGAGAGTGAGCAACAGAGGAGCTCACCAGGCAAAGCCAAATATACGAGCTGTGTTCAGAGCTAGTCCCTGGAACATGAAGATGGCACCAGGCGGGTGAGGGAAGTCACGTCTGGGTAGTTGGTTTTTAACACTGATTTTATTACCTGAGGCCCAGTCCTTGATCCAGCTTCAATAGGGTTTATTACATTAAGCTAAAGAAGAGTTGCTTGATAATGACTTGCTGTTCTTGTTTGTTACTCATGGGTTCACTGTCTCAGGTATCTTGTAGAGAAGTAGATTATCACTCTCCTAAGGGCTGTAAACAAACTAAAGAGGACAACTGATGAAGACCTTTGCCTATGGGAGAGCAGACTCTGGCCACTTGAGCTGTGTGGCTCACTTGTCTGTCGAAATGGCCCATCCCTAGGAGACCAGGAATCTCATCCAAATAGGTATAGTAAAAAAAAATGCATTGCCTATTTCTTCCATGAAGGAATGCTAATTGACCATGTAGATGAGATGGCATCCCCCAACTCCCATCCCCCACCCCCACCCTCCACCTCGCTTCTGTCTTCTTAAGCACTTTTTTTAAGGTTGGTATTATTTCTCTCATGTGTCTGAGACAATTCCTTATGGAAACCATTTAAGCGCAGATTTTCTTGTGGGAAAATAGAGGTCAAACTGTTTTCAAGTGGTTTCTCAGTTATCAGAAGGGTCTATAAAAAGATCTTGAACCTCTCCTCCCACAACCTGGCTCAGATTCCTGACTAGTTGAGTATGAAATGGGACTGAAGGATTGGAATTCCAGAAAATTCCTAGGTGTTGCCTCTTGGTGGTGCATCTAAGCTATGAAGCTCACTGGGAAAATGTGCCTGCCATCTTCTTAATGTCTGGCAGATCAGTAATAGCATCCTTTCACCCCTGGCATTGATAATTTATGCTCTTGTTATTCTTAATTTTGCCTTGCTCTTCGCTCACTGCTTTTTGTATTGTTTTTATAAAAACTGACTTTTTTTTTTTTTTTATCATTGCTAACTTTTTATTCTTTCATTGCTTTCTGCTTTTATATTTATAATTTCTACTTACCTTTGGCTTAATTTAGTTTTTTTTCTCACTTCGTAAGATGAAATGTAGAATGCTGGTTTCAAACCTTGCCCTTTTTATGATACAAGAGTCTAAGCTTGAGGGGCCCTCAGGCACTCTATTCCTCTCTACTTCCCTGGCTCTACAGTCATTATCCTGGTCAGGTCAGACCTTGTTTGTTTGTTGTCTTTCCAATCATCCCATCTGCTCCTATGTAGAGGAGACTACTTCACAGAAGGAGAAAAACTTCACAGAAGGAAACCATAGCCTTTGAGTTAATGGAAGCCAGTGAATGAGGATGACTTGGGGGTCCCTGGTAGACCTCCCTCAAGTTACAGTCACACTTTTGTCATCTTCTAATAGCTTCACGGTTAAAGGGAGTCAAGATGTCATAAGACTTAACAGCTGGCATCATAAAGTAAACCAGCCTAGTTCCCACTGCTGTCTGCCCATTTTCCTTTGTCCTGCATCACATGTGTGTTCTCGGACAGCTCCTCTTATGCCATTAATAGGAAGAAAAGTCATACTAAAAACCATAAGAAGGAAAGGTTTACATTCAAAAATTCATCTCCAGATCAAATGTTTTTGGGGAAATGTAGTAGGGAGCAGTGAGAAGGCTGGCCCCATTTGTGAGCTGGTTGAATTCCCCCTGGGCTGGTCCCTGTTTCTTGGGGGGGGGCCAGGGTGCCTTTCAGGCGCAGTACCACAGAGGCCATCACCACCTTGTACAGGCTTTCACAGTTGACCAGCTTCATGCAGCTGAGGCATGGGGTTGTGTTTTCTTTTTCCAGCACAGCAGCAACCACTTCTGTCACAGGCAAGAGCTGTGACTCACCCGAACACCCAGATTCCTTACTTCTAGGTCTTGAAAGATGAAAATTCTTACATATGTGGATTAAAAAAATTCTTTGTTGTTGTTGTTACTAAGTTTTGGTTGGGGCTTTTGGCAGCCCATTTAAAGGGAGACAAATTATAATAGTTACTCCTTAGAGAAAATGGAGAGTTCCCTGGAAAATTTATTTTAGGGATCTGTTAATTTGCAAGTTATACATAACGAACATTTGGAACAAATTTTGGTTTTAAAAAATCTATACCACTAATAGTGATTGTTTTGGAAAACAAGCAAAGTAATTAAATAAACTAGCCTGATAAAAAACTAAACTTTGCTTTGAAATATTAATGACCATATCAGTGACAATCATAGCAGCTGGTAACCATTGTGGCTTTGGCACTGGCTAAATGACTTATTTGCTTATCTCATTTGATTTTTTCTACCACCTCTAATATGTATATTATTAATATTATTCTCGTGTTACAGCTAAGAAATCCTGAGCCTTAGAAAAGATTGGGTTGTTTTTTATTGTCAGGCAACAATGGGAACTGCTTCACTGGAGGCTGGTTTACTTTATGATGTCAGCTATTAATTCTTATTACATCCTGACTCCCTTTAACCTTGAAGATATTAAGAGAAGATGAGAAGAGAAGATCGCTGTGACTTGATGTTTACACTGAAGTTCATCTGTGTGAATTATACCCATGTTTATGAGTAATTTGGACAACTGCTTAAGCCCTGTGCCTTTCCTTTGTGTTGTAATATATAATATATATATATACATGTATATATATATATGTATATTCACTTTACATTTCAATCATAGCTCCTCCATCCTCTCCGTCTAGTCACATTCTCCTTCCCTTTTTTCCATATACCCTTCCCCTCCTCCTCAGAAAAAGGGAGCCCCGCCCTGAACCTACCCATCCCAGAACATCAAGCCACATCAGGACTGAGCTCATCCTCTACCATGGTGGGTAGCCTGGAAAGGGAGTCCCACCAGGAGGAAGCGATCAAAAAGCATGCATGAAAGTCCTTGTCAGAGACAGCTCCTGCTCCCCTTACTAGCAGGTCCACATGAAGACTAAGCTGCCCACTGGGTACATCTGTGTAGGGGGCCTAGATCCACTGCATGTGTGGTCTTTTGTTGGTGTTTCAGTCTCCATGGACCCCCCTGGACCCAGAGTAGTTGGCTTTGTTCGTATTCTTGTGGAGCTCCTGTCACCTCCAGTCCTTATCTTTCCTCCCACTCTTCCATAAGGCTTTGTGTGCTCTGCCTAATGTTCAGCTGTGAGTCTCAGACCACACATGTCAGGGGCCTGCCATGCATGGCAGTGAGAGGGAGGGGAGGAAAATGCTTTTTGTGATAATTAGAATCTCAGTGAAAACAGTGTCAAGGAGCAGGTTGTCCAATTGCTCAACCAGTTTTTTGATGCTAAGCAGATACCTTATATCAGATTTGCATTTATATTGAGGCAGATGTGCATGCTGATAGAAAACAGATGTTCTTCCTCATTATGGCTTCTGGTTGAGTCATAACTGGGTATGAGGCCAAGGGGAGGAAGAAGGGTATCCAGACACCCCAGCCTCTTCTGCTGGGTCACAAGAAGACTTGAGTTCTTTCTCTACCTCTCATTTCTTCTAGAAACCCATAGACAATCTGTATCTTCTAGCTCTCTCTTGTGATATCTAGCATTTGCTTTCTAGTGATGGAGTGTGTCTTAAGTAAACTTTAATTATAGCTGGGGAAAAATATCTGGCCAAACAAACTTAAGTAAGAAAGTTTATTTTGGCTGACAGTTTCAAGGTGATATGGTTTGTCGTGTTGGGGAAGGTATGGACATGACCAGAGGAATGTGAAACAGACAGTAACACTGCATATATAGGAAAGAGAGAGAGGGAGGGAGGGAAGGAGGGAGAGAGTGATAGATAGATAGAGAGATAGATAGACAGATACAGAGAGAGACAGAGTCAGAGAGAGACAGAGACAGAGAGAGTGGCAGAGAGACAGAGAGAGGCAGAGAGGAGAGGAGGGGAGAGAGGGGGGGAGCAGGCAGAAAGAGAGGAGAGGAGAGGAAAATTAGTTTGTAAAGGCTTAAGTCCTACCTCTAGTGTTCCAGTTTCTTAAGTGAGGCTCCACCTCTAAAATTCCCACAACTTTCCTAAACAGCTGGGGGTAAAACTTTCAAACACATGAGCTCCTGTTGACAGTTTACAAGCCACAGTAGGCTAATGATCTCCAGATGCTATGGGGCAGCAAGTAACCTATGGCAAAAATGATTTTACTCATGTTTATTTACAAGCGCGTGTGCGCAGGCACACACACACACACACACACACACACACACACACACACACACACACACACACACACAC
>OU015744.1:143286866-143318668 GCA_907169655.1 Acomys percivali
CACACACACACACACACACACACACACACACACACACACACACACACGACAGTAAAACTTTGGTGAAACAATACTCATCCTACCAGCAGTAACCAAGTCTACTATTTCCTATTCTATGGTATTTTTTTAGACATAGAAATGTTGGCTCCAACCTAGTAACCTGAGTTTATTATCTTCTAGTAGGAACAGCCCATGATTTAAAAATAGTGATTGATAGTGATATATGGTATTGAATATTGGAACATACAGTGCATCCTTTTGTGGATTAAGTCCAGCTGAGATATATGTTGATGCATATAAATGCACTAACAAAACCAAATGCCATAGTTTATCTTTTAATACTAGCGCATACCCTTCTGGGGGTTTTTGGTTTTCTTCTAATTTGAATTAGAAGAAAGTCATTTGAATGACTTGAGTAGTCTATGTGTCCTGTCAAAAGGTATTTCTCACAGGGAAGAGAACCTGGTGTGGTTTCAGGTGATAGTTAAGGACTTCTGTCTTTGCCTATTATGCGGGTTCGTCAGATCGCTCTGTGGGGAATTTTCTTACTTGCTAATTGATATAGGGAGGCATGGTCCACTGTGAGTGGTGTCACCCTCCTGAGGAGGCTGGTGTGGACTGTATGGGAAAGGTAGCTGAGCAAGCCAGTAACCTGCTGTTCTTTATTGTCTTTCCTTCAGTTCCTCCTACAGGTTCCTGTCCTGACTTTCCTTGGTGGTGGGCTGTGATGTGAAAATGTAAGATGGATAAATCTCCTTTTTCCCAAAGTTGTTTTTGGTCCGTGTTATGATAGCATCAGAAAGCAAACCAGGACAGCTGTTTCAATGCTCAGGGTGGAAAGAGTCAAGAAAGCTAACTGTGGTGCTGTAAGCCATGCATTCTAATTAGCTCTTAATAACATGCCTTCTTTGGAGCTTTATACCAGGTAACAATAATAATGGAAAACAAGAGTTTGTATTTTCCCTTTTCCAAATTATGTACTGGATGGAGAACACGTCTTCCTTAATAACAAAGGGAACAGGGCTTGCATGGTGCAAGAGTGGCCAGAGTTATATTTCTTATGCATTCTTCACCCTGCCTTCCAGACTTTAAGTTCATTAAAGCTATTGAATGGGCTCCAGGGTGAGGAAGATTAAGCTATAATTGACTATATTTCATGGGTCACTTCTCCCTTTTCTGTAGGCTTATTCATTGTGGGGGAGACACAAAGGCAGTAAATTCAGCACAGAGAATCATGCATCCTAGGACAGCTCTGGGAGCCGATGTTTAATCCTTTGATCAACACATGGGTTTGCTATTCCTTCCCATTTCTCCCTGCCTGGGAATTCAGTACTTTGTTCACACTGAGGAAGTTTTGGTGCTAGCTGACTTTACTGGAAGATGTGTTTTGAGGAGTTGCCGTCTCAATCACTGTGTTCAGAACAGAGTTTGTGCTTTGCAGTTCATGGAGTCTTTCCCCCATCTCCAGCTCTCTGCTGTGTTGTTCCTGGGACTTTTATAAACAGCACTTCTCAGGTTTGAAATGGGTGTCCTGACCCACTAGGATTAGGGTGTGGGTTTCTGCATTTCAAAAAAGTGGTGCAGATGCCCCTGGTCCTTGGCTGGTGTTTGAGTAGAGACTACCCCCCAACCCAGTGAGTTTGTGTGCAGGTGTGAAGAGGTCCTTGTCTGTTTGTTTAAGGATACCTGGTATGTGACTATGAATGCTAGAGTTTATCTGCATGGAGGATTCAGAAATCAAGGTTCCTTCTAGGACAGCATTTCTGAACTGTAGGTTGCAACCACTTTGCGGGTCACGTATCAGATACCCTGCATATCCAAATTGCAGTTATGAAGTGATAATGGACTGATTTTATGGTTGGGGTCACCATCCATATTTCATCTTATATCTTAGGTGTCTGTGTTGTGAATATATATGTCACTGTTGCCTGTCGATGGCCTTTTCCACACACCCACCCCAGTAGAGAACAGCTTTACTGGGAACTTGATTCCTTTTTTCTTTTTTCTTTTTTTTTTTAAATTGAAAAATAAAATCATTCATATTACGTCTCAATTGTTATCCCATCCCGAGCATCCTCCCATTCCTCCCTCACTCCCGCTTTCACCCCATTCCCCTTCCCTATGACTGTGGGAACTAGATTCTTGCCTTGAAATTGTGAGCAGTCAGGATGGGCCAAGGACAGAGAATTGTGAAAACACTCAGAGTGGGAGGGATTCTTGACAGGGGTACATCCTCTAATGAGAAGCATAAAATAAAACCAAACTTATGCTTTGTTCCTATTGTTTGGGGGCATGTCCTGCAGGTGATGGAAAATGCCTTTGTCTTTTCTTTAGTCTGTGAGGTCTACCTGAAAACACCCTGGATGTGCTCTGTTCTTTGTAGCTGCTGATGGGCTTCTCTAACTTGTTGCAGTATTCTGGGTTTCTGTCATAGGTGGGCATATAGCTCACACCAGCACTATCACAGTTTGTCTTAAAGTTTTGACTTTCTGGTAGCTGTTTGGTGTGGAAGCAGTCTTGGTTACCATCTTGGTCATCCTTAGGAGAAATAATTTGCTCAAATAGTGAAAGGGATTTTCCAAGGTTAGAAGGTGAAGGACCCAGTCTGCAGAAGTGTAGGACACAGAGAACCTATTTCTCTACTTGAAATTCCTCCACCCAGCAGTACTGACCCGCAGTACTAACCTCTGCCCAGTGTTTCTCATAACATCCTAATAGGCATTTTTGTTCTTAAACTTCCTGTTCTCCTCCTTTTTGCAGTACAAATGCCTTGGACCTTGTGACAGAGGCCCATGCATATGTATTCCCCTGGAGACTGAAGTGTGTCCTTGTCTATTTCATGGGCCCTGATAGTATGTTGATTCTGTATTTTCACCAAGGCTCTAGTTTATGTCAACTTTCTCCTGGAAGCCAGGATTCCAGGCTGAGAGTAATAGCACTACATTTCTAGTTTGGTTCATAAACAGACTGTGCAACATGGCCATAATATGTATTATATGCCTTTTTGCCTCAGTTTCCTACATGGCAAAAAAGGGACTGGCCCTGACATTTTTGTGACTTCACAATATTTGAATTCCACATTGATCAGTCTCTCGTCTTTTCAGAATATTTACTCTTTAGACAGTAGAAAAAGTGTCTGTTAGACGAAAAGCTCAGATGGAAGCAGTGTCATTATTCAATGTACAACTTTAAACATGATGTTAATCTCCATAAACCTTTATAGAGAAAGATGAGATTGTGAAATGGCTAAAATGTACAGTAAAACTATCTAACATGTTCAGAATATATGCAAATGACAGGGATGACCCATGGTATGTAAAGAATATGACTCCCTAGACAAAGCCTGCACAGTAACATAGATGATATAAATATCAGAAATATAATGGGATTCCACCCCTATAATATAGAGAGGAAAAACTAGTCTCTCCCAGGGATAAACCCCTAACTGGCTATCACTACAAAATGGTCAGCCTTTAAATTATATCCATGTAAATAATGCTAAACAAACGCAGAAGGTTTATCTATATATTTATTCATTTCTCTCTCCCACCTCTCTGAGTGAAAAAGACCATCTATTTCAGAGGCTGTTATGGGAGAGGGTGTCATGGGAGAGGCTGGAGGGAAAAAAGGAAAGAGAGATCTAATGTAATGGTGTTTTACTTGAAATAAAAAGATACATTTCTCCCCATCTTTACCTGTGCCCTTCTTAGTTCCTACCCTGCACCAAACACTGCAAAAAGAGGGTCAAATAAGTGGAAGTAAGCACTATGAGATATTTGATCTAATATTTAAGTTATGTGTCAGGAATTAGAAGATCTTCCAGACCATTAGATTGGGAAATGAAGGACATTTCCAGAAATTATATTGAATATTCATCTTCAGACATTTTAAAGGGAGATGAGCTATCCTTCGTTCTCAAGACAGGGCCATATAACCACTGTCTACCTTAATGGCTATAGACTGTAAAGGATCCATTTTTGCTTCTGATCTAGGACTCTTCAAGCCTACAAAAATGGTCTTCCAAGTTGTGTTGACAGACACTGCTGTCTGCTTGATATAAACTGAGAACAGTGAGATGGGCTCAGATTCAATTATACATCCAAGTAATTAATGATTGGTGCATACAGTGCTTTAGCCAAGAATGTGTCTCCAACACTAAATCTGTTAGAAGAAAAAGTAGGGAAGAGCCTGGGACTCATTAGCACAGGAGACAACTTCCTGAACAGAACTTCAACTGTCCAGGCCTTAAGGTCAACAATTAATAAATGGGATCTCATAAGGCTGAGAAGCTTCTGTAAGGCAGGAGACACTGTCAACAGAACAAAGCAACAGCCTGCAGACTGGGAAAAGATCTTCACCAACCCTACATCTGACAAAGGTCTAATATTCAAAATATATAAAGACCTCAAGAAATTAAACACCACTAAACCAAATATCCCAATTAAGAAATGGGGCTTATAATTAAACAGAATTCTCAACAGAGGAATATCAAATGGCTGAGAAAAACTTAAATAAGCGCTCAACTTCCTTAGTCATCAGAGAAATGCAAATCAAAACGACTCCAAGATTCCATCTTATACCCATCAAAATGGCCAAGATAAAAAACTCAAGTGACAGCACATGCTGGCGGGAATGCAAAGTTGTACAACCATTTTTGAAATCTATCTGGTGCTTTTTCAGAAAACTGGGACTAGGGCTTCCTCAAGATCCAGGTATTGCACTCCTTGGAATATACCCAGAAGATGCTCCACCACACAACAAGGACATAGGCTCAACCATGTTCATAGCAGCCTTATTCATAATAGCCAGAACTTGGAAAGAACCTAAATGTCCCCCAGTCAAAGAATGGATAAAGAAACTGTGGTACATTTACACTATAGAATACTACTCAGCTATTTAAAACAAGGAAATCCTGAAATTTGTGAGCAAATGGTTGGATCTAGAAATGATCATACTGAGTGAGTTAACCCAGACTCAAAGACTCACATGGTATATACTCACTTATAATTGAACACTAGCCCAAAAGGGATGTCCCATGAAAGTCTTCATTTACTAGGAGATTGGGAAAGATGCAGGGACTTCCTGTTGGGACTCTAGATTAGAAAAATACTGGATAATGGGGAAATAGAAGGACCCAGAGGTTCTAGAAACCTACAAAAGAATATCATGACAGATGGATCTGGACCCAGGGGTTTCTGCTCAAACTACTGAACCAACCAAGGACAATACATGCAGTAAATATTGAAGCCCTACTCAGATCTAGCCAATGGACAGGACATTATCCACACTTGTGTGAAGGGGGGACTGACTCTGACATGAACTCTGGTGCCCCATATTTGACCACTTTCCCTTGGTGAGGAGGCATGTTGGCAGTCAGAGAAAGAATAGGTAGGCTGCCAAGATGAGACTTGATAGGCTGTGACCATATGGAGGGGGAGGAGGTCTCCTTTGGTCATAGACATGGAGGAGGGGAATAGAGTGAAAGAGGAAGGGAGGGAGGAATGGGAGGAGACAAGCAAGGGGATAACAATTGAGATGTAATCTGAATAAATAAATAAATAAAATACTGTATCTCCAAGTATAAAAATATACACTAAGAAGAGAGCAGAAATGAAGAATAAGCTCTGGTTCGCTGCTTACTTGCCTGGGCCATAACTAAAGTGATGTCTTGGCACATAGCAGAGGGACATGATAAAATGACACATCTGATAAATACCCTCTTAATTAATCTCTGCTCAGAAAAAGTTCTTGTGGAGATAGTCCATGAAGCTGGGAACCTCCACTAAGTGTAGTTTGTTTAGAGAAGAGTTAGGCAGATGTGAGTTTTCCTTAAAAGCTGTCAAAGCTGTTGGAAGCTTAGTGACCTGGATCTTAGTGTAATATTCAGTTTGAGAGAGTATATTTCTTCTACCCAGAAAAATCTATGGGAAATATTCTTTTTAACATAAGCATTTAGAACTGTGAATGTGTGACTGTCACCAGAGGGTAGGAGACCTTGGGAGCGAAACATCCTTAGCAACAAGATTCCTTGGGGCATGTAAAACTGCAATGCTAGCCCCAGAGAAACTGCAGGCTGGGACAGGAGAGCAAGGTGTGACTCACAGCACTCTCCTGCTCTCCTGCAGTCTCCCTCCTTCACGCCATTTCTGCAGCAGAGTGTTTGGAAACAAGAAGACACACTGCAACCCTATCAAGAGTTTTGCCAGACTGAGATCTGAAGGGCTCTGTGGGGCAAAGCAAGCGTGGATTCTGTGTTCCTGGCAATTGCAGTGAAAACAACAAACAACTGCTGTAGGATCTGTGTGTCATCTGGAAGCTTCGGATTTCTTCCCCAGAGTAAAATTTAGATTTGTGTGAAATTAGTCTGACACACAGAACTCTTCCGGGCCTTGTGTTGAGTACAGTTTATTGCTGTGCAGTTTCCAGGACTTGAGGCTCTTGTGTGCCCTTCAGAAACATAACCAAAAATTTACCCTAAGCATTTTTATCTTGTAAAACAAGTATCTGTGCTTTTTACTTTCTTGACTTTAAAACATCTTTGCTCTTCTGTGCTTTGGTTCAATGGGATTTGGTTAAGTGTCCAATTTTGAGGAAAGGACATAAAACTTTTAGGCATTTTGGAAGATTTTGCATTTCATAAGAATTACAATAGTTCCTGCCCTGAGAACAAGTCTGGCAGAGATATTAGGCCAGAAAGCTGAAGATAAGGCTCCAATGTTATAAAGTGTTTTGGGTGATTGGTCAGGCAGTAAACTGTCTTAAGTCAATTTGTACGTTTTGGAAGCTGCTAACCCAAACTGCTGGTTCACTCAGGAATTTAAGTTTTATTCCTTCTCAAGTCTCTGAGGGGCACTGAAGACAAGATAGTATAGTTTTACAATCACGTTTAGTTGGTTAGGGGACAAGATCGTTTTAGATCAAGATAAAGAAGTTAAGCTATTAGAGTTGAGATAGGATAAATATTGAATCTCATTCAGAAATTTAGACCCAACAAGACAGAAAAAACACTTACTTCAAACGAGACGAATGCAGATGGCCAAGTCACTATGAATGCAACATGTATAGAACTCATTATTCTCATGATTGTCACGTGGTTCTCCCTGCTGTATGTAGTTTGTTTTATACATGTGTAATAAAATAAAAGTATAAAAAATATAAAAGTAGGAAAACAATAAATAAATAAATATTTAGCTTCCATTCCATGCCTCTCAAAACATTAATACTGTATGTAAATCGACTACTAAAATAACAGTAGTTCAAACTGAGAACAAGAAGTCAACTAAAACCAATAAAATTTCATGTGTGATTGGGGGGAAATGTTTGTAATAATTTACATTCTGGGCATCAAATTTATATTTTTCACTCTCATGGACTGAGTTATGAAATTATTGTTCTGTAATATAGTATTGAATTTAAAAAAAGAATTACTATTTATTAGATGAATTCAGAATTTTTAAAAAAGATTTATTTATTTTTTTATTGCATATGAGTTCTTTATCTGCAGAAGAGGGTATCAGATTACATCATAGATGGTTGTGAGCCACCATGTGGTTGTTGGGAACTGAACTCAGGACCTCTGGAAGAGCAGGCGGCGCTCTTAACCACTGAGCCATCTCTTCAGCCCCCTGAATTCAGAATTTTTACATTTAACTTTTCTCTATTTTTGTCTACATATAAAATATAATGAGTAAGAATTCAGAATATTACTATATGTATATTGTTGCTTATTTCAGGTATAATTAGACTCAGAAAGTATAAATATATGAGTGGATATATTACAATATAAGCAGCATGTATATACAATTAAGGTTTCTAAACAGATATGCAGACTTTGTTTCTCTGTCATTGAATCTGGGCACTGTGTGAAAGGGAAACATATTTGAATCCTAATGCCTGGAATTCTAGCATCCTGGAGTACTGAGGCAGGAGAATTGCTGTTAGTTTGAGACCAGCCTCCATAATGAGTTCTAGATCAGCTTGTGTGTACAACGTTGAGTCTGTCACTCCCCAATCCCAAAAATATATGTGATAGGAATGAATGGGCACCTTATGGTGTCATGGTTAAAATGAAGGCCTTTGATATATTTATAAAGTCATAACTGTAAATGACAAGTCTTAAAAGTGATTGCTGACAATTGAACCATACTTGTGAACTTGAAAACAGTGCTACTTCAGAAGTCACTCTGCACGGGTGATATTTTGCATCCGATTGTAACAGAAAACTTTTGTTTTTATCAACTGTGACATTTCAGTATGTTCAAGTTACTTTCTAACTTCATGTTTACCATTTTCTGTATGTCATTTTCCCTAATTTTACTTTTTAATATGGGAATATAAGAACTATGGGTCTTACTGTTTTGCCGATTATTGCAGAGCTTTAGCATGCTTTCTGGGTGTGGCTTCCGTCCACCCACATATGATGAAGGTGCTGCTAGGCTGGTTCTTCCATGCATGGAGTATGGCCCACCTACATCATCTACTGGAGGAAGAGAAATCAGCACTTCCTTGCATCCTTTGGTCAGAGCCTAAACTCAATTACATATAAAATACAACTTTACTGGGGCCCCTAACGTGGCTCAGTGGACAAAGACACCTGCAGCCAAGCCTGATGATCCGAGGCTGATTCCTGAGACCCACCAACTCCTGCGATTGTGCTCTGGCTCCTGCATGTTATAGTGAGTGGTATACACATTCAAAGAAATTTTTAAAAATTAGGCCTTTACACTGAAAGAATTCATGTATATCTGTATATTTTTCAAAGCTGGTGTCTTAATCAGTGTTCTATTACTGTAAAGAGGCCCCATGACCACAGCAACTATTATAAAAGAAACGATTTAATTGGGGCTGGCTTATAGGCTCTTTAGTCCATTATCATCATGGCAGGAAACATAGCAGCATGAAGGAGCCAAAAGTACTACATGCAGACCCCCAGGCAAAAGGCAGAGGGTAAGAAGCTGCTGGGCCTGGCTTGAACTTCTGAAACCCCAAAGCCCACCCTCAGTGACACACTTCCTCCTACAAGGTCACACTTACTCCAAGAGTGACATTCCCTAATTATTCAAATATATAATTCAGTGCGCACCATTTTTATTCAAACCAGACTATCTGAAACTGTGATTTTTTTGGGAAAAAATTTTGTAGCATGTATGGAGCAGCAATTCCCGAGATTGCATAACTGTGAAAACACATTGAGTTTGTAGCTGGGGCGGGGGTGGGAGGTGGCTGAAACACTGAAAGAGTGAACAGCACTCCGCTTTCTTTTTTCTTTTATTTATTTCTCTTTTATTAGGGGGGGCAAGTTGTTGTTTTTTAGGTGTGTTTTTATGGAGACAGGGTCTCTTGTAATTTATCACATAGATGAAACTGACTTTGAACTCTTGACCCTCTACCTCCCCCTTTCTGGGTGCTGGTAATATAAGTATGTGCTACGATACTGAGCAGTCTCAGCTTTCTAGATCCTAAAACTATGAGTTGTATATGTGGCTTAAATTATTTGTCCAGGAAGTGGGTTCAAATGCTTAATTAGTTGTCTTATTAGTAACAACAATAATTTGCTGGATCTAGGTTTCAGACTGAATTCATTATCATTAATACCATGTGACATGAATGATCTGAACTACTACTTACAGTTGGAAAACTGAGACTCAGGCATATCCTGCTTAACACCACAAAACTAGGGAAAGGCAGAGCCAGGATTTGACACTGGTCCATCTGGGCATGAAATGCATAGTTTCAGGCAGTGTTAAGGTGGAAGTTCACACATATACTCCCAGCACTCAGGAGGTAGAGGCTGGGAGGATAATTACAAGTTTGAGTCCAGTCTGGTGTACATAGTGAGTTCCATATTAGCTCAGACTAATAATATGACCTTATCTTAAACAGCAAAATCAAAGGCACCCCACCAGAAAATTAAATCAGTTGTGTTGAGTGTATATAAACATATTGAACATGATGTACAATATGATCAGTTCTGACATATACATACATGAAAATCATTAATGTATCCATCACCTCCAAAGCTTGTCTCCTGCACTTCCTCCCACCCCATATGTATTTATGTACATCCATGTACATTCATGTAAATGCTCACTTCCCAAGGTGAGTCATTGGGTATCCTATTCTTTCACTCTGTGCTGTACACCCTTGGGACAGAGTGTCTCACTAAGTCTAGGCTTATGGCCAGTAAGGCCCCCTGATCTTCCTGTCTCAGTCCTGTGCTGTGGTCATAGGCATGTGCCTAGCCAATCTATCTCTTCTGTGAGTGCCGGGTACTTATGTGTGTGCAGGTTGTGCTCTTACCCACTGAGCATCTCCCTAACCCCCACTGGCCATTTTACTGAGACACCTTTCTTATACACCTATTCCAGGCAGACAGCTATGTACTTTCTAGACTATTTGCACTTTACAGAATTTCACACAAATAGATTCACACAGCATGTGCTTGCTGCCTTTACTCAGTTAGGGTAACTGTTCCAGAAGTTATCCATGGTGTTACATGAATCAATGGTTCACTTCTTATAGTATGGGATACTTTTCTATCCCATGGACTATATACCTTAATTAATTTACTGTTGGTGGTGGACATTTGGGTTGTTTTTACTTTGGTACTGTAATAAATAAAATTACTTAAATTACTTAAAATCATATGTAAATATTTGAATATAAATGTTCATGTCTGCAAAGTAAACTCCTAAAAGTAGAACGGAAAGATCCTATAGTAACTGCAGGTTTGTTTAACATTTTAAGAAACTCCTAGGCTCAGTGATAGAGCACTTCCTAAGCATGCCTGAAGGTCTTGGTTCAATACCCAGCAAGGTCAAATAAACAAATGAACAAACAACCCAAGTTAAACACACAACCCACTGTGGAGCTTCTCTCCCCTAAATGCTGTTCTGTGTCCTTGCAAGCTATAGCTGTCCCAGGTCGCTGTCAGTGGTTGACATGGCCAGAGTTTTCCATCTTAGCCATTCTAATCAGTAACCTGGGATATCTGACTGTATGTGACTTTGATTTGTGTTTCTGTGACATCTAATAATGTCGTCCTTTATGTGTACCTTTGCTGTTGAGAAAATGTCCTTGAGTATTGAGTGCGATATGAATGAATGTTTGCGATATGAATGTTTGTGATATGCATCTTCCATCAGACATGTGATTTAAAAATAGTTTAATACAGTCTGTCTGTAGATTGTTTTAAATTTTCTCCTTTTATTTTTACAGTGCTCAGGTCAAAGTCAGGCCCTTCCATGCTGTAGGCCCCCACTCTGCCACTAAGCCACTGCCTCTCCAGCATCCTTTCATTTTCTTGCCAGTATCTCTTGAAGAGCTGAAGTTGTTAGTTGTGGTGGTCCCATCCATAAACTTTGAAGAGAAAAAAAAAAAGGATTGTACTTTTTGTGCCTGTTTTGAGTTTTATCACATAAACAAGGTATTGCTGTCTAACTCATACCTCAGATTGTTACATTATTTAGAGACAGTGTCTTTATAGATTTAATGAAGGTAATCAGGTCATCAGGGTGTCCCTAAACCAATACAACTTGGTGTCATTCTAAAAAGGGGAAAGGTGGACAGTAGCATATACAGAAAATGATGCAAAGATTTGGGGTAGGAGGAGAGGAATTGGCTATGAACCAACCCAGCAGAGAGGCCTGTAATAGACCTACCTGCTACCTCCTTCACAAAGAAGCAACCTATGAACACCTTGGTTTCTCATTTCTTACATCAAGAAATGAGAGAATTAATTTCCCTGGTATCTTAAGGAATCAATACATTGTGATAGGCAACAAGCAGGAATAGATAGTTTGGGACATAGGTCAGGTCTACAGTCCATTAAGTTGACATTCATGTTAATGGGATATACTATCAGAAACACAGTTTTTACATGCAGAGATTAGTAGTCTCAACCCCTTAGTTGAGAGAGAACACTGAACCTTAATTACAGACTACTAGGTAGCCATCTGACCCCGTTTGTTGAATAGACTATTCTTTCCAGTAATCTATCCCATGTTAAAAATACTATTCTGGGCATGTTTATTTGTTTACAACTCTGTTCTGGTCCAGTGACATTCGTATTCTTAACACAAACATTAAACTACCATATTTGAGTAGCCTCCTAAGTTGTCTTGAAATGTAATTGTGGAGTTTCACAATTGCCTTTCTCCTTCTGGTCAGTTACATTTCCATATGAATACTAGAGTTGGTTAGTTTCTGATTTTATGCAGTAAGATTGTATTGAACCCATAGATAAATTTTAGGAAACATCATTACTATAAGATCACATTTTTGACCCATAAATACTATATATCTATTATTTTATAATAAATAACTCTGGACAAAGTTTTGTTATATTTCCTACTTAGTATTTTATATTTTGATGTTATAAAATGGGATTTCTTTTTACTTTGGAAGGTTTTCTAGAACTTTTAGTGAAACTCACCAATTTACTTCCTTGATTTACCAATCTGGTGTAATATTTAAGTAATTGTTATTTTATTTTATTTTTCTTTTTTTTTAAATTTTATTAATTTATTCTTGTTACATCTCAATGGTTATCCCATCCCTTGTATCCTCCCATTCTTCCCTCCCTCCCATTTTCCCCTTATTACCCTCCCCTATGACTGTTCCTGAGAGGGATTACCACCCCATGTATATGCTCATAGTGTATCAAGTCTCTTCTTGGTGACCTGCTGTCATTCCTCTGAGTGCCACCAGGTCTCCCCTTCCAGGGGACATAGTCAAATGTGAGGCACCAGAGTACATGAGAAAGTGAAATTCCTCTCTCCACTCAAGTGTGGAGACTGTCCAGTCCATGGGCTAGATCTGGGTAGGGGTTTAAATTTTACCGCCTGTATTGTCCTTGGCTAGTGACTTAGTTTGAGCGGGACCCCTTGGCCCAAATCTGCCTAACATAATGTTCTACTTATAGGTTTCTAGGACCCACTGGATCCTTCTACTTTGCTATTCTCACATGGTTCTCTCATCTAGAGTCCCAATAGGATGTCCTCTCCTCTGTCCCAGTTTCCTGGTAAGTGAAGGCTTTCATGGGACATGCCCCTTGGGCTAGTATGCAGATATAAGTGAGTATATACCATTTGAGTCTTTCTGCTTCTGGGTTTACTCACTCATTATGATCATCTCTAGCTCAATCCATTTATCCACAAATTTCGGGAATTCCTTGTTTTTAATAGCTGAGTAGTATTCCATAGTGTATATGTACCACAGTTTCTTTATCCATTCTTCTACTGAGGGATATTTAGGCTGTTTCCATGATCTGGCTATTATGAATAAGGCTGCTATGAACATGGTTGAGCAAAGTTTCTTGCTGTGTGCTGGTGCATCTTCTGGGTATATTCCAAGGAGTGGAATAGCTGGGTCTTGAGGAAGCCCTATTCCCATTTTCCTGAGATAGCACCATATAGATTTCCAAAGTGGCTGTACTAGTTTGAATTCCCACCAGCAATGAAGGAGTGTTCCTCTCTCCCCACATCCTCTTCAGCATGTGGTGTTGCTTGAGTTTTTGATCTTAGCCATTCTGATGTGTGTAAGATGGAATCTCAGAGTTGTTTTGATTTGCATTTTCCTGATGACTAAGGAGGTTGAGCATTTCTTTAAGTGTTTCTCAGCCATTTGATATTCTTCTGTTGAGAATTCTCTGTTTAGTTCCAAGCCCCATTTCTCAATTGGGTTATTTGGTTTGGTGGTGTTTAATTTCTTGAGTTCTTTATATAATTTGGATATTAGACCTTTGTCAGATGTAGGGTTGGTGAAGATCTTTTCCCAGTCTGTAGGCTGTCGGTTTGTTCTCTTGGCAGTGTCTCCAGCCTTACAGAAGCTTCTCAGCCTCATGAGGTCCCATTTATTAATTGTTGACATTAAGGCCTGGGCTGTTGGTGTTCTGTTTAGGAAGTTGTCTCCTGTGCCAATATGTTCCAGGCTCTTCCCCACTATTTCTTCTAAGTGACTTAGTGTCTCTGGTTTTATGTTGAGGTCTTTAATCGACTTGGATTTGAGTTTTGTGCAAGGTGACAAATATGGGTCCAGTTGCATTTTTTTACACATAGACCTCCAGTTAGACCAGCGCCATTTGTTGAAGATGCTATCCTTTTTCCATTGAATGGATTTGGCTTCTTTGTCAAAAATCAAGTGACCATATGTGTGTGGATTCATATCTGGGTCTTCGATTTGATTCCACTGATCAACCAGCCTGTTGCTGTGCCAGTACCATGCTGTTTTAATTACTATTGCTTTATAGTACAATTTGAGATCAGGTATGGAGATTCCTCTGGAGCACCTTTTATTGTACAAGATCATTTTTGCTATTCTGGGTTTCTTGTTTTTCCATATGAAGCTCAGAATTGAACTTTCAATGTCTTTAAAAAATTATGTAGGTATTTTGATAGGGATTGCATTGAATCTGTAGAATGCTTTTGGTAGGATGGCCATTTTTGCTATGTTAACTCTCCCGATCCATGAGCAAGGAAGATCTTTCCATCTTCTCATGTCATCTTCAATCTCCTTCTTCAGAGTTTTGAAATTTTTTCAAACAAGTCCTTCACTTGCTTAGTTCGAGTAACTCCTAGATATTTTATATTGCTTGTGGCTAATGTGAAAGGTATGGCTTTCCTTATTTCTATCTCTGCAAGCTTGTCATTTGTGTATAGGAAGGCTACAGAGTTTTTTGAGTTAATTTTGTATCCAGCCAAATTGCTGAAAGTGTTTATCAGCTGTAGGAGTTCTCTGGTGGAATTTTGAGGGTCACTTATGTACACTATCATATCATCTGCAAATAGGGATAGTTTGACTTCCTCCTTTCCCATTTGGATCCCCTTGATCTCCTTTTGTTGTCTTATTGCTCTGGCTAGAACTTCGAGTACTATATTGAAGAGATATGGAGAGAGTGGGCAGCCTTGCCTTGTTCCCGATTTTAGGGGAATTTCATTGAGTATCTCACCATTTACTTTGATTTTGGCTATTGGCTTGCTGTAAATAGCCTTTATTATGTTGAGGAAAGTGCCTTGTATCCCTGATCTCTCTAAAACTTTAAACATGAATGGGTGTTGGATTTTATCAAATGCTTTCTCTGCATCTAAAGAGATGATCATGTGGTTTTTAATTTTCAGTTTGTTTATATGGTGGATTACACTGATGGATTTCCGTATATTAAACCATCCCTGCATGCCTGGAATGAAGCCTGGTCATGATGAATGATCCCCTTTATGTGTTCTTGTATTCGTTTTGCAAGAATTTTATTTAGTATTTTTGCATCGATGTTCATAAGAGAAATTGGTCTGAAATTCTCTTTCTTTGTTGAGTCTTTGTGAGGTTTAGGTATCAACGTGACTGTGGCCTCATAGAAAGAATTTGGTAATGTTCCATCCAATTCTATATGTTTTGGAGTAGCTTGAAGAGTATCGGTATTAGCTTGCCTTTGAAGGTCTGGTAGAATTCTGCACTGAAACCATCTGGCCCT
Organism: Acomys percivali; assembly: GCA_907169655.1. Taxonomy (NCBI): domain Eukaryota; kingdom Metazoa; phylum Chordata; class Mammalia; order Rodentia; family Muridae; genus Acomys; species Acomys percivali. The sequence continues at coordinate 143,302,333 of OU015744.1, forward strand.
GGGCTTTTTTTTGTTTGGGAGACTATCAATGATTGCTTCTATTTCTGTAGGGGAAATGGGACTACTTAGTTAGTTTATCTGTTCTTCACTCAACTTTGGCTAGTGAAATTGATCAAGAAAATCGTCCATTTCCCTTAGATTTTCAAATTTTGTGGCATTTATGCCTTCAAAGTAGGATCTTATGATTCTTTGTATTTCTTCAGTGTCTGTTGTTATGTCTCCATTTTCATTTCTGAATTTGTTGATTTCAATAATGTCTCTCTGCCTTTTAGTTAGTTTGGCTAACGGTCTGTCTATCTTGTTGATTTTCTCAAAGAACCAGCTCTTGGTTTTGTTGATTCTTTGGACTGTTTTCTTAGTTTCTAATTTGTTAATTTCAGCCCTGAGTTTGATTATTTCCAGAGTCTACTCCTTTTGGGTGTTTCTGCTTCTTTTTTTCCTAGGGCTTCCAGCTGTTTTCTTAAGTTGCTTATATGCGTTGTTTCCAATTTCTTTTTAAAGGCACTTAGTGCTATGAATTTTCCTCTTAACACTGCTTTCAATGTATCCTACAAATTTGGGTATGTTTTTCCCTCATTTTCATTGAATTTCAGAAACTCTTTGATTTCTTTCTTTATTTCTTCCCTGACCCATGTGTCATTTAGCAGAGAATTGTTTAGTTTCCACGTACATGTAGGCTTTTTGTTGTTTCTGTTGTTGTTGAATTGCAGCCTAAGAGCATGGTGATCTGATAGGATACAAGGTATTATTTCAATCCTCTTGTATCTGTTGAGGCCTGCTTTGTGACCTACGATGTGATCAATTTTGGAGAAGGTTCCATGGGGTGCAGAGAAGAAGGTATATTCTTTCTTGTTTGGGTGAAAGGTTCTATAGATATCTGTTAGATCCATTTGACCCATGGCATTGGTTAATGATGTTATTTCTCAGCTTAGTTTCTGTTTCAATGACTTATCCTTCAGTGAGAGTGGGGTGTTGAAGTCTCCCACTATTTTGTGTGGGGATCAATGTGAGGTTTAAGTTTTTTTAGCAGATCTTTTGCAAATGTGGGTGCCCTTGTATTGGGAGCATAGATGATCAGAATTGTGATGTCATCTTGGTTGACTTTACCTTTGATGAGTATGAAGTGTCCTTCTGCATCCCTTTTGATTAATTTTGGTTGAAAGTCTATTTTGTTTGATATTAAAATGGCTACGCCTGCTTGCTTCCTGTGACCATTTGCTTGGAATATTTTTTCCAACCTTTTACCCTGAGGTAATGCCTATCCTTATAGGTGAGATGTGTTTCTTGAATGCAGAAGAATGTTAGATATTGTTTATGCCCCCATTCAGTTAATCTGTATCTTTTTATTGGAGAATTGAGACCACTGATGTTGAGAGATATCAACGACCAGTGACTATTAAGAGTCTTAATTTTGATGTTGTTTCCAATCGAGTGTTTGTGTAGTTGTGTTTTTGCCATGGTATAGTTAGTAGCTTGACCCTTTGGGATGTAGTTTTCCTTCTAGTACCTTCTGTAAAGCTGGATTTGTGGATAGGTACTGTTTGAATTTGTTTTTGTCATGGAATATTTTGTTTTCTCCATCAATGGTTATTGATAGTTTTGCTGGGTAAAGTAGTCTGGCCTGGCATCTGTGCTCTCTTAGGGTTTGCAGGATCTCTGCCCAGGCTCTTCTGGCTTTTATGTTCTCTGCTGAGAAGTCGGGTGTAATTCTGATAGGTTTGACATTAAGTGTTATTTGGCCTATTTTCCTTGCAGCTTTTAATATTTTTTCTTTGTTCTGTATGTTTTGTGTTTTGATTATTATGTGACGGGCAGTTTTCCTTTTCTGGTCAATTCTATTTGGTGTTCTGTAGGCCTCTTGTATGTTTATAGGCATCTCTTTCTTTAGATTGGGGAAATTTTCTTCTATGATTTTGTTGAGAATAGTTTCTGGGCCTTGGAGTCTGATATCTTCTCTTCAATGCCTATTATCCTCAGATTTCTTCTTTTCATGGTGTCCTTAATTTCTTGGATGTTTTGTGTCAGGAGTCTTCCAGATTTGGCATTTTCTTTAATGGTTGCCTCAAGATCTGTGATTGTATCTTCTAGACCTGAGATTCATTCTTCCATCTCTTGGATTCTGTTAGGAAAGCTCACCTCTGTGTTGCTCGCCTTCTTCTCTGAGGTCTCACGTTCTCGTTTTTCTTCTGTCTGTGTGAGCTTGAACCATTTTATTTATTTCTTCCATCTGGTTATTTGCATTTTCCTGAAACTTTTCCAGTTCCACTCTATGTGCTTCTTTTATGTCTCTCACCTGTTTGGCTGTGTCTTCCTGTATTTGATTATGAATTTTATTTGTTTCCTCCATTAATATGCTCCTTATTAAGGATTTGAGGTCATTTTCTTGTATTTCTGTTGTATTTGAGTTCTCTGGGTTGTTTTCTTTGGGATAGCTGGAAACTGGAGACGCCATGTTGTTTTGGGGGTTTTTGCGTATGCTTTTACGCTGTCCTTTAGACCTCTTGCTGGCTTTGATTTTGTTGGTTAGCTTCCCGAGTTGGATGTAGAGCATCTGATGATAGATTCATTTGTTTTCTCACGATTTCCGTAGGATGGAAGCTCTGATGCTTCACTGGTGTGGATGGCAGGAAGTTAGCCCTGTCTTTTTGGGCTCCCACAGCCACTGTGGGTCCTGCAATAGTTCTGGGTCTCTGGACGAGCGTTGGGTCAGGTTAAGGTATCCACAGTCTTCTGGGTTCCCTGCCAAGTCCAGCCAGGGACACTGTGCCCAAAGCACCCGCCAAGCTCAGCTAGAATCTCAGGGACTGAACCATCTGCCGAGCTCAGATAAGAATTCTGGGCTCAAAATGAACCCAGGGTCCAGCCAGAATTTTTGGGCTGTGATTGCCCACCAAGTTCAGCTAGGGGCTTTGGCCAAAGTGCGTGCTGTGGTCAGTTATTGACTCAGGCCCGAACCATCCGCCCAGCTCATCCAGGAATTCTGGATTCAAACTGCACACTGTGTCTAACCAGAGTCTTAGAGTCGGGACTGTGCCAAAAGCTCTACTAGAGTCTCTGGGCCTAATCTGTCTGTCTGCCAAGCACGGTTAGGGACTCTGGCCCTAAACTGCACGCCGAGCTCCACCCAAGTCTCCAGGGCAGAATTGTGTACTGAGCTCAGCCAGGGACTATGGACCTACACTGCACGCTGAATCCAGCCCGGGACTCCGGGCCTATACTGCGTGGATAGTCCAGCCAGAGTCTTGGGGCCGCTGAGCCTTTGTGCACAGCTCAGGAAGAATCTCTGGGCCTAATCTGCCCGTCAAGTCCAGCCTCTGGGCTGAATATGCGTGCTGACCTCAGCCTGTGTCAGTGCCCCAAAACTACCCGCTGAGCTGAGTTAGTGTCGTGGGCAGAACTGCCCGTTGATGTGAGTTAGCGCCTCTGGTGGACCTGAGCTCTCCGCCCTGCCTGCGTCACAGCAGGTGAACTGCGGCTGCGCTGAGTTGGCGCCTTCGGTGGACCTGAGCGCTCAGCCCATCCTGCGTCACAGCAGGCGAACTGAGGCTGCGCTGAGTTGGCGCCTTTGGTGGACCTGAACGCTCCACTCAGTCTGCGTCACAGCAGGTGAACTGTGGCTGCACTGAGCCAGCACCCTCGGTGGACCTGAGTGCTCTGCCCAGCCTGTGTCACAGCAGGTGAACTGCGGCTATGCTGAGCCAGCGTCTCCACGGCACTGCCCACTTTGCTGTATCCGGGACTCTGGGGCCGAACTGTCCGCCAAGTCCAGTTTGTGTCACACTGCACCACGCTACCCGAATCCTGTCCGGAGTCCCCTCTCCTGCAGCAACTCCCACCAGCCACCACACTAACCGCCTCCACCGGAAGGCTCTGAGCTGCAAACCTCAGCCACTGCCACTGGTGCCGCTCGTGTCGCCGCTGCTGCTCTGATTCGAGAAAATCCGCACTCCTCCCGTGTGCAGGGGCACGCAGGTCCTCCGCACCCTGGTCCTCCCGAACCGTGGAGCACTCCTGACGTCGTGGTGTCGGGACCCCGGTGCTCCTGGCTCAGAAATCTGCGCAATTCCCCGAGTTGTTCACTGGAGCCTCCAAACATGGTCCACACTGCTCGCCGCCATCTTCGTAATTGTTATTTTAAATTCTTCTAAAAAACTTCCTAGATTTTAAATGTGTCTTCTTTTCTTTTTAAATTTTAATTTAAAATATTAGATCTTTGAGAATTGTGTACAATAGGTTTTGATCATTTTCACACCTCCCCTCAGATCTTTCCAAATATGCTCCTACTAGCCCATTCAACTTTGTGTCCCCCCCCCCCTTTTTTTTGAAGCTTGGCGAGTATGGTTTGTGCCACCCGTATACTCTTGGATGTGTGGCCTTTCACTGGAGCTTAGTCGATCTACCAGGGGCCACATCTTTAAAGAGAACTGATATCCATTCTTTCAGAAGCTATCAATCACCAATAGTTCTCTGTTAGGGGTGGGAGTTCATGACCACCCCCCTATCCATGCTAGCATTTGATCTTTCTTGTACACTGCTTATGAACTTGCTGTGTCAACTGCTGTGAGTTCATACATGTGGCTGCCCTTTTGTGTACAGAAGACAATTTTCTCATAGTCATGTACCACCTATTATTCTTATGTTCTTTCTGTTTCTCCTCTACACAGATCCTTGAGTCTTGAGATGAGAAAGTAGGACAGAGATGTCCTGTTTAGGGTTGAACATTACACAGTCTCTTATTCTTTGCACCTTGACCAGTTGTGTTTCTCTGTGTTAATTACCATCTAGTGCAAATAGATGTGTCTCTGATGAGTGTTGAGAGATATTTTGATCTTTGGTTATAATGATAAAGTCTTTAGGTGTTAGTGTAATACCATGTCCATTTAGCAGCATAAATAGTAGTAGGTTCTCCCTTATGCCCTATGACCTGTCTAGCCATACATTCTCATCATGACAATGGTATGAGGGATGGGTTTCATCTTGTGTAATGAGACTTAGATCCAATCAGAATGTGTTTAATTGCACTCATGATGTTCATACCACCCTTGTACCAGTGAGAATGTCTTGCTAGGACGGTCATGATTGTAGAGCTCAGGGTTCACAGTTGTGGAAGACTGATAATTACTTTTCTGGTAATGTGAATACTGTCCAGCATTAACTATCCAGCAGGTGAGGGCCACTTTGATTTTTCTGTGTTCTAACATGTGAAAGAGTATGTGGTGTCTTAAACAATAGACTCTTACTGTCAAGTTCTGAGGGAAAAACAGGGACACTGTCAATACTCCATAATACACTGGAGTCTATGGCTCCTCTCTGGCCAACACATCCAAAATCTCAGTGGAGTTTGCTTTGTACAATGTGAGAGATAATCTAATTTTCTTCTTCTACATGCAGCTGTCCAGCTTGACAAACACCATTTGCTGCTGAAGATTCTATCTTTCTGACAATATGTATTGTTAATCTCTGTTGAAAGCAAGGTGGGTGTAGTAGCATTAACTTATTTAGATTGGTTTCAGGAGAATGCCTATTTTTACAATATTTAGCCTACTAAACCATGGGCATGGGAAGTCTTTTCATCTTCTGGTGTCCTTTTCAACTTCTTTTTCATCAGTGTCTTTAAGTATTTTACTTCTTTGGCTATTTTGGTCCAGGACAGTTTGTTTGTTTGTTTGTTTATAAGGTATTTGGAATGGTATTGCTTTCCTGATGTCGTTCTTCATGTTTGATATTGTTTATGGGAAGTCTACAGGTTGTGTTAATTTTGTGTTCTGCTACTTTGCTGAATGGGTTTATCAGATATAGGAGTTTTCTGATGGAGTATTTAGGGTCCTTTATTTATGGAATATATAATTTACTCTCCAACTTCTTCCTTTTTTATTTATAGTCTCTTTAAGTTCCTTTACTTGTGTGATTGCTCTGGTTAAGACTTCAATTGAATAAACAGGACAAAGTGGATCTTTTTATCTTGTTTGTGACTTCAGGGGAAGTTCTTTCAGGTTCTTTTCATCTAGAATTATGCTGGCTGTGGGTTTTGTAAATTGGAACTCAAGCAGGACAAGGACATAGAGGCAGGAGCTGAGGCAGAGGCCATGAACAAATGTTGCTCACTGACTTGTTCCCTATGGCTTGCTCAGCCTGCTTTCTTATAGAACCCAGGACCACTAACCCAGAGGCAGCACAACTAATAGGCCGGGCCCATCCATCCACTTTAAACACTAACTGAAGAAATGCATTGAAGACTTGCCTATAATCCAATCTTAAACAGACATTTTAAAATTGAGATTCTCTTTTCTCAGCTGACTTTAGGCTTGTGTTGAGTTGACATAAAATTAGCCAGTATACGCATATCCCTAAAATCAGCAGCACTTTTTTTTTAATCATAAATGAATTTTGGATTTTGTCAAAGGTCTTTTCTGTATATAACAAAATAACCCTATATTCTCTGTGCCTAAGTTTATTTATATTGTAGATTATGTTTATTGATTCATATATGTTGAATTATCCCTGGATTTCTTAGATAAAGCCGATTTGATAATGCTGTATAATCTTTCAAATGCGTTTTTAAACTTAATTTGCAAAATTTTTATGTAGAATTTTGCATTCGTCTTTATAATTTTCTTTTTTTTTCATTATATCCTTGTTTGATTTTGCATTTAGGATAATACCTGTTCCATAAAGCAAAATTAGGAATGCTCCTTCATTTTCTACTTTATAGAATAATGAGGAATGTTGGTTCTAGTTCTTTTTGGGAGTCTGGTAGCATATGTGTTGAATCCTTCTGGCCTTGGTCCTTCTTAGTTGGGAGATTATTAATGCCTTTTATATGATTGGATGTTATGGCTTATTTAAATTATTTATTTCATCTTGGTTCAGTTTTGGTGAGAACATATCTATTTTTTTATGTATTTGTTTTCAAGTTTGGTAGAAAATAGATTTTTAAAGTTTGGCCTTATGATTCTCTGAGTTTCTTCAGTATCTGTTGTAATGCCTCCTTTTTAAAAATATCTAATTAAAAAAAACTGGATCCTCTATATTTTTATTAATTTGGCTAAAGGTTTGTCAATATTACTATACTTCAATGACCCAATTAAAGTATTCTCTTTTATGTTATCTGCAGAGACTGATTAGTAGTCATAAATCCTTTAATCTACTTTTATTTCTCCTTTAATTTTATTATTTTTTAATTTAAAAAATATATTTTATTAATTTATTCATGTTACATCTCAATTGTTATCCCATCCCTTGTATCTTTCCATTCCTTCCTCCCTCCCACTTTCCCCCTACTCCCCTGCCCTATGTCTGTGACTGAGGGGGACCTCCTCCCCCTGTATAGGTTCATAGGTTTTCAAGTCTCTTTCTCCTTTAATTTTAATAAATACTTTTTCTGGGCATATATTTTAGGAGCTGTAATACACAGTTAGCCAGGTTCTTCAAGGTTTTAAAGTTTCTGTAGATTAATCTGGTGTTATTCTACTGGGGTCTGCTTTTGTAAGTCACTTGGATTTTCTGTTTTGCAGTTGTACCTATTCATTTTTCTTTGTTTTTAATATTTTAACTACAGTATTTTGTGAAGATTTTCATTTCTGTTTGGTATCCTGTAGGCCTCTTGTTCTTGCATAGACATCTCTTTTTCTATGTTTGGGGAATTTGCTTCTGTGATTTTACTGAAGATGTTCTTCATTACTTGGCTTGGATATTCTTCTTCTATGCCAACAATTTAGAGATGAAGTCTTTGTCTTGGGGTTACTACAGCTTTGATGAAATACCATGTTTAAATTGACTAAAACCAAGTGGGAGAGAAAAGGGGGGTTGGCTTATACTCCTATAGATCACTTGCCCAGAGAAAGCACCACCTACTATGGGCTGGACCCTTCACCATCAATCATTAATTGAGAAAATGCCATCTTATGGAGTCATAGTTTCAATTGAGGTTCCCTTCTTGTAAATGAGTCTAGCTTGTGTCAAGTTGACATAAAGCAAGCCAACACAGTGCTGTTCTAAAACACTCCCACATTCTGTTTATGTTAAGTAAAATCCTTTGGATTGACTTTTACTGAATGAGAAAATTTCTCTACTTTATCTTCTATTCCTAAATCTCTGGTTTTTGACAGGATGCATTCTGTTAATGAGGCTTTCCACTTAGGTTTTTAGTTGACCTTTTGAGCTTTTTATTCTCAGCCTTGTTTCCATTTGGGTTTTCTTTAAAAATTCACAATCCATTTTTATATATTGGATTGACTGTCTTACTTTATTCTTGTCTCTGACTTTGTCTTCTTTGGTTTTTTTGGCCATAGCTATAATTATTCTTTTGTATATTTTAATCTTGAAGTTCTTCTAAGTCATTTTCAACAGGGGCACTACAATAAGATTTGTGGGTGGGTTTTAGATAAGATCTATTATTTTGTTTTGTTTTTAATATTGGTCTCTTTTCTGCATTAGTATTTGTGCATCCAGAATTAATTTGCTCATTGAGTTCTACTTTCCTTTTTGTTCAGAACATTTTAGATTTTTCTTTGCAACAGGACTCTTTACCATGTTTGGAAAGGGCCTAATTCATAGAAGGTTTGGAATGTCAACTTGTTTTGTTTCTCTGGTATTTGGAGCTACAGGACCTATCTAATATTTTTTCTTTTTTTCTTTCTTCCTTTTTTAAACTATCTTTCTTTTTTAACACATACATTTATATTATTACACATGAATAAAATAAGCTACAGACATCAGGAAGAACTATGAGACAATCAGGAATTATATAGATGTTACATTCATAGTGATTTGACCATTTGTATTTGGCAAACTTGATGTAAACTTCTTTCCTATCTTGTTGGGTCTTAATTTCTAAATGGAGATTAATATCTATCTCATCTCTATTAACTTAAAACATCTATCTTGATCTAAAAGCATCTTAACCCCTAACCTACTAAGATTAATTGAAAGACTAAACTATCTGGTCTTCAAACCCATCAGAGACTTGCAAGGGATAAAGCTGAACTACTTGAGTGAACCCGGAGTGCAGGTTAGCAGCTTCCAAATGAAAAAAATGACTGAGCCCCATTTCTCAATTGGGTTACTTGGTTTGATGGCATTTAATTTCCTGAGTTCTTTATATATTTTGGATATTAGACCTTTGTCAGATGTAGGGTTGGTGAAAATATTTTCCTAGTCTGTAGATTGTCACTTTGTTCTGTCGACAGTGTCTCCTGCCTTATAGAAGCTTCTCAGCCTCATGAGGTCCCATTTATTAATTGTTGACCTTAAGGCCTGGGCTGTTGATATTCTGTTCAGGAAGTTGTTTCCTGTGCCAATGTGTTCAAGGATCTTCCCCACTTTTTCTTCTAAGTGACTTAGTGTCTCTGGTTTTATGTTGAGGTCTTTAATCCACTTGGACTTGAGTTTTGTGCATGGTGACAAATATGGGTCTAATTGCATTTTTCTACATGTAGACATGCAGTCAGACTAGCACCATTAGTTGAAGATGCTATCTTTTTTCCATTGAATAGATTTGGCTTTTTGTCAAAAATCAAGTGACTATATGTGTGTGGATTCATTTCAGGTTGAGAAATGGAGCTCAGAACTAAACAGAGAATTCTCAACAAAGGAATATTTAGTGGCTGAGAAACACTTAAAGAAATGCTCATTGTCTTTAGTCATCAGATAAATGCAAATCAAAACAACTCTGAGAGTCCATCTTATACCCATCAGAATGGCTAAAGTGAAAAATTCAAGTGACACTACATGCTGGTGAGGGTGTGGAGAAAGAGGAACACTCCTTCATTGCTGGTGGGAATGCAAACTTGTACAACCACTTTTGAAATCTATCTAGTGCTTTCTCAGAAAACTGGGAATAGGGCTTCCTCAAGACCCAGCTATTCCACTCCTTGGAATATACCCAGGAGATGCTCCACCACACAACAAGGACATATGCTCAACCATGTTCATAGCTGCCTTATTTGTAATAGCCAGACCTGGAAACAGCCTAAATGTCCCTCAGTTGAAGAATGGGTAAAGAAAATGTAGTACATTTACACTGTGGACTACTACTCAGATATTAAAAACAAGGAATTCCAGAAATTTGTGAACAAATGGATGGAACTAGAAATGATCATATTGAGTGAGTTAACTCAGAAGCAGACTCACATGGTATATACTCACTTATATCTGGACACTAGTCCAAGGGGCATGTCCCATGAAAATCTTCACTTACCAGGAGATTGGGATAAATGTGAGGACATCCTACTAGGACTCTGGGTAAGAGAAATATAGGAGATGGGGAAATCGAATGATCCAGAGGGTCATAGAAACCTAAAAGAGGAACATTGTGAAGGGTGGATAAGGTCCCAGGGGCGTCTGTTCAAACTATTGTACTACCCAAGGACAATACAAGTAGTAAACATCAAACTCCTACTCTGATCTAGCCAATGGACAGGGCATTATCCACAGTTGTGTATAGAGTGGGAACTGACTCTGACATGAACTCTGGTGCCCCATATTTGACCACCTCTCCTTGGTGGGGAGGCCTGGTGGCACTCAAGGAAAGAATAAGCAGGCTTCCAAGATGAGACTTGATTGTCTATGACCATATAGTGGGGGAGGAGACCCCCTTGGTCATAGATCTAGGGGAGAGGAATAGGGTGAAAGTGGGAGGGAGGGAGGAACGGGAGGATACAAGTAATGGGATAACAATTGAGTTGTAATCTGAATAAATTAATTTGTAAAAAATAATAAAAAAGAAAAAAAGTGACTGAGACAATTTACTCCATGAACAGTCACCCAACACTCTCTATAATGTTGGAGCATCATCTTCAGCCTTTTGGTCCAATATATCTAACAGACATATTTGCAAGGCAGGAATTATTGAAGATTTGCTTACCCTGTCTTGGCAGAGTTTGGCTGTTCACTCTGCCTGCATCTGTACTTGCCCATTTTTAGGCAAAATTCCGTCTTTGCCAGAAATGAGGACATTTTGCTCAGGGCCTGGTTTGCCACATTTGAAGCCAAGTCTGTAAGGAGGTTCTTTGATGCTCATCTTCTTCTTTGAGACAGGCTGGGTGTTGCCAGGAATTAACTTGTCTTCTTGTCAAAGAATGTTTAGAATAACAAAAAAAATATTTAAATGCCATATTCTCTAGGTCTCTGAGATTTTTGAAGACCTTATTTAACTATTTTACCTCATATATCTATAGAATCATACTTTTCTATTAGACCTAGAGTATATATTCTTGTGATAAAATTAGACTAGTTTTTGACATGAGCATGATTTGTGTCAATATACAAAATTCAATTCCATTGAATTAAAAAATAAACTTACTTGTTAGTAACAATTAGGGCCTTGAGATGAGAAGTAGATTCAATAATCTATCTTTTGTTCTATCCTCCCTCTATATTTCTATACCCTCCTTTCCTTCTTTTCAGCTCCTATCCCCTTACCTACAAAAGAAAGATAAAGGAAGAGAGATAAACCCCTAGTTTCCTCTCTGTAAAAGACCAACAATGCTTATAACCATCTCACAATGAAAATAAACTTCTGTAGACCAAGAGAGTAAACAGAAACTTATCCAACCCCTCTTAGAGGAAATGGGATGTCGTTCTCTTAAGGTTTCTTCAGGCTGATTTAGGGTGAATAATTCCTTTGAAGGTCCCCCAAAAACATTGGGGAAAATGTTTAAGTAAGTCATGGATAGCATTTGTGGTCCATTTTTTTTTCAAAAATTGTGAAATTCCAGCCTTAATAGGAGTCCTGTGTGGGACAGTCTGAAATGCTGGACCAGTTGAGATCAGAAGCTGTCTGCAACATTGTCCTGTTCTGATGGGTAACAGCAACCGAGGCGCCTGGGGTTGGAAGATGGAGGGTGCAGGATGTCAGATTCCAGCTTGCTGAGAGGAATGAATCCTGTCAGATATGATCCAGCCTCGGTGTCCAGTTCTTTTGTTCTGAAAATATAATTTCTCACGAGCATTATACAGTTCTAACATTGTGATGGTGTGAGGTGTGCAGGGTGTACAGAGCAATTAAGGTTGCTTCTCTGCTCATTGTATGAGCAGAAGTAAAACATCTGCAAATCTTCCTTCATGCCATACTAAGAATGGCTTCTAATTATAAGTCACAGAGAATCTGTGGCCAACATGAGGCCTTCTATGCATAAACTTTCATATCTCAGCCAGTTTCAGAGCTATTCCTATGTAGTGGGATTAGCATCTTTTTTCAACCTTGTCAGCTACAGTCTAGTGAGTTAAGTTAGTTAGTTAAGGAGCTTAGAAAAAATTTCTCTGGTAGTATGCACTGGTTCTGGGTCTCACTGTCAGACATGACAATTTGAAGGTCCTAGCCTAGCAAAGATCTAGTGAATTTGAAAGAGAAAGAGTAGCCTGAGTCTTGTAGAGACCACAAAGGAGAGGACTTCTGGGAGGTAGTGGCCCCTAGGAAGCATCTTTGAAGCTTTGGGGTGATTTAAATGGAGGGGGTGAGGAGAGCTCAGGTAGTCTATCTGTATCCCCACAGCACCTGAGCAGGCTGGAGGGTCTCAGATGGTGAGTTATCTGGGGTCTGGTGAGTCACAAAGGAAAGAGAGAAGATCTGTAGGGAGATGATGGTAGTATACAGAAATGGAATTTATTTTAATGTGATGATTTCATATCCTTTATGCATGCTAACTGAATTGATTAGTTCTAGTAGCTTTTTGTGCCATCAGTGTTTCTCTATAAAAGAACACATTGACTGTAAATAAAGCACAGACTTAGTTCCTCCTGTTCAATATGTATGCTTTTTTGTTTCTTTGTGTTGCCTTCATGCACTGCATGCAACCTTCAGAATAATGTGCATCATTCTTCATACATAAGAATAGAATCCTTGTCTTATTATGGAATTTGAGAACAAAGTGGTTAATCTTAGAGTGATAAATCTGATGCTAGCACATATTTATATCAGGAACAGAGAAATACATTTTAGCTTGAGCATAGGCTCTCTGCTTCTGTTCAGCTTGGTTGCCATAGAACACAAGCAAACAAGTCTTCTACAGACACCTTCCCTGATTGTGACTTAGGTGTATTTTATAGTAGAAGGTTTTACTGGTGTTCATGTTTGTTTTCTCTTTATGCCATTTTGTTTTCTTTTTTTCCTATTTAATTTTTTTTACTATTAAATATTTTTACATATACATTTATATTATTACACATATATACAATAAACTATCTACAACAAGAAGAACCATCAATCAGGAATTATACAAATGTTACATTCTTAGTGTTTTGGCTATTTGTATTTGGTAGCCTTGAGGAAAACATCTTTCCTATCTTGGTGCATCTAAAATTCAGAATGTAAATCAATATTTGTCATATCTTGTCATTATCAACTTAAAACATATATCTAGACCTAAAAATATCTTATCCCCTACAAAACTAAGTTTAATTGTAAAACTAAACTATCTGGTCTTCAACTCCATCAGAGACTTGAGAAGGAAGGTAGCAAACTGTCTCTGTCATCTTCTCATTTGGGAAGCTGCCAATGTTTTTTCATAAGGATTCTTTCCTGGGAATGTTAACTACATTAGTCCCTTGAAATGTGCAGCCATATCCTCACTAGAAATCACTGGTCTCTGTCTTTGTAACCCCTTTGTGAATGAACCAAACCCTGGGATCTTTCTTCAGGCAGTAAGTTGTGGCAGCCACAGTGTTTCCCTTGTTTGTCTCATGTGTCTCAGACACATAGCTCATCATTTCCTTCTAGTGGCCTAATGCTCAGTGTTCTGAAAACCATCCTTTTATGTATTTGATATTTTTTATTTTGGTTTATTTTGAGTTTTTTGTTTGTTATAGTTTTTGAGACAGGGTTTCTCTGTGTAGCATTGGCTGTCATTTTGTAGGCCAGCTTAGCCTCCAACTCACAGAGATCCACCTGCCTCTGCCTCTCAAGTACTCAGATGACAGGTGTGCACCATCACTACTAGATTTTGGTATGTTGTATGTTATTTCTAATGTGGTAAACTCTGCCAGTATTTTCCATTCAGATCAGAAATGGAGGAAGTCATATTATTCCCCATAACCCTGTATTAAACAATATTTTGATTAAGAATATATTCATCATTGCCTAGCTTGAAGGGATTCTTAAAGCTATCAAAACACTTTTGGACTTTTCATTTAATGTCTGTGTATACATACATACATGCATATGTATATATTTTATGTGAAATAACTTATGTAATGCCATTAATACTTTGCAGTGAATTAACATCTAGTTGACACAGCTATATAACTATGGTATTCTGTTGGGTAACTATCATGTACATATGAATTCTCAGGGTCAGACCTCCAGTTGTTCTTAAAGCCAGGCTAAAATTGATGGTCTATGGTATTTTGATACTTTGATTGCAGATATTCCTCAGTTAATGATCCATTAACAAATTTCCAGCATTTATTTTGAAGGTTTCTCTGAAACCTTTTATTATATATTTCTCTATTATGTATTTTTATCTTTATTATTTTATTTTGTTTTATCTTTATTTATTATGTTACTTCTTGTGGCATTCTTTTCTTTTCTTTTTTTAAAAATTTTTATTAATTTATTCATATTACATCTCAATTGTTAGCCCATCCCTTGTATCCTCCCATTCCTTCCTCCCTCCCGCTTCCCCCCTACTCCCTTCCCCTATGTTCCTTTCAAAGAGAAAATCTTTTAAAAACAATTAAATCTTCTCTATTAGCAAATAAATATTTCTGGGTGTCTGCCCTGGACCGTATACTATTTTAGATACTATCTTTGCCCCATCCCTTCCTAAGCCCTGTCATCCCCTGGCCCTCTAGATCTCAGTAAAGTTAATTAGATGAATTTAATGACAAACTGTTGTTTGTGACACTCAGAATTCTTTCTTCACTAGTTTAGTCCTTCTACATGTGTTAAGATAGGATCAAGCCTGTCGTCTTTACATTTGTATTGCTGCAATTAAAGCATTATAACCAATGCAACTTACAAAAGAAAGACTTGGTTTGGCTTATAGTTTTAGGAGATTAGAGTCTATAATAACCGAGATAAGAAATAGTGAGAGCTCACATCTTGATTCACAACCATGAGACAGAAAGAAAGCACCAAGAATCACATTGGTATTTTGAATCCTCAAAGCTCCACCCCGGTAACACACCTGATGCAACAAGGTCATACTTCACACTTCTTAAACAGTTCCATCAACTGGGCACCACGTATGAGCCTACAGGAGGCATTATTCACACCACTACATCCACTCCCTGGCCCCCACAGGCTTATGTCCATATCATAATGTGAAATGCATTTAATCCAACTTCAAAAGTCTACACAGTCTTCCATAGCGTCTGCACAGTTTAAAATTCCAAAGGCTCTTCTGATAATCAAGGCAATCACTTAATTGTAACTTCCTGTAAAATGAAAAAAGCAGATTCCATACTTCCAATATTCATTGGCACAGAATATTCATTCATGTTCCAAAAGGGAGGAATAGAGGAATAGTGAGAAAGTGCTGGATCAAAACAAGACTGAAAGCCATCATGGCAAAGTAAAAATCCTGTAGTTCCAAGTCTGATGTTAAAGGCATAGATGGCTTCACCCTCCCAACTCTGCTCCTTGTAACATATCTCTTTCTCTTGGGCTGTTTCTACTCCCTGTTTTCAACTCTCCTTGGAAAATGTCTGATACCTGTCGCATCTCCAACATTTCAGGGTCTCCAACATAATTCACACATCACTTTCATGATTTTACACAGTGGTCCTTCAAGCCCTCCATGCAGAGACTCCCCTGCTACATGTATGACAGCAGTGACTCTCCTTAAGCATGAGGAAGATTCTACTACCCCTTTACTTGTGTACCTTTCACTAAAGGATAAAGTCAGAAGCTCTTGGACAATACTGCCAAGCATGGCTGCCTGCTTGAGATGGACTTTTGCCTTCTACACTTGCTTTCTACGCTTTCCTTTTTGTTGTTTTTTAAGAACAGAAAATTCCTCAGGCCTTTCTTCTTTACAAGTTGGAAACTTGGCTGGGTTGGGTCTTGTACTGAGGGCACTTCTCCTTTTGATCCATTTCAGACCAGGCCTTTCTTTAATCTTCTCTTATCTTTTAACACATCTTGCCCCATATAAATTTACTTTTGCTCTTCTTTAAACTGTACGTTTTGCATGTCTTCTTGTCCCACTTGCTCTTTTTCATTTGCAGAGCTACATAACAGTGATTACTAAGAATCACAAGACAGAATCAATTTTGAGGTATATGGAAATCTATGAGACACCCTATAGTGGGACCATTCTCATTTAAACCACCAGAAAACCTAACATAAGACACACACACACACACACACACACACACACACACACACACACACACA
>OU015744.1:143318678-143366138 GCA_907169655.1 Acomys percivali
ACACACACACACACACACACACACACACACACACACACACACACACAAAATGGACCAAGGATCATCATAGAAAGAAAGCAGGAAGGGGAGAAAGGCCACTCTCCCTGGAACACTGATTGCCTGACAATAAGGTGTTGGGAATTTTGTTTTACTAAAACTTATAGCTGGAGGTGGCAAAGTAAATGTGACTGGTGCTGGCCTGCTCTGCTTGGGGCTTCTGTACACGCATTTCTCTTCTTTTGTCATCTTTGTTGGCCATAAATTGACCCTCTCAGCATCAATTATGTTCCCTTTCTAGGCTTAGCATACTTTTTATAGAATTTTATTTCCTCTTGTACCTGTGAATAGGAGGGCATTAGTCCAACATTACACTTTTATCATCTTAAAGAAGATGCCATAATCTATTTTGTACTACCACTTACAACTGTAAGTGACAGGTCTGGCAGAGGGACCCTGCCTAGACACAGAGATTTTGGCCCAGGCCTACTGGTACTGTGTGAAGAATCTGGGATCCAAGCCATGGCTTATATCCTATGTACACACCAATACTATAGAAACAGATCTCTCCTTTCACTCTGCATTGTGTAGGGAGAGAGGATATTGTGTTTTAGGATGAATTGAGTCTATTCTTTCCAAGTGGTTGGCCTGTGAAGATCACATTAATTTTTCTACAGAGTGTTGTTCCCATAAAGTGAAGCTGCTTCCCACAATGAAGAAAGGACTGTTAACATTTGAAAGAAGTATCTTAAAATAAAAACAGGTGCTGAGAAGTTGGCTAAGTTGGTCAAGTGCTTGCTGCATGTCCTGGCTAGTTTTATGTCTATGTGGCACAAGCTAGAATTATCTGAAAGGAGGGACCCTCAACTGAGAAAATGCCTCCATAAGATTGGGCTGTAGGCAAGACAGTGCAGCATTTTCTTAAGTAGTCATCAATGTGGGAGGGACCAGGCCATTTTGAGTGGTGCCATCTATGGTCTACTGGCCCTGAGTTATATAAAAAAGCAGGGCAAGCAAGTCATAGGGAACAAGCCAGTAAGCAGCACTTTTTCATAATGTCTACATCACTTCCTGTCTCCAGGTTCCTGTCCTGTTTAGGTTCCTGTCATGCATACCTTCAATGATGGTTTACAATGTGGAAGTAAGCCAAAAAATCCTTTCCTCCCCAACTTGCTCTTGGTCATGGTGTTTCATACTAAGACACAGCACAAAAGTGAGGACCCACATTTGGTCCCTAGCACTTACATTAAACAAATAAAAAAACAACCATACCCCAAAAAACGTGTATGATATTGTGTGTAGTAATCAGAGGGTTTGGGATGTAGATTCAGGAAGAGTCTTCTTGTTGGCTCTGTAGCTTATTCTAACCAATGAGCTCCAGGCCAACCAATTAGATACCCAAGTGAACAAATACAAACCAAATAGATGACTCTTGAAGAATGACACCTGGGGGTTTACCTTTGTTCTTCTAGTATATAGCAGTATGCACACAAAATCATATAAAATATGCATAGATTAAAGCAGTCTCTATTGTGATGAAAAGAATTTAATTTATATCTGGTTAGAACATTTCAGTATGTTTGTAGTTACCAATTTGTATTATGAGGAAAGAGCTAATCAAATTCAGGTACTGAACTGGTTGAAGACTTTCTAGAATGACCATATTAAAAATGCCAAATCTATAATCTCCTGAATTCTGATTTTACACTTAGTGATGCCATGTCTGTACCTGTCAGACACATAGCCACTTTGGTGACTGGAGAAACTCCTAATTTCACACACATGAGAGGGGAGGGGCTAAAATGAAATTCCACATTGAAGCCCACTAACTGAAATATGCTTGGTGTCTTGGATTCCTGACATCTCTGTTCATCAGTGTAGGTTAAAAATACAATAAAAGAAGGAATTTGTGACACTTGATTAAAAAAATAGGACAAAGCAGGACAATGATGACAACTCAAGAGCCATGGACTTTGATGAATGGCTCTCATTCTGTGGTCCTACGCTCAAATGTTTTAGAAGTGCCCTGAATCCTGTTAAGTATTATGGACCAGCAAGCTATTGGTCACAATAATGGATTGAAGGATGTTGACTTTGTGCCAAAGAAGTGGAGTTTTACACATTTTAATGTTCTAGTGGAGCTGGAAACATGGTGTGTTTCAGATAAGTATTGACTAATGAAATCAAGAGACCTTACCTCTCTCTTAATGAGAAACCCAGAATTGTTCACTTTGTATATTGAGAATTACCTTCTCTTTAATATTAAAGGAGAATCAAGAGACCTTACTTCTCTCTCTAAATGAAGAACCTAGAATTGCTCTTTTCATGTATTGAGAATTATCTTCTCTCTACTATTAAAGAATTAACTTATCATACATATTTAGATCCTTTCTGTTGTGTTTACTATAGAATACCCACCTTGCATTGGGATAAGAAATAAAGACTTCATTTATTAATCAATTAAGTAATAATTCTTAAGAATCAAGAAGCAATTTGACCTATGCTCAGATGAGTGTACATAGGGCCAGTATCTTACTTTACCTTCTTCTGTTCCTACTTGGCCCAGTGCCTCCTATTGGCATATTTACTTGATGTAGTGAGGCCCCACATGACACAGTTTTATATTCAGCAGTAATAAAAAATAGTCCTTCTCATTCTAGCATGCATGGAAGGGGACAGTGTCTGATCTTCACGCTGACTAGGTCTGTGTGAGGCAATCCTCTTGAAGATGGAAATGTGGTCTTCCCCAGGCAAGTGATCTGAGAATGAGAGAGATGAGAGTTCCATTCCCTAACGTGGGGCATGGCTATGGTAAAGACACCTCAGCTGCCTTTGGAGTTCATAATTACACATGTAAATTTTAGAACCAAAATATTTACTTTTAGTGAGACTTTGATCATTCTAAACACTACTCTTTAAAGAAAATATTTATTTTTGTGTATGGGTATTTGGTCTGCATATATATTGTTATACCACATGAATTTGCAGAAGACAGAATATAGCCTTCAATCTCCATGGATTTTTATAGAGATGTCATGGGAGTGCTAAGAGTCAAACCCAGGTCCTTTTAGGGGAGCAGCCAGTGCTCTTACTCTAACTCATATTTGTAGCCCCTAAGTTATTCAAAAAAATCTTTTAGTGTTAATTTATTTTTAGGTACACTTGATTTTCTTATTTGAGAGTGTGTGTGTGTGTGTGTTATAGGTAGGGGTCTTGTGATTGTTATAGTGGGTGTGTGGAGATGAGAGAACATCATTGTTTCTCTCCTAGCTTCTTTACATCATTTCTAGGGATCAAACTCAGGTACCCAGGCTTGCATAGCAAGCACCTTACATGATAAATCAGTCCACCAGCCTTTAGTTTAATATATTCAAGAGGAAGCTGGCATTCACTGGTAGCTGAACAGCTGAAATTTTGCCTCCAAATGTCTGAACTACAGTCAGGTATTTGACCTGCTCTTTCAGAGGATCTAAGTGTTCAGATGCATGGAGCTGAGTTCAAGTCCCTATAGTCCATCCTGACTTTCTGGCAAACTGATTGATTTGGTATTCACAGGGTTCCACATAGTCACAGCTATACTCAATTCTCTGTAATTGGCTGGAGTCTTAAAAGCACATGCTGCTTTTGCTGAAAAACCAAGTTTGGTTCCCAGCACTTAATGTTTGGCAGTTTATTACTACCTGTAATTTTATAGCCCCAGAGGGATGTGTTGTCCCTGGCCTCTGATGGCATATGCACTCATACACACACACACACACACACACACACACACACACACACACCTCTCACAGTTTTAGAAATAATGTTTTTTTAATGTTTAAAAATTCAATGTAGAGGGCTGTCTTTGCGTAGATGCCCCTTTCTCATCTCATTGGCTTCAGAAAGATCTTTCTGATTCTTTGAAATAGTACACCATCTGAAACTGGCTTGCTTTTTTTTAATCCTGTTCCTTTCACTAACCCTTCACCAATAATAAATCCAGTAAGAGCAGCATTTTCTTTTTTTCTGTCCTGTTTTCTTTAGTGGCAATAGAACATATGCATAGTAGACAGTAGGCATTTAATATCCAGCTTTTACACATGAATGAAAGAAAGAATGAATGAATGGTTGGACTAATGACTTCTAGAACCATTTTGCTCCTGCCTCTGCAGGCGCAAATGGTACTTTGTAAATGAAGTTGGATTCAGGCACTAGAATAGATGAATCTAGCCATTGGCTATGCTTTAATGAATGGGCCATGCAATGTAATGGAGTTATTAACTCCCAAAGTTTGTACTTTATCTAAAAGACATATTACTAGCTTTAGGCAAGACACAAATCTGGCTGCTGTGATGAATGAGACTTACATTTAAAGACAATAATCTTTGTACTGTAGAGTGTTTTATCTCAAAGCACACAATTGCATCAGAGAACAAGTGTGATTACACTGTACAGAAATGGAATGGGGTCTGTTATTCACTCTCAGAACTCAGAACCTCACTCACTTCCAAACAGACACTTCAAAGCTACTGCACCATTTATGGAATTTGCTACAGTGCCTGCAATTGAGTTTTCATTGCCAGCTTCCCTCTGTATTCTTGCCCTACAGTAATATTATAGAAGGATAACCCAGTCTGGTGACTGCACTTGCTAATGGGATCTTCATCCCCCATTCCAGGGAGACCTGTTGACTGGGTCTGAATAAATCTGTGGCAGGCTGGGTACCTTGACAGATTGAATTCATCTGGATGACTGTGCAGGCTTAAAGTTTTCAGAAATGAAGTGGAATGAATATCAAGAAAAGCTAGAGGGCTGATGGCTTAGCACATTAGCAGACCTCCAAGAATACATTAGCTTTATTTATAGATATTGCTTTTATGGAAAACTGTCTAAAAAGATATCAACAAAATGAAAAGAAACTGAATTTCAATTTTCAGAATGTTGCCTACAGTTACTACTCTGTGGGTCTAAATGGTTTAAAATTTGTCATTCCACTTTGATATTTTTAACAATCACACACAAGCACTTTCCAAATACTTAGGAACTGAGGATACAAAATTGTATAAAACAACCTCTGTTTTGGTTTCAGGAATCTCTCACTTAGAAGGGAGATAGACAGATTTGCACACAGCTAAGCTTAATATCAATGATACATGGTACAATGGGAGTGTGTGCAAACTATTTTTAAGAAGCAGCAAATCATCCCTACGTTGTGTGTGTGTGTGTGTGTGTGTGTGTGTACGTGCACATGTTTTTATGTTCTGTGACTTATATCTAAGAATTATGCAAACATCAGACATACAAATAATAGTCACTGAGCCAACTCCTGCCTATGCTGATACTATAATAATTACTTTGCATTCATTTGACCTTTGAAGTAGACCTCTTGGGTAAACATCTGGGCTATCCTGTTTTCACAAGTAAGGAAACTAAGGCCCTAGAATAACAATAATAGGGCCAAAATCATGTGATGGAGCCTATAGTCAGCTACAGGACTCATTTTCAGCCCTTGGCTGTCCAGCAGCTCCGAGCCTCCTGTTTCCATGCTGGCTAGCTGAGTTCACCATGTTGAGGAGTGGTTCCTTTCTAAAGGCCTCTTCCTGTTTGGAATGTATGGATGCAAGTGTGTGTCTGTAGGACAACTTCACTAGTCTCATGATGGAAAGATGCATACAATGAGTGGCATTCTACTTGATTATTCTCGTATCTCAGCCTATTTCTACCCCTGCCAGCCCCTGTGAATACCCTTCCTTCTCTACAAATCCTATTCCCATATTCATGCCCTTTTGTTTTGTGACCCACTGAATTTAACCAGCCATCTGGTTTATAGATGAGGGAATGGAGGGAAGATCCGAAGACTAACCTGCTTGCCACCGTGAGTAGTACCAGTGTTTTTATAATGGAAGACAATGGCCCCTACTCTCCCAAAGTCTGTCAGTAGCTTAGTAGCTTAGCAGTAAGGGGTAGGTCATGAAACCCTCACCAATCCACAATAGTCTGCTGAAATTTGACAGAAATTTTACTTCTTAGTCATCTCTATCACAGTTTCCCCTGAATTCTCAGAACTACTGTTTGGCAGTGAGTCAGACCAACTGTGTTTTATGAACCTATGATACTGAGAACACCTAGCCTGTGAGAAGTGGGGAGTTGGATTTTGTTTGAGCTCCCCCCACATTTTTTTCTTTTATCCAATTGCATGACCCCACTGATCCTCAATTTTGTCGTCTACATGCCAGAGCAGCCATATTCTGAACTAAAATTCCTCTACAAGAGGTAATGGTTCATTTGTTACATCTCTCTATATAGGCAAGGGTATTTATTTCTAATTCATTTGGTTACTGCCATAATGATCTATGTGCAAGGCACTATGTGTACTGTCTACTTTGAGCAGCCATATTGGAGTGATAGATGGGCATGAACACCCTTAATACACAGTAGAAATATAGATTATAATATCTGTGTTATATATAAATATAGTTGACAAGTAGATCACTATGAACTGGGAATTACTTTTACTTAATAATCAATTTCTTCCAGATTGTGTAAAGGTAAATGTGTCAAGTAAAAGGTTAGTCTTTCTATTGTAGATTTATGAGTCCTACATTCCAAAGGAAAATAAAAATGACTGTACCAACTCTTTTGTATCCACCAAGACTTTTTAGTTATTGGCAATATTTTCATGTCTGTTATGTTCTCAGTTGCACTTTTGTTATTTCTTAGAGTTCTGACTCTGAATCTATGTCTATGCTTTTCTCATTTGTCTAGCTCTCCCTCACCTTCCTTCCTGCAAAGAAGAATATCAATTCAAAACTCATCATTTATATAAAAAAATTAGTGTACTTTCTTAAAGAATCACTGTAATCCCTTCATGGCTATATAATGCTGCTCCCAGAGGGATACTTACTAAACTAAAATCCTGGGGCCAGACACTAGATACTAGGATTTGTTGCCCCAAAGACCCTCAAAGTAATACAAGTTCTTGATGTTCCTCTTGGTGGTCCACCAGAACAGATAATTAAACCCTAATGCTGAAGCCATCACACATTGTAGTTGCAAGGCAGGAGTCAAGCTGGAGCTGATTTTCGAAATTTCTTTTGTTGAGTAACTTTTAAAATGGCAGAAGGTGCTGTGCAGGATGGTGGGAGAGCAAAAGCATCAGTGCTCCTGCTCATCCATGAACCTTACCAACCACAATACTAATCTGCCAGCCAAGATGTGCCTACCTGTGCAATAGTGGCATGTGTGCTATAGGGCTAACCAAATACTCTCTAACTGAATCCCGCTTCTGCTCCACAAGGAGAGGTAGTCTATGGCTGAGACTTCAAACCCAGTCAATAACTCCTGCCTGATAAAGTCATAGGCCCTAGGGAGGAACTTACATTAAAAAAAAAAAACGCAACTCAGTTAATATAGTGTCAAACTGCCTTCTAAGTATCTGTATTGTATCTGCATGCAAAAGCTACTATCAACCCTAATTATAGAAACCTCTCTTTGTAGTAAAGGGTAGTAAATACAGAGTTTCATGGTTACCCAAGATGCTGAGAGTAATCACTAATTGAGAGCTCAGTCCTAAACAAGAAGATATTTATAGCTCCCTGTCTCAGGCTCAGGGAACTTTGTAGAAGAGGAGGCAGAAGGACCATTAAAGCCAAAAGGTAGATAGAAGGACTATAAAACTCCCTCTAGACATGACACAGCCATGACAGTCATTACTCACAGCAGTTGTTCTTGTGTGCACTGGGCATGCACAAGACTGGCCCTGTCAACAGTTAGTCATGGATTCGGGAGAGTATCATGGGTCCCTTCCCTTCACTACTGAGCAATTAAGCTACTGACAGACTTTCGGAGAGTAGGAGCCATTGTCATCCGTTGTATACACACTGTTACTACTGACTGTGGCAAGCACGTTAGCCTTCTGATCTTCCTTCCATTTCCTCATCTATAAACCAGTTGGGTGGTTAAATACAGTGAGTGGATCATGAAACAAAAAGCCATGAATATGGGAATGAGATTTGTAGAGAAAGGAGGTAATTAACAGGGACTGGGAGGAGAGAAGATAGGATGTGATGTGAGAATAATCAGTGTTTCTTGTTTATGTGACTGAATTGCAAAATAAAAATTTAATTTAAAAAATCATGTTATGAAAATGTGTATGAAGTAAAAAATACATACAAAAACTAGGTGGGCAAGGGGCTCTAGAAAATGGCTGTGGTTCCCATGATGCGTCCTGATTAATTTTTAAAAGTAAAACACCAATAATGAAATCATAATATTTTTCAAACAGTTATGCAGATTTCTTTCCTTGGAGACAAGCCTAATATTCAATAGAGAGCTTCTAGATCAATTTGAATAGAATGTTTTTTGTCTCATCCTTTTATGTGCATATACAGTGGGAGGAGCCCTAGGATCTCCTGACCTATGGCTTGGCTATCACATGATTGTCATTGAAAGTTCTTCCACCTAGAAGACATTTTTCTCCTTGCTTCTACAACCTCCCCGTGGTGATAGATTTTTCTGAAAATATATCTTGCCTTCAAAGAGACTGAACTCTAGCTGTACTTGAAGTCAAGGTAATAATACATCTGAGATCACGTACAGCTGTATACTTAACCAGGTATCCAATTGTGTATCCACCTGTTTTAAGTTTAGCATGCCTTTAAGAGAACAATGTAACTAACCCTACCATGCCTTAGATTTCCCAATGGAATTGGTTTCTACAACCTAAGCTAAATGCCTTGCTTTAAACTCGTTATGTGCTCTTCCATGTCTCTGACCCAGAATAATGTACACATGTATGTGTGCACATTGTGGCAGTTGTTTGCTGAAAACAGCCTACAGGTGGTAAGCAAGCTTAAACAGCATCTACATGTTTGAAGCAACATGTTTATGCAGGTTCGTAATATCTGCTTATGATACTTTGATTGCTGTTTTGTTCAGTAAAGTAACTGCTTTTCTTGCAAACTACTTTAAAGCTCTCTATAAAGAAATGCTTGCTCCTTACTCATACTGTGTTTCCTATGCTTTTCAGTAAACACAGAGAAAAGCCTTTTGTTAAGGGCAGGTGCAATACACAGATAATACACAGGCAATACAGACAGGCCACAGGCCACAGCCTACAGCCTACAGCCTACAGCCTACAGCCTACAGACTATAGACTACACACTGCAGACTACAGATGACAGACGACAGCCTACAGACTATAGACTACACACTGCAGACTACAGATGACAGACGACAGCCTACAGGCAGGTGGAAGGAACAGGGAGAGAAGTAGAGAATTCGAAATTGGGGCTTGTTCTGTGTCTAACTACTCCAGAATACTTTTCTGTTTTCACTCCTTGATGTGAAATAGACTCATTTTGATGCTCACACTGAAGTTCCTTCAAGACATTAGTGTGAGAAATCTTTATTGAATTATTGATACACAGATCCTTAAATCTGTCTCTTAAATTTGTTTTAGAACAATCTTTAAAAAATGTTTGCTGATTTTGTACATTCATGGCTGTGACACAGACCCACAGCCATATTCTGCTGACATACAGTAGTACAAAATATCCCAGTTCTCTGAGTCACTGTTCCACCATGGATCTGGCACTGGAATGAGGCACGGGAAGGGCAAGAAAACCATTTCCTCACATGTAGGGCGGAAAGCATTCCCAGGACCCATGACAGTTTTCAATATGAAATCTCATGTTGCCATCTTCAACCTATCAGCTTGTATTCCGCACTCAATGAATGCAGTGGGTTGTACATGTGTTTGTGTGTAGGGATTGCAAGTGTGTGTGTGGGTGTGTGTGGGTGTGTAAGCAGAGGCAGATGGCTCTGAAGCCTGGCACAGAGTGGGGCCTTCCTGTTGAACATATGTCCCATTCAGTATAATGCAGGCTCCTCAGGGTAGCTATGTTATGGTAGATTGAGCCATGTACAGGTATAATTAACCAACCAGAAACCACAAGAAAATACAAGGACATGTGTTTGGACTAAATGGTGCTGAAACTTCAGGATGGGCACTTTCTACTTGTTTTGTTTTAAAGTATAGTTCTGTATTTTGGTTTTGTAATGTTCTGAAACTTTAAAATTTTTTCATTAACCTCTTATTAGTTAGATAATATCTGTTATGTAGCTAGAAAAGATAAGTGGCACATAGGGGAATTTGTAGACTTACTCAGGACCATAAACAGAAGTGAGGGATGGAACACTGTGGCAGTGGTCTTATAACCACTTCCTGCCTCTTTGTGTTGGGTGCTTGGGTGTGGAGTCCTGGCTATTGGTTTGGTGACACTGGTGACACTGAGGAAACAACAGGATAGGTTTGTGTCCAATTTCAATATTGATTCAGCTACATTATAAATCCATGGGTATTAATGATTTATTAGATCTTCTATATGAGGAAATTGAAAAGCATACTGATAACAGGGTAGTGTGACTTATGAAAGTATACAGGGATCTAAAAGGGTAACTGTACACATGGTTGGTTCTCCATCCCTCTCTTCCCATCCCATACCCTTCCTCCTATATTCATTCCCTTCCTTTATTCCTTATTTCAATTTTATTTTTATAAAAATCTATTTAAATGTGCAACAGACTATAAGACAACACTATATTCCATATCCAGCTACAGGTGGCAAAAGCTATGATGGTGGAGAATCCAGATGTTTAAACAAGAATGGGAGGCAGGGTCACCATCATTACAGGCATAAAGAACAAGTTACTTTTTGACCTATTTCTTAGTTGTATGTGTGGCCAGGAGCCCTTTCTTACCCAGCCTTCAGTTTTAGCTCCCCAGTTTCTTCTGCTCTTCTTTTTATCTGTTTCAAATGCTTGCATTCCTCTTCCATTGCCTTTGTGCTTTCTACTCCTTTTCTAGACTTCTCTTTGTTTATGTTTTTGGTTGTGAGGCTAGCCTTTAATGCCAAGCCATCTCTCCAGCCCCTCTTCTTTGTTTATAAAATATACTTTAGTACAGGATTTTCTTTCTTTTTGTGAAGAAAGAAATAGAGAAACACTGAAAGATATGTCAAGCTCATGAAGTAGCTTCTACCTTCCTGTCCAAATAAGTTCTTTCCAAAATTGTTTGGCAATATTCTCAAGGGTGCCATGTGTGTATGTCTGATGGAAGCAGACATGGTTTTCCTAGCTGAATCTACCATGATGTATGAAACATCCTGATACCATGACTAGTACCTTGTCCTCTTAAGAAACGTTGCTTCTCTTGCTTAACCTGTACTCCCGTTATGCTTCCTTGGAGTCTTTAAGCTGAAGGCACCAGTGTCCCATGAGAAGCCGTCCTTCTTCCTTTGCCGCATGTACTGGTGCTTGGAACAGCCTTGAGAAAAACGGTCCTATGACCTCTGTCAGCTGCTCCTCTTCTTTGGGCCTCAAGGCTTGTGTAAGACACCACTAGGGAGCATGGTGTTTTCTTCATCTTCATCCTCATCCTCAGGGCCTTTAAAAACCATCAATATTGATGAGCTCAGAGAAACAGGTGTTTGCTGATTGCCTCATCTGCCAGTACACACTATCCTCCACAGGTCTGCAGTGAACTAAGAACCATATAATACATCAACATCCATAACAGTGAGAAGCCCATGCATGTTGGAAAACCTTTTTGACTCATACTGTGGAAGACTGGGGCAAAATTATGACCTAGAATTTGTAGGCTGTAACAGAGGGGAGTGAAGCTGACTCAACAGGATGGCACTTGCAAATAAAGTACAACAATCTTTTGATGAGTTCTTTCTATGTATCATGTCATGTACTTATCAATTTTGTACTTATGTGAAATCACTAATCTATAACTCTGTACACATTCATGAGTTCACACTATTTAATTTCATTTTCCATACGATATTGTTGCTCCCAACACACTCACAGTCCAAGATGGTTGCCTTTGTTACTTTCTATTGCTGTGACAAAACACCATGACCAAGGGATCTTACAAAGGAAAGCTTTTAATGTTGAGGATCACAGTTTCTGAGAGGCAGAGTCCATATCCATCATGGCAGAGGGCATGGCAACATGCAGGCAGGCATGGCACTGGAGCAGTAATTGAGAGTTGACATTTTGTTCATAAGCACAACACAGACAGAGAAGATTAACTGGGAATGCTGTGGACTGTCAAATCCTCAAAGGCCACCTCAGTGGCACACTGCCTCCAGTAAGACCACACCTCCTAATTCTTCCCAAACAGTTCCATCAATATGGTGACCCAGCCTTCAAACACAATGAGCCTATAGGAGCTATTCTTATTCAACCACCATAAAGAGTCATCAGTGCAGAAATAAAAGGGAAGAATGGAAAGGAGACATGGTCTTCTGAGTATCTGCTCTGTATCAAGTATGGTGCAGGGCACCACACAGGTTCTTTTGTTTGATTTTACAGTGCCCTATGCTTTTCCCTTTGGTAAATTAGGCCATGGTGACAACAGAACTAGTGGCTGAGTTTGAGTTGCTCATACTTTCCTCTTGGAGAGGTGCTATGTGGTGACAAGCTGCTGTGATGCAGTGAGCTTTTCAGAACAGTCTGAGACTCTCAGCAATATTATCAGGTCTGTAAGCAAATACCTGTCACATTCAAATCAAATGGATTACAAATAAGCAGTGAGCAATAAATATATCCAAATGCACATGTTATAAATGTTGCAACTTTGAAGTAGGGCATTTATATACTTAAAGTAATTTATTAAAATTCTTCCATCCAGACCCGTAAGCATTACTTAGAGAGAGTGAGAGTGCTGAGGAGCAGAGAGCCTGTGTAGTTGTTTAGAGGGGGTTTCGAGGCGATGGCTACCTAACAACTATACGAGAGGTTCCTGGGTGTGAAGAGAGAGTTGTATAGTCCTGGTTTAAGTAGATGTCATAGTAAGATGCAGTGATGTGTTAGGTTTTTAAACACAATTTTTAATTTAAATCCCTTTCTCCACATCTTACTGCACAGTGTGATTCTCCAGCAGAGGATCATTGAATTTTGCAATTGAATAATGTTCTAGAGTCACACTCACCAATGCACATAATCTCTCCTGATGAGGAGCAGAATGCAAGTCAAATCTGTATTCGTTCAGTCATGGGAAACATCTCTTTGATGCTGGCCACTACGACTGGTATTATTTCAGTGTTTCTCAAAGTTAGTTCACCATCAAGGGCATTTCTTCATCTGCATAAGTCCAACTCAGAATAAAGGCTCCATGTAGTCGTTCATTATGGAAAGTCTTGACTGGCCACTTTCCAACTAACCCATCAGCCTTCCCTGCCCCTTTGATCTACCCCAGTGTCTGCCCTGAGGCCATCCTGGCCTGTGATAGCTTTCTGTCCCTCAACTTCCCACATCAGTTCAAGATGTATGACAGCAACACACCCACCCCCGCCCCCACAAAAGAAACAGTCTAGACAGGAAGCCATTGAAGAGAGCTCTTAAAAACTGTGATATGAATGCTGAAATGTAGCTTTTTACAGCTGATGGCTTCTGGAGGGAGTGGGGTGGGGAGAGGTGGGGGTGGGGAAGGACTCAACTTTCTTTAAAGGGCTGGCCACTGGGAGTTTGACCACACTTCCATGAGTATATGGGCAACACAAATTAGACATATGTTTTTCTTTCTTCTTGTTTTTTTTCATGGGGCAGGGAGGGATAATGGAGGGGGTGGGTCAACCTGGGAGAACTGGGGACTGGGAAGTGAGTGTGATCAGGGTGCATTATGTGAAATTCCCAAATAACCAATAAAAACATCTTGGGGCAAAAAAAATGTCAAACACCTTTTGTCTCAGAGGGGCTGCTTCAGAGGCGCCCCTTCCCTCCAAGCAGCCAATGGCCAGCACTTACTGAATAATCAAGCCAGGGAGCAATTAAATCATTCCTGGGTCTTCCCTGCAGGGGAAGGAAATATAACAAGATAGACAACCGGATGCGCTGGCTGAGTCTGTGATCTTTCCATGCAGGGCCTGCCAGAACAAGGCTGTGATACATGCAGGCTGGTTTCTAAGGTCATTTGCACCATAGAAAGCAAGAGTCCAGTGGCTGCTTTGAGGAGCCACATCCTGGGGCTTCATTAAAATGGAAAGAGAACAAGGAAGAGATTGAATTCTTCCTGAGAGAACAATGATAGTATCATGAAGAATTTAGAAAGTGAATATAATTAAAATTCAATGTATGAAATTCTTAGAGTAAAAAAAAAAAAAAAAAAAAAAAAAAAAAAAAAAAAAAATATCTCAAAAAAGAAAGCAAAATAGTTTGACAAAAGGAAAAGAATAAAAAAAAGGGGGGGGGGGGAGGCCAAGAAGACAGATATTCAGATACAAGTCTCAGGTTAGTGCATTAATGTCAGTTTTTGACACACATGGAGGTACAGTATCAAAGCTGACCTACCTGGTGGGTCAAGGGGGCCTCCCTCATGGCCAAATGGAAAAGATGCTTTATTATCAGCCTTGGCAGGATGATCTGAATCATGGATCTGAGGGACCGGGATTTGGACATAGCTGGGATCTGTTAGACCCCCCACCCCAGCCTGACAGGAAGTAGAGTCACCAGAGCTTGAGATGGGTCTTTGCCTCAGGAGAGGACCCTTCTACCTGCTACTGTCATCTCATTACAGGGCTGGGGCTGGGCAATTCCTGCCCAGTCCAGTGTCCACCTCTTCCTAGTCTGGACTTCTGTGATCTACAACAGAAACTTGACAGGAAGCCAGAGAGTTAAAATGAGGGGCAGTCTTGGAGTCAACTGCGGACCAAGGGAGAGTGAATGAAGGAGCTAAGATGTCAGAGTCTCCATAACAGATGCCTAGCCTTCTTCTTCTGCAAGTTCACACATACCTCATGGCATGAGAGTCCTGGGAAAGGTAGCTCTGGAGTTGGCTCCAGTCACGGGGATTTTATTACTAATAATGCCAGAAATAACTGCACTTAAGCTACTTTCCTACCTCTGGGGCCACTGCACCATTCTCCAGGAAAATAAAAATACAATGTTGAAATAAGTTGGCTTTACTGGAATGGATGCTTTAGTATTTAAGACTGTGCCTCCTCATTTCAACCAGGTGCTTGGTTGAGATGGAGCTGAAGAGGAGTTGCAGCTGGAGACCTCTTCCTGATTCCCAAGCTCATGCATTTTTTTTTTTCATTTTAGGTCTGGGTGCTTTATTTTAGTCCACTTTAGATGTTCCAGATCTCCATGGTGGCTTACAGTTCTCCTGGGGAGGGGGCCTTTGGGAAGATTTGACACAGACACTTGCTGTCTGAGGCTGAGGGAGGCTGAGGCAAGATGAATTCAGCGGGGTGGACCTCCATTCTGCCCCCATTCCTAATCCCCATTGGAAATAAATGCTTTATGGTGCACGTCCCATGTGTATTTCTGTTTACTTTCCCCAAGTTCCTCCAAAATCCTTGGCTTACTAAGAACTGGCCGTTTATTTAGCAGGAGATTTCCTAATAAGCAATTTAAGTCTCCACTTTAAAACCCAACAACCTGCATTCCGCTAAATGAACAAGCATATGCTTGAATAAATAAGTAAAGGCAATACTAGTGACATCATCCTAGTCCACACGAGTGTGCTGTGCTGCACAGAGCTGTTTTAGGCAGTCAGTCAACAGCTGACAGACACAGTTATGACTCATTGCTTTGATTTCATGAGTGTTGTTATTAAAGGCAGGTTAGGGGTTGGTCTTGGGTTGGAATATGTTTTCCTATTTTACTTTTTAAATCTACTTTGAAAAATGGGAGCTTATACAATGCAATAGTCAATTTTTACCTAAAAAAATCCTCTACACCCTGGCTCCACACTGTGCGCTTTCACGCTTGTGGAGGCCAGAAATTTGAAATCAAAGTGCCATGCTGCCTCTGCCAGTTCTAGTCAAGAATCCGTCCTTCCCTAGTCTAGTCCCTAGTAGCCCTGAATGAGCCTTGGTTTCCCTGGCTGGTAGCTGCATCACTTTACTTTCTTCCCTCTCTGTTGTGTGTATCCTTTTTTGGGGGGGGAACAGGGGGTGAGTTACTATCCATTAATTATATGGATATCAATTCTTGGATTAGGGTATACTATAGTCCAATATGATCACACCTTGGGCTTTAAGTAGCTATATAAAAGGAAATTTTATTCCCAAGTAAGATCATTGTAGTTGGTAAAAATAATGGTCTACCTACACCCCCAATTTTGTCTATAGAGAACACGATGTAATTTATTTCTCCAAGAACCATGGCAGGATACACTTCTGTTGTGTTAAAGCACCATGTTTGTGGTAATTTTCTAAAGCACCAAAAAACTAATACAGCCTCACTTTATGCTTCTAGGTAGTTACAGCATAGGAGGGAAAGCTTTCTTCAGACACTGTGTACACACTGTGAGGAGAGCTGGGCAGTGTTAGTCCTCCTGTTATGTAAAGGAGGGGCAAAGTTCTGAGGGCAGAGCAGGGCTGAAATAACCTTTCTTATTCAAGTTCAATATTTTCTAAGTTTTAGTTGGAAATAATTAAAGCTCTGGAAAACTAATTTTTCTGAGCATGAACAGTTACAAACTTATCAGATTGCATAAAAAGCCTTGCTGTGAAAAATGTGACCAGAAACCATTTGTCACAGAACTCTGAACACAAGACATTGAAAAAACCCACCCTGGAAGAAGGACGGACCTGTGGAGCCTTGGTTATCAAGCTGGTGTTATAGTGCTGACTGACAGTGATACTCATGTCCCTGGGCCAATAAGTCTGTTCTCAGAAGGGAGAGTCCCATCAACTCATCAGTCAGTGGCATCTACTGACTGCAATTTCCTAGACACTGGTCAAAGCATTAGCTATGACTGACACCGTGAACTTCTTTCTATGGTGTTTGAAGGAACGTTCATCCTTCCTTGAGAGTATCTAAGGTATGAGCTAGGAAAGAGAAGTTGAAAGAGCTTTTGTTCTCTAACATGAAGACTTTGCAGACTACCTGGATTTCTGAACTGGGACTTCCATATAATAATTTGTTGGTTTACTAGGATTTCTTAAGGAGGAAAAATAAGTTATATTTCCACATGTCCAAACCATGTATGTTCACTTTAATTTAGTCATCAGAGTTTTTGTGAATGGAGGTAACAGAGGATCTGTACATAATCAATTATTGAAGAGATTACCCAGAGGTGACCTTCCCAAATAATTAGTGACAAATCTTCTAAGTAGGGTTGTTTGTCATATTCACAGTCCAGTGCTGCAGGGAGGGAAAATTTGGGTTGTTCATAAATGTTTAAAAACTCCAAGGCAGCAATATACTAGTAATACAAAGATGTATTTATTTCAAATGCTACATATAGGTTGCATGTGGGTTATGTGTTCATGAGAACAATGCCTATATAGGCCATAAGAAGGCATTTGGGTACCTCATGTTGTGAGCTGCCTCATGGTTCTGAGAAATGGCCTTAACTCTACTGTAAAGGCAGTATTTACTTAGCTGCTGAGACTTCTCTCCAGCCCTCACATACTAGTATTAAATGCAAACACTCTTTGAGAACAGGCTGTTAGATCCAGCTCTTGAATCAGTCCTGATTCCAATGTGATGATTCATAAGGAAATAGGAAAGGGGGAGGGAAAATCAGAGATGCTTCTGGTTGTTTACAAGGAAGAAATAAGGGGAGGAAAGGGCCAGAAACATTGTGGAAATATGTTTTCATTTCAATCCCAGGTGTGGTGCTAAGATGTGGCTTCACTGCAGGTGACTGTGATTTGCCTTGTGCTCTAGCATGGGCATGGTTTTACCAGCTGCAGGTAGTTTCTGCGAGTGTGTGACATTTGGAATGCTGGAAACTTTCCAGAGGATACATAATTGCTATGTCCTTGAGAGGCGAGATTCTGTTGTTCACTAGTCAGTGGTTGTATGCTGTTGGTTGCTGCTTGTCAAGTAGTCATTTGTAACTAAACAAGAAGAAATTAGACATCCTGACAGAGAAGATCAAACTTGCCCCCAGGAGCTTGACGCCCCTAATCAGCAGAAAGTAGTCTAATGATAAACGTCACCCTCTTTCTACTCCTACTGAGTCTCAGGGTGTTAATCTGGGTAGAGAAGGGTCGAAGAGAGAGTAAGGTACCCACAAAGTAGCAAACAGGGCCATAGGGAGGGAGGGAGCCGAGGAAAGGATGGTGTGGAAGAGGGCAGGAGAGGGCTAATCATGGGGTGTGGCTCAGCACCTCTTGCTTCCATATCACCTCTGGGGTGTCCTCACAAGCCCAGCCTCCTGCCTGAAAGGTCATGTAGTGGTCCTTTGTGCATGCCCAGGCTGAATGTGGACCCTGAGGCACTCTTGAAACCTTGCAAATCACCCAGGAGTTGCATATGGGTTCTTCAGTGAGGCCTGTGCTTAGGTAGATATCTTTTTCTCCATTGTCTCATTCTCCCACTGTGTCCTGTTTCATGTATTTCCTCCTAGAAAGCGATGTATATGTTTATAGACGTAATTTAAAAATCTTAATTCATAAGTGTAAAATTAAATCTTAGTTTTGTGCCCATTTGATACCACTATTGGAAATTTCCACACCTAACCTCATGTGACAAGTCACAATAAAAGAACACTAAAAATGTACCACAAAATTGCCTTCAAGAAATATGCTTCAGATATAGATGACTTTTATGTTTAGAACTGAGATGAATCACAAAGATATCTCCTTATGTCTGTGTGAATATAAAATTAAAAAATCTGAAATTGGAAATTCTTTTGGGCCCAAGCATTTAAAATAAGGGATGCCCAACCTGTTTTTCTCCAATTTGAACAAATTTCTGTAGGAGGTCACTCTTTTGCTTCCTTAGTAACAGAGTTTGCTTCAGGTAGTTTACCTCTCCTACTTCTACCGACTTTCTGGGAACACATCAGATTGATTGTATGGCCTTGTCTTTCCAGTGCTCAGTCTCTAGCGCCAAATACTGTTCTAGTACAAAGTGGGTTAAATATCTGCCTAAGGCATGATGGGGAGGTGTTAAAATGTTATTGTTGGATTACTTATGAACACTAGGATTTGAGGTGCTTCATACTTTAGCATCTCTTATCTAGGGAACCCTGTCAAGGAGTCTCATTGAGAATCATTCCCAGGTATCTTAGGGCCCCCTGGAGGAGATTTTCAGCCTCCGGGTAATTTTGAGGATATTTGATAATGGAAGCCAGAGCTCCACTCAGGACTTTAATGGAACATCTGGTGAGCCAGTGACAGTCACACTGTGCAGCTGCTATCCAAGGTAGCATAATAGGTGAGTTTTAAGGCACTAACAAAGTGATAGTGCATTTGAGTAGCTGTTCAAGGTAGAGGCCCAGAAGAAAAGCTTGCATGTGAAATGTCCTCTGAAAATGTTCTGTTGAATCCTTTCCATGTGATATAGAATTTTAAAAAATCCTGTTAACTTTTAGTCAATAAAACTTTATAAATGTTTTTGATAGTATCAAAAGACTATATATCCATACACAAATGCATATACACAAGTGCAGATGAACACTCCCTAATATCTCCTGGGTGATACATGCTGACAATATAGCTATATATAATGTTACCTAGCTAAACTAGCAAGCAGGCAGGGCTGTCTAGAAAAAGTATTTTAACAAGGTGCTTTTAAAGCTGGAGCAATGGTAAAATGGCTTTGTTTTAGACAGCTGGGTGAGCTGTAAATTGTGGTTTCAAAGTTGTTATTAATTAATTAATTAATTAATTATTATATTTTTGGGTTTTCAAGATAGGGTTCCTCTGCTACCCAGAGCCCTGGCTATCCTGGACTCTCTTTGTAAACCAGGCTGTCCCTTATAATGACTAAAAATACCATGGTTAGAATCCAGGGAAACTTGTTTTAAACTCATGGTCTATTTGAATATTTTGGTGAAAAGCAATGTAATTTGATTTGAACTTTTATTAGTAAAAGCTTTTATAATTCAAAAATATAAAATAAACTAAAAACAAGTGATATATGTTATCCAGTTTTATTTATTGCCTTATGTACCAACTGAAATTCTATGATTATGAAATCTGTATGTTCATATGTGTAGTGTAAATGTAAGTTTTCTCTATTTCCTTTTTGAGTCTGGTGCTTTCTCTGTAACCCAGGATGGCCCAGGACTTGGTACATGGCTCAGGATGGCCTTGAAATAAATTCTGTAGCCTCTGCTTCCTCAGCCCTAGTATCACAGGGGTGTTGCTCATGCCTGTCTTCATTTGAGATTTTAAATCATTTCCCATGCTTTCTGTAACTGAACAACTTTTTTATTAGAAGTTATTATGTAAGGATAAAGCCTTATGCAGTTACAAAACGAATGTAATGTTCAATGGAGTTGTGTGTGTATTGTTTCTGTGTAGGTGACACAGATGACAGTCACTTGAAAGAGGGAACCTCCATTGAGGCATTGCCTCCATTAGACTGCCCCATGGTCCTGTCTTGATTGTTAACTGGTGTAAAAAGGGGACTTGCCCATTGTAGGTGGGCTATCCCGATACAGGCTGGCCTGGCCTGTATAAGAAAGCCAATTGAGCAAGCTGTGTGTTCACATGCGTGTGGAAGTGGGAGGTCAACTTCAGGTGTTACTTCTTAGGAGCCAGCCAGCAACCGTGGTTTTGGAAAAAGGGCCAGACTGCCTGGTCATTGAGCCTAAGTCCATCTGTCTCCTTTTCCCAGAGTTGGGGTTTCACTCTCAGGGCCCCACATCGGACTTGTTTTTTCCTTTTTAACACAAGCTGTGTGAATCAAACTCAGGTCCTTGTGCTTACACGCTGTGCAGCTTACCAGCTAGGTGCTCCCTCCAGCCTCCAGTGCTTCCGAACTTCAACAAAACAGAAAAGACTGACAGCTAATGCTCTCGGCTTAGGATGATGACTCAGTGGTAGAGTTTGGGCTTAGCATGTGTAAGACCCTGGGTTCAATCTCTAGCACTGAAGAAATATTTCAAGTCCCCCAAATCAATATGGTTTCCAAAGTTATTTGTATCTCACTTCCTGAAACCTGTGAATGTTAACCCTGCCCCTGACCCTCTTCCCCCTCCCCGCCATGTAACCCAAAGGACCTTTCATCTTACAATCTTGGAGTTCGAGAGGTGGGATGGCTATTCTAGATTACCTGTACGGGCCTGGTGTAATCTCAAGGACTTTTATAAGATGGTTATTCCAGGAGTATGATGGACACAAGAAATTAGAGGATGTTCCGATTCAAAGTTGACTGCGCCATGCAAAAAGCTGTAAACCAAAGAATGAAGACACACACTAATAAATGGGCAAAGTTAATCAGGAAGCAACTGAGTGCAAGGCTAACTGGTTTTAATCAGGAGTCAAAACCTATTTGCAGATCATCTTCTAGAGTTCTAACACCAAGGTTTCATGAAATGGAGGAAAAATTTAGTAATCTTGCTACTCAGGATTTATTGGGGTCCTTGGAAATTCAAACACCTGGAGGTATCAGGCAGATTCAAAGTACGTGTGTGAATATTAGTCACCATAACTATATTAATAGGTAGAAATTAAATCAGAATTTAAATCATCTGCACAAGCTAAGTCTTTAAGATCTATATTTCCTCAAATTAAATGATTTATTAAAATTAATTTCTTTCTATTTTACTCATCCTGGGTACATGATACTCACCTTTTTCCTATGACTCACCTAGAACTTAATAGTGAATTAGTCCTCTCCAGCCCTGGGGAACTAGCAGATCATGACAGAAATGGCTAGAAGCAGCTAATCACTTACTGACTATAGGGCTCTTGGTCAACAGAACAGAGGAGAGCTGAGAGTGATGGTGCCTTCTTTCTGAGCAAGAGTAAAGAAAGTGATGTCTGTTAGGGAGCTCCATGGTGGCTAGTTTTATATCAACTTGACACAAGCTAGAGTCATCTGAAAGGAGGGAACCTCAGTTGAGAAAATGTTTCCATAAGATCCAGCTGCAAGGCATTTTCATAATTGGTTGATTGATGGAGGAGGACCCAGCACATTGTGGGTGGTGCAATCCCTGAGCTGGTAGTCCTGGCTTCTATAAGAAAGCAGGCTGAGCAAGCCGTGAGGAGCAAGCTTACAAGCAGCATCTCGCCACAGCCTCTACATCAGCTCCTGGCTCTAGGTTCCTGCCCTGCTTGAGTTCCTGTCCTAATCTCCTTTGATAATAAACAGTAATATGAAAGTGTAAGCCAAGTGAACCGTTTTCTCCTCAACTTGCCTATCTGGTCATGGTGTTTTTGCCCAGCAATAGAAACTGTAACTAAGACAAGGTTCTTGCTGGAACACTGACTTAGCCTCCATCTCACTATGTGATGCTCATATCTGCTTCTTCTGCTTGTCTGTGGCTCATGCTTAGGATAACAATGTTCTTGTCTCTGTTTTCAAGTCTCAGAGCAAGGCCTGTGAATATTCTGACATTCTTTTATGAAAATAACACATTATATCAAGATTATAAACATGGGGACTGTCAGTGTAATACTTATACTTCTGGTCTTTAGTGTCAGTCTAAGTCTATCTGTGCAGGAACCCTGGCTCTGCTGTTTATTGGTGGAGTGACTATGGCCATATACTTTACTGCCCTGGTTGGCTGCTGCTTCAAGAGCAGCATAGTGATGCTTTCTGTCTTATATGGCAGAGGAGAGAAAATATGAATATATGAAAAGCACTAGAGCAGCACCTATCACATAAGTATAAAACAGCTATATACCGACTTACTTAATCCTAATGCCTCTGTTCCATTTTAGAAATGTAAACTATATTGGGAGTCTACTGTGGGTAGTTGGTTGTAACATTTGTATTTTTAATGCCTCCCCCAAAGAATGCTGAAAAATTAATCCTCAGTGTAATACCAGTATTGGGAATTGGGGCCCGAGTACTGGTATTTAAATCCTTAGGGATCCATCCCCTATTAGTGGGTTTTTGCTGATTTTAAAAAGTATTTATTATTATTATTAAAATAGATTCTTATACCATATGTCCCAACCAAATTTTCCCCACCCTTTACTTCTCATAGCTCCCTCCTACCACCCCTCTCCCCTGGATCTACTCCCCCTGTGTCTCCCTTCTAAAAGGAACCAAGAGACAACAACCAAATATGACAAAATCAAACACAATAAGACAAGGCAAAGCCTTTACATCAAAGCAGGGCAAGGTAACCCAATAGAAGGAAAAGAGTATGACAGACAGGCAAAAGAGTCAGAGACATAGTTATTCCCACAATTAGGAGTCCCACAAAGACACCAAGCTAACAGCCACACCATAGTCTCAGGACCTGGTGCAGACCCCTGAAGGCTCTCGGCTCACCTCTTTATTCTCTGTGAACCCATATATGCACTGCTTACTTATTTAGAAGGCCATGTTATCCTGTTGTCTTCCATCCCCTCTCACTCCTACAGTCTTTCCATCCCCTTTCCAATGGGATTTCCCAAGCTCCAAGGGAAAAGACAACAGAGACCTCCAATTTACATTCTCTCTCTGCATAACTATGGCTATGGATCTCTGTATCCATTTCC
This sequence comes from Acomys percivali, assembly GCA_907169655.1. Taxonomy (NCBI): domain Eukaryota; kingdom Metazoa; phylum Chordata; class Mammalia; order Rodentia; family Muridae; genus Acomys; species Acomys percivali. The sequence goes on from OU015744.1 coordinate 143,342,069, forward strand.
ACCTGCTGCCAGAAGAAGCCTGTCTAATGATGACTGCACAAGGCACCAGTCTATGAGTATAGCAGAATATCATTATGAATCACTGATATTTTTAGACCAGTATTGTTTGGCTCTACCATAGGCCACTGGGAAATCCAGTATAGTTCTTGGAAATCCAAGCATGTAGGGCATGGGTCTCCTCCTGTGATGTAGGCCATAAGTTAGATCAGACATTGCTTGGTTACTCCAAGTTCTGCACTACGATTGCCCTAGCACATTTTGCAGGCAGGACAGACTGTAGGTCAAAGGTTTTATGGCTGGGTTGGTACCCACCGTTTTCTTTAGGTAGCCTACAGAATACCTTCTAGCACCAAAGAGATTAGAATGCAGGGGTGCTCAGAGGAAGGATAACAGGTCACCAAGAAGAGACTCGATACCCTATGAGCATATACAGGGGGAGGAAGTCCCCCTCAGTCACAAACATAGGGGAGGGGAGTAGGGGGAAGCAGGAAGGAGGGAGGAATAGGAGGATACAAGGGATAGGCTAACAATTGAGATGTAATATGAATAAATTAATTTAAAAAAGAATGCAGGGGTGAAGGCTTCCTGCAGGCACTAGCCTGCAATGAACTGTATGGATGCTGTCTTCAGCAATGGGTCTATGCCTGTCAGTTTGAAGAGAGCAACTCTCTGCCCTGGCATCATCCTGGGTTGTTTTGGGATCTACTGCTTTGGCCAACAACTTAATTGAATATAACCCAGTTCTACCACTGGGTTTATAGCCTTGCCTGGCTATAAAAGTTGGCCAGTTAAGACTCTGTATCTCCCATTACTAGGAGTCCCCACTAGGATCACCCTTATTGATTCCAGAAAGTTTCCACTGCACTATCCTTCCCATACTGTGCCCCTAGTGTCTCCCCATTCCAACCATCTCTCCCCACATTCTTCCTCCATCTCATCTTTCCCTAGCCTGATCCCTCCCACTCCCATCTACCTGCCCCAAGTCCACTCACAGTCTATTCTATTTTCCCTTCCCAGGGAGATGTACATGTTTCTTAACCTAACCTCTCTGGATCTGTGTATTGTGGCTTGATTACCATACACTTAACTGCTAATGTCCACTTATAAGTGAATACATACCATATTTGTCTTTCTGGGTCTGGTTACCTCACTCAGGATTGATTTCTTCTAGTTGCATGCATTTGCCTGTAAATTTTGTGATGTCATTTTTAAAAAGCAACTCAGTTAATATACTACATTAAAAATCTATTGTTTAGTTAGGGGAAATCTAGGTTGTTTCTAGTTTCTGGCTATTATTAATAACACTGCAATGGATATAGTTGAGCAGTGGACCTCCAGCAGTTATTTTATTGTTCAGAAGTGCTTAAGCTATCCTGGTCTTTTGTGTTGCTATATGAAGGTGAAAATTGTTCTTTTAATGTCTGTAAAGAATTATGTTGGAAATTTGATGGGAATTGAATTGAAGCTGTAGGGTGCTTTTGGTAAGATGTCCATATACTATGTTAATCCTACCTATTTATGAGAATATGAATTTTTTTCATCTTCTGATATTTTTTCAATTTCCTTTTTTTAAAGGATGCACAATTTTATCATACAAGTCTCTTACTTGCTTGGTTAGAGTTACCTGCAAGATATTTTATATCATTTAAGGCTATTGTGAAAGATGTTTTCTTGATTTTTTTCTCCATCTATTTGCCTTTTGTGTATAGGAAGGGTATTGATTGTGTGTGTGTGTGTGGGGGGGGGTCTGTTAATCTATATCCAAGCACTATGCTGGAAGTATTTATCAGCCATAGGAATTCTTGGTGGGATTTTAGGGTCACTTATGTATACTATCACATCATTTGCAAATAATGATACTTTGATTTCTTCCTTTCCAATCTGTATCTCCTTAATCTCCTTCAGTTATATTATTGCTCTAGCTAAAACTCCAAGTACTATCCTGAATATATATGGAAAGAGTGGACAGCCTTGTCTTGTACTCCAGTTTAGTGGAATTCCTTTGAGTTTCTCTCCATTTAATTTGATGTTGGCTACAGTCTTGCCTTTATTATGTTTGGGTATGTCCTTTGTATCCCTAATATCTCCAGGACTTTTTATCATGAAAGAGTGTTGGATATTGTCAAAGGCCTTTTCTGCGTCTAATGTGATAATCATGTGTTTTTTCTTCTTTCAGTTTATTTATATGGTGGGTTACATTTACCGATTTTCATATATTGAACCATGAGTGCATTTCTGGGATGAAGCTTACTTGATCATGGTGGATGATGTTTTTAATACGCTTTTTGATTGAGTTTGAATATGTGGTCACTTTTGGAGAAAGTTCCATGAAGTGTTGAGAGAGGATATATTCTTTTGTGTTTGGGTGAAATGTTCTGTAAATATCTTTTACATCCATTTATCTATTATATCTAGCATTTATTTGTTTAGTTTTTGTTTGGATGACCTGTCCATTGGTGAGAGTGGGGTATTGAAGTATTCCACTATCAATGTGTGAGGATCAATATGTGATTTATGCTGTAGTCATGTTTTTTTTAATTTTTTATTTTAATAAAAGTTGGTTCCCTTGTGTTTGGGGCATAGATGTTAAGAACTGAAATGTCATCTTGGTGGATGTTTCTTTTGATGAGTATGTAGTGTATTTCTCCATGCCTTTTAATTAGTTTTGGTTTGAAGCCTAATTTGTTAGATATTAAAATGGCTATACCAGCTTGCTTCTTAGATTCATTTGCTTGAGATATCTTTTTTCAAACTTTTTACCCTAATATAGTGTCTATGGATGTAACAGAAGGACAGATCTTTTAGTCTGTGGCCATTAAAATTGAGAGATATCAATGAACAATGCATATTGATTCCTGGCTTTTTGTTGTTGTTGTTGGTAATGATGGTGGTGTGTGCTTCCCTTCTTTTGGTTTTTCTAGTGTCAAATTATTTGTTTCCTGTTTCCTTGGGTGTTGTTTGATCCTTAGGTTGTAGTTTTCCTTGCAGCATCTTCTATAGGGCTGGTTTGTAGATAGATATTGTTTAAATTTGACTTTGTCATAGAATATCTTATTTTCTTCATTTATGGTGATTGAGATTTTTACAGGGTATAGTAGTCTGGAGTCAGAAGAATATCTGTCCAGGTCCTTCTGGCTTTTGGAGTATCCACTGAGAAGTCAGGTGTAATTCTAATAGGTCTGTCTTTATATGTTACTTCACCTTCTTTTCCTTGTAGCTTTAAATATTCTTTTTTCTTCTGTATATTTAGTGCTTTGATTATTATGCATGGAGGGCACTTTGTATTCTGATACAGTATACTTGGTGTTCTGTAGTAATCTTGTACCTTTATAGGCATCTCCTTCTTTAGGTTAGGAAATTTTTCTTCTATGATTTTGTTGAAAGTATTTTCTGAGCCTTGAGTTGGGAATTCTTTTTTCTCTATTCCTATTATTCTCAGATTTGGTCTTTTCATAGTGGTCTACATTTCCTGGATGTATTTTTTCAGAATATTTTTAGATTTAACATTTTCTTTAACTGATGTGTATCTATTTTTTTCTATTGTATTTTCAGTGCCTGAGATTCTCTCTTTCATCTCTTGAATTCTGTTGGTGAAGCTTGACTCTGTAGTTCTTTTTCAAATTCCTAATTTTTTCTCTTCTAGAATTCCCATAGTTTGTGGTTTCTTTATTGATTCTGTTCTCATTTTCAGGTCTTGAACAGTTTGATTAATTTCCTTCAACTGTTTGTTATTTGTTGGCTTTCCTTGAGGGGTTTATTCATTTCCTCTTTAAGAACCTCTATCATCTTCATATAATTGATTTTAAGATCTTATACAGGTGTTTTTGTTTTGCTTTGTTTTGTTTTAAAGTTGTCTCTCACGACTGTGGAGAGATTGAGGAAGCTACTAGAATCGTTCTTTTGGGAGACTAGTGTCGTGGCCTAGTCTACTGGTAGAGGGGAGCATAAGTTCAATATGCATTTTAAACATTACAGTGGGGAATGGAGAACCAAAGAATGTGGAACTTTGAAGGGCGATGCAAATTTCCAAAAGTGTTGTGCTGATAATATTTTCTAACTGAAGGTTCTTCTTCCCAGATGACTCAAAGTGTGTCAAGCTGACTAAATATTAGCCAATATGCTCACTTGTGACTATGCCCCCTCATAGACAGAAAGTTCTTCCTCTTTGCAAAGCAAATTGAAAGTTTGGAAGATACCAGGCCTCTAGAAGCTGAGGATGCAACTTCTGATGGTTGAGCTCTGTCTTTGTCTTTCCTGCTGAGGAAAATGTAGCCAGGGAAGAGTCATTTTCCCTGTTTGTATAAGTGGCAAGGAGGATATGGTCCTTGGTGCTGTTCTTCAAGTGTCAGGCTAGTCTGTCTTCCTCTTGTGACTGCTTCTTCTATAGTCTCCAACAGTTCTTAATAGAAAGGGACACAAAAGAAAGTCTATGTAGCTTTCAACTCTAAAATTTACATTTTTGGAGAAATTCAACGACGCAGTTTCATGCTGAAGTGGATCTATGAAGTAGTGTGGTGATGCTTATTGATTGATATTGTTTATAGGAGCTGGAGTAGAGAGAGAAGCTCACCAAGAAGCTAAGGTGTCATTTTCTGAAGGAACAGAGGGGTTCAGCCTTCTTGGAAAAGACTGTCCCTAGGCTCGTTCATTCCAGTTACTTTATGTGATAATTACATAAGGTTTATTGGGACTGGGGAAGTTTAAACTACAAAATTATCTTGCCCTTGCTGCCCAAGATGACAGATAAGCCTCACAGCTCAGTCCTTCTCTACCATGGCTAGCCATAATCAAAAGTAAGAACTCCAAGTTTGCCAGGAGTATTTTAGGACCAAGATTTGTGCAGCTACAAGCTCTTACCTAGCACCAAGTGCAGACTTTCCAGGAAGACAACATATCTTCAAGATTCAAAGAGCATCATAACAATTTCTCAGACTAACTAATTAACCCAAACATTGCAAAGGCTTTGCTGAAACATTTCATTTGAAAACAGACACAAAAGCTTTACTGTACATATCACTACATATGTACATATCTTGCTCTCTTTTAGAGCAAATTTGTTAGAGATAACTATTATGCTGGAGATTATGGAGTTGTAAGGTAAATATGGCCTTTTGTCTATCTAGTTGTCTAGTAATTTATGCAAATAAGTCAGCAAACATTTCAAAGCCAGAGTTATCACAATAAAGAGAATTATAAAAGTCACAAGAGCGGCCGGGCGGTGGTGGTGCACGCCTTTAATCCCAGCACTTGGGAGGCAGAGGCAGGTGGATCGCTGTGAGTTCGAGGCCAGCCTGGTCTACAAAGCGAGTCCAGGACAGCCAAGGCTACATAGAGAGACCCTGTCTCAAAAAAAAACAAACAAAACAAAACAAAACAAAACAAAAGTCACAAGAGCAAGAAACTTAACAAAATGATTCATAGGACTAAATGAAGCTACAACATCTGCAAGATGCTCTACAACATGCATCTCTCTTACATCAAGCAGCTTCTTTGAAAATGTTTCTGTAATTTCTTGCTGCAGACCATAAATCATTTGAGAAGAATTAGGATGACCCACCAAATGCATTTTAACCTTTCCCAATCATATTTGCTGTCGTCAAATCTTAAAGGCATAATACAATAAGAAGTAATATTCCAACCACATTTCAATTCTATTTGTTCTCTCAATAATTCTAATTGATCTCCAATGAGTATTCCTGCTTATCTCAATTCAGCTATGTCATTGACTATTTCCCTATTTACCTTACTTTGTTGACTCTAAAGTTCATGAAAATGCATATACCGGTCTTTAACAAATTCAACAGTTTCAACTTCTTTGTGAAGAGCAACTCCAGCTGTGATAGCAATAACAGTTAATGTGAATATTCCCAGAACCACAGCAATTATCAGTCCCACCATCCATTGAGTTCTTCTTAATATTTTTCCACCAAGCGTCTGCAGTAGCCTCATCACAGGTGAATCTCACCATATCCTCACTGGTATCCAGACTTGCTCTGAGAATATATAAACTTTTAAAAGTGACATTAAGGAGACATTAGCATTGACACAGATGAAGAGTACAGCATGGACATGTGATGCTGTAATTATTACGGGGCCATTGCACAGGTCCTTTTAGTAACAAGTGCTATTCACAATACACTTCTGTATCAAAGAGGAGGCCTTAAGGACCCAGTGATTAGGAAGAACTTTTGTTTAGTCATATGCATGCAACAGAGTTAGCAGGGCTTCAAAACTAGGACTTAGAGATAATGATACTCAGTATAGAAGTTCTTCATACTGATCCCTGCCCAATGATTTCACTCAGAATTTTTGCATCATTTTGAAGTAGAGCATTTAAAGTGTGTTAGTTGCCCACAACTGCCATGAACAGAATAGCATCGACTAGAGGCTTACATAGCAGCTATTCATCCTCTAACAATTACAGAAGTCCAAGGGGCTATCAGGCTTGGTCTCTTCTGGAGTCTCTCTCCTTGGCTTGTGGGTGTCTGTGCTCTTGCTTTCATGGTCATCCCTCTATAAACTGAAGCTTCTCGTGTCTGAAATGACTCTGGTCATATTGAGCTAACATATTCCTTATTCTAACAGCTTGTTTTGAGTTAATAATATCTTTAAAAGGCAGTCACATTCTGAACTACAAAGTATGGAGCTTTGACATAGGCATTCAGTAAGGAAGGCAGAATACATCCCATAATAGAGATATATGTATTACCTTTCGACAAATCCTGACTTGGACATCACTATCACTACTGAATGGATGCTCTGTAAACAGAACTGGTTGTGGGATTTCATCACCTTTTGATTTTCTTCACCATGAAGTGATTCCACCCAACCCCACTTTGGTCTTCATCATATTTTTTGCCTCTATATCCTCTACCAGCCTAGAGAGTCAGAAGTATGTGGTCCAGACTCTGCTCAGGAGTGTGTCCTGACATGAGTCCCTTGTGGGCCTGGGTTTTTATATGTAGAGAAGAAGGAAATAGGATGTTATGTCTTGTACTTATTTTTTTTTAATACAAATAAGTCTATAATTTCATTGGCTTGCCTTTGCTGGATTTTTGTTTTTCTCCTTACATTTTAGTTTGGTACCATTATTTAACTTAATGATTCTATCCAAACTCAAGGATTTTTTTGTGAAAATTGTATGGAATTGTTAACAAAAACATCTGAAATCTCTATGGTAGCATGCAGACAAGGGCACAGTATGCTATGTTGTTCATCATGATGATAGCGAACACTTATTGGGGTTCCCAGGTATTGTTCTTTCAGTGGAAGATGCCTACAATGGATCTGGCAAATGGCAAACATGAAGAACCAACAGGAAACTGATGTAAAACTGAGGAAGAACAAGCCAGAGATGAATCTTATTACCTTGGTGCCAGTGGCAAGAGTTAAAAGTGGACCTCCAACTTGGCTTCTTAGGCTACTTGTAGACCTACCTGGTGTATGAGTGATGCCTATAACATTTGGTATCGAGTACTAAGAGAGCTTTTTCCCACATGGGAAGTGAACACCCATGGTGATTCATTTATCCATTGGAGTAGTTGAATTGTTCATCTGTGACATATTTATTTTGAGCCTCCTGTTTTAGGTAAGAACCAGGTAACTAGACAGGAGCTGACATCTGGGGAGGCAATGTTAAGTACAGGAGGAAAGGTCACAGCTCTGAGATACACAGAGATACACAGAGAAGAAGACTGGATGACAACGCCATGGGCCTGTGACTGCTTCTTCGGGGACCTATGTGATGACATAGGTTCTTATGGAAACATCTCTTTAATCGGCAGCACATACTGCACAGAGGAGTATTCTTGCATCTGGGGTAAAACTCGACAACTATGTGGGTGTACAGTGCAGGGCTCAGGGCAGGAAGTGGGTAGGAGCTGGATATCCAGCTTATGCTACAGCTGGGAATTAAGAGGGACAGAACGTACTTATTGAAAATGGCAGCTGCCAGGCTCTCCGAATGCAAGCTCTGTGCCTGTTGTCAGCCTGAGGCTTCTTGATGATGAGAAGTTGTAGAGACGACTGTTTTATGGCTCCATTCCAAAATGGGGAGTTTGCAACAACTGACTAGAAAATGGGGTCACTTATGGAACTGCCTTAAATCATAGAAATTGCCTACACAGTCATGGAGAGCTATTGTGGCACATTACTCTGAATGTTCTATCAAAGGCTTCTAAGCTTTAAAGGGCAAGCCTGTGCACCAAAACAAAAGCTATAAAAAGAGAAATCTGTGGAAAGGGAGAAATGGAATGTCTGAGTAAACAAGAATTTGGGAGTTTAAAATCATACAGCACACCCATTTTGGATGATGTTTTCAGTTGCTCAAGCTTGTTGGATACAAATAAATGTCCATATAATTACTCTTTAGCTTAGTAATTGCATGCTTATTCATGCCCCATGGATTGATTAGTAAGTATACTTGGAATTCCTAGGGAAAAATGAGACTGAGTCAAGTGGCTTCTGTCAGACCTAACTGAACATGGTGGAGCATGATGGTCTGTGGAATGGCTCTGCTGGTATTCTCAGTATGGTTGTTTGCAAAGGCTGGGAGTTGGTAATAAGCAGATTTGGGAAAACTGAGAAAAACTGAGCTATTGCAATTTAGGGGAGTTCTCTAAAGAGTCATGTGGTATTCTTTCACTCTCCCCAGAGTAATTCAGACAGACATTTCTCAGAAAGAAAAGTTGAGTTGTACTTGGTGCTACTTATAAGATATGGCCAGAGTTTCTATCATTACTAGCTCCTGGGTTCCTTTGCTATTTATTAATTAAATGAAAATATAGGAAAGGAGTCGGGGCAAAGTAAAATGTTATTTATAAGAGGCACAGACTCCTCCAGCAGAAAAGCCTCAAAGCTGAGACCACTGACTCCAAGGCATCTGGGTTTTTATTTGGTATTAGGTACCCACTTGTTGACTGTCCTCTTCTTTTATGTTGTCCCTAAGGGCCTTACCCCTCTGGCACAAGGATGGAGTTTCCTGTCTCAGCTTATTTGTGGCATGCTGATAGGGTCTTCCATATTGGAGGACAAGTACAGAAATGACTTCTGGTTAGTTAAGGATTTTTGTTGTTGTTGTTGTTATGTTTGGTTTTTTTTAATGCATCAGAGTGGACCCCCACCTCAGTTTTTGGTGTCATAACAACTGGGACAGAGAAATTGTATCAGAAAAGTGGAAATGGAAATTCAGTACTCCTCCCATCGAGGGGCAGTTACCTCTCTGGATACTTAGGGATGAGAAGGGGAATCTTCAAAAGGGGCTCCTAGTCAGGTGGCAGAGAGGGGTGAAAGGGGAGGCAGAACCAGGGGACGCTGATAGAAGTTAGTCAGGAAGTTGCTTGAGGGTTCTGTGTGAAGTGCTAGCTGCGTCTTCATATTCTGTTCTGTTGGATACAGACTTCATAAGAAGTTTAGGAAGCATGGGCCCCAAACTAGCAGGGCAGAACAGTTAGCTCAGATCTCTATAAGGAGAGAAAGTCTTGTAGACAGTCAAGATGCTAGGCCTATATGTATTGCAGTGGCCTGAGAAGTGGCTATGAAATTACTTATCTGAGATAGATTGCTCTCTGAACAATAGTCTTAGACCCTCAACTGGCTTTCAGAAGTACCTTTGAGTCCCATGATCTTTCTTGGGCTTAAGGCTGGCATGCTGCATCTAGAATTCTAATCCTATTATCTAGACTTGAAAGGAATCCCAGGGCATGAAAGAGGGGAGATTAGGCAACTCTCTAGAGCAGTGTTTCTCAACCTTCCTGATGCTGTGACCCTTTAGTGAGGTCCTTATGAATTTTGCTACTGTTATGAATCATACTGTAAATGCTTGTGTTTTCTGATGGCCTTTAGGGGTATACAAGCCACGGGCTGAGAAACACTGCTCTAGAGGGACCTTTTCCGAACTCCTTCTGATAGGATCTATTGGAACTTAACTGCCTGGTTATATGAGTAAGCAAAAGATTGGCTCACGAAGAATGATGTTTCCATATTAAGAGATTATTTATCTTTGATTATTCCTTCCATGAACGTGGAAAAATTTTCTCCTTTCTTTTTTTATCAAATTTGATTGATGACCAGGTACTCAGGGCTCATGTGAGCCCACGAAGAACCGGGCCTCCTAACAGCATGTCTTATAGCTCTTAGGACCTGCATGATCTTGCGCAGTAAGCATGAAAATCCCATTCCTTTTAGTCTCTTGTTATTTAAAGCAGAAAATGGGAAATAGTAGTTTATCTCACCCTCACTTTATGGGACTCTTCCAGGGTCTACTTTTTCAAAATGCAGAACACTATAATTCTTTTGTGAGAAACAAAGAAAGTCCAAATCAATTTGGAAATATTTTGTCTCTGAATTAGAAGACTTCAAATTTAAGATCAGGGTTATTTGATTGGTCAATAAATAGGCAGCATCTTTTCAAATGTTTTTCTACTACTATGGTAAACTCTATGATCAAAAGGAACTTGGGGAGAAAAAAGTTCATTTTATTTTATGGCTTACATAAAATAAGAAAAATCAGGGTAAGAACACATGGAAGGAATCTAGAGGCAGGAAAGGATGAAGAGGCCATGGAGGAATGATGCTTAAGAGCTTGCTCTGCTCACCCTTTCCTGATTTCTCTTACACTGCCCAAGACTGCCTGCCCAGGGATGCCACCACTCAGAATGGGCTGGTCCCTCTGATATCAATCATTAATTAAGAAAACATTTTCTAGGCAGTATAACCTGCTAATGCACATGACACTTGTTGTCAAACAACTGTAAAATACACTTAATAACTTTCAAAAAGCAATTGTTATTCTGAGGGTCAAATAAGACAGTATCTGTAGAATGCTGAATGGGGTGTTTGGCGTTTGACAATTGATCAACAACTCTTGACAGTTACTATGTTTTTCTGATTATCCTTGTACACCAAGGATTAATAAAAGTTATTTTTCTCATGAGTATTTTTTCTCTAGAATATTGTTTGTCTATTAAGAAATTATAAAACATTGCTTTTAGAAAAAGGGAGAACACAAGAGGTACTATGATCCGGGCAGTGTTGAAACAGGTAAGAGAATTGACAGGCTGCTCTCTGCCTCCAGGGAAGACAGAGCTGTCTTTTCAGGGACCTGTGTTATGTTGGTGCCCTGATAGTGCCCTGTTTCTTATTATTCATGTGAATCTCTCCTCTAGCCAGCCTTGACATTTACGTGTCAGATCCTACTGCAGAAACCACAGTGTAGTCTAGGATTGTGACCCATGGATGTGGGGAAGTGAGATCACATGGTTCAGACCAAAACAAGGAGAGCCCAAGGGCGTCTAAACCCCTATGCTGTTGGCCACCATATCAGAGCTGGCTACCCTGACGGGGTTTACTGAAATAACTTTGTTTTCTTCTTCCTTCTGAAGAAGGCTTCCTTAGTGTTTCTTAGCAGTTTATTCACACAAGGCTATTTCAGTTCCAATTCTCTGCCTCCTCTGCTCTAGCCCCTAAAGTTGCAATAAATACAGAAGTGAGTAACTGTGGGTAGAAAATATGGCCCCTGTGCCCATCCTGCCTGTCTCCAGTAGTCTTTAGGTTCTGTATTCTATCGACAGTCTGATATGTGTTGAACTAGAAATCTTTGGTTTTCAACTGCTACAAACTGCACTCACCGACTTATTTCTCAGAACAGCCTCTCTGGGGTTGTCACTTAGCAGGCAAGGGGAACTTGCTTTAAAAGACGTTTACACTCAGATGCTGCAGAGGTGTCAATTTTAGAAGTAGTAACACTTTGACATATTATCTAGGCTCTTCTGGCTTGATTCCAGGAGGAGTCCTCAAAAATCAGTGGGGAAAAAAGTGCCCTTGTTTTATGTTATTTTATAGGAGAGATGTTGAAAAGTGTCTTGGATGTTGAGGACCTGGAGTCTGGCATCTGCATATGAAGTTGTGGGCATTGTAAGCAGAAAGGCAGTGGACCATCAATTTTTTGATGTTTACTCCAGATTTCACAGAGACTGCTAACTGTAAATTGGTCTCTGAGTTTGAATTTTGAACTCTGGTTTGAAGATCATATTAGTGAGCTGAGGGCAAGGCTTGGTTTGTAAACAACTTCCATTTACATTAGCTGCTCATCAGTGATGGCCTAGATAAAGAAAATGCTTCTGGGAATGTGTTCTTGGTAATGTTCTTGGATGGGGTTGTGAAAGTAATATGCATTTTTTATATATAGTCATGTGGGCATATACATTATAAAATACTTATGTTTAGATATGTGTTAAAGGCTTGGTTGCCTGCTTCTCAAACTGTTTAAAGGTAGTATAATTATAAAGAGGTGAGATTAGCAGGAGGATGCTAGGTCACTGGTGGTATGCTCTTAGAAAAGATATCATCCCTCCTCTCCAGCCCCTCCCTCCCAACATCGCTGTGTCAATCTGACAATCAGGAGAAATGCTGGCCAAACTTAGTCTTTAAATGGCAACTTGTTAGAAATGACAAAGTGTGTCACATCCTAGTTGCTTCTGCATGGCTTGCTGCAGATGTTATTTTCTATGTTCCCCACTTACCCCCCATCCTCTCACATAGCAACCAAGGCCACTTCTACAAGCAAATTGTAGAAAACATACCTTTGCTAAGCTACCCAGTGTGTTTACTGCAGTGTGTAAACTGTGCCAGTGTATTTCCTTTCAACACGTGGCAGCATTAAAAGGAAAAGGAAGAATTTGCTTGTCATCACTTACAGGGAACAACTTCAGCCTGCCAGTGACAGCACAGTTCCTAGGCTGAGTCACTTTCTGTTGTCCCTAGCTCTGAAGGAGAATACAGCTATATTAGTCAGATTTCCATCACTATGTCAAAATACTTGAGAAAATCAACTTAAAAGGAAGAAAGATTTATTTTGACGCAGAGTTTCAGATATTTTAGCTGATGGCTGGCTGGCCATGTTGTTTTGTGCCTGTATAAATACAAGTCATATCATAATGGAAGTGCTTGCCAAGGAGAATGGGGAGGAGTCCCAATGTATTTCCTAAGGCATACCACCCGTGATGTAGCTTCCTTCTATGACTTCCATCTCCTTGTGATTCTACTCCCTCCAAACAGTTTGAGAGGCAAACAGCCAAGCCTTTAACCTGAGTACATTGTATATTATGTCATCTGCAGTTGCTTTTAAAACATTTTGGGCCAGGGATAGAGGTGTGTGGGGCGAAGAAGCAAAGAAGCAGGAGGATCAGAAGGTCAAGGTCAACCTGAGATACAGAGCAAATTAGAGACCAGGAACAACAACAACAACAACAACAACAACAACAACAACTACAACACCATGAAGGAAGAAACTGACCTTTGCAAAGTTGACTCTGGCAAGAAATTCAAACTCGAATGACAAAATGGAAAGAAGTGGGGTCACAGCAAAGGCAAACAGTTTTGCCTGGTAGCTATAAGCTGCCTAATGCCCTAGCAGGCAGGCAGGCAGGCAGGACCAATGCAAACACTAGCACCTGATCATTCAGTTTGGCCAGTGCCATTCACACATTAATTTCAAATGTCTTTGTAAAGAATTAAGTACGCTTCTTAAGAACAGTGCTTGTTCTTAAGGAGAAAAATGAATTCCACATACTTGGACATGTCAGTTTATAAGATCGTAGCTGTGAACAGCACAAATAAAAATGGTTCCCACTTTTCATCTGCCCAGACTTTTGACAAGTTGACATTCAATTTTATGCTTATAAATATTTTTGAAATATTCCTATTTTCATTTAATTCTTTGAGAGTTTTATATAATATATTCATCCCTTCTCCCAGCTCCTGCCAGTTCTACCACCATTTCCTTCCAATAGACTTTAAAAAAAAGTCCATCAAGGCTGATTTGTGCTGCCTATCTACTCTTGGGTATATGGCCATCTACGGGGGTGTGATCAACCTACAAGGGGGTCACATCCTTAAAGAAAACTGACTCACCTGCTCTCAGCAGCTAGCAGTTGCCAATAGCTCCTCAGTTATGGGTGGAATTGTGCGATTTTGAATAAGAATGCCCCCCACAGTCTCATATATTTGACTACTGGGTACCCAGTTGGTAGACTGTTTAGGAAGGATTAGAAGGTATGGCCTTGTTGGAAGAGATACATCACTGGGGTGGACTTTGAGTTTTCAAAAGTCTATGGGATTACCAGTTAGCTTCTCTCTCTCTCTCTCTCTCTCTCTCTCTCTCTCTCTCTCTCTCTCTCTCTCTCTCGTATTAGTGCTTCAAAATGTAAACTCAGCTACTGTTCCAGTGCCATGCCTGTTTGTTTGCTGTCATGTTGCCTGCTATGGTCTCATATTCACTATGAGTGCACAGCTGCCCTGCTGTGTCCAGAAGACACTGTTCACTTGCCATCCATTGCTCTTACAATCTATTTCCTCTTCTGTGATGGTCCCTGAACTTTGGGAGAAGGGATGTGATAGCTGTCCCCTTTAGAGCTAAGCACTCTGCAGTCTCTTAGTCCCTGTACCTTTACTGGTGCTGGTCTGTGCTAACTGTCATCTACTGAATAGAAGCTTCTCTGATGAGGGTTGGGAGATAGACTCATCTATGGATATAATGATAAATCATTAGGAATTCATATAATACTATGTCCCTTTAGCAGAGTAATGCTAGTAGGTTAGTAGGTTCTGCCCTGTGACCTGTCAACTGTTTAGCCACACGTTCTTGTCTCTAATCACTGTTCCAGGTAGAGATTTCATCTTGTGGAGAAAGCTGACTTAAATGCTATCAGAAAGTGATTGGTTACTCCCACAATGTTGAAGTCCTTACTGTACCCATGGGCAAACATTGGTAGGTTGGTCATTATTGGAGTTTACAGGGTCCACAACTGGGTAAAACTGATTATTATTTTCTCTTCTGTTAGTAGGCATAGCACTTTCCAGGACTATGAAAGCTAACAAACAGGGATGAAGCTTCCAGGTCAATATCAGCTTTATTTAGTCATGCTCCATGACTCAAGTATGTGGTATCTTCAGCAATAGGGTTTTACTGTCAAGTTCTAGAGGTCAGAGAAGAGTATTGGTAAGATGTTTTAATGTATGGGGGGGTGTCTATGGGATCTTCCTGGCCTACAACTCTAAAAAAGAAATAAAGCTGGATATCATCATCAAAAGAAACTAAACAAGGAATTAGATAGTACACTATTTAATGATAGTTTGGCCTAGGAAGAAAAATGAAAAAAATTAAAAAGTGAATGAATACAAGAAGAACATTATGATGGGCAGATCTGGGCCCAGGGGTCCTACTCAAACTATGGCACCAGCCAAGGACAATACATACAGTAAACTTCGAACCCCTACCCAGATCTAGCCAATGGACAAGACATTCTCCATAGTTGAGTGGAGAGTGGGGTATGACTTTCACACAAACTCTGGTGCCCCATATTTGACCACGTCTCCTGGATGGGGAGGCCTGGTGGCACTCAGAGGAAGGATAGCAGTCTACCAAGAAGAGACTTGATACCCTATGATCATATACCGGGGGAGGAGGTCCCCCTCAGTCACAGTCATGGGTGGGGGGGAATAAGGGAAAATGGGAGGGAGGGAGGAATGGGAGGATACAAGGGATGGGATAACAATTGAGATGTAATATGAATAAATTAATAAAATATATTTTTTAAAAAGAAAAGCAATAAAAAGTGAATGAAAATAAAAATACAACATGCCAAAATCCACAGGACACAATGAAGGCATCCCTAAGAGAAAATTTATAGCAGTATGTCTTATATGAAAACTTTAGATAGATCACAAATCAAGAACTTAATCATATACCCAAAAATTTTAGAAAAATTAATATCCTAAACAAGTAGATTGGAAGATATAATAAAAAACAGGGCTGAAATGATTGAAATAGAAACAACAACAAAATGAATATAAGCAATCAGTGAAACTAAAAGAGTTGCTTCTTTGAAAAGATTAACTATATTGACAACCCTTTATCCAAATTAACTGAAAATGAGAGGGTCCAAATTAATAAATTACAGATGAAATGGGAGATATTACCACATACTCTGAGGAAATTCAGAAAATAATAATGATATACTTTAAATATTCATATTCCATAAACAGAAAATATTAAAAATGAATGTATTTCTATGTAGATATAAGCTACCAGAATTAAATGAAGATACAGTAAATAAATAGACATAATATCCAAAAGATAGATGCAATAATTAAAAATCCTTCAACTAAAACAAAAACCAAAAAGCAAGAGATAGATTCATCCCAGAGTTTTACCAGACCTTCAAAGAACATTATTCCTCCTCAAATTATTCAGTACAATTGAAACACTTTTACACTGATAGATAGGATAAAGTGTACACGTTTTGATTTGTTCATTGATTCTAATATCTTTAGAAAGTATGAGTTAAGTTTTAGTTTGCATTTTTAATCTGTTTTTAAATTTTAACTTTATTCCCTTTGGTTACTGCCAGAGTCATGGACAAGAATGTTACATAGAAGAGTCATCAAAGAACAAACTAAGGTCATTCACAAATTGGCATTATGATGAAGGCGAGTGTGGTACTCACTAGTAACAGAAAGCCCAGTCTATCTTCCAGTCATCACTTCCCATAACTTGTCTCTATCTGGTGAGTAGATCACCTAGCACATTGTTCATGAAAGGATCGTCCATACCCACTCCCAGAAGTTAGCTAATTTATTAGTGAATCTTCAACTGAACATGCTTTGAACCAGATTCTAAATGTATAACTACATAAAACTCTGTGTGTGTGTGTGTGTGTGTATATATATATATATATATATATATATATATATATATATATATATATATATCCTTTTTTTTTTGAAACTGACTTCTTCTGAATTTGAACTCATCACCCTCATCTAGAACTGCGGATTAAAGAACAGGTACAAACTATTCTAACTAACTAATGTGAGGTCAGGTTTTTTTTTTTTCAATCCTGAATTTTTGTCTCTAAAGATATGAAGTCCATAAATGGGCTTCTTGGCTTGTTTGCCGATGACACTTGTGTACATAAGTTCCAGTATTTTTTCTAAACCCGAATAAACTTACTTGTTTATTATCAGCAAGAAAATTCTTGCCCTATGACTATATCATGTCTCAATAGATACTCCAAAGAAAGAAACTCGGACACTTGGGAACATATTAAATGCAGGAAAAGAATGCCCAGAGCTCCCTGCAGCAGCCCTTTGACATTATCACTGTTGTGAAATTCTTAGGGCCCAGTGTTTAAGTAAACTCAGGGCTGCAGGCCTCAGTGCTCTTAAGTAAGTCATTCAACCTTCAAGGAAGACTAGGCAGATGGTGGTGGAGAAGAGCAGACACTGAACTTCTGACACCAGAGAAGTAACCTCAAACTGGCTAGAGGGACTCTTGTGACCCCCACGTGGTAAATTACTATGATACTAAAGTGATTGGAGTGAGTCATGCAAGTCTCCCTAGCCCTCAATTTCTTTCTCTCAAATGAGACATTTGAGCAAGATCCCATCTGGTCCCAGTAATGCCCTTTAGATGACCTTCAGTCAGTTGGACATTGGGCTGCAGTGGTGCAGTTATATCTTGGGAGTTGCGGATTCTTGTTTTAAGATGGCTAATTGGTATCCTTCATATTGTCCCACTGAAGTTCAGACACAAGTAAAATGTGTAGCTTTGAAACTTCCCTCTGGGATTTGCCTCCTTGAGGCCACACTTTCTTATGTATTAGACTGAGTCATGGTCGGATTTTCATGGTTTGTTTCAATTAGCAGGTGAGCTGCTTAGCAGTGAGGGAATGCCTCCCATTCCATATCCCTGTTGACGAGAAGCATCTAATGAAACAGACATCAGCTTGATGAATCAATCATATGTGACAAATCAGATGACCTACAAAATTATACATAACATAAAAAATCCAAATAGGTAGGAAGGATTGCCAAGGCAAGCTGCCTCATACTTGATCAACTACAGCTGCTTTCACAGAAGGTTTCATCTGCTTGTGGGACAAGGTTCCTTTGATGAGAAGGTCCTTTAGTTTAGGTCCCTTTCCATCAAATCATCACTGTGTCTGCTGCGTAGAAATTCAAACTGTGATGAGACCCCGCCTGAGAACCCAAATGAAACCTCAAGGTGGAGTTACATGTGTCACTGTTCTTTTACACACGGAGAAACTGAGGTTTGATGATGGTCAGTAAGTTGGCCAAGATGATGAAGAACTAGCTTTCAGATTTGTTTCTACAATATTCCTCAAGTCTGTTCTAATCTCTTCCATCAAAAAGTCAAGACTTAGATTCTAAGCCCAATTAGGATATATTGGAGAAAATAGGTGGATAATTAGTAGAGCAAGCCAGAGGCCCGATTCTTATTATTCACAGTATATAAAGTACAGGACTAGCTCAGGGAATCAAGTTGTTATTAATACAGAAATAGTGTCACTAAGATATATCTAAATTAAAGGCTGCAAACAAACCAAAAATCATAAACAAAAACACCAAACCAGTGAAACTGGATTAGTTAGAGTGAGGTTAGCTACCATGGTGGAGATCCACTTCCTTCTCTCATAGGAAAGTGAGTGTATGGTCCTCTGTGATGGCTATTCTTGACAGACCTTAGAGTCATCTAGGAGACATGAGTAAGTCCGCAAGGGCACTTTTAGGGAGGTTGAACAGGGATGGAATGATTCACCATGAATATGGGCTGCACCATTCCATGGGCAGAGGTTTGGGGCTGAATACAACAAAAGGATGGAGCTGAGCACCAGCCTTTATCAGAAGCTTCCTGACTGATGAAGTAGGTAAAATTGGACTACTGGAAGTAGAGACTGGCATTTAACTCTGCTATGCACTAAGTGTATAATTGTGGGAGTATGATTAGCTTCCCTGATCTCAAGTCTCCCATCAGTAAATCCATGGGTTTGCATGAAATGATGAAACCACACAGCCAGAGGGCCAGCATGCTGCTAGCATTCATGAGCTTGTGGCCATTATTTTATTTTTATTTTTATTTATTTATTTATTTATTTATTTATTTATTTATTTATTTATTTATTTATTCTTGTTACATCTCTATGGTTATCCCATCCCTTGTATCCTCCCATTCTCCCCTCCCTCCCATTTTCCCCTTATTCCCCTCCCCTATGACTGTTCCTCAGAGGGATTACCTCCCTCTGTATATGCTCATAGGGTATCAAGTCTCTTCTTGGTGACCTGCTGTCCTTCCTCTGAGTGCCACTAGGTTTCCCCCTCCAGGGGACATAGTCAAATGTGAGGCACCAGAGTACATGAGAAAGTCAAATCCCTCTCTCCACTCAAGTGTGGAGACTGTCCTGTCCATGGGCTAGATCAGGGTAGGGGTTTAAATTTTACCGCCTGTATTGTCCTTGGCTAGGGCCTTAGTTTGAGCGGGACCCCTTGACCCAAATCTGCCTATCATAATGTTCTACTTGTAGGTTTCTAGGACCCACTGGATCCTTCTACATTGCTATTCTCCCATTGTTCTCTCATCTAGAGTCCCAATAGGATGTCCTCCCCTCGGTCCCAGTTTCCTGGTAAGGGAAGGCTTTCGTGGGACATGCCCATTGGGCTAGTATGCAGATATAAGTGAGTATATACCATTTGAGTCTTTCTGCTTCTGGGTTAACTTACTCATTATGATCATCTCTAGCTCAATCCATTTATCCACAAATTTCGAGAATTCCTTGTTTTTAATAGCTCAGTAGTATTCCATAGTGTATATGTACCACAGTTTCTTTATCCATTCTTCTACTGAGGGACATTTAGGCTAGGCGCCATCTCAGTGCAGCCGCAGTTCACCTGCTGTGACACAGGCTGGGCGGAGCGCTCAGTCCCACTGAAGGCGCCACTCAGCGCAGCGCAGCCGTCGTTCACCTGCTGTGACGACGGCTGGGCGGAGAGCTCAGTCCCACTGGAGGCGCTAGCACACATCAACGAGCAGTTCTGCTCAAGACATTTGCTCTCCTCAGAGGGCAGTTTTGGGGCGCTGACGCAGGCTGAGGTCAGCACGCAGATTCAGAGAATTCTCAACAGAAGAATATTTTATTTTTATGTTCCAAGTTGTTTCTGATTCCATAACAGGTGGAGCAAGTGAGGCTCTAAATTCGTTTTTCTTTGTGGTAGATCAGAGAAAGGACGAATGGGAGGTGACAATGAGACCTCCTTCCCATGACACAGAGCAAATGGGAGGAGCATCCAGTGACTGGGGTAGTCCAGATCCCTCACACAGAGGCCTGAGGCTGAGATGGCTCGAAGAGGAAGAGACTTAGTTTGGGAAAAGTCAAGTAAGAGTAAAGACTTCTGCTATGGAAAAGGCCTATGAGAGACTGATGAGCAAAGGAAAACCCTGAGAACACAAAGTTAGCAGCCACAACAATGTGGCTTATTGGTTCTGTTCAGGTACGGACACCTCAGGGGAACGATAGATCCTGAGGTCCTGTGGTTTGCTCTGGGAGTGTGTTCAACACTGCACCAACTACACAGGCAGGTTCAAATCTTTAAATGGGAGGTTTAATTATTTTAAACTTGTAAAACAATAGCGTGAGTCCTTGACCAGGGTGTGGTGGAGCACACCTTTAATCCCAGCACTCGGGAGGCAGAGACAGGCAAATCTCTGTAAATTTGACGCTAGCTGGGTCTTGAAAAAAGCAAAAACAAGCAAACAAACAAAGAAAATAATCAAAATAAGGTAAATGAAGTAGTGAAAGAGCATTCTCTGCTCAAGGAGGCAGAGGCAGGCAGATTGCTGTGAGTTCAAGACCAGCCTGGTCTAAGCGAGTCCAGAACAGCTAAAGCTAACACAGAGAGACTCTGTTCCAAAAAAGCAAAAACAAACAAACAAACAAACAAATAAACAAAAAACAAAACAAAGTGTTGGACTGGCAATCTATCAACCTTGAAATATTTATTCAGTAAATGATTCTTCAAAGTAAAGGTGGGGCTGGGAAGTTGCCCAAGGGTGGACTGTCTAGCTTTCAGTCAACTGGGTTTGACTCTCTCAGCATTACTGAAAAAGAAAATAAATAAAAATATTTGAAGGTAGAAAAATTGAGGCTACTTTAGACAGACCGAGCCAACAGCCCCTCCTTTCAATGAAAAGGACGTAGGTTGGAGACAAGTGACACTAAGGAAGCATTTCAAATAAGAAATACATGAGCACAAAATACAATATTTTCCTCATTCTCAGTTGATGAAAAAGATAACTTTAATGTATTAATAAACTCATCCAGTGTATTGAATTATTCTAATAGAAGTATAAATAAAAAGAATGGCCACAATAGTGCAGGGCTGGCAAAGGTTGATGGAAACATTCTATTTGGTTATGGGGTAGCACAGTCCTTATGTTATTTGGTAATGGAAAGCAATTAGATTGACTAACTATATAAGGAGGCTTAAAGTGTTACCAAACACAGTTTACATAAAAGTGAAGATGAGTAAAAGTATATAAACCCCTAGTAGAAAGAAAACCAAAAGAATAAAAAAGGAAGTAATTGTTTTTTGTATGTTTTTCCATAAATCTAAAACTATTTTAAAACAAGCTTTTTAATAATGTTGCAGGGTTGTATATTGTTAAGTGCATGATGGTGATTATTAAATTTTGTTGGCTGGTAATTATTGATTGATACTATAGTATTATGATATCTATGTTTCATTTTCTATATTAAAATACAGCTTTTAATAATATTTAAAACATGGTAGAAATTTACAATCTTGAAACTGCTTAACCACATGCAACATGAAAGTAAAGACACTAATATTTTAAAGTTTGGAGAAATAGACAGTGTTTTTAAAAATTCTTTCATGTTGTAAGAGCAAAAATTGACTGCAGGCCTATATTAAATCTGGTGACTACTGGACACAAGAATGTCCTACAGACTCATGTTGATGGACACAGAATGTCCAATAGGTTCATGTCGAGCTGTGCTTTGTGTCAGAGAAGCCCGAGGGGCTGCAGAGGCTAGCCCAGCACAGGATGCAACTCTGGGACTTCACTTATTGAGCACCCTCCTACCACCAACCTTGGAGTGGTAGTCTGTTGATGGTGTCTAAGTAGAACTGCAGGAGGTAAATTTGAGACATTTCCTGGCTATTTGAAGAAGAGTCCAGAGTGGTTGGTCATGTCTGTCCTGTGTTCAAGTATGGGAACACAGAAGTACACACATGGGCATGTTAACCTTCATGCCAGAGGATTTGTCAGCATGACAGTAATGGGGAAAGAAAACTAGGGGAAACAGAGTCTGTTGAGGAAAGCCCCCGAGGAACCTGAAAGAGATTAAGCTGTAACGCAAGCTGCTGGGAGGGTTTGGCCTCAGTATAGTTTTCTTAAAGATCTGCCTTTTGTTATCTATATATGTGTGCAGGGAGGTACAGATGTGTGTTTGGGTAGCCACAGTGCCAACAGCATTGGATCCTCTGGGACTGGTGTTATATGAAGTTGTGAGCTATCCAAAGGGTGTTGGGAACTGAACTCAGGTACCATGAAAGAACCGGCTGCACTCCTAACTGCAAATCTGTCTTCCCAACGAGTTGATTTTAGCTGAGAAGTGTCCATTGGTCTGAGCCCATTGGGTGGAGATTCTGCTAAGAGTGGTATGGGCAGCAACAGCTGGGATGGCAGATGACCACAGTGTGATAGGAGAGTTTCCCCTTATTTTCTTTCCCATTATTGTCATACTGAAGAATTCTCTGGCATGAAGGTTAACATGCCCATATGTGTAATTGTGCGTTCCCATACTTGGGCACAAGACAGACATGGACAACCACTGTTTTAAATAACCAGGACAACGTCTCAAATCTACTTCCTCCAGGTTGCACTTAGCCACCACCAAAACACTGTTCCCCCACCAGTCTTTTCCAGCGTGATCACTTGTGAACTTCACAATCTACACAAATCTTTTGTATAAAAATCACAAATGTGGACTTTGTCCTATGCAATGTGTTCTTGCTTAGGTTTTTTTTTCTTAATCTCCTCAACCATAGCTTTAAGAAATGCTATCTGTTCCTCCAGAAGATCTTTTATTATACAGGATTGTTAATCAGGTAACTAATTTTATTCCTTCTCAAATCTCTGATGGGGTTGAAGACCAGCTAGTTTAATTTTTGCAATTATGCTTGGTTATTTAGGGGTTAAGATGTTTTTAGGCCTAGAGAGATGTTTTAAGTTAATAGAGATGAGATATTATAGATATTAATTGACATTCAGAATTTTAGACTCACCAAGATAGGTATGATGTTTTCTTCAAGGTTGCCAAATACAAATAGCCAAAACACTATGAATGTAACATTTACATAATTCCTGATTGTTTCATAGTTCTTCTTGCCATATCTAGTTTAATATATATCTTAATATGTATATTAATATATATTTAAATGTGTGTAATAATATAAATGTATATTATAAATAAGTTTTAAAAAGAAATGGTATCTTAAACATGTCACTGTAGTTTTTCTGAGCTTCATTTCTTTCTTTCAACAAAATCCTTGAATTGGTTTTGATCATCATATCTGCATTCTGACCTTGAGCTAGAGAGCTGCATAGCTTCCTACTCCTTTAATGGAAATCCTTACTCACATTCCTATGGGAAGGAGGCCCCTGAGTGTACAGATGCTCCCAAGGAAAGAATGAAGTGCCGGGGAAGTATTTGTCATTACTTAAAAATTACCTTCCTAGTTCCTGTTGATTGTGACCTGCCAGGTGAGCTTGCTTCTAACTTGAGCTGTAAATGGCTGCTTCAGTTTGGGAGAACATGAAGACCGGTCTCTTTGGGTTTATTGCCTAGGAAACACAAAATAAGTTTGCTTATCTGTTGCATAAAGATTCCAAGGGAATGAAACGTCAATACAACTTCTATCTGGTCTAGACTTTGCATGGCAACAGTCTCCTGGAGGGACTCCTGGACTTCCAATGGCTAGAAGGGTGCTGAGCAGTGACTGAATGGCAAAGTCAAATCTGTGTTCTGAACCTCACAGCAAGACCTCACGGGTCCTGTTAAGATTGGGAGATATGTCATGGCAAATGGCTGTAACATTTATAATTCTTAACCTAGGGCTTAATGGTTTCTAGATGGTGAGAGTACGTGTGTGTGTGTGTGTGTGTGTGTGTGTGTGTGTGTGTGTGTGTGTG
>OU015744.1:143366148-143392652 GCA_907169655.1 Acomys percivali
TGTGTGTGTGTGTGTGTGTGTGTGTGTGTGTGTGTGTGTGTGTGTGTTGTAGATAGTGGTGTGTTATGACTAGGGGAAACTCCAAGCTTAGGGAGTTTTCATACAGCTTTTACTCTGCGGCTGTGTCTGAATAATTTCCAAGCCACAGACATTTGCTCTTCACCCCATGGCCATTTCTATTTTAAGTGCTATTGAAACCTTGCTGCTATAATTGCCCATGAGCTACTTTTTGTAAAACCAGCATCTTGAAAACTGGAATAAGTTGTTGCGGCAGAGAAAGTTTCCATCACAGGGGAAGGCAACCTCTTCTCAATGAGATTTAAATGAGGACCATTTGCTGTCTTGTTGAGGCATGCCCTGAGGATAGCAGTTGTCTATCAAAACAGATTTTATTCCAGGTGAAACTTTACTTCTTTGTCGCTGCTGTATCTCAAAATGAGCTGCCCCCGGGGAAGAATGAACTCCAGTTTCTACCTCCCATTCATCTGATGTTTCGACTAGCCCTTACGTGTACAGCATCATTCACTGCCTATGAGAAGAGGGCAATACACATCTATTTTAAGACCCTATGGATCTGTTTCCTCTGGCAATTGAAATGGCTTGCACAATATCATCCCAGGCTTGTAAGTTATTGAGGATAGTGAATTTAGAATTGCTGAGGAAAGTGCTCAGGGAATACAGGTAGCAGCGTGATGACCTGAATTTGATCCCCAGGACCCACACAACAGGATGAAAGAACGGAGCCCACAAACAAACTGTCCTGTGACTGCCACATCCTCTGTAGCTAAGGCACATGCATATGAATGTGCACACACATACATACACAAACAAAAACAAACACAGTGCAGAAATAATGTTTAAAAAAAGAATTATACACCTTTTCAGGAGCAACTTCAAAGTAGCATGAGAAGACTGGAAACAGAAAAAAAAAAAGCTATTTTAAGGACATAAGCTAGCATGTCCAAGTGGACATTTTGGCTGGATAACTTAGGGGTGACAAATGATTCAAGCAAGTATTTTTTTTCATTTTTCTTAATTTTTTTCTTTTTCAAGCAGACTTTCTGATGTCTGTAGAATTCTTTCTCAGAAAGGGCGTTTCTATGGACTTGGGGCAGGTTGCCTTGTACTAGAAAGGAGAGTGGGATGTTTGCTCCATACTTTACATTTAAAAAAAAATTTATTTCTTTTTATAGGTATGAATGTTTTACCTATGTGTATGTATGTATGTATGTGTATCACTTGTGAGCCTGATGCCTGAGGATATCAGAAGAGGGCATCAGATTCCCTGCAAGTGGAGTTGTGGATGGCTGTAAGTCACCATGTGGGTGCTACAAAACCTTCCCGGGCACTCTGCAAGAGCAACAAGTGCTCGTAACTACTGAGCCATGTTTAACCACCTTCTTTAGAGGTTAATACAAAAAGAAAACTCTTTACTCCACTTACTGGGTTCCAAAAAGTAGATAGCTGTTCTTCTTCAGTGTTGCTTAAATATTTACTCACCATTTGTATGTGTTTGTATCATTTTTATGAAAAATTCACCCATGCTCTTAGTATGACTTAAGTAAAATTAGTTATAATGAAATTTTAAAACACTTCCACATAGTGTCTTTGAGCAGTTTGAAACTCTGAATGATTCATATAGTCACTTTATGAGATCACAAATGACCTCTTGAGGAGGTCATGGATATGCCTCTGTCACAGGGAGAAAGGAAATGACCTGATGGGTCTCTGTGGCTAAAGGGTGAAGACCTAGCCAGAGTGTCCTAGGTGAAGCTCAGGACTCATCTACCCACAGAGTAGGTGTTCTATACCTGTCTGTCAGCAGAGCCTAGCCAGAGCGAGTGCTCAGTACATGAAGACCAAGCCAGGGTAGAAGGTATGTGTACTGTCTGATTTCTGTGCAGACAACTGGTTATGACTTTGTTGTAGTCTAAGCGAGAACAGCCTTACAGTCCCTCTACATAATGACTCAGGAGTTCAGGGGGCTCCAGACTTCTTGCCCTGGAATGTCTCCAGACCTATTCATCCTCCTGCCTTCAGGCTGATAGAGTTGTTTTTAATATCAGTGTGATTGGATTAAGAAATGCCTGGAATATCAATAAAGCATGTCTGTGGCTGTATTTGTGAGACCATTCTCAGTGACAATTATATTATGAGAAATGTGGATTAGTAAGTTCATTAACCCCTTGATTATTCATACTATGATGACATCAATGGGAAATGTGAAAAGGGAGAAGTGGAAATTTTGGAGAAGTAAGTGTCTTTGGTGCTATGTCTTGTGCTGGCTCTTCCTATAGCCCTTTCTCTGCTTCCTGATGGCTGTGATGTAAACTGCTTGCTTTGTCACATTCTCTTTTGTAATGGGCTGAATTCCGCCCAAATCTGTGAGATAAAGTATTTTTTTTCCAATTACGTGAGTCACAACAACGAAAAGCTGAGTAAAATAGGCTCTCTAGACATTAGATCTTTCACACACCTCTCAGGGCATCTGTCTTGACACCAATTTTCCCTTTTTAAAAAAATTCATATTTTTATTTTTATTTCATGTACCTTGGTGGTTTGCCTGTATATATGTCTGTGTGAGGGTGCCTGACCCCCTGGAATGGAGGTTATAGACAGTTGTGAGCTGTCATGAGGGTTCTGGGAATTGAACCTGGGTCCTCTGAAAGAGGAACCAGTGCTCTTAACCACTGAGCCATCTCTTCATTCCTCTGACACATATTTTCTCCCACCCTCAAAGAGGGTAATGGTTCACCAACTCTGCATTGTAGGGGAGAACTGGAGAATCATTCAGTGCAAAGGCTAACTTGTTCTTCTCATGTGCCCTCTCAGTTATATAAATTCTTCCATCCCTATACCTGCTATAGCAGCTGCTGTAGATTTCACCAGGTGTGGATTAAAAACTGTTTTAAAATTCCACTGTGCTGAATATGTTCAGGTATTTTTCATGCCATTTGTTTCCTGATTTTATAGCATTTGTAGTCTTTTGGGTAGAATAAGTAATCTAGAGATGATTTAAAGTATATGGAGGATGGATATATATCTTCTCCCCTCATCTCCTCCCATCGCATACCACTCCCCCATTCTCCCCTCCCCCTCAGAGAATGCAGAGATCCCTCACGTGTACCAACCCACCCTGGCATATTAAGTCACTGCAGAACTAGGCAATCCTCTCCCATTGAGGCCAGGCAAAAGAGCCCAGTTAGGGAAAATGGATACAAAGGGAGGCATCAAAGTCAGATAGGGCTCTTGCTCCTGTTGTTTGGGGGATCCACATGAAGACCAAGCTGAGCATCTGCTAAATATGTGCAAGGGGCCCAGGACCAGTCCATACATGCTCTCTGGTTCATGGTTCAGGCTTTGTGAGCCCTCATGGGCTGAGAGTAGCTGAATTTATAGGCCGTTGACTCTCCTGAGAGAGAGAGAGGCTCTCTCAACCACTCCTCCAACTCTTCCATAGGATTCCGCAATATCTAATATTTGCCTGTGGGTCTCTGCATCTGTTTCCATCAGCTGCTAGGTAAAGCATCTCAGCTAGGTAAAGCTTCTGTCTATAAGCATAGCAGAGTAACATTAATAGTATCAGGATTGGCTTGGTCCCATGGGATGGGTCTCAAGTAGAGTCAGTCTTTGACTGTTTGTTTTCTCAATCTTTGTTCTGTTTTTGTGCCTGCACCTCTTGTAGACAGAACAAATTTTGGGTTGAAGGTTTTGTATGTGGGTTAGTGTCGATAACCTGCCATTGGAAATCCTATCTGGCTATAGGAGGTGGCCATTTCAGGCTTTGGAGGGTATATTTAGGTTACCTAAAACACTACACTATTGTGTATATGGGGCATATACTTGTGTGTGTGTGTGTGTGTGTGTGTGTGTGTGTGTGTGTGTATTCCTGTTCTTTATAGGCCAAAGGTTGGCACTGGATGTCTTTCTCAACTACTCTCTTTTTTTTTAATTTAATTTAATTTTCTTTTTTATTAATTAATTTATTTATTAATTTATTCATATTACATCTCAATTGTTAGCCCATCCCTTGTATCCTCCCTTTCTTTCCTCCCTCTCGTTTCCCCCTCTACTCCCTTCCCCTATGTCTGTGATTGAGGGGGACCTCCTCCCCCTGTATATGCTCCTAGGGTATCGAGTCTCTTCTTGGTGACTTATTATCTTTCCTCTGAGTGCCACCAGGCCTCCCCATCCAAGGGACATGGTCCGATATGGGGCACCAGAGTTTGTGTGAAAGTCAGATCCCCTTTTCCACTTAACGGTGGAGAATGTCCTGTCCATCGGCTAGACTGGGTAGGGGTTCGAAGTTTACTGCTATATTTTCCTTGGCTGGTGCCATAGTTTGAGGAGGACCCCAGGGCCCAGACCCGCCTGTATTTTTCCAGGACACACTGGATCCTTCTATTTCCTCATTCTTCCAGGCTTCTCACCCCTAAAGTCTCAATAGGATTTTCTCCCCTCTGACCCACTTTTTTGGTAGGTAAAGTTTATCATGGGGGCGTACCCCTTGGCCTAGTGTCTCGATATAAGTGAGTATATACCATTTGACTCTTTTTGCTTCTGGGTGAACTCACTCATTATGATAATTTCTAGTTCAATCCATTTGTCCACAAATTTCGGAAATTCCTTGTTTTTAATAGCTGAGTAGTATTCCATAGTGTAAATATACCACAGTTTCTTTATCCATTCTTCTACTGATGGACACGTAGGTTGTTTCCATGTTCTGGCTATTATTAATAAGGCAGCTATGAACATGGTTGAGCATATGTCCCTGTTGTGTGGTAGTGCATCTTCTGGGTATATTCCAAGGAGTGCAATAGCTGGGTCTTGAGGACATTTGGTCACTTGATTTTTGACAAAGAAGCCAAATCCATTCAATGGAAAAATGACAGCATCTTCAACAAATGGTGCTGGTCTAACTGGATGTCTACATGTAGAAAAATGCAATTAGACCCCTATTTGTCTCCATGCACAAAAATCAAGTCCAAGTGGATTAAAGACCTTAACCTAAAACCAGAGACATTAACCCAATTAGAGGAAAAAGTGGGGAAGAGTCTGGAACACATAGGTACAGGAGACAACTTCCTGAACAGAACACCAACAGCCCAGGCCTTAGCATCAACAATTAATAAATGGGACCTCATGAGGCTCAGAAGCTTCTGTAAGGCAGGTGACACTGTCAAGAGAACAAAGCGACAGCCTACAGACTGGGAAAAGATCTTCACCAACCCTTCATCTGACAAAGGTCTAATATCCAAAATATATAAAGAACTCAAGAAATTAAACACTACTAAGCCAAATAACCCAATAGAGAAATGGGGCTCAGAACTAAACAGAGAATTCTCAATAGAGGAATATCAAATGGTGGAGAAACACTTAAAGAAATGCTCGACCTCCTTAGTCATCAGAGAAATGCAAATCAAAACGACACTGAGATTCCATCTTACACCCATCAGAATGGCTAAGATCAATAATTCAACTGACACCACATGCTGGCGAGGATGTGGAGAGAGAGGAACACTCTCAACTACTCTCAATCTTATTTTTTTTAAACAGAGTCTCTTACTGAACTTGGAGGTCACTGATTCTGTCAATCTTGCAAACTGATTAGTGTAGCCAGCGTTTTGGGCAACTTTATTGAGTTATTTTTCCTAACTCCCTATACCACCTCATCCCTTCCAACTCCCCAACAAGTTGTAGGAGAGAAAGAAAGATAGAGAGGAAAGGGGGTGTTGATCTCTTTAGACTACTTCCTGCTGATTAAGGGTATCGAGTTCCTTGGGGCAAGTCCAATCTTCATCATCAGGATATCTCCACCCATCAACCAGCAATCCAGAAAACAGCAAACAGCAACCCAGCAAAAGCAGAAGCAGGAACAAACAGCATCAGGAGCAGTAGCAAGGGGAGCAGCAGCCACCTCTTCAGAGTGCCTGTGGTCCTCTCGGGGCTCTGGAATTTATGTACTTTCTGAAGAGTCCCCAGAATTCCAAACATAAACTATACTCAGTTGGCAAAATTGCACCACTGCTAGAGCATAGGATCAATCACAGTTAGCTGGTATTGTCAGTCTAAAGCAGCCAGACATCCCATACCTGGGATTAAAACAAAAATATATTCACATAACAGTTCTATACTTTTAAAGAAACCAAAATTCTCACAAAAACTCCCAATCTTATTTTTTGAGACAGAGTCTCTCACTGAACTTGGAGGTCACTGATTCTGTCAGATTGGCTGGTTGGCCAGTGAGCTCCAGGGATCTTCCCATCTCTAACCTCTGGTGCTGGGGTTTTAAACATGCACTGCCATGTCCCACTATTTATGTGCTGGGGACCTGAACTCTGGGTTCTTGTGCAGCAAGCAATTGAGGCATCTCTCCACCCCCACTGTATTACATTTTATAAAAGCATTGCGCATACTAGGATTTGGATATCTAGGAGTGGCTGAAGGACCAATCACTTCAACACCACAGGATGACTATACTGTGTCTGCTTCCACATCAGGCAGTGACTCTACTATTTTATGAGCATTACATTAGAAGAAGAAACACAGCATATGACCTATATGCTTCCAGGCCCATGTAGCTGATATACTGAGAGTTAGAGACAGAGACTTACAGAAATGAACAAATTTGATGAAACTATTCTAAAACTACTCTCCTTTTTACAACAAAAAGGCTACAAAGAAATAATTTGGAATTATATGAGTTTACAAATATTGTTGGAAACCAAAAATTCTAGTTACTTATGAGTCAATTTTAACAGATTTTAGATGCCCATTGATTTTTTTTTGGGGGGGGGATATTGGATAGGCCCTGTTCAGTCAAAATATATCCATCTTTCAAAATCACATTCTTGTAAAAAATTTTAAGTTGCTCATAAGTCCTCTTGTATGTGTTGGTTTCTGCCTGTATAGCTTGCCATGGGCTGTTGAACAACAGCCAGAGTGCTCAATCCGGAGACTAAGGTCTGGGTGGTTAGACACTAAAAGAGGCTTAATTTTGGTCTTGGGAAGTTTGTTTTAAATGAGTATATAACCCCATTCAAACATGGGGGAAAAGAACTTTGAGGCAAAAAGATAAACTTTCCATCTTGCTTTATTTATAAATAGAGGGACTTACTTTTAATGACTTTTACAAACAAAGTTTCATAGAGGAAAATCTTGAAGGTATCCATTTCTTGTCTGCAACTTCTTTAATTATAACATCCTAAATAAAATTTAATTTTCTTTAGGGAAATGGCCCCAGGTTGTTCACTCATTCTTGAATGGATGGCCCCATACTCATATATATATATATATATATATATATATGATCAATACAAATTGGACTCCATGAATTATTTAGAAAAATATATACTAAATTAGGAGAGGAGTGAGGAAGAGTGGATCAGGGAAAGGTTAGCAGGAATGGGGTATGGACATGATCAAAATATATTGTGTGCATGTATGAAATCTAAAATAATAACTTATTTAAAAAATTGATCCCCTTAATGATTAGTATCACTAGTGTTGGTAAATAGTAGTGAGGCTAGATGATTTCTTAGACAAATTTAAAGGCTATATATGATCTTGGGCTTCTTTTAGTCAGCTTTTAATGTATTGTTTCCTTTTTATTCCAAGATGATTAGCTGGTTTTCATTCATTATCACTCATGGAACACATGAGTTACAGCGTTCCTGCTGTGTGCCTGTGCTGCTTGTATCCTAACATTAGCTCTTCTGCCCTTACAATTTATCTCTAATCTAGATAAACAGTCATTTTACTTCTAGGCAAGGGTGTGTTAATAAGTTCCATATATTTTTTCACTTGAAAAGAGGTATGTGTTCTAATGTTTATTTATCGAATATGATCACTGTGAAACAGGTAATGTGTAATGATTCAATGCCACACTGGCAGGGATATGTTTCACTGTTAAATAGAAGTCCATCCTAGTTTTCCTTGAGCCACACTCTGTGTAACGAGAATTGGGAAAGTTGCCATGCCTGACGGAACTGTCCATTGCATGACAGTGGCCTCTCCTCAAGGAGGAAACAGGAAGCAATGAGGCTTCAGCACAGAGGATCTCACAATTCTCTTCCCCGTCCTCTCTAGCATCTTATTTGTGTCTATCTTAACCTATGCCTCTTAACCAATTCATCCTATTCATTTAACTGTATTATTTAACTGGATTTAAATCCTAACTGCATTTAACCATCTCTACGGCAACGGTTGAGTCTTAATTATCATCATATCTGTCTCCACGGCCTGCCACTGAGTGGGTGCTGGAGAATAAAGAAATAAACGGAAGTGCCTGGATCTTCAGAATAAGTCTCTGACCTCGGTTTTCCCATTTTCTTTTGCCCCAAAAGCTGATTTATAGGTTTTCCTTTCAGGGGTATGAACTTGAGTGTGAAAAGCAAGAGCTGGAAGAAAATGAATCAGTGAAGGAAATATCATAATGGAGCAAAGTTCAGCCTGGGGCAGGGGGCAGAGCCAAAATGACTAACTTGACTTGTTAAGGAATAGCCCTCAGCCTATGGCTGTCAGCCGAATAGTGATTAAAAGCACCGCTTTCGATTAAACTAGGAACTTTTGGGTCAATATGTAAAACTACTCTTTGCTTCCCATCTACACAGGATGTCTGGTTTTCAGTATTTCGTATCTAGATTTTCTAAAATCTATGGACCTATGTGTGGATGGCAGCTCCACCCATAATCTCCAGTTGAACAAGGAAATGAGGTCTTGTTGCTTTGGTTATAAGGGTAGATTATTCTGTGATGGGGTAAGTGTGTTTAGCTGACTTATTCATACTTTTATACATATTCTGATTTTAAAATGCAGAAAAAACTATTAGGGATACAGAAGAAGAAATAGAAGGAGGAAGAGGTGAGGAGGGTGAGGAGGGGAGGAGGAGGAAGAAAAGTATAGTGGCAAAGAAAGAGGTTACCTGTGCTCATACATAGCACAGTAATACAAGTCAGATAACTTCAGTCACCTAAACTCTAAATTTAGACAAGGTCACATGTTTTTCTGTATAAATGAGACTGGCTTCAACTCAATGTAGTAGAACTTTAAAAATCACGGTAATGCAAAGTTCTAATTAAGTTTCCAAGAAATGAGCAGTCTTTTAAACTTCAGCATCAAATACTATCCCATTAGTAAGAAATTTCCATCTAAATATCAAATTTCAGTGCTAAGCATAGGAACCGGGACCACCCTGCAAAAGAAGCCTGTAACAGATGTTTGGTGTTATGAAAGAGAACAGCATCCCAAGGATGAGTTTACTTTATGATGTTCTTATTCAATTTTATGCCTTTCCCACAATACTGCAAACAAATAATGGTATAGAAAGAAACAAAGAGCTGTTCTGGGAAGAGTAAGCGCCAGGATACGTGTCTCTGCTAAGAGACACTATGTCCTTACATTGTCCAGTCATTACAATATAAAGGCACCATTAAATGCAGGTTTCTCCAACTTAGGAACAACTCTTCAGGGCTGGAGAAATAGCACTGTAGTTAAGACCACTTCTTGTTCTTGCATAGGACCTGGGTTTGAATCCCAGAATCCATATGGTGGCTCACAACTCTTTAGAACTCCACTTCCAGGGGCTACAATGCCCTGTCCTGACATCTGAGGGAACCAGGGATGCATACAGTGCACAGATGACCTACGAGCAAAAGACCCATGCATATAATATATTTTATATAATATAATTTTATATAATAATATTTTATTATTATAAAATAATAAATAAATAAATATTAGTTATTCATTTGTTTTTGGTGTGCATCTCTTCTGTGAGAAGAAGGCTGACTCCAACAGCGATTCAGTGTTTTGTCAACATGTCTTCTGGAATCCAGAGTTTATGCTGTGGACTTCTAAGACTCACCACTTTAGTTCACCAACATCTTTACTGTTAAGAGTAGCAGACATGATGCCATAGTTAACATAAGTCCTAAAATGTGTCTAACAGTGGCAGTCTTTCTCCTCGTAACAAGCTTTGCTTCACATGTGTCCCCACAATGTCAATTTTCTTCAGGTGGCTCACTGTGCTGGAGCATGTGTCCAACAGTAGCATTCTTCTCTATATGACATGTTGTACCTTCAAATGTGTCCCCACAGGGGAAATTTTCTCCATGTAACATGCTTTGCATTGAAACTACTTTGTGCTTCTGGTACACTTTCTTTGATGCATAAAACACCCCTAATTTTTTTCTACCAGAAAATCTAATGTGCTCACTTCTGTTTCTGTTTTAAATGTGGTAGTTGAAAATACTATATTGATATGTTTCCATATTCCATTTAAAACAGACAGAAGGGCCTAGTAAACTAGCTAAATGTTTATTTTCTCATGTGGTTATAAGGTGGTTGGTTTTGTAGCCACTGTAAGGTAAGCATTTAGAGAAGACTCATTCTAAAAACATTTGTGGTTGTGCTTCAATTTGCTTAGTTTTCACAACTGCGCCATACGTGGTTTTGAACATGAACATTATAGTCCATCACAGACTAGTCAATAGCTTACTCAAGGAAAAAAAAAATCCTGTGAGCACAAACAATTGAAACACACACAAATGATTACACCCGTGTGCATAGGTATCTGTGCAGAGTTTTTTGTTTGTCTACTTTGAATATAAAGCTTAGTATTCAGTTTACAGGTGACAGTGTACAATAGCAGGATATGTGTGTGCTACTTTGTCCCACTTTGAGAAGAAAGGAGGCGTTGTCCAGCAGTGAGCTGGGGTGTGCGGGAAGAGAGAGTGGTGTCATGCTGACAGGTCTAGTTGTGAATGTACAGTCATGGAGGTTGGGAGATATGCTGACAGACGGCTTGCATGTTTGCTGATGTCTAGTTATTTTATTAATACTAATTTTCTTTGAAAATATATGTGCCTCAGGTTAAAAATGGTTTATTACTGGGTCAAAATTATGACATCTTCACATGGTTCTTTGAAGTCATTCTTTTTTTTTCCCAGTGAAAATTATTTATCTGCTCTAGAAAAATGGTGTTGGTGCCTTAAATACTTTCTTTCTAATTAAAATAAGAAATGAACAAGGTGAAAAACTGCAGGCATAGTGATGAAGACTGAACTCCTTTCCACCCCACAGTTCATTCATTAGTTGTTTCTTGTGTATTATACTAATTTTTCCATAGAATTATGTATGTATACAAATATAAACAATTTTAATAATACAAATGCAAGACATTATACACATGGGAATCTTTGCTTATTTTTGGAGTGTTTTCCAAGCATACAGTAGAAATTTTCCTCTTTCTCTTTTTTTTTTGACTGAATGGAATTTTATTGTATGGATGAACCAGCCCCTTAACTAGTACATCACACATGAAGTAATAAATACTTATTGACTTAACATACTATATTTTTCCCTCTCTAAAGGGCAAGGGCATCTGACTGAAGATAACAGACATATTCAAGAGAAAATGAAGTGTTACAGTAAATTGTATCCATTTGGCCTACAAAGCAAATAACTGACACAGGGAGACTGAAATGTACTTTAAAGCTGCCAGCACTTCCCTGGGCAGAGTCTAAACTGATTCTAATCTACTCGTAAACTAAACAAACTACTCTAAAACTTATAACACACATATATTCCAAGCACTTGCCACTATGACCCTTGGGCTACTCCTTCTCAAGTCCCCACCGTCCTCCTCTAACCTTTCAAAAACTCTCCTCCCTCCTCTAACCATCCAACTTTCTCCTCCCCTCCAGGAAGTCCCACCTTCCATTTCCTGTCCTTCTGTCCAGCTGATTGGCTAAATAGCACTTTATTGATGGTTGATACATTCAATCAGCATTCCTCCACAATGAAGCTAATAATAAGTATAATTAAATGAGTTTCTAGAAACCTTTATGATTTGAAATCTGCTCTGTTTTAAAGAAAATTAGCCTTGGTCTCAGAAATAAGGAAATACAACATCTATGCAAGGCTCACACATACATGTGCGAACATGTGCACACATAGATATGAATATATGCACACACGCACACATGCGCACACACACATGCGTACACACACAGGTGCGTACACACACACACACACGAAGATGTTGCTCCTAGATGTTTCTAGCTGATGGAGTAAACTTTCTACCACATGATTTCTGTAAGTCTGGAATATTGAGCCTTAATTTGTAAATTTCCCATTTGTATTTGGATTAAACTCCTGTCTCTCTTCTTGACTCTAATTTTGTGTGAATAAAGAAGCATACCTGAAAACTGGCTACTGCAGCTCGTTTGGGCCTAACTAAACCCCTCACTGTCCTCCTTCAAATGTCCCAAAGGTTGCTTGGGTTTTTGATGCACCGACCCCTATCATATTCATTTCTGTCTTACCTAACACAATTTGCACTGGGGTAAGGTATATACCACCTAAACTAGCAAATGCAATTCAAATAAATGTTGCTTCCAAGGGTGCCTTGTTGGTGTATGAAGAACTTCCTGGAGCTTCAAGCTTTTCTCAATCACTATTGGTGATGTCGTGTTTGAAATTCATACTCTGGTGTTCTAAAATTATTTTGATAATGGGACCCTATGGTCTCTCAAAGGCAACTGTGTGTAGTGCAGTGCTCGAGACACTGAGCAGAGAGAGCACAGTTCCCTGTGGTGCTCCTGAACAGGGAGCATCAGAGTAAAACAATGTCTTCCCTCAGAGCTCTTCTGTGGAACTCCAGGGCTCCCAAGGGTAAGGAGCAGCTGTTGATTTGTGGAGGAATGTCACCAATAGGAAATGCCCTTCATGTAAGCAGGTGCCTGTGGCTCTCATGGAGCTACCGATCAAAATGTCCTGAAGCGATTCAAGGCAAGGGTTAGATTAGTGCCAGGCAACAAGGAAGACCCGAAGGCTGCCCTAGCTAGAGTCATTGCGGATTTTCCAGGAGGTTGAAACCGGCTCATCCTCTCACCAGACTCTCCCACTCATCTTTGCTCTGGATAAACTCAGCAACTTTTATGCTTCCCCACCTGGTTTCCCATCCTTCTCATATCTTCTTTTCTTATCCTCTTCCTTTTTATCTGTCTTTCTCTGATTCGGGTACTCTGGTATGTAAACAGACTGTGCTAGCCAAGATGGTGGAAACCTTTACATCTGTAGTTTAAAACTCACTCAGGTCTCTATTGTTAACAAAGCTGAATCACTTAGTAGTGAGTTGGGCAATGCATAATGGGAAAGGGTCCACAAAGTTGGCACTGTTTTGTCCACTACTAGAAGATATATTGGTCTAACAGATGAACATGGCTGTACTTTGCTGAGACCAAATCCCATTTCTTAATTTCCTATAGATTTCAAATGTTTTATCACCTAACCTTGCAAGTATACTGTAGAACAGATAAATATATTGACATGAAATAGTTTTATTATTCATAAACATAGAATTGCACTGATATTACATAATACTGTGATTAAGTGGGGTTTGGATGCTACCAATCTGAAACATTGAATATGCAGGTGAGACCTTAGGATCCCTAGGAGGACTTCCAGGATGCAGGAGCCTTGGGTACCATTCATCCCCACCCTCTACACCACTTTCTAGATTACAGTCTGTGGAGTCTAGTGGGGGCTGCCACATTCTTTAGTTGTCTTCCAAGTGACTCTTACCAGAGCTATAAAGTGCTGTGCCTAAAGCATGCTATGGGCCCAAGATTAGGAGAAACTCAATTCAAAATCAAATGGGTAGTGATTCTGAGTATGTGGACCCAGAGGAAGAGGATACAGATAGTCCAGAGGAGACTTGATAGCTTGAGGTCAGACATCAGAGGAGGAGGGCTCCTTCTTTCTGAGGACTAAGGGAGGAGGAGGGATGATGGAGGGGGGATCGGGAGGTAACCCAGAGGTGCTCTCTGACTTAAAACCTGTGGGTTTTTTGGAGGTTACCCATAGCCTCAGCAGTAATCTGCTCTGAGTCCCCTGCCATTCTTTTCCCCAGTTCCCCAGCACACACCATCCCTCTGTGCTAACCCTTTGATTCAAAGCTGATAAAAATGTTTCCAAGATGACAGAAACATAGAGACTTCCAGTTTCGGGGTAGATCTCTTTCCTAATAGTCTTCTAGGTTGAGTTGTTCTCTCAAAGATTTTTATAACAAGGATTGTTTTTATTAGAAAAGCATATTCTCTAAACATGCTCCCAAGATGAGACTTGATAGCCCATAACCATATAGTGGGGCAGGAGGTCACCCTTGGTCATAGGCCTAGAGGAAGAGAATAGGGTGAAAGAGGGAAGGATGGAGGAACAGGAGGATACAAGTGATGGGATAACAACTTAGTTGTAATCTGAATAAATTAATTAAATAAAAAAGACTTATGTAAAAAAAGAAAAGAAAAACATATTCTCAACTTTACACTCTTATTCTGATGGTTAACATCCTTTTCTTCACTTTAGTTTTATAAACCATCCTGTACTATTATCTTGAAGGTTAACATCCTTTTTTTGTTCACCATAAACCTCTGAGTAATTTCATTTGCCTCTTCAGTTATTTCTCTAAGCAAAGCTGTCAGTTATAAAAGCTGCCAGGTATAAAATTGTAAAAATATTCCAGAAATAGGATGTAATTCATGCATTTTTGTCCACCCAGATTGCTGTGCTAGGTCCTCTTTCATTTCCAAAACCCATATACAATTTGGTTAATTGTAAGAGAAAGATACTAAGGAAATTTTATAAATTCTTGGTGTAGACTGAAATTTTCAGAACACATTTTAGTCTTGAAATGTGCTACTTGAGAGATCCAAGATGGCGGCGAGCAGTGTGGACCGTGTTTGGAAGCTCCAGTGAACAGTTTGGGGAATTGCACAGATTTCTGAGCCAGGAACACCAGGATCCCGACACCACGGGGGCAGGAGTGCTCCACGGTTCGGAAGGACCAGGGTGCGGAGGACCTGCGTGCCCTTACACACGGGAGGAGTGCGGATTTTCTCGGATCAGAGCAGCGGCGGCACAGGCGGCGTCAGCAACACCAGCAGCAGCGACTGAGGTTTGCAGCTCAGAGCCATCCAGTGGAGGCGGTTAGTGTGGTGGCCGGTGGGAGTTGCTGCGGGAGAGGGGACACTGGACAGGATTTGGGTTGCGTGGTGCTTTGTGACCCAAGCTGGACACGGCGGACAGTTCAGCCCCAGAGTCCCGGGTACAGCTCAGGGCGCAGTGCTGTGGAGACACTGATTCAGCACAGCGGGCAATCCTGCCCAAGACAACAGCTTAGAGGAGCCACGGCTCCCCTGTTGTGACACAGGCTGGGCAGAGTGCTCAGTTCTGCCCCAGGCCCATCTCTGCACAGCAGCAGTTCACCTGCTGTGACCCAGGCTGGGCGGAGCACTCAGTTCCACCCCAGGCCTGTCTCTGCACAGCAGCAGTTCACCGGCTGTGACACAGGCTGGGCGGAGCACTCAGTTCCACCCCAGGCCCGTCTCTGCACAGCCACAGTTCACCTGCTGTAACGCAGGCTGGGCGGTAGCGCTCAGGTCCACCGAAGGACCACCTCAGTGCAGCCAGTTCACCGGCTGTGACGCAGGCTGGGTGGAGTGCTCAGTCCAACCGGAGGTGCTAGCACACATCAACGAGCAGTTCTGCTCAAGACATTAGCTCTCCTCAGAGGGCAGTTTTAGGGCGCTGACGCAGGCTGAGGTCAGCACGCAGATTCAGCCCAGAGTCCCTAGCTGGGCTTGCCGGGCGGATTAGGCCCAGGGATTCTTCCTCAGCTGTGCACACGGGCTTGGCAGCCCCAAGACTCTGGCTGGACTATGCATGCAATATAGGCCTGGAGGCCCGGGCTGAATTCAGCGTGCAGTGTGGGTCCATAGTGTCTGGCTGAGCTCGGAGCACAATTCTGCCCCTGAGACTCGGGTGGAGCTCGGCGTGCAACTTAGGGCCACAGTCCCTAACCGTGCTTGGCAGACAGATTGGGCCCAGAGTCACTAGTAGAGCCTTTGGCACAGTCCCGGCTCTAAGACTCTGGTTGGACACAGTGTGCAGTTTGAATCCAGAATTCCTGGCTGAGCTGCGCGGACGTTTCGGGCATGAGTCAATAACTGACCACAGCAAGCAGTTTAGCCAAACACCCCTAGCTGAGCTTGGTGCGCAGTCCTAGCCCGAAAATTCTGGCTGGACCCTGTGTGCATTTTGAGCCCAGAATTCCTAGCTAAGCTCGGCAGACGGTTCAGGCCCTGAGATACTAGCTGAGCTCAGACGGTGGTTTGGGACTAGTTTCCCTGGCTGGACCTGGCAGGGAACCCAGAAGGCTGTGGATAACTTGGCCTGACCCAACGCTCATCCAGAGACCCAGAACGATTACAGGACCCATAGCACAGGAGAGCTGAGGATCACTGGCTGTGAGAGCCCAAAACGCCAGGGCTAACCTCCTGCCATCCACAACAGTGAAACATAAGAGCTTCCAACCTACGGAAACCATGAGAAAACAAGTGAATCTATCATCAGACTCCCTCCATCCAACTCGGGAATCTACCCAACGAAAACAAAGCCGGCAAGATGTCTAAAGGACAGCGTAAAAGCATACGCAAAAAACCTCAAAACAACATGGCGTCTCCAGTTTCCAGCTATCCCAAAGAAAACAACCCAGAGAGCTCAAATACAACGGAAATACAAGAAAATGACCTCAAATCCTTAATAAGGAGCATATTAATGGAGGAAACAAATAAAATTCGTAATCAAATACAGGAAGATGCAGCAAAACAGGTGAGAGACATAAAAGAAGCACATAGAGTGGAACTGGAAAAATTTAAGGAAAATGCAAATAACCAGATGGAAGAAATAATTAAAACGGTTCAAGCTCTGAAGACCTATAAAGAGGCAATGGAAGAAACTCAGGAATATACAAAAAATGATGTGAAAGAAATAAAAAAATCAGTTCAAGATCTGAAGACAAAAATGGATTCAATGATAAACACACAGACAGAAGAAAAACGAGAATGTGAAACCTCAGAGAAGAAGGCGAGCAACACAGAGGTGAGCCTTTCTAACAGAATCCAAGAGACGGAAGAACGAATTTCAGGTCTAGAAGATACAATCACAGATCTTGAAGCAACCATTAAAGACAATGCCAAATCTGGAAAACTCCTGACACAAAACATCCAAGAAATTCAGGACACCATGAAAAGAAAAAATCTGAGGATAATAGGCATTGAAGAAAGAGAAGATATCAGACTCCAAGGCCCAGAAATTATTCTCAACAAAATTATAGAAGAAAATTTCCCCAACCTAAAGAAAGAGATACCTATAAACATACAAGAGGCCTACAGAACACCAAATAGAATTGACCAGAAAAGGAAAACTGCCCGTCACATAATAATCAAAACACAAAACATACAGAACAAAGAAAAAATATTAAAAGCTGCAAGGGAAAAGGGCCAAATAACATTCAATGGCAAACCTATCAGAATTACACCAGACTTCTCAGCAGAGACCATAAAAGCCAGAAGAGCCTGGACAGAGATCCTGCAAACCCTGAGAGACCACAGATGCCAGGCCAGACTACTTTACCCAGCAAAACTATCAATAAACATTGATGGAGAAAACAAAATATTCTATGACAAAAACAAATTCAAACAGTACCTATCCACAAATCCAGCTTTACAGAAGGTACTAGAAGGAAAACTCCATCCCAAAGGGTCAAGCTACAACCAAAACTACTCAGGAAATAGGTAATTATACCATGGCAAAAACACAACTACACAAGCACTCGATTGGAAACAACATCAAAATTAAGACTCTTAACAGTCACTGGTCATTAATATCTCTCAACATCAATGGTCTTAATTCTCCAATAAAAAGACATAGACTATCTGAATGGGTGCATAAACAAGATCCAACATTCTTCTGCATTCAAGAAACACATCTCACCTATAATGATAGACATTACCTCAGGGTAAAAGGTTGGAAAAAAATATTCCAAGCAAACGGTCACAAGAAGCAAGCAGGCGTAGCCATTTTAATATCAAACAAGATAGACTTTCAACCAAAATTAATCAAAAGGGATGCAGAAGGACACTTCATACTCATCAAAGGTAAAGCCAACCAAGATGACATCACAATTCTGAACATCTATGCTCCCAATACAAGGGCACCCACATTTATAAAAGATCTGCTAAAAAAACTTAAACCACACATCGATCACCACACAATAATAGTGGGAGACTTCAACACCCCACTCTCACTGAAGGATAAGTCATTGAAACAGAAACTTAGCCGTGAAATAACATCATTAACCAATGCCATGGGTAAAATGGATCTAACAGATATCTATAGAACCTTTCACCCAAACAAGAAAGAATATACCTTCTTCTCTGCACCCCATGGAACCTTCTCCAAAATTGATCACATCGTAGGTCACAAAGCAGGCCTCAACAGATACAAGAGGATTGAAATAATACCTTGTATCCTATCAGATCACCATGCTCTTAGGCTGCAATTCAACAACAACAGAAACAACAAAAAGCCTACACGTACGTGGAAACTAAACAACTCTCTGCTAAATGACACATGGGTCAGGGAAGAAATAAAGAAAGAAATCAAGGAGTTTCTGAAATTCAATGATAATGAGGGAACAACATACCCAAATTTGTGGGATACATTGAAAGCAGTGTTAAGAGGAAAACTCATAGCACTAAGTGCCTTTAAAAAGAAATTGGAAACATTGCACATAAGCAACTTAACAAAACAGCTGGAAGCCCTAGAAAAAAAGGAAGCAGAAACACCCAAAAGGAGTAGACGTCTGGAAATAATCAAACTCAGGGCTGAAATTAACAAATTAGAAACTAAGAAAACAGTCCAAAGAATCAACAAAACCAAGAGCTGGTTCTTTGAGAAAATCAATAAGATAGACAGACCGTTAGCCAAACTAACTAAAAGGCAGAGAGACAGTATTGAAATCAACAGAATCAGAAATGAAAAGGGAGACATAACAACAGACACTGAAGAAATACAAAGAATCATAAGATCCTACTTTGAAGGCATATATGCCACAAAATTTGAAAACCTAAGGGAAATGGATGACTTTCTTGATCAATTTCACTTGCCTAAGTTGAGTGAAGAACAGATAAACAAGCTAAATAGTCCCATTTCCCCTACAGAAATAGAAGCAATCATTGATAGTCTCCCAAGCAAAAAAAGCCCAGGGCCAGATGGTTTCAGTGCAGAATTCTACCAGACCTTCAAAGGCGAGCTAATACCGATACTCTTCAAGCTACTCCAAAACATAGAATTGGATGGAACATTACCAAATTCATTCTATGAGGCCATAGTCACGTTGATACCTAAGCCTCACAAAGACTCAACAAAGAAAGAGAATTTCAGACCAATTTCTCTTATGAACATCGATGCAAAAATACTAAATAAAATTCTTGCAAAACGAATACAAGAACACATAAAGGATATCATTCATCATGACCAAGTAGGCTTCATTCCAGGCATGCAGGGATGGTTTAATATACGGAAATCCATCAATGTAATCCACCATATAAACAAACTGAAAATAAAAAACCACATGATCATCTCTTTAGATGCAGAGAAAGCATTTGATAAAATCCAACACCCATTCATGTTTAAAGTTTTAGAGAGATCGGGGATACAAGGCACTTTCCTCAACATAATAAAGGCTATCTACAGCAAGCCAATAGCCAAAATTAAAGTAAATGGGGAGATACTCAAGGAAATTCCTCTAAAATCGGGAACAAGGCAAGGCTGCCCACTCTCTCCATATCTCTTCAATATAGTACTCGAAGTTCTAGCCAGAGCAATAAGACAACAAAAGGAGATCAAGGGTATCCAAATGGGAAAGGAGGAAGTCAAACTATCCCTATTTGCAGATGATATGATTGTGTACATAAGTGACCCTCAAAATTCCACCAGAGAACTCCTACAGCTGATAAATACTTTCAGCAATTTGGCTGGATACAAAATTAACTCCAAAAAGTCTGTAGCCTTCCTATACACAAATGACAAGCTTGCCGAGGAAGAAATTAGGAAATCCACACCCTTCACATTAGCCACAAGCAATATAAAATATCTAGGAGTTACTTTAACTAAGCAAGTGAAGGACTTGTTTGAAAAAAATTTCAAAACTCTGAAGAAGGAGATTGAAGATGACATGAGAAGATGGAAGGATCTTCCTTGCTCATGGATAGGGAGAATTAACATAGTAAAAATGGCCATCCTACCAAAAGCAATCTACAGAATCAATGCAATCCCTATCAAAATACCTACACAATTTTTTAAAGACATTGAAAGTTCAATTCTGAACTTCATATGGAAAAACAAAAAACCTAGAATAGCAAAAACGATCTTGTACAATAAAAGGTGCTGTGGAGGAATCTCCATACCTGATTTCAAATTGTACTATAAAGCAATTGTAATTAAAACAGCATGGTACTGGCACAGCAACAGGCTGGTTGATCAGTGGAATCGAATTGAAGACCCAGATATGAATCCACACACATATGGTCACTTGATTTTTGATAAAGAAGCCAAATCCATTCAATGGAAAAAGGATAGCATCTTCAACAAATGGTGCTGGTCTAACTGGATGTCTATGTGTAAAAAAATGCAACTGGACCCATATTTGTCACCTTGCACAAAACTCAAATCCAAGTGGATTAAAGACCTCAACATAAAACCAGAGACACTAAGTCAGTTAGAAGAAAAAGTGGGGAAGAGCCTGGAACATATTGGCACAGGAGACAACTTCCTGAACAGAACACCAACAGCCCAGGCCTTAATGTCAACAATTAATAAATGGGACCTCATGAGGCTGAGAAGCTTCTGTAAGGCTAGAGAC
The DNA here is from genome assembly GCA_907169655.1 of Acomys percivali. NCBI lineage: Eukaryota > Metazoa > Chordata > Mammalia > Rodentia > Muridae > Acomys > Acomys percivali. The sequence continues at coordinate 143,386,919 of OU015744.1, forward strand.
ACTGTCAAGAGAACAAAGCGACAGCCTACAGACTGGGAAAAGATCTTCACCAACCCTACATCTGACAAAGGTCTAATATCCAAAATCTATAAAGAACTCAAGAAATTAAACACTACCAAACCAAATAACCCAATTGAGAAATGGGGCTTGGAACTAAACAGAGAATTCTCAACAGAAGAATATCAAATGGCTGAGAAACACTTAAAGAAATGCTCAACCTCCTTAGTCATCAGGGAAATGCAAATCAAAACAACTCTGAGATTCCATCTTACACCCATCAGAATGGCTAAGATCAAAAACTCAAGCGACACCACATGCTGGAGAGGATGTGGGGAGAGAGGAACACTCCTTCATTGCTGGTGGGAATGCAAACTAGTACAACCACTTTGGAAATCTATCTGGTGCTATCTCAGAAAACTGGGAATAGGGCTTCCTCAAGACCCAGCTATTCCACTCCTTGGAATATACCCAGAAGATGCACCAGCACACAGCAGGAAAATTTGCTCAACCATGTTCATAGCAGCCTTATTCATAATAGCCAGATCATGGAAACAGCCTAAATGTCCCTCAGTAGAAGAATGGTTAAAGAAACTGTGGTACATATACACTATGGAATACTACTCAGCTATTAAAAACAAGGAATTCCCGAAATTTGTGGACAAATGGATTGAGCTAGAGATGATCATAATGAGTGAGTTAACCCAGAAGCAGAAAGACTCAAATGGTATATACTCACTTATAGCTGCATACTAGCCCAATGGACATGTCCCATGAAAGCCTTCCCTTACCAGGAAACTGGGACCGAGGGAAGGACATCCTATTGGGACTCTAGATGAGAGAACAATGGATGAATAGCAATGTAGAAGGATCCAGTGGGTTCTAGAAACCTACAAGTAGAACATTATGATAGGCAGATTTGGGTCATGGGGTCCCACTCAATCTAAGGCCCTAGCCAAGGACAATACAGGCCGAAAAATTTAAACCCCTACCCTGATCTAGCCCATGGACAAGACAGTCTCCACACTTGAGTGGAGAGAGGGATTTGACTTTCTCAAGTACTCTGGTGCCTCACATCTGACTATGTCCCCTGGCGGGGGAAACCTAGTGGCACTCAGAGGAAGGACAGCAGGTCACTGAGAAGAGACTTGATACCCTATGAGCATATACAGAGGGAGGTAATCCCTCTGAGGAACAGTCATAGGGGAGGGGAATAAGGGGAAAATGGGAGGGAGGGGAGAATGGGAGGATACAAGGGAGGGGATAACCATAGAAATGTAACAAGAATAAATTAATTAAAAAAATAAATAAATTAAAAAAAAAAAAGAAATGTGCTACTTAAAGGAAATAGGCATATGCACTCAGGCACCCACGTATGCATGCACATGCACACACATACATATAGAGGCATGCGTGCACACACACACACTCACACAACTCACACATACATACTCGCACACACACATGCATGCACACACACACACACACACACACACACACACACACACTTTCAGAAAACCTAGGAAGTTGTACCTTCAAAGCTGACATTTCTGCAGTATAAATTCAGAATTAAAAGTCCTCAAACACTGTGTCACTATGCAAATGGTGGGGGCAAGCTATTAACTTGTAAGCAAAATCTGAGATATTTTATATTTTCATGGTTCAATTCTGTTGGCACCTCCGGAGCATTTCCTTAAGATGCCATAAATAATCTGAAGGAATTTAGAAAGAGCCAAGGAGATCAAAATAATGTATTTTTTCATGATTTATTTTGATTTTATTTGTTAATTCGTTCACTTTACATTCCCTGTAGCCCCTTCCCTGGTTATCTCCAGATCCCCCCTCCCTCATTCCCCGTGCCTCCCATAGTCCTCAGAAACTTGGAGCCCTCCATCCCTGACATTTGACCTCAGCCTATCAAGTCTCATCTGGGCTGTCTGTATCCTCTTCCTCTGTGGCCTGGCAAGGCCTACCTGCCAGGAGGATGTGATCCAGGAGTGGGCACCAGAGTCCATGTCAGAAATAGTCCCTATTCCCCATATTAGGGGACCCACAAGGAGACTGAGATGCCTATATACTACATCTGAGTAGAGGGTCTAGGTCTTCACTATGCATGGTCCTTGATTGGTTCATCAGTCTCTTTAGCATTCTCCTCTACCACCCAGATTTGTTGGCTCCATTAGTCTCCTTGTGGAGCTCCTGTTCCATTCAGGTCCTTCAATTCCCCCAACTCTTCCATAAGACTCCCTGTGCTCCCCCCTGAAGTTGGCTGTGAGTCTCAGCATCTGTTTTGATCCTCTGCTGGGTGGAGTCTTTCAGAGGACATCACTGGTAGGCTCCCTTCCTGTTTGTTCTCTTCAACTGCTTCTGGTGTCTATTCTATTTGCCCTTATTGAATGAGAATTAAGCATTTTCCCTGGGGTCCTCCTTGTTATTTAACTTATTTAAGTCTATTACATTGTAGTGTGATTATCCTGAATTACGTGGCTAATATCCTCTTATAAGTGAGTATATACTGTGCATGTCTTTCTGGGTCTGTATTACCTCACTCAGAATGATCATTTCTAGTTCCATCCTCTTGAATATTCCTCAAAAAAAGGGGAGCCCCCTACCCACCCACACCAGATCATTAAGTTGCATTAGGACTGAGCACATCCTCTTTCCCTGTGGCCTGGCAAGGTAGTTCCACCAGGGGAAATTAATCAAAAAGTTGACAAAACAGTCCATTCCAGAGAGAGCCCCCACTTCCCTCAATAAAGAACCCACTTGAAGCCTTAGCTACCCATGGGCTACATCTTTGTAGGAGGCTTAGGTCCAGTCCATGTGTAGTCCTTGGTTGGTGACAGATTCATTTCCAAAGTGGTTGTACAAGTTTGCACTTCCACTATAAATGGAGGAAAATCCCTCTTGAAATTTTGATCTTAGCCATTCTGAGGGGTGTAAGGTGAAATCTCGGAGTTATTTTGATTTGCATTCCCCTAATGGCTAAAGACACTGAGCATTTCTTTAAGCATTCTTGGTCATTTGAGTTTCTTCTGTTGATAATTCCATCAGGTCCTGGGTTATTTTAGCTGAGAGATTATATTACTGCTTCAAATTTTTGTTGGTAATGGATTTGCTTAAATTATTTTTCCATCTTGGTTTAATTTTCATAGATCACATTCATCTCAAAATTTATACATTTCTTTTAATATTTTCAATTTAGTGGAATATAGGTTTTTCATGTATGTCCTTATGGTTTCCTGATTTCTGTTTGTAACTGTCTCCTCTTTCATCTCCAATTTTATTGTTACTTTTTTATTTTTTCTTTAATTTAACCTTGTGTTTGTCAGAATTATTTATTCAAAGAACTAGCTCTTCATTTCATTAGCTCTTTGTATTGCTTTCTTTTGGGGGCTGTTTGTTTTTATTCAATTGCTTTTTAAAATCTTAATTATTTTATCTCTATTGCTTTGGGATTTTGGGTTGTCTTGTTATTCAAGGCTTTATAAGGTATATTATTTAATTGAAGACTTGAGTTTTCTCTGGATTTGTTTGTTTTATGTAAGCACTTGGAGCTATAACCTTTCTCTTGGGATTGCCTTCATTGTAGTCATAGATTTTGGTTTGGTTGTATTTTCATTCCATTCAATTATAGATTTTTTTTATTTTTCTTTTGGTTTCTGCAATAACACATTCATCATTCGATAATGTGCTTTCAATTTTTATGACTGTGTGTATTTTCTGTGGTTTCTCTTGCAGTTGATGTCTAGCTTTATGCCATTGTGGTCAGAGAAAACACAAGGAGTTATTTCAATTTCACTATGTTTTTTGAGATTTGTTTTATATAACAGCATGTGTCTGGTTTAGGGAAAGTTCCATGGATTTGTGAGACTATTGATATTTTTTGATGATCTTTATTCTATCACTTTCATACTCCTTACTCCACATTTGCTCCAGGCAGCAACCCCACTGTGGTTATTTTAAGCAGAGAATAAATTGATAGACTGGCTTAAGTGTTCACAAGCTAACCCTGAGTTGGAAGGGTGGGAAGACTTGGATCTCAGCTCGATTGCGAACAATGGCTCCACAGATCGGACTAGACCGCTGGCCATTGAGGTAACATCTCTCTTTGCCATGCTCCTGGAAAAGAATTTGAGTACCACAATCACGATTTGTACTTTTAGGACTATATCATGGAAGCTGTGGTCTAGAGATGAGGAAACTGCTATGAGATCTTGCCTCCGAGAATGTCTCCTACATTTATGTCAAACCCCATGCCTGAACAGTAGATGTAAACTCAGTTTTGAACTCCAGTCTCTTATTAGCTTAGTTTATTTGTATCTTTGCTAATTGTCATCATTATTATTTGCTTATAACCTGGCCCTAAAAAGAGAGAGATGGAAAATGAGAAGAGTGATGCCATTCTGGCGTATGTCATCTGTACCACAGCTGGATATTAGCTGTCTCAGCTCAAACAGGTTCAAATGGAATAGGAGTAAGCCTGTATTGTGCTCCTTTCCAAAACCTTTCTATTTGGCAATAGTGTATTGTAGAATACCATGTACAAGGACAAATGGGGGAGAGAACATGACAGGAGGAAAGAAATGTCAACATTAATTAGAAGCCTAAATGACATGGGCTGGTGTTGATCAACCTAACTGACTCCCCAGGGTAGAGAAAAGAGCCTTGGGAGTTGCAGGTATGAAAAAATGAATAGACTGGTTCAGGTAGAGTTAGGTTGCTGGATACCTACCTCAAGAAGAAGAGCTGTTTTTCAACACAGTCTTTATCTGTCTCTCTCTGTTGTCTCCCTTTCCTTCCTCTCTCCCTATCTCTCCTCTCTTTCTCTTCCTCTTTCCTTTTTCTTTCTCATGCCTGACTTTTCATAGAATCACAAGATGAATAAGAAATCATATGGGTGTTCATGGGCCTACAGAACTAGCCTCTGATACATACAAATAAACACACACATGCACACGCACACTCACATGCAGTATGTATCACCTCGGTTGGCAGTTAGTTCAAATTTTGTTTAATATGAGGTACTCCATTTCCAAACCTTTGAAATTGGATTGAAAGGAACCTGTGCACAGGTTGCCCTGACATCTCTCATTTGACCTCAGCATAGGAAATTGCAAATGAGGTAGGGGTTTCTGTAAAATATTTAATATCTGTCATTGAAATAGAAAATGAGCTTGCTGAAAAATCTGTAGCTACTCATACATCTGTTTGATACAATAAGTCAATAGACAAATTTACATTTTAATTAAGGAGGTCTAATTACCTTGCCTTCTTATAGATCCTCTGCGACTTACTATTGGAAATGCTAAATGTTATTGACATTATTAGATCAATGGGGCTATGCATGACATTCAACACTACATTATTTCTGTAGGTTTTAAGTCAGACCATGATTTGAATCTGAGGTATTTACTGTTTCACTATTTTTAGAGTGCAGGTGTAGGTATTTTTAAGCACTTACTTGATAAGACTTCATGACTGTAGGGGAGTGTTCTACTGAAGAGTAGTTACTAGGAACAAAGCAGGAGAAAGGCAGTGTGGATCAAGATTGACAGCTTGTTGGGTCTTTAATATAAGTTCAATAGAGTAATTGGGGGGGGAAGGCAATATTGTCCAATCTCTTTGATTTTTTCCATGTCTTGATTTTTTTATTCATTATTAAAATTATTCCAACTCAGTTTTAATTAAATGTTATTACCATATTTTTTAGACCATAAGACATACTTTCCCCCCC
>OU015744.1:143393052-143405925 GCA_907169655.1 Acomys percivali
ATCTGATGGCTGCATTGGTGAAAAGTCACTGAATTCTAAAAGGAGCTCCTAACCCTTGAAATGCAATCAACAGCTACTAATATCTAAGTTTTTTTCCCCTCAAAACTCACCCTCTGGGAATTTAGAGCACATCATCAAACACATCGTCAAATAGAGAGTGCTCCCTATCACAGTGGGCTGTCTTCATAGCTTGCTATATTTGATACGAAAGCTTTGTCAGGTCAGAACTGGAATCACTTGCATCTTTCTACCTATGGCTGGAGTGATGCCTTTCCTGTCATGTTGGACTGTCTCACTTTCAATGGCTTTAATTCCTGTGTGATTCTCCACCCCCCCCCCCACCCACCATGCCCTTCTCCTCCCTACCCAAAAGGATGTAGAGAACCTTACATTAGCACAGGAATTGGCAGCAATTCACAGTGCATAGCCCTTTCTACCTCAAATCTGCAACTTAACTTTACAATCAAATGCTGGTGAGGAGCAGCCCAGAAAGGGGTGGGAATTGGTGGGGCTGGACCCCAAATAGGTTCCATAAGTGATATGCTCCAGAAGTATTGCAGTTCAGTCCAAGGCATTCTTTTGATCATGTGTAAGTCTCTTGCATATAAGCTGCATGTGGCAGTGGGATTTGTCTGATTTACTGTGGTTTTGTTGTATCCCAAACAGAGTCAGGCACAGGGATGACTGAAAATATAGGAACAGACAAACAGTGCCAAGGCTCCCCTCATGTCCTTGTGCCTACTCAGAGATCAATCTGCTTAATACAAGCTTAATTTAGAGTAAATACATTGGTTTTTCCCCTCAGAAAGGCAACAATAGAAAAAAAATAGGCCATAATACCTACACTGTGGGTTGATTAGTGTTTTTGAATTCCTTACTTTTATTGACTTTAAAAGCAGTCAATTTGATTTGTGAGACCTTACTTTCTACCCATGTGTAACAGTCCCTGTAATATTTCCAGCTGCCTTTCAGAAGTACCCTACAGTTCAATTTTTGTTTGCTTATCTTGGCTTGAGACCTACTCTTCATCCTCAGAGATCCTATAGCTTGCTTACTGGAGGGCGGTTACAGTACTGGTGGTCTTAACCCAGCTAAGGATATCTTCTATGAAATACCAACACCTTTCCATCTGAGAAATGGCAGGGAAGATGCTCTATAGACTTTTCTTTCCCTCTTCCCCAGAGCCAGATCATAGGAGCCTCGTTCAAGAAGCTGTTTCCGTTTGTCAGAAGGGAAACAAGTTCCCATATCCCTGAAGACATGGAGAAGAATTAGAGCATGCTGGCCTTGCCAAGTCCTTCCAGTTTGTGACCATTAGCTCCTATTTTTGTTTGTCCTAGACACCTTTCTCCTCTTCTTTCCAACTCTCATTACACCCTAGCAGAATGCATACAGGTCTATCTGTTTCTTTTGATCTTCCTTTCTAAAGTCTCCTGTGCTATTACTCCTATAAACCTGCAGGCTTTTTCTTGCTGGCCTGTATGTTGTTAAGGAGCATCAGCCATGAATCTAAGATTCAAGGAAAATGTTATCAGTATCTGTTGAGGAAAATAAATACAACATTTACAAAACATGTGTTATCTACTAGTCATTATCTGAATCTTATCTATATGTATGCATCTTCCCAGTGTCCTTTGGACCCAAGAGCCCTCACCCTTAAATGGATTCAGTAGAGTAAAAAGCATGTAGATACCAGTCTCGGCCTAAACCAAATATTGGGCAGATTTCCACAGTGAGGTAATTGGTGGTCCAAAGCCAGGGCTTTATAAAGTCAAAGCAGATATACTATGAGGTCTAGTGGCATGACTGCATACTGGGAGCTAAACCTCAAGTGTTGGCACACTGAAAACAAAGCCAAGCCTGGCTCCTGGGGAACCCAGTATGGACTTTTCTTGCTGAAGTTAGACATGGAAGTACAACACTCATTCTATGAGGAGGAATCAAGGTAAAGTTTAGGCCCAGAGGCCACAGGTTAGAGTCTAATGTATCAGTAATGGTGACTTGTAATTAGATGTTTAGAGAGCCTTAAATACTATCTTGGGTAGCAAATAGGTTGGCTCCAGAGAATGGAACAGTTGAGTATCTCTTTATTAACCATTATCGAATAGAGTAAGAAGCTTCTATGCCCAAGGTTGGGATCAGCACAAATTCAGGAGTAAAAACATGGATATCATCAACACCAAAAGGTTTCCCCATCAAGCTTGTGATTTCCCTAGACACAGTTTTAATCATGTTTACAGTGCGAGGCGTGACATCCCTCCTGTGCAGCAGGCCTCAAGTCCGATCAAGAAAACAGTAGGTTACTCCCATAAACAGTCTTGCTACTATTGCACCAGTTGCCACATCTTGCCTGGTTGGTATTGTGGCATGTGTGGTTCAGCTCTGGATAAGACTTTTCTACTAAACAGTGAGTGGGGGAGGGGTTTACAATGAGTTGCCTTGCTTTATCTTTCAACGCTACAGGGCCTGTAATAGGTTCAAATCATAAAATGGACACAAACTCCTTCCTATCAGGTTTTGCTAGTCCTGATGATGCTTGTTGACTTTTCTCAGCGATAGAGGATAGACAGTTCAGCTCTATCTGTGGAGGCCTGCATGGAAAGGAGCCTCCGCAGGACTGCTGCCCATGAAGGCTACATTTCCTTGTATGCTATCTTAGATGATATCTCTCTCTTTTTTTAATTATATTGTTTGATTTTTGAACAAGAAAATTTATCTTCTACCTGAAAGCTCAGAATCTGCTATTCTCTACAATTTCTTCTAATTCTGTGTATGCGCACATTCATTCGCATACAACACACACACACACACACACACACACACACACACACACACACACACACACTGAGCTTCTTCTAAGAACTCTTCTTTACTCACAGTTAGTCCTTTCACTTTTGCTCTGCCTTGCATCATAGTTATTTATATCGCAACAGCATCCCCAGCACAGTGGGTGTCTTCACACCTTTACACACATATACAGCCACTGAGGGCTTAAAAGCACTGTAAGAATGCTTACACAATATGTCTAATTATTTTAAAACCAGAAGGCCATATACTTTTAATTTTACTTTAAAATATTTCATGGTGTATATTCATTGTATGTGGTACTGTTAGATAAGAATTTTTTGTAAAAGTATATGTTGTCTATTGAACATACATTCCCCTCACCTCTTACCTCTTTTCTCACCCTTCTCCTATATCAGTCTCCTTTGTTCCCCCCTAGACAGTTTTACTTCTATCATGTCATATAAACATATGTGATTTTAATTTGTCTGTATCAAATATAGGCCTAAAATGAGAAAAAAAAACATAAATTTGTCTTCATTCATTAATATAATTACCTCATTGCATGTATTTTCATGCAAATGGCATAACTTCCAAAAACTGTATTGTGTATGTATACAATATTTATTTCAAATATTCATCTGTGCATTGGTTGTGCCTTCTGATACTATCAGAGCTAGTCCTCAGGACAGAGGCTTGCAGAACAATGCTACCTTCATTTCTCCAAGTCCAGAAACCAAAGTGGGTAGTGTCTTTAACAAAAGGATCTTACCTCCAAGTTTTGGGAGGCAACTGCAGGCAATGGCAATGGCCTATTTTTTCATTAATGACTTCAATGTTTCAGGTTTTAAATTAAGATCTTTGATTGGTTTGCAATTCATGTTGTTGTTCAACGTCAGAGATGGGGATCTACTCATTCTTCTACATGTGCGTACTCAATTTTGACAGCACCATTTCTTGACTACACTTTTTTCCAATGTGTCAAAATTTTAAGAAAAATTTCCATGTCCCATTTTATCATTCAACAGTATACTGTTAATCTCTATGAGTTTGTATATTTTCTGTAATATCTTTTACTATGGATTTCTAGTTTTATTTCCATTGTATGTCAGAAATTATTTTGTTCCATGGAATGTTGAGAAGAATATTTATTCTTGTGTGTATGTATGGAATGTTCCATAGATGACTAGTAGCCCTGTTTGGTTTGTGATGTCATTTAACTTAGATTATTGCTTATTTTTTTTTTATCAGAATATCATGTGTGTTGGGGATAGAAGGGTATTGAAGTCACTGTCATTGTATTGCAGTTCATCTGCATTTTGTTGGATAATATTTGTTTTATGAAATTGAATGTGCCCATATATTTGATACATATGTGTTTAAAATTATAATATCATTTTGCTGCATTATTTTCTTACTCAGTATGAAATGATCTTTATCCTTTTTAAAAAACATTTGTTTGAAGCCTGTTTTTCTTGGATATTAGAACAGCAACACTTTCTTGCTTCCTGGTTCAATTTGCTTGGAATATCCTTTTCACTTTGTGTTTGGCATCTTTGATGGTAAAGCGCCTTTCTTTGAGGCACCAATTTCAGATATTGTGTTTTAAAAATTCATTTTTCACTTTTAATTGTGGAATCTAGATCATGATTATTCAGCTATTATTGAAAGATATGTATTAATTTTTGTCAGTTTGCTGATTTTGTAGTGTTCAGTCTTTTCTGGTTCTTTTTGTGTTCAACAATTCTTCTAGTATGGTTTATTTTTCCCTGCATGTGTGTCCTTCTCTTGAAAATAAAGGATTCTTCATTTTTCTCTATACAACTGGCTTAGTAGTCAGGAATCCCTTTTCTCTGTTTTTGTTGTAGAAAGTGTGTCTTCTCCCTTAATTATGACAAAAGTATTCCTGCATACACTGAAGTGATATTTGTCCTTTAGTGTTTGCAATACTTCATCCAAGACCTCCTAGCTCTAAGTTTCTGTTGAGAACCCTGCTGTTCTTCTGATGGGCCTGTCTTTATAAGTAATGTAGTGATTCTCCTTGTATTTTCAATACACTGTCTTTGTTCTGTATGTTTAGTGTTTTGACTATAGTGTGTCATCAAGAAGCTATTTTCTCTTCCTGCTTAGTATTCTACAAGCATCCAATGCCTAGCTGCATTTCTCTCTAGATTTAACAACTTTTTGCTATGATTTTATTGAAACTGTTTTCTATGCTGTTCCATAAAATTCTTCTTTTCTTCCCATGATTAATCTTTTCTTAATAATTTATTTTATTAATGTATTCATATTTCATCTAAATTGTTATCCCATCCATTGTATCCTCTCATTTCACCCTCCCTTCCATTTTCCCTTTATTCCCCTCCCCTATGACTGTGACTGAGGGGGACCTCCTCCCCCTGTATAATCTCATAGGGTATCAAGTCTCTTCTTGGTAGCCTGCTACCCTTCCTCTGAGTGCCACCAGACCTCCCCATACAGAGGATGTGGTCAAATATGTGGCACCAGAGTTCCTGTGAAAGTCAGTCCTCACTCTCCACTCAACTGTGGAGAATGCCCTGTCCATTGGCTAGATCTGGGTAGGGGTTCGAAGTTTACTGCATGTATTGTCCTTAGCTGGTCCCATAGTTTGAGCAGGACCCCTGGGCCCAGATCTGCCCATCATAATGTTCTTCTTGTAGGTTTCTAGGACCCTCTGGATCCTTCTATTTCCCCATTCTCCCTTGCTTCTCTCACCTAGAGTCCCAATAGGAAGTCTTCCCCTCTGTCCCTGTTTCCTGGTAAGTGAAGACTTTCATGGGACGTGCCCCTTGGGCTAGTGTCCAGATATAAGTGAGTATATACCATCTGACTCTTTCTGCTTCTGGGTTAACTCACTCATTATGATCATTTCTAGTTCAATCCATTTGTCTACAAATTTTGGGGATTCCTTGTTTTTTAATAGCTGAGTAGTACTCCATAGTGTAAATGTACCACAGTTTCTCTATCCATTCTTCTACTGAGGGACATTTAGGCTGTTTCCATGATCTGGCTATTATGAATAAGGCTGCTATGAACATGGTTGAGCAAATGTTCCTGTTGTGTGCTGGATCTTCCTCTGTGCATATCCTAAACAGTGGAATTGCTGGGTCTTGAGGAAGCCTTATTTCCAGTTTTCTGAGACAGTGCAAGGTAGATTTCCAAAGTCGCTGTACTAGTTTGCATTCCTACCAGCAATGAAGGAGTGTTCCTCTCTCTCCACATCTTTGCCAGGATGTGGTGTCACTTCAGTTTTTGATCTTAGCCATTCTGATGGTGTAAGATGGACAATCAGAGTTGTTTTGATTTGCATTTCCCTGATGACTAAGGAGGGTGAGCATTTCTTTAAGTGTTTCTCAGCCATTCTATATTGCTCTGTTGAGAATTCTGTTTAGTTCAGGGTCCCATTTCTCAATTGGGTTATTTGGTTTGGTGTGTTTAATTTCTTGAGTTCTTTATATATTTTGGATATTAGACCTTTGTCAGATGTAGGGCCCATGATTCACCTTTTTCATGGTGTTTTATGAATAGTTAATACTCTGTTTATATTTATTAGTTCATCTTTGCCCTTACACATTGTATTCTGTCCTACTCATAACTAATTCTGTTAGTGAGATTTTCCTTGCTTGCCTTATTGAAATTTTCATTTACACTAATTTGGTTTCAATTTTTCTCCAGTACTTATATCTCTTCCATGCATTCAACTTTCTTGCATTGTAATATATTGTTTTGACTTTCTTATTTCAACCACTTATGTTCTCTTGGAATTTATTTAGAAATATATTTTTGTCCTGTTTTATTTCTTTAAACATACTTATAAAGATTCTTTTTATTTCTTTGTCTGAGATTTCATTTAATTTAGTGTTATTACAAGCTATTATTATAAGAATAACAATTTTGGGAAGAATCTTCTTGCTTTTTTTACAATCTGTGTACATATTTTCTTATTATTTATATTACTTTTATTTTTTACATATACACTTATATTATTACATATATATGTATATACATGTATACACACACACACACACACACATACACACACACACACACACAATAAACTACCTACAGCAAGAAGAACCATGACACAATCAAGAATTATATAATTTACATTCATTGTGTTTTGGCTATTTGTGTTGGCAACTTCGTAGAAAACATATTTCCTATCTTGGTGCATCTAAAATTCTGAATGTAAATCAATATCTATCATATCTCATCTTTATCAACTTAAAACATCTATCTAGGCCTAAAAACATCTTAATGCCTAAACAACTAAGGTTAATTGTAAAACTAAACTGTCTGTTTTTCAACCCCTTCAGAGACTTGAGAACCAATAAAATTAATTTCCTGAGTAAACAGCCAGTGCAGGTTAACAGCTTCCAAAGGTGGGGGGGTGGGGGAAATGGCAGAGATAGTCTGGTGCCTAAACAGTCACCCTAAATCTCTATAACATTGAAGCATCATCTTCAGCCTCTGGCCCAACATGTCTGACAGACATATTTGGGAGGCAAAAAATATTGAGGACTTGCTTACCCTGTCTTGGCAGAGTTTGGCCTATGACTCTACCTGTATCGAAGCTTACCTATTTGTAGTTAAAATTCGGTTTATAGCCAAAACCAGGACATTTTCCCCAGTAGTTGGTTTGCCACATTTGAAGCCATCTCCATAAGGAGGTTCTTTGATGTTCATCATTTTCTTGGAGGTAGGCTGAATGTTGCCAAAAGTTAACCTGTCTTATCGTCAAAGAATCCTTAAAACAATAAAAACATCTTTACGTGCCGTATGCTGTAGAACTCTGAGATTTTTGAAGACCTTATTTACCTGTTTTACTTTATCTATCTATAGAATTATATCTATCTGTTACACCTAGGATGTATATATATTCCTCTGAAAAAATAGCCTAGTAATTGACCTGACTATGATGTGATCAACTAACAATTAACTTGTAAAACTTACTTATCCTAAATAGCCTATAATAGCACTTTCAAAGTATTTGAGGTAAATCTTGTACTCTACTTGAGTTGTATGGATAACAATACTTCATATTGGAGTAGAAATTATATAATGTGTGTGTGAAGAAAAATCTTAAATTTGAATTCTATACCAGTGTATCAAAATTAAACTTATTTTGCATCACTATACAAAATCCTATAGCAAGGAATTAAAAATAACCTTATTTGTGAGTAACAATTAAGGCCTTAAGTTGAGTAGACTCAATATTATCTATATTTTGACCTATCATCCCTATATATTACTATATTCCCTGTTCTTTCTTTTCAACCCCTATCTTAAAACCTAAGAAAGAAAGATAAAGAAAAAGAGAGAAGTCCCTGAGTCCTCCCTCATTTTCTCTCTGAACAAGACCAATAGTTAACTTATAACCAACCCCCAATGAAAATAAACATCTATAACCCAAAAAAGCAACCAAAAACTTACCCACCCACTTAAGGGAACTGGGGCATCATTATGTGTCTGGTTTTATGTTGAGGTCTTTAATCCATTTGGACTTTAGTTTTTTGCAGAGTGATAAATATGGATCTATTTGCATTGTTCTATATGAAGCCATCCAGTTATACCAGCACCATTTGTTAAAGATGCTATCTTTTTTCTATTGTATGGATTTGGCTTCTTTGTCAAAACTCAAGTGTCCATAGGTGTCTGGGTTTATGTCTGGGTCTTCAATTTGATTCCACTGATCAACCATCCTATTTCTGTGCCAGTACCATGCCATTTTTATTACTGTTGCTCTATAGTACAGCTTGAGATCTGGGATGGAGATTCTTCCAGAAGATCTTTTATTGTACAGGAGTGTTTTAACTATTCTGGGTTTTTTGTTTTCTATATGAAGTTGAGAATTGGTGATCTTTCAAGGTCATAAATAATTGTGTAGGTATTTTGATGGGAATTGAGCATGTAGATTGCTGTTGGTAATATGGCCCTTTTTTTACTGTGTTGATTCTCCCAATGCATGAGCATGGGAGATCTTTCCATCTTCTGAAGTCTTCTTCAATTTATTTCTTCAGAGATCTGAAAGTATATATATATATATATATTACTGTGGTGAAGAGTGTAGTTTCCCTAACTTCTTTCTCAGCCTGTTTTTAATTTTTATGCAGGAGGGCTACTGATTTTTGAGTTGATTTTGTATCCAGCCACTTTGTTGAAGGTGTTTATCAGCTATAGGAGTTCCTTAATAGAATTTTGTATACTACATATTCACTTATGTATACTATCATAGCATCCTCTAGTAGTGATAGTTTGACCTCTTCATTTCCAATCTGTATCCTTTTCATCTCCTTTAGTTGTCTTATTGCTCTGATAGGACTTCAAGCACTATATTGAAGAGATATGGAGAGAGTGGACAGCCTTGTTTTGACCCTGATTTCAGTGGAATTGATTTAATTTTCTTACAATTTAGTTTGATGTTGGCTATAGGTATATTGTCTTTACCATGTTTAGGCATGTGCCTTGTATCCCTTCTCTCTCCAGGACTTTTAACATGAATGTGTGTTGGATTTTGTCAAATGCTTTTTCAGCATCTAAAGGAGGTGATCATGTGGGTTTTTTCTTTCAGTTTGTTTATATGATGAATGACATTGATGTATTTCCATTATTAAATCACTCCTGCATGTCTGGGATGAAGCCTACTTGGTCATGGTGTATGATATTTTTGATGTGTCCTTGGGTTCGGTTTGCCACTATTTTATTGAGTATATTTGCATCAATGTTCATAAGAGAAGTTGTTCTGAAATTCTCTTTTTTTTTTTTTTGTTGAGTCTTTCTGTGGTTTAAGTACCAAGGTGACTGGTCTCATAGAATGAGTTTTGCAATGTTCCTTCTGCTTCTATTTTGCAGAATAGTTTGAAGAGAATTGGTATTAGCTCTTCTCTAAAAGTCTGGTAGAATTCTGTGGTGAACCCATTTGGCCCTGGGGTTTTTTTTTTTTTTTTTTTCCGGTTGGGAGACTTTTGATGACTTCTTCTTCTATTTCCTTAGGAGATATAGGACTATTCCATTTCTTTACCTGATTTGATTCAATTTTGGTAGTCTGTAGCTATCAAGAAAATTGTCCATTTCATTTAGGTTTTCAAATTTTGTGGCATATAGGCTTTTGGAGTAAGACCTAATCATTCTTTGGATTTCTTTGGTGTCTATCGGTCTGTCTTCCTTCTCATTTCTGATTCTGTTGATTTAAATTCTCTCTCCCTCCCTCCCTCTCTTCCTCCCTCCCTCCCTCCCCCCACCTCTCTCTCTCTCCCTCTCTGCCTTTTAATCAATTTGCCTAAGGATATGTCTATCTTGTTGATTTTCTTAAAGAACTAGCTCTTGGTTTTGTTGATTCTTTGACTTGTTCTTCTTGGTTTTAATTTATTGATTTCAGCCCTGAGTTTGATGATTTCCAGCCATCTACTCCTCATGGATGTGTCTGTGTCTTTTTGTTCTAGAGCTTTCAGGTGTGCTAGTATGGGAACACTCCAATTTCTTTATAAATGCATTTAGTGCTATGAACTTTCCCTTTAGCACTGTGTTCCATAAGTTTGGGTATGTTGAGCTTTCAGTTTCATTGAATTCTAGGAAGTTGTTAATTTCTCTTTTTACTTCATCCCTTATCCAGAGGTCATTGAGTAGGGAGTTGTTCATTCCATGGGTTTTTAGGCATTCTGTTGTTTCTGTTGTTGTTTAGTTCCAGTTTTAATCCATGGTGGTCTAATAAGATGCAAAGGATTATTTCTATTTTCTTGAATTTGTTGAGGTTTGTTTTGTGATCAAGTATATGGTCTATTTTGGAGAAGGATCCAAGAGGTGCTGAGAAGAGGGTGTATTCTTTTGTGTTTGGATGAAATGTTCTGTAGCTATCAGTTAGATCATTTCCTTCATTATGTCTATCAATTTCATTGTTTCTCCATTTAGTTTCTGTCCTGATGATAGGTCTATTTGGGCAAGTGGGGTATTGAAATCTCCACTATTAATGGATAGGGGTTGATATGTTATATAAGCTTTAATAATGTTTCTTTTAAAATGTGGGTGCTCCTGCATTTGGGGCATAGATGTTCAGAATTGAGACACCATCTTGGTGTATTTACCTTTGATGAGTATGAAGTGGCCTTCCCCATGTCTTTTGATCAGTTTTGGTTGATAGTCTATTTTATTAGATACTAGAATGGCTACTCCAGCTTGCTTCTTAGGTCTGTTTGCTTGGAATATAGTTTTCCAGCCATTTGCTCTGAGGTATTGTTTACATTTATTGCTGAGGTATGTTTCTTGTATACAGCAGCATGATGGGTCCTGTTTGCATACACTCTGTCAGCCTGTGTCTCTTTACTGGGGAGTTGAAGCCATTGATGTTGAGAGATATTAATGACCCGTGGTTCTTAGTTCCTTTTATTTTGATGTTCGTGATTGTAGTGTGTGTGTGTGTGTGTGTGTGTGTGTGTGTGTGTGTGTGTGTGTTTCCTTTCTTTTGGATTTGTGGATGTGAGGTTATTTATTTCCTGTGTTTTCCTGAGTATAATTAGTCTCCTTTAAGTCGTCTATCATTTTCCTCATGTCAGATTTAAAATTTTCTTCTTGCGTTTCATGAGTGTTCATATCTGCAGGGCTTGCTGTGGTAGGATCACTGTTTTCTGGTGGTGTTACATGGTTCTGAGTTTTGTTGCTTGTCTTCTTGCACTAGCCTCTAGGCATCTAGTTGTCTCTGGTGTTAGCAGGGCTAGAGGTTCCTCCAGTGGGGTCACAGTCTGTGTTCCACATTAGCTAGTCAGGTTGGCAGCAAGCCATGGGTGCTCCAAGCCAAAGGTTGTCTGCTAGGGCTCCCTAGAGGCCTCCTCAGGATGGTGGACAGTGAATGTTGGAGCCTGAACCCAGCGCAGCATCAGGGCTTGGAGATCTGGGGTTAGGTAATTGGCTAGGTTTTTAAAAATCACATCTGTTCATTAAATCTCTGGTTTTCAGTTTTCAAGAGGGATGATGTTAAAGTAATATTGATGTGTGTGATTTTTTTCTCTGCTAGACTGGTTTTGAGGCTCCCTAGGCTTACTCACCATTACTTTACCAAGAATAGAATACTGAAAATATTGTCAGTATTTGTGGTAATGCCCATTATGAAAATAAAATAACAATCAAATAAAAAGATAACACCTTACACATCAATCATCTTAGGAAGTGCAGAAACACTGATGCTATTATTTGCACCAATAGATAATGGAAATGGGGGAGAGCAAGCAGAGTGGTTTAAAAGAATTCTAGTGGTTGATGGTGAGTCACTAGGGAAAAGCAGGGGAGGAAAAATATATATATAATAACATTATGAACAATGATTCATTAATATTAAGGAGAAATTAAGGACAGGGCAGGAAGATGTTTCACTTTTGGCTAAAGGTAAAATGAAGAAAGGCAATGAGATAACTTAAAAACTTCCAGCTCACATGATACTGAATACAGAGACTGCATGGCCAGGTCATCCTGTGGGGGGTTTAGCTTTGAAAACCTATCAAAAGAAAATGTAATATTAAAAGAAGGAGGAATGAAGATGTACGGGTGAAGATTAGAATGGGAAAGAGTTGGTTTGCTAAATCAGTACTGGATATTGAACAGAAGAGGAATCAGTGTTGAGGGGAGAGAGATGGGTAGGTTACAGAATCTGAACACAGTCTGCCAGCTTTGTTTGCTGGTTCCTGTCTCAATTCTCTTAACATTCCTTCCAGAGAAAGACAAGACTGAAGGTCATATAAGTTTAAGATGAAAATGAACATTTTGTATCTTGTCTCTATAATATTTATCATCATGACAGACATAACTAAATATGACTGATCATTTTATTAAATAAACATTCTGTGTTCTCTTTGATTAACGGTATAAATGTAATTATTGAGCATCCTGTGGGCAGCTGTAAAAACTCCAGATTGTAATAATGAACAAGTCTGAGCAAGTGTTTTCCTGTTTGATTCAGGCTGCTATCTGTGGGAAAATCTCACTATGAAATAATTTCCCCATTTTAAGCACATACCTTTGATATTTGTACACACACACACACACACACACACACACACACACACACACACACACACACAC
>OU015744.1:143405935-143419137 GCA_907169655.1 Acomys percivali
CACACACACACACACACACACACACACACACACACACACACACACACCTGGCCTGATAATTTTAGGGCCTGTTATACTGTGCTTGAAGGTTTACATGCTATACATTTAGTACAAATACAACAATTGATCCAGGGATCTGACCTTGTAATATTCAAGTACAATGTATAAGTCCATGGATTTCCACAATATGAAGAATTGAATCTTTATTGATTTCATTAAATTACTCGATTGGTTGCATTAATTTACTGTCATTAGTGTCTATTCATTTTTAAAACAATTATTTTTTTAATTGTATATAAAATATGGTGTCTCTTGACTCTGTGGATTAGTTGAAATACATCACAATTTATTGAAAAGTTTTGGTCAGTGTATTAAAATACTTTTCCTATTTTATTTTTTTCTTAGTTTATCTTTATGAGGGCTTTCCATCCCTCACCTCCTCCCAGATCCTCACCATCTCCGCACTATTTCAGCTTCATGCCTTCTCTCTTTCTCTTTACAACACAAACAGGAGACAAACACACAAACAAAACAAAACAAAACAAAACAAAACAAACCTCAGACCCAGATTAAAACAAAAACAAACAAGTACAAGAAGCACAGATAATTTCATCTTTTTGAAATGATTTCTCACTAGAGTGGCCCATGGGCCTTTTAAAGAGATACTTCACATCTAAAGAGTAACTGTCTGTTTTCAGTTGTCAACCTGCTCAGCCTTGCCTTTGGCTCAGGCTGGCTGTGGACATGGCAGATGCCTCTCTGCTGCGATGCCTCAGGGCTTGGTGTCTGACAGCAGACACACTTGAGCATCATGTTCATTGCATCTCTTTTCATAATTGCTAAGACATGGCACACGCCTAGACATCCATCAACAGATGAGTGGATAAAGAAATCGTGGTACATTTAAAAATGGATTTTTAATCCCGCTGTTAAGAAAAGAGAAAATTGATGGAAATAGAAAGTATTATATTAAGAGAGGTGACCCAGCCTCAGAAAGACAAAACTTACATGTTCTTTCTTATATATTAATCCCAAATCCTAATGCTTGTATGCATGTATGTGTGTGTGTGTATATATATGTATGCATGTATGTATGTAAATATTTTTGACCATAGGTATATCAATGAAACTAGAGGGGACCATGGAAGGAACAAGAGGTACTGAAGAAGTGGAGGGGGAATGGCAAAAAGTCACACATGACATGAAAATCGAAAGGGGACTTCTGGAGGTGGGGAGATACTAGGGAGGAGAGTAGAATGAGGAAGAAAGGAGGGAAAACCAACAGAAGGTCTGAGAAAATGTTATAAAGAAACCCACTTCTTTGTAAGTTAATAAAGAAAATTTAAGGCTATGTTGTTAGCTCTTATTTGAAGGGCTTCTTTAATCAATAAACTAATTATAATGCTAGTATAAAAGAAAAAAATTAAAATAAGTACAAAAGCAGAAACTCCTTTGGGATTTGTCTTATGCATTGCTTTTCTTTTGAAATGATAGCTTCATAGGTGTTCATACTATGCTTTCAGTTGAAGAGATGACTTGGTTGGTAAAGCTCTGGCCTTGCAAGTCAAGGGCATGATGTTGATCACAGAACCCAAGTAATACTAGCAAGTATAGTGTATACATCTGTAATCCACCAACAGACAGGCAGAGACAGATAGGTCTCAGGGTCCCTTTGGCCACCCAGCTTAATGCAGCTGTCATGTTCCAGACTAGTGAGATTCTGTGCCTCAAAATAATAAAATGTATAAGGGCACCTGAGTTTGTCTTCTGACCTATGTGTATATGTTCACACATATACATACTTTCCTATACAAACATGTGTCCACCATTTTCATTGATCTGATGATTACTGAACTCTTCCTATCACACATCACTTACCCAATTTATCATGTTCAAGGAAGCTATTCTGCCCATCTTTGTGCCCAGAATTTCCTAGGTTCACTGTGTGCTGTGCTTACAACTATTTCTTCTGCTGTGATATTAGCTCTTCTCAGGGTCTTGTTTACTTTGTGAGTTCTGAAGCCTTTCTTAAGTTCCCTTAGTCGATGAGCATTGGTTTTTCAATATGTTTGCAGAAAAATATTCAGGATAACCTTTTGAATGTCTACATGATGTGCAGTTATATTATCTTTTCATTCTTGATATTGGTTATTTGTGTCACTCCTACTTTGTCTTGTTCAGGTGAAGACAGCTTTTGGCTTTATCTGTTCATGTGTTAGTCTCGTTTGCTTTTAGTTTTTAATGCTAACCTGCTCCATTTCATGAGATAGATAATGATTTCATTCATTTTCAGAGGTTATCCTCTTCGAATATTCTCATTCAGGTTACACATCTCCTTCTAAATGCTGTGTTACCTGCATATCACAAGTTTTGATATGCCATATTTTCATTTTTACCTATTAAAGTTATTTCTGATGTAAGGTTTTATCATATGTTTATTAGAAATATATTCCTGAATTTCAAAACATTAGAATATGTCTAGTCATTTTATTTTGCTATTATTTAAAACTTCATTCGGGTCTTGGAAAAATGTATCACAATTTTTTTTTTCTATCTGTGGCATGGTAATGGTCAGTTCTGAGGTTATATTTTACACTGGCTTGGAAAAAGGCATGTTTCACTGAAGGAGGTTTCAGTTTTGTAAAGACAGTGGAAAGCTCCTGTAAATTGGTGATTTTTTTTCTAATTTATAAATTGTATAGAAATATATAAAAGTAGCAATGAATGCTTTTCTTAGCTGATAGACTCACAGGAGTCCAGCAACTTGTTGAACAGTGTGTTTTTGTTTTGCTTGTGGATGAAAGCATAAAAGGCACAGAGCTACTCTTGCTAGTCATTGCTTTTATTGATGCTGAATTTGATGTGTTTGGAACCTGGTGATCACTGATTGTTCAACTCCCCTCCCCCAAATAAACTCCTTCCTAGAAACCCTAAGAAGTAAATAGTCTTATCACAGAGCCCTGTGACACTCTATCACAGTGACTCAAGTGTCATCACCTTTGAGAAAATATTTATACTATAGTCTTGAGGGTACCCCGCCCCAATACTGATTATAGTGAAAACACTTTCTAAAGCTATCCCTTGAAATCCATGAGTATTGGTTCCAAAAAATCCCCTCCTCACTGCAAATACCCAAATCTGTGGATGTTCAAATCCTTTTGGTATATGGCGTAAAATTTGCCTATAACCTCTGAGCATCTTTTATGTAAGAAATAGTCTCTGTATTAAGTATAATGTCTATTAAAATGCAAAGGCAATAGAACATCTGCATGGTTATTTCTTTAAGAAACAACAAGGAAATGGTCTGTGCATATTTATATAGGCACATGCATTTTTCTGAATGTTTCCTATCCATACATGCAGAACCTGCTTCTCCTTGAATAAATATCCACAGGTTCCCCAATGCTGCTGGAGAAAGCTGAATAGTAGTTAGCTGGCCATGTTGAGCCCACTGTTGTCTGATTCCTGACTTCTAAAGTTTTCACTTCTTGGTATGACCCTGAGTTCCAGCTTCCCATGAAATTCCATGAACAAATGGCCTTTTCAAGCTGCTCTCCCAGGCTAGAGTCGGCCATCTTTCCATCCCATCTTGTGCCCTTGATTGGCCTCTTGGGACCTAGGACCTGCAGGGCTGCTTTGATTGTGGCTTTCTCTGGGGAAGCTGCTGCTGGATGGAGATTCCTCTACTCTCTTGCTTTCTTGGTTCATCATATCTCTGCTAATATGTTTAAAGGACTCCCTTGTAGGAGCCAGTAACCTCCCTGATGTTCATGCTTGCATGGAGATCCATTTCTCCTCTATATTGATGGAGTCTATCACTGTGTCTGCACCAAGAAGGCACTCTGAATAATGCTTTTTGTTGAATCAGTGTTTCAAGTACACCCATTCCAATCAGTTCCTAATAATTGTTGAAACAAGCAAATCATTAGAAAAAAAAAGTCTAGTTATTATCATCAAGATGGCTTTAAAATATAAGTCCTGAAGTTACTGTGCAGTACTCTTTTAAGAGGAGCCGTTTTATTTTTTCATAACAGTTAGGTAAGGGACAGGGAACAAGATCAAGTGGAGAGAGCAGGGTGTGAGATGCAGGTACATAGAGGTGATGGACTGGAACTGACTGGTTTTGCACAAGTGAGAAGGTAGGGCTCAGGGTTTATCAGTACATGTAGGGGAAGTGCTGTAAGAGATCAAATTCCCTTTCACACTCAGCAAAGCTAAACCAGTCTGAGACAGTGGTGATTATGGACCATTTTTAAAACTAGTTATCCATCCTTAAGGGGGATTAACGTTGGTCGGAAGACAGATATGAGAGTTTTTATTTTATTTTTGTTTGTACTTTTTTTGTGTGATGATCTCTATCCCCCTCCCCCACCCCTCTCTCTGTGTGTATGAACTTTCTCTCTTTTCAACTATCTTTTGAATTCTAAAAGAAAACATTCAGGCTTTTCTTCAGTTTTCCCTTTCTATATCTTTTTTTTTTAAATTTTGGGGTACAAGGTTTTTACTTGCCTTCATCAATTCTTATGTGTCTGAAGCATATTAATTGTCCTTTCATATAAAAAGATGTTTCTGTTCTAAAAGCAACAAAACAACAACAACAACAACAACAACAACAACAACAACACTCCTCAGCTTGTGTGTTTTGAATTATTAATTCCAGAGAGTTTTAGTGAGGTTTATGAGTCAAAATCGGAAATAATGTTCAACTCTTTCTGATGCAACTTTTAGTTATTATTTATTTATTTACTGATTTATTTATTCACTTTCCATCCCAGTCATAGGCCCTTCCTCCTCTCCTCCCATTCTCATCCTCCCTCTCCCATTGCTCACACCCTGTTCCTCAGAAAAGGGGATAGATCCCCTCCCTACCCACCTACCCCTGCTCCAGTGAAACTTTTAAATTGTTATCAACCTGAAGTTTTCAGTCTTAAGTCCCTCACGGGCAATAACTAGATTCAGGTTGGTGCTGTCTTAGATGGGTGAGTGAATATTTTGTTGACAGTCCCAATGGAGACTTTGATTATTGTATGAAATTTAAATTGTTTCTTAACATCTACAGCATTATAAAGTTAGGAAATAAAAGAAGCACTGACCATGTGTTCTCCTAGGGTTTATACTAACAGTGCCCATACTGAGTACTGTAAGAGCAGCTGGGACTGTTCTATATGGAGACCAGTTTTCATATAAGGCCCAAACCTAAAGCCAGATTCCAAGACATGCACACCCCTATACATCTGAACCCTCCTTTAACTTTAGTCATCACACAAACTGGCTCACGTCAGGGGACTCTGGTCCTGCACTTTGCTCTGTACTTGACTGTGTAGAAAGCTGAGCTGCTGCTGCACGTCATCAAATTCTTTGCAAGAAAGCAGCTCACAACCAGAAGAGGGTTTGTGTAAAGAAATAGACAACCGGTATGAAAATGCAGTGGCTCATCCTCAGCGACTTGATGCACAGCCTCACAGAGGCATTGTGCCAAGGCTTGAAAACACAAACTCTTCCTAACATGGTGTTGCACATTTATCCTGGAACTCTTACTGGCAGCCACAATGACAGAAATGGATGGAGTGCTGGAAACTATGAATGCTGACAGACTATTTTTATTGTTGTATATTTCCTTTGTCCTCCTTCCCTCCTTCCCTCTCCCCTTTAATTTTCCCTTGCCCTGCTTCTCCTTCCCTCCCTTCTCTTCTTACTTCATGAATTTATTTTGGGTGCTCTTGAAATAAAATCCCATTAAATACTGAGCCTAGAAGTTCTCTTGAGTACTAGTAAAAAAAGTTGGATATCCTTTTCTTTCTTTTATTTTAACACCTGAAGAAACATTGTATTTTTGTCCCTTGGGAGTTATATAAGAAGAAAAAAAATAAGTAATGAAAAGAATATTACTTTTCCATCACTTCAAAATATGCCTCTAACCCACTTGCAATCAATACCTGCTCCAACCTTCAGTTATTTCCAGTCTCCAAGATTTTGTTTCTGTGAATCTTTCAATATAATCTGAATTGTGTGCATATAGTTTTACATCTCAAATATTTTATATGAAATAATATGTTGTCTTGTGCTTTTTTTGTTCCTACTTATTTTTTTTTTTAATGGATCAGTTTTTAACAAACAACTCTGCAAAAAAGGAGACAGCATAAAGTAAAGGCAAAAAGGATTAACATACTGATTTGGCACAAGACACTAGCTTGTTTTTCTTTTCCTTCTTTCTTTTTTTCCTCCCTGCCTCACTTGGGACTTCTCCTTTTTAAATTAAATTATTTTTATACAATATATTTGAATAGTTGTATTTTTCAATCTCCTGACTACTTCCAGATTCTTCATTCCTTCTATTCTCACCCAATTTTATGTTTTTTCCTCTATCTTTAAAGCAAGAACAAAAGATGAAATTAACAAAACAAAATATTAGAAGAAAAAGTAAAAAAGAAGCAAAAACGCTCTTTCACACACACAGAAGGGAGAGATACAGAGAGAGAGAGAGAGAGACAGAGAAAAAGAGAGACAAGACAGACAGACAAACAGACAGATAGACAGACAGACACACACACACACACAGAGACAGAGACAGAGAGAGACAGAGAGAGACAGAGAGAGAGAGAGAGAGAGAGAGAGAGAGAGAGAGAGAGAGAGAGATAGAGGGTGTTGATAAGAGTTCATTTCGTGTTAACCAACTATTCTTAGGCATGGGGCCTGCCCTTGAATTATGGTTAATATACCCAGGGAGATTCAATTTAGGAAACTTGTTTTCCCTTTGTATCATGTATCAGTTACAAATAACTTTTCAGTTAGGTTTAGGACCCTGTGTCCACTTCATTGTTTTAGTCCTGGGACCTCATCTGGCTTGAGCCTATGCAAACCTTATGTGTGCTGCCACAGTCTTTACGAGTTCATATGTGCATCAGTCTTGTATCTAGCCGACTCTGTTTCCTTGGAGCTGTCCATCAACTCTGGCTCTAATAATCTTTCTGCCGTCTCTTCTGCATAGGTCCCTAAGCCTGGTTGGGTAGTAATAAAGGCATCTCATTTAGGACGGAGTGCTCCAAAGTCTTTCACTTTTTGTACATTGTCAAGTTGTGAGTATTTGTGTTAGCCCCGATCTACTGCAAGAGGAAAGCAAGAACTGAGGTTCTTGACAGCTTTAGTGGTGTCTGATATGGGTTCCATCTCATGGAGTGGACCTTAAATCCAGTGACAAAATGGTTGGTTACTCCTGTAACATTTGTGCCATTATTGCACCAATCTATCTTGCAGGCAGGTTGCTGTTGTAGGTCTAAGGTTTGTAGATTTGTGATATTGATGATTGCCTTTCTCCCCTATGTTGTGCACAGTACTGCTTCCATATATATGGAAACCTCTACAGAAGTATGCTTCCATGTGGTTTTTCATAAGGCCTTTAGTTATGAACGTTATCCTTCCTGTATTCCCTCTACTTTTCACTTCCATTCTCCTATTTAACCCTCCTAGTCTAGTTTCCCCTTTATCTTTCAATAACATTACATTCTATTTCCCCCCTTCATTGGGACATACCATACTCTCCATTGGTCCTTTACTACGTACCTAACCCCTGTGGTTATTTGCACTGTAGCACTCATATTAAAAGCTTAAAATCCATCTCAGAGAAACACACAATATTTACCATTTAGGGCCTGGGTTACCTCACTCAAGATGTTTTTTTTTTTTCCCTAGCTCATCCATTTACTTATGAATTTCATTTTCTTAACAGCAGAGCAAGATTTCATTGTATAAATGTAGCACATTTTTATTATCCACTCACCAGGAGATATACTGGATATCCATCTTTCTTAAAATGTAGGCTGTTACTTAAAGTGAGACCTCGCCTTTCACTTCTTTCTGGAATAAATTTGCGTGAAAAATATGTTCAGATACACTTTAGTAGGAAAACATAGGAAGCTACCCAAACCTTTCTGCCCCAGTTAATTGCCTCTAAGTCTACCATGAATATTTTAAATTGGGGTATAAGGGCTTTCAACTGCTTTTGAGGTGGACAATGATTAAATAGATTCAGATCTAGGGTAATGATATGATTCTCAGCAACTTTTAAAATTTTTGACACTACTAGTACTAGTTCTTTAGCAGCTGAGAAGCTACTTTGAAGCTATTCTGCTTAAGAAAGTGTTAACGTTTCCTAGGTTGGTAGCACTTTCCAAGTGAGGAGGATATGGAGCTATAGGGAGGTGGGCTGAGGGGCCAATGTGTCAGCAGCCCCAGCACATGGTGCCACTGCTTAACACTGAGAGTCAGGTTGCCTGAACCGTTTGAGTCTCTCTATCCTGGGCATCGGATCAAATGGGAGCTGGCCATTCAGAAAGTTGCTAACCATTTCTTTAACAAGCAAAACAAAACCTCTTATTTTTTTTTTCTGTTGTCATGTTTTGTTTCTTTTGAATTTCCTTTTTTTCTCAATATGGTTACTGTTTTTTTAATCAAGTCTACTCCATCAATCTATGCTTTTCTGAACTTTATTGAGTTCGTAGCAGATGTTCCCTTGGCAAGTTTTCTTGGCTCTGGCAGTGAGCTCCTTCTCTGCGTTCGGCTTGCTATCAACAGAGCTTTGCTGTTGATTCTTCCCTCGCATAGTCTTGTGTTGCTTCTCATCTTTAAATCCAGAGAGGTGAATGTCAGCTGGATGGGTGTTTTCAAACCAGTGGGTCCTGCCAGCTTCCCCACGTTCTGTGCCAGGATGCGTCTTCAGCCTAGCTCGGAAGCTAGGGAACTAGGAGAGATAAGACTATCAGTACCATTTCACGTTCTAGAGGTACATTGTGTGTGAATTCTTCTCTGGGTTTAATGACGTTATTGGTCCCCTGCATTGCTGACTGTCTGTTGACTGTGGCACGAAGCTTGGGGCTTCCTATGCAGAGGGCTCTTGTGGCGAGATTCTGAATCCGATGATGTGTGACTTCAGCTGGGGCCTGCTTCCCCTGCCGGGGCAACCAGAGGCTCTTTACTGCTTGATTCTTCTGACACTGTGCTCTGTTGGAAACAAGAGCATTTAAAAATAGTGGAATAACCCACAATTTCTCTGACACAGTCATTTCAGTCGCCCTCTGGTTCTATATCTCACAAGGTTTGCACAGGTCTCTAATGGAAATGGATGCTTGCTTCCCACTGCTGGCTTTTGTGTTGCATTGTCCCTGTGTTTGGAGCATCTGTCTCGTTGGTCACTTCTTATAAGCCGTCTGCTTGATAAAGTTTGTAGATGAATCTAGGCTCTACATCCACGAGTCGTTTAACCAAAGTCCACGTGCACACTGTGTTTGCAGAGCACTTTGCAGAGTGTGCCTTAAAGCAGCTGGTTTCTCTTTTCTTTTCTAGAAGGTATATGAATTACCACCCTTTCCACTTGTCCACACATCTGCACGCAATCCTTCTGCACAAGCATATGGTTGTCTTTAATTAAACCACACTGTCCTCAAAACCGTTTATTCCACTGTTAAATGGCTTTCTGGTGTGGCACAGGGTAGAAGCCCAAGGCCAGCTTGAATTTTGCTACTTTTTATCATGTGTTTCTCTTTTAAATTTTTGAAAAAAAAATTCATGTGCAATGGTGTTTCACCTGTATGTATGTCTGTGTGAGGGTGTCTGATCCCCTACAAGCAGAGTTACAGACAGTTGTGAGCCACTGTGTGGGTGTCGAGAACTGAATCCAGGTCCTCTGGAACAGCGGAGAGTGCTCTTAACCACTGAGCCATCGCTACAGCTCTACAATTTTGCTACTTTTAAAAATATGTTTTCTTTCCTTAAACCTTCCTAAGTTTTGCTTTTTCTTCTTATTTGGAATAAAAGTTATAGTGGTGTGTATGTTGGGCTTTTTCCATTTCATTATTTGGTCTGGTTTTACTTGATCTGCTCTCACTTGCTTATCTGGGTTTTCTTTAGCCTACAAACGTTTTTATTTTGATTAAAGCTGCTTTTATTTAATCCCCTGGAAATTGTTACTAGATGGTGGTACCCTCTGGTTTTATTTTATTAGTCATTGTTCCCCTCATTTTTTCCCCTATTTTTATCCTTTGCTCTTGGGTTTTAAGGATTAAGATGGGTCCTGACAAAGCAATCATGCTAAATTCCCAGTAGAATATTTACTCCCCAAAAAAGGCAAAATATTTTTATTTTTGTTTTTGAAGACAGGCTTTCTCTGTGTAGCCTTGGCTGTCCAGGACTCACTGGCTGGCCTCAAACTCACAGCGATCCGTCTGCCTCTGCCTCCCGAGTGCTGGGATTAAAGGCATGCACTACCAATGCCTGGCTGCAAAATATTTTTAAAGTTTGAATTTTTTCTCAATTTACTTTATTTTATTAATTTTTAAATTTTAATTTATTATAATTTATTCAGATTATATCCTAACTGCTACTTCCTTACTGGTATCTTCCCCTTCCCTAGACCTCTGACAGAAGATGACCATCTCCCCTACTATATGACCCCAGCCTATCAGGTGTCATCTGGATAGCCCACTTCCCCCTCCTCTGTGTGCCTGCTGGGCCTTCCTACCAAGGGGATACTTAGAAATAAAGTGAGGCAGATTGCATAAACCCACATACATACAACGGAGATGTGACAGAGATCTTAGTGTTCTGTCAAGACGTTTCTTGTCTGGTTGCCTGTGAGGGTCAGACCTTTGACTAACTGTAATGAGAATAATTATATCAATAGCATCTTACAGAATTAGCAAGAATTTCAGGGTCTATCTATTATCAGACATTAGATATTTATATCAACTTCCAGGCTTCGTCACATGGTGCTCTGTTGTACAATCCTCAGAGAAGTTACGTAGCTTACCTGATACGCAATAGCAAGTACTTGGCAAAGCAAAACTCAGATCCATGGTTGAATTCCAGGTTTGACTGTCTTTTCTAGTACCATTGTCTGTCGAACAACCTGAAGAGGTGCTTGCCCTCTGAAGAGGTGCATCCCCAGTTGTTCTCTGGTCACCTGCAGGCCTATCATTGCCATAATGCACATGGTCCTCCTCTGTTCTGGTGATTTCTATGTCAGGGGGACATGCTTCTTTATTTCTTTTGGATGATCTGAAATCCAGTTTACCACCATTCCTCATTTTTGACAGCTACATTAATACTCTTCTTCTTGGATGCGTTCTTCCTGTCTACTAAATTAATTTATTTGCATCCAAGTTTTTCATGGCCTTCTGTGGCTATAGTGGAACACTATGCCTTCCCACAAGTCTTGAGATGCCTGTAGGCTATGGGGCTATGGTTCTCTGTGGTCACTGATGAACAAAGTGCTTTCAATGGAGAGAGAGTCTTGGGCGTGTCTGGTGGTGTTTGGTGCTGGTCAGTCTTTCCTATATCCAATTAGGGACTAAAAGAGTCATGTCTTAGAAAAAGAAAATTGTTAGTAATATAGAACCTTTATAACAATGAATACTATAAAATTTTTGGTGTGGTCAAGGGAGCTGCTGGAGAACATTTTTCTTCTTGTTTTATTATTCCATAAATTGATACTTTAGCACTGTAGCTTTTTTCCTCTCAAATATACTGTAGTTAAAAAAAAACAATGTTCAAAACTATAAAGCATGTGTCATCATAATTTTAGAAGTAGTCTTTGATTCCTTTATTCTGATGATGTCATCTTGTGCCCTGTAGGTTACGGTCCTTGGTCAAGCAGTTAGAGCGAGGGGAGGCCTCTGTGGTAGATCTTAAGAAGAATCTGGAATATGCAGCCACAGTGCTTGAATCTGTCTATATTGATGAAACAAGGTAAGTTAGAAAAGGGAATAAGAATGTAATGATAAATTTTCCTGTCGAACAGTCCCATCCCTGTGTCCTGCCTGTAACCCCACCACCCCCTTTGTAGCAGGTCTGGGTTATGGTTCACACTGACTCTGAAACATTCATTTCTACAATCAAATTGGAAAGACCTGGAATGATGCTCCCTCAACTATGAAATGACAAAGAGAACTTGCTGCAGAGATGACAAAATGATTTAAGAGCAGAAAAGTCAATTATTAACAGCCTGGCGTGTCTTTTCCCCCAGTTTTAAAGGCCCACTGTGATGACTACAGGCTCATCACGTCAGTCAAAAAGTGTGTGTTTGAATGCATCTGTCAACAAGTGGAGGTTCCTGAAGTGATGGAGTCCCCAGCATTCCTGCTTTAGCAAATAGTCCCATTTGAATCATACAATTGTAGGCACTGACATTTATGAAACAAATAGAACCACTTTCCTTTTGGAAACCACTGAGATATCAACTGTGAAAGTCTCTAGTCAGACAGGCTCCTCAGGATTTGTGAAATCTTGCTTCACCAAACTCAAATCTGAAAGGATTTAATTACAGTCTATGAGTTGTTGGGCTTATTTTTTTAATGATGCAATTCATTACAAATTTCAGGAATTTGATACACAGTCTTTTCCCTTTTACCCACATGAATATACCTAAACAAACAGCAATGATAAAAGCACCTTTGTATTGATGTCCACTCTAACTGCTTATTTTGAGTAAGACTTAAATAGATGACATGCATGCTTTCCTTGGTCTTATTATGACTACTGTTGTTCCTCTTCAGTCTCTGACATGTGAATAAGTTAGGCAAATATGACAAGCACATTTAGAGATGCCTTAAGTCACTGGGCTCGAATGAAGAGCTGCATTGTTTTGGGAAGTTTCCTTGAATTTAGAAATTCCTGTTTCTATTATATCCTATTGAATTAAAAGGGCATCATTTGGTATCATTTAAAGTAATTGCTTCAAAATACTTGGTTGTTGTGATTTGTGCAATATTTGTCACCTTTTGGCATTTCTCCCAAGACTGTCACTGATTCATTCTTACCTTCTTACACTTGTGTCTTACCTTCTACACTTGTGGAGATCAGGAGAGATCCAATTTAGTCAAAGGAGACATATCAGTGTGATCTCTCTCTCTTTCTCTCTCTCTGTCTCTCTCTCTCTCTCTCCCTGTCTCTCTGTCTCTGTCTCTGTCTCTCTCTGTCTCTCTGTCTCTCTCTGTCTGTCTCTGTCTCTGTCTCTCTGTCTCTCTGTCTGTCTGTCTCTCTCTGTCTGTCTCTCTCTGTCTGTCTCTCTCTGTCTCTCTGTCTCTGTCTGTCTCTCTCTCTCTGTCTCTCTCTGTCTCTGTCTGTCTGTCTGTCTGTCTGTCTGTCTGTCTGTCTGTCTGTCTGTCTCTCTCTCTCTCTCTCTCTCTCTCTCTCTCTCTCTCTCTCTCTCT
>OU015744.1:143419147-143435784 GCA_907169655.1 Acomys percivali
TCTCTCTCTCTCTCTCTCTCTCTCTCTCTCTCTCTCTCTCTCTCTCTGTGGTTTTATATCATGTTTTTTGTACCTGTGTTTCAGGTGGGTAGAGAAATAGAGAAGTCTTTATTGAGGTTCAGTCTCCATGCCCTGATTATGTGTTTTATTTCCAGGCGACTTCTGGACACAGAGGACGAGCTTAGTGACATTCAGTCAGATGCTGTGCCTTCTGAGGTCCGAGACTGGCTGGCCTCCACCTTCACAAGGCAGATGGGCATGATGCTTAGGAGGAGCGATGAGAAGCCCAGGTTTAAGAGCATCGTCCATGCAGTGCAAGCTGGGATATTTGTGGAGAGGTAAAGGTGAAACTCATTGTTATGCAAGGACCAAAACAACGAGAATACTAGGTCTTAGGACTGTAAATCTTCCTTTAATGTAATTTTGATAAGTTATTATAAACACTCAAATTACTGAGTAGAAACATGTATTTAAATCTTTATAAGATCATTAGGACAAGTTTTTCCCTTTGCTCAAAATTCTCATCTTAAGAGGATATAGATTAAGTTCAGCCTTGTTTCTAGAGTCAGAAGTTATTTGATCCATACTGTTTGAATACGTGGACAGCACTGGAACAGACAATAATGCTCTGAGGTGGCTGACCCAGGGAAGACAGTTTAGTTAAGGGCTCTGAGTTCCGGGTGACATAGTTTACTAGCTTTTTGATGCTGAATTGTTCTCTACAGGGAGCTGAATTATTTCTTCTACTATTCCCTATTACACAGTTACACATGTTAGATATCTCATAGTGGTGATTTTGAGGTTTATTTGGGACACTACTTATTTGCTTTAGAAGTTCTGGAAAAGTAACATTTCTGATGGGTTGTCCACACAGATCCTTTGGTCATCATCAAGTACTGTACTGTACACTACCTACCCCTGCCTTTCTACAGCCAGCGCTGCCAGAGGACATTATCCTTTTAATAATGCAGTGTCCAATATGGGACACATCATCTTAATTTAATTCTGTTTCCAGTGGCTCATGTGTTTGAGGTTGCCTTAATTTCTTTTGAATTCATCACCAAGGATACTTAAGTAACTTTGGAATTTAAAGTTTCTTGGTACACCACATGTCCTGAGTGTTTATCATTTGTCATTATGTGTGCAGATCTCTGAAGTGCTAACTGTCTGTTCTAAGCTGTCATATTTTGTTTCTCTTCCAATTTTGCCAGAATGTACAGACGAACATCAAACATGGTTGGGTTGAGCTATCCACCAGCTGTTATTGATGCATTAAAGGTAAGAATGATGAGAAGGCTTCCAGGTTAAGTGGATATGAATGCAGAGTGCAGTCACATCTGTCCTTAGAAAGCAATGGTGTTTCGTTTCATTTCTGTACTTTTCTGTGATTCTTACCTTAATCTATCATTACTGTTTTCTTATCTGTTCTAATAGTAGTACTGGATTCTCAGTGTTTAACTTCTTTTTTTTTTCTTTTAAATTAAACTCTCTGTGGAGGTTGATTTTACACAGTGATCTGCAATGATGAGATTCATGTAGCAGTAGCCAGAGGAGATAAGGTGCATTACAGAAATGGTATTTATTTAGGGATGAAATGTGGTGGCTGTAGTTATGTCAATACTCAATTGCCTGCTCCAAGTCCATTTGGTAAGACTGAAAAAACAAGACCCAGAAAATTTTAAGAGAAATAAAATCAGAGTTAATCAGGGATTAGATATGAGGCTTGAGCACAGTGTTCTCAGCACATGGTGGGTGCATTTTCAGTGACATTTTATGACATAATCCATTTGCTCCAGAAGCCTTGTTGCCTTCAGATATCCCACTGTTTCCCCAAGACCTGCACTGAGCCAAGCCTTCAATGGGAAGTCACCCAATTATGGTTTTGGATTAGGCAGGCTGAACTCTGCACGGTAACCCCCCAACCAGGCAAACTGAAAATGTTGACTTCTCTAGGCCCAACAGAGACATGTCAGACTTAGGGTTCTGATGTTCCAAGTGCACTTCAGTTCCAGGGTGGGGTTGGCAAGGGCCTACTGTCTTGGGATGGTTGATGTTATATGCTGTCTGCACTTTGGACCCATCTCTTTGTGCAATGGCACCGAGGAATTCTGATTTCTAGTGTTGTCTTTCTTTGAATGTACACCAAGTATAATCTGATGATGTTTTCAGAAGACAAATTGCTCATTCATGGAAGTAGGTGTGGTGAGTGCTTCTTATAAGCTTCATAGAAGAAGCAAGTCCC
Organism: Acomys percivali; assembly: GCA_907169655.1. Lineage (NCBI taxonomy): Eukaryota > Metazoa > Chordata > Mammalia > Rodentia > Muridae > Acomys > Acomys percivali. Next base: position 143,421,390 of record OU015744.1, read on the forward strand.
ATGGAGGTCATTCTGATTATATATTCATGGTTTCCCCCCTTGTTCAGAGTCATTCTCTGTGTTTATAGGATTCACATTTCTCTTTTTACTGTCTATATTTCTTTCATCTACACTTATCTTAAGAGCAGGAAGGATACTGTAAGGACTGCCCACTCTCCCATGCTAATGGCCAATCCATCGGTGTGGTTTACAGTGATGATTCCCAACTCATCAGCAGAACCACTTCATGCGACTTGTTTCCTAACACCCACAATGAAATTGCATTGATTTTCATAATTGAACCGAAGCATTCAATGCCAATCTTAGGACCATTAGAAGCCTATTTAAACCTTTATTTCTGCCTCTGCCATAAACACAAACACAGGGGGGTTCACTCATAGTGGGCCTTTGATGAGAGTTTATCTTCCAAATTGGAGTCTCTTTTCTATGACTAACTAAAGAATAAAAAGTGGAACAACTCGCTATGTAGACAAACTGTTATTTGACACTTAAGGAAAAGAAATTCTCAGAAGTACATGTGATCTTTCTGAAAGAAAGACGCTTGGGCTAGTCAGAGCAGGGATCAGCTAGCTCTAAGTGGCTGTCCTTCGTGTGTCTGCTGACAAAGCTTTTGCTTTTGATCCCATTCCTGTTGGTAAGGAATTTACACATCCTTTCTACAATGTACTATCTTTCCAATTCTTGCCTTTTATTGCTAGAGGATGGAAATGAGTTGGAGAGAACAGAGATGGAGTCTTGTTCATTGAGCTGCTGGGGTTTATGTGAAAGTTACTACCGATTTCTTCTAGTTCAGAAAAGAAAATCTCAAAGACTGAGAGAATTTGGTTTAGTACAATAACTCTTCTGTTATGTCATGTTAACTCTTGCAGTTAATGGAAGACCATGGCATAAAATGGCATTGAAGTAAGAGAAAAATTAACAACTACTTGTTCTAAATTTTAATTAGGTTACATGTCAGTCTTGGTACTTTCTCCATTTGAAACATATTACCTTCTAATTTCATTTTATTTCTAGCCTTTGGACTAGGGTTCTACATGTACAGAAGTGATATGTTCTTTAGAAGAACAGTTGTCCTGTGACCTAGGAAGAAGTACCTTGGATATGTTTAAAACAGGAGGAAGTGGTCAGTTCCCAGCTTCCTTTAGGCTGTGCTAACTGGGGCATTCTCCATCTTTTTTGACTGGAATTGTCCATGGAAAAAATTTAGTAAAAGAGAAAGCATGTTAAAACACTTAACTTGGGTGCTCATTAAAATGCAATTTCCAGGCTCGGAATCCTTTAGAGGCCTACAATAGTCCCAGTTAGTATTTTCAGTGAGTCCCTAAGTGGCTTGGAAGAAGAATAAAATTCAAGAATAATGGTTAAGATATCCTTGAAATGAAGGCCCAGAGAGAACACCCACTCCTCTACCCATTTCCTGGAGCTGTTAGTGTCCTTCTCTTCTGGACTGGATCAGACAATGGCTGTGAATCACAGGAATACAATTATAAATTTCATGATATCTATGTCTTGGGTCCTCACATCCTAGGGGATGTACTCTAAGAGTCACAGAGTGGATCCATTGAGTTCACAGGTGTCACCTGTAGACAGTGAGGTCACATGAGAGGTTGCCAGTGAGATTATTAGAAAGTCCTGACACCATGTGACATTGTACCCTTTGTGTTTCCCAAGCTATATTGGTGACACCACACTCTTCATATCACAGCTTTAATTATTTTAATGGAAAGGTAATTATCAGAAAAGGAAGTGAATTTACCAGTAAATTTAAATACAAACAATCCAACTGAAATCCTTTTGCATTTTTTAACCTTTATATGATTGCTTTTATGTAGTTTGTCTTTTATGAGAGAATCCTCAGTGGTCTTGAGCTGCACATGATGGCTGGAATGGTTAGTGTGACAGGAACACAGGGATGGGATGACAAGGCCATTTTAGGATGCTCTGAGCTTTTCATGCAGATAGTTTCTGATGTCGAAAGTACTATCCAACCCCAGCCCTTCAGTCTATGTGATCTCTCATGAGTCATCATTATCAAAAGAAAACCAGTATACATCCTACAGAAGGACTACCCATGGTGTGATGAAGAAATCAAATGCCTGCTGATTTAACTATAAATTAAGCACACATTTGTTTATCATGTCTACAAGTGGCTGGTGTTGCTGTGTCATAAGCACAGAAAATAATGTTTGCATGTATTGTGGAGCTAGTATTTATGAACAAATAGGAACCTCATGATGGTGTGTAAAGTGTGTGTCCAGTCCAGTTTTTACATTTACTTCTTTCACCAAAGTGTAAAGTGTTATATCAATTGGAGAAATATATCACCAGAACTGTGGCTCTGGAGAGCAACTTTCTGTTTATGAAATGAATGTTTTTCTCTTTGGTTTCAGCTTACCAATTATAATTTAAGTGACATTCCATTTTTGTGTGCATTATCATGCATGTTTCTGAACACTTTTAAATGATTCAACCGTGTCAGCCCTAGGCTCAGATGACATCATTACGTAGCATGTTAGGGGGTTGGAGAGCGTTTAGATGAGAGATGTGCCCCAGCTGGTTTGAACTCAGAGGGTAGCTGATGGGTTTAAAGGAAGGAACCTTAGAGGAGGTATCAGTGTGGAAATCATATGTGTCCTCATCCCACTTGTATCCCAAGCTTGTGCTTCTAATAGACCTTTGAGGAATTAGGTAACTATCCATTTTCTCATCTGTAAAAGGTAACAAGTAATATCACCTAAGAATTGTTTCATAAATTATATTTTTACTAGTCATAATTTCTGTCAATATTTCTGCTAGATAATAAAGGTATTTGACATTCTTAACAGTAAATGTTCCTGTATGACCACACTAGAAAGCAACTGAGAGTGCTTTAGAATCTTGAGCTATCTAGTAGCAGGTGTAGACTACAGGAAGACTCCAACATGGATAAATTAGTGGTTCCATAGGTGACGTGAACTAATAGTGTTTTCTTCCTGCTCTGTCCTGCAGGATGTGGACAAGTGGTCCTTCGATGTATTTTCCCTCAATGAAGCCAGTGGAGATCATGCATTGAAATTTATTTTCTATGAATTACTCACACGCTATGACCTGATCAGCCGTTTTAAGGTCGGTGCCTCATTAAAGAGAGAAAATGTATACATTTGTCCATCCTTATGTGACTTCTGTATCAAGACCAGGGTATCCTTTTAAGTAGATAGGATACTGTGGGCATCTGATGGGGGCTATAGTTTCTTGCCACTTAAGGTCTCTTTTCTTCACAATCTGGCTGGTGGATCTCGCTGGAAGGCACAGACTGGGGAATGGGTATGAAGACTTATCTTCTTAGCCATCAATAGCCAAGTCTCGCCTAGGTGCCCAATAAACTCATTTCATCACCATTCTGTGCATCACTGATTGCTCTTAGCTGAGAGATAGCAATGGAGATAGCATAAGCTCAGACGCTTCCATAAACTTGCTCCTACCCCATGCCTCATTCACACAAACTCCCACTTATCATCCATGACAGATTGTTGGTGTTCCCCAACTGCCCATGCTTCATATTAATTCTTTGCTTTAAATAAAGTGACTGAATCATCTCCAGGGTCAGCCCCTAAACCACCACACTGCACAGCCTCTTCAGATCAGACTATGTCCTCAAGGGAACCTCCATCCAGTTGAGCTCATACTTCATGCATCAGGTAGATGTGTCTCTGGAAAATGCGAGTTGTTTAATGGACAGATGTTGATCTTTGAACAGAGAAAGTCTACCACCTTCTTAAGGGCTGTATTGAAGCACCTGTTTTTCTTTTACATGAGCATAAATGACCTATGACAGTGCCCTTTCTCATTCTTTGGTGCCTACTTCAGAAGCCTTCAAGGAGACTAGGTGCTGGAAACACTTTTCTTGGAAGAAAGGCTCTATGCTCACCTTTGCTAAGCTGCTCACTGGCTCATAGAGTTACAGAGCAGCCCAAGGTCCCAAGACCCCTTGATCTTCACTTTGAAAAGTGATAATAAGCTGACCTATGCCCTCTTAAAGACATTTACTTACTTATTTACTTACTTTGGTTTCATAAGAAAGAATCTTGCAAAGTACCCCCAGCTGGCCTTGAACTTGCAGTGATACTACTTTGTCTTGCCTCCTGAACTCTACAGCTGAAGGACATAGTTAAATTTTCAAAAATACACTAATGACTAGAATGTAGAGGCTCATTATGGTTATTATAATTGAAATTCCTTAGTTTTTCTTTTGAATCTTGTTGGTCTGTAGGAACATACACTTTTTCCTTCACTACCAGCCTTGGACTAGACATTTTACCCCAAATTATAGCTATAATCTCTCAACTACCATGATAAGTATTTGGAGGGTCCTCTTATTTGTATGTGTAATTTTCAGTTCTTCACTCTGTGTGCAAGATGTGTATATTACACATATTTGAACAGTAAAACTAAGCAAGCCAGTGGAAAATACTGTCCCAGTGGACTGGCAGTTCTGAGAAAATATGTACATCTTTATGTCTTAAGAAAAATGAACATGTAATATGCATCATACTTATTTCACTTGTGAGAGAGCATTAAGGACACAAAAAAAAGTTAAATCGTGAAATGACTGTGAAACAGATGTAAGTTGCAAGTGGTGTGACTCCTCAAACAATGCTCATTGCAAGGGATTGCTGTCTGCATTAGAAATATGAGGGAACACAGTGTGGTAGTCTGTGTGTATGGGAAAAGAAAAGGCTATGTTTTTTTTTAAATTATCACCCAATGATATATATTATTGGTGACTTGCAGTTGAGAATGCTTTCTTCTGCTGGTGAAGTGTTACAAATGTTTGAAGATTCCATAAACCATAAACAAGTGCTATTTTTAAGTTCCTCAACATTTTTGGGGGTCCTGAATAGCATGTTTTCCCTCTTGGGACTGGAGAAAAAGAATAAAAATAGATACATGAAAAATAAATGGAAGAACTTTAGTAGTCATCTATAACAGGGTTGCCTACCTGCACATCAAAAACAAACAAACAAACAAACAAACAAACCACGGATTTACGTTAAAAAAAAAAGTCTTTGAGATGAATCCATATAGTTCTTCGGGTACAGAACCGAAGAACAAAGAACAATTTGTAAGACTGACTGTTGTTCTACCAGGGACCTGGTGTTAGGCCTTCAAAGTACCTGACAGTTTCACCAGGAAATGCTATTAACTATGAAAAGTGTAGCTTCCTCATGCCATCTAAAACAGCTCCCAAAATGAGCAAGGCAGGGACCTTAGAGTTTCTCCTAAGGTAATTCTGTTCTTACTGTTCTCTTTCAGATCCCCATTTCTGCACTTGTCTCATTTGTGGAGGCCCTGGAAGTGGGGTACAGCAAGCACAAAAATCCTTACCATAACCTGATGCATGCCGCTGACGTCACCCAGACTGTACATTACCTCCTCTATAAGACAGGAGTAGCAGTAAGTACAGATAGGGAATCTCATTTGTATTGGAGGGTATTTCAGCTGCTATGAGGCCTGGGGTGATTGCATTGCCTTCTGACCTCCCTATGTCCAAACATCCCCTGATCACTATGGAGAGCGCTGAGGTGTTCTGATGTGTCCTTCTGATTACTATGGAGACCCTTGGAGTTCTCTGAAGGATCCTCTGATCACTATGGTGATCCTCTGTATTCTGTGAGATGTACTTCCTCCTCCTGAGCCCAATGAAATAGATAATGACAAATTAAAGAAGAATTATTAGAGTTAGGTATATATTTCTACATATACATATACATATATATATATCTTGACCCATGGCAACTTTTAATTAACAAAGATATTTACTTATCCTGAAATTATATTCAGTAGATTTGTCAACCATCAGTCCAACTGATATTTGCCTTAGACTACTAGATCTTTTTCAGAAGCATTTTAGTTATTCACATCTTAAAAGTTAAGGGTCAATCTTTACTTCTCATCATTTGAAATACCATTATTTTGGTTCTGCCCTTCAGTTCTTTAGATAGTTTTAGATGTTTTTTCTGTGATCCATTTTATTAGCTGACTTGTTCAAGTTGATTGTCTGTGCCTTTGACCTCTTAAAGTTTTATTATGTTTGTTTGTTATTTGTTGTAAGTGGGTATGGACGGCTTCTCATGTGCTACACTACACCGGTGAGAAAACAATTTGTAGGAGTCAGTTCACTCCTTCCGCCTTGCCAAGGCCAGAGGTTGAACTTAGCTTTTAAGGCTCATCAGGTAGCACCTTTCTCCACTGCGTCATCCCACCAGCCCCCTTTGCATTCTTTACCTCCATATAAACCACTAATTTTAATATACATAAATGTTGGTGAAAAAAAGAAAAGCCCAAAACAAATTAACAAATAAAATGGCTTCCCATGCCTTTCTACATTGAGATTACCTCCAGAACACCTATTAAATTTTTGTTTTCACTTCTATTTGATTTTGTAGTGTGCTGGATGGATCCCCATGTTATATGTTTTTGTTTCTGCAGTTTGCTCTGGGGTATCTTTTTCCTCATGAAGTGCCCTCTGCCTCAGGAACAGTTTGTTCCTTCTTAGTGTCTCATGGGTTAATTTGATCATGAATGCTATATGTTTGGCACATATCTTCTTGGCCTGGGTATATTCAGAAACTAGGCAATCTGCATTTAATCCCAAAAGCTCACATATGCTCTTTGCACATACAGAAAAAAAAATTGATCACTGCTTATAGGTCAGTGACCACAAGTCCAGCCCACTTGTCTGAACTTGAGTGCGACTTTTGACTTCACCAGTATGTGATTCTTGGACTATTCTATAGACGGACACTGAGTAATTTTCTATGGTTCTCGAGGAATGCAACATGCTATTTTAGAAGATTGAAACATTAGGAAAGTTTGGAAATATTGAAACCAGTGCTTAGAAAAAGCTAAGAAAATCAATTGCAGGAATGGCCCACACAACTCCTGTAGAATGACGCCTTTCTGATGCTGGTAGCATTTTGGATATACACACATTTGGTTGCCTGGGATGGTTTGTGCGTTTTTAAAGTGAAAACAAAGATTTGAACGCCTGGATTTGCATACTTTTTTGGGTCAAGAAAGGGCAATCCATGTTCGCAGGTCTCTTCAGGACACTTACAGAAAGAGCAAGATAGAAATTGTTTGGACATGGCAATAAGCCACAACCTAGGGCACAATTGTCTTTTCTGTTGAGAAGCTTAGTCTAGTAACTCATTGAGATAAACTAGGAATACAGTGGGAGGAGTGGGCCTTGGGGCTAGATATACTAGATATAAATCCCTGATTAATTATTATTAGATACTGTGACCTGGAATAGAACACTAATCTCTGTGCCCAGATTTCCTTCTGCAACGTAAGTAACAAAAAATCCTTGGAGATGGCTAAGAATAACATATAAAAAATATTGAGTGTTTTCCTTCCCTCAACTTAGAAAGTATTAGTACTAGATTATTCTAGAATTTCCCAGCCAGGAGTGGTAATGCATACCTGTAATCTTGGCATTTGGGGAGGCAGAGGCAGGTGGATCTTTGTGAGTTCACAGCCAACCTCATTTACAGAGGGAGCCTAGGACAGCCAAGGCTACACAGAGAAACTTTGTCTTGAAAAACAGACAAAACAACAATAACAACAACAAAGAATTTCTCCCAAACCCATAATCACATTTTATTTATTTTATCAAAAGCCTCATTTTAGAAAAATACTATTTAAGAAGCCATTTTTAAACCAGAGGAACATTACCAAGAGAACTTGTGTGATATGATAAAAGAGTTTCTACCCAGACCAGCAGTCATAGTCAAGGATGAGAACATGGAGGAAAACAGACTCATGAAGCCATGGCCTGATGCAGAAGACACACCTGTGAGGGAACAGATTGATGCCTAAGTGTCCACACTAAGATCTTTGATGATGTGGCTGGATGCAGAAGAGTCTACACTAACACAAGCTCATGATGACACAGACTGACACACTAAGATGACTATTAACATTTTTTCTACAGATCCCATGGGATGTAATATGCAATTTTTAAAAATTAATATGTTCACTTTACATCCCAGTTATAGCTCCTCCCTCCTCTCCTCCTAGTTCCCCCTGCCCACCCTCTTCCTCCATCCCCCTCCTATTTCCTCAGAAGAGGGGAGCCCCGCAACCCACCCAGCACGTCAAGTCACATCAAGACTGAACTCATCCTCATCCACTGAGGCCAGGCAAGGCAGCCCCACCAGGAGGAACTGATGGAAAGCAGGCAACTTGAAAGTGATGTCTAATAGAGGGGCAGACAAAGTGACACACAGAAAAAGATTTGACAGAATGAGTCAGAGATAGGATACAACCAACTCTCATGAGAACAGGACAAGAAGGAGATGCTACTTAAGTGCAGTGCAGTGAGAGAGAAGAGAGGTTTTTTGTTTTGTTTTGTTTTGTTTGTTGTTGTTTTTATAACTGGGACAGTGTACAGGTTGCAAAGGGAACAAGTTAGATACAGGTGATGACAGAATGAGCCAGAGAATGAAAAGATGCTAAAATATTAGAACACATTTCCAAAATTAGTTTGGGGCCAGGCAGAGTAATTCAGTGATAACTCAAGAGAAGCTAGTTTGAATCAGTCAGTTTGGATCAGAACAGCTGAGTTAAACCAGCCAGCAAGAGTTAAAAAAAAAAAAAAAAAACTGTAAAGGCATGGTAACTGCTCTGATCTCACCCCATCATCTGAGGAAATTAAAAAAAAATTACAACTGCAAAGTGTCTTCTTAAATGTCTATACAAATACACCTTGGCATGCACCATAGAATACAGTTTCCTCTAAATCAGTTCTCAGCCTGGGGAAACTGAACCTACCCCTACAAAAGTTTCTGTGGTATTTGTTAAGTTGGCCCTAGCAAAGTAATACAGTGGCACAGCTAAGCTGACCCCAGGTATGACTTCTTCTTTTTAAATTTTATGTGCATGAATGTTTGACTGCATGTATGTATATGCACCAAGTGCATGCCTGGTGCCGATGCATGTCTTTTAAGAAGTGTTTCTTATTCCCTCTTCTGAATAACAAAGAGTAACAAAGAACTGTGAACTGAGAACAGAACCCAGGTCCTTTGCAAAAGTAGCAAGTACTCTTAAAAAAATGAGCCAATTTCTCTAGTCTCCTGGGCATAACTTCTATGATATTTGGCTATAATTCTGCAATATCTTTAGTGAGAGAAAACTCCTCATACCTCATAACCCTCATGGGTGTGTACTTGACTGTAATGTAGTGCAGACTAAAGCAGAGGTAGAGTAGTGCTCTGAGCTCATCTAGTCAGCATATCTTTAGTACCTATTGTGCACAGTATCCTGTGGGATATGAACATAAACGGAACAGCTCTATCAGCTGTCTAAAGGAAGACTCTGAAGCAGTTATGCTAATGAAAGTTAATGCTAACGTCAATGGTATAAGAAGCCAATGATATAATGTGCTCATTTATTTGCAGTGTATGCATGTATGCACAAGTGTGTGTGCGCAGGTACATGTAGGTGTATAAACAGTTGGAAGACAGAAGACAACCTCAGGTGTGCTTCATTAGGTCCCATCTACCTTGTCTTTGAGACAGAATGAATCTCTTAGTGTGTGTGCGTGTGCATGTGTGTATGTGTGTCTGTATGTATATGTGTATGTGTGTGTGTCTGTATGTATATGTCTCTGTGATATGTGTGTGTCTGTGTGTGTGTGTGTCTATGTATGTCTGTGTGTGTCTGTGTGTGTACATGACATGTTTTTCAACCACCTTTTGTGGTGATTTGTGAATCAAAGTGTAGCAGTAGAAACTGCCATTCACACAGAAAACAACTTACTTAAGAGTAATTATGCTGCAGGAGTGGAAAATGACCCATGACCATTTCCTTCAGATTCCCTCTGTTGTATACAATTCCCCTCACCCACTCATACACCTAAGCACACAGCTTGCTTTTCTGAGCCACACATGCCACAGTCCAAATACACCATTTCCAGGTGTCAAGGCAGCTCTGTCAGTGAATTGGCTGTGACACACCAATTTGGAAGACATGAAAACATCACATTCAGATAACCCTGGAACAAAATGCCCATGGAAGTAGATTTTTGGTTGCTTATATTTTGATATAAAACCTCTGCATTCACAGTAATTAAGTTGCAAAGAGGTGGAAATCTGAGCCATATTAAAACATGAATCCCAAACCCAATATTCCTCAAAGTGGCCTCTTCCGCCTTCTCTATCTTCACTTTTACTAAAGATGCCATCTGACACCACCCAGGGAGCATTTAGCTACTGGCTCAGTTTTTGGAGCCCATGAATAATCTGTTATTTTCCTGACTCTAGTTTCTTTTTGTTTTTATGTTGTGAATATTTTTTCTCTAGCTTCTTTTTATCCATACCTACCATACAGTCAGTGCTAAGTCCTATGGATTTACCTTTATGCATGCTGTAAGAACTTTTCATCCTCCTCTCTATTGAGAAAACTATTCTTCCTAGAGTGCTGGGATGGCTCCGCCAGTCTCTGGGATGTAAACACCACTGCCTGATGAGTTGGTTTGCGGCCTCACTCACTCCAGCTTTCATTTATTTTCTTTTTTCTTTTTACTTTAGATAATTTATTCAGATTACATCCCGATGGTTATCCCCTCACTTGTATCTTCCCATTCCCCCCTCCCTCCCTCTTTCACCCTATTCCCCTTCCCAAGGCCTATGACAGAAGGGGACCTCCTCTCCCACCATATGGTCAGTCTATCATGTCTCATCCAGATAGCCTTCTTCCCCTTCCTCTGTGTACCACCAGGCCTCTCCTCCAAGGGAAAGTGGTCAAATAGGGGGCACCAGAATTCATGTCAGAATCAGTCTCTGCTCTCCATACAGCTTTGAATAATGCACTTTCCATTGGTTAGATCTGAATAGGGACTCTAGGTTTACTGAATGTGTTGTCCTTGGTTAGTACAACAAGTTTGTGCAGGTCCCCCTGGGTCCAGATCCACCAGCATTGATAGTCTTCTTGTAGGGTTCCAGGACCCTCTGGGTCCTTCTCCATATTCCCATACTTCCCTCACTTGGAGTCCCAATAGGAAGTCCCAGCATCTGTCCCAATCCCCTGCTAAGTGAAGACTCTCAGAGGACATCCATGTTGGGCTAGTACCCAATTATGAGTATATACCATGTGTAGTTTTGTGGGTCTGGGTTAACACACTCAGGATGATCATTTCTAGTTCTATCCATTTGCCTTCAAATTTCAAGATATTCTTGTTTTTAGTAGCTGAGTAGTACTCCATAGTACAAATGGACCACAGCTTCTTTATCCATTCTTCGACTGAGGGACATCTAAGTTGTTTCCAGATTCTGGCTATTATGAATAAGGCTGCTTTGAACATAGTTAAGCAAATGTCCTTGTTGTGTGATGAAGCATCTTTTGGGTATATTCCTAGGAGAGGAATAGCTGGGTCTTTAGTTATCCCTATTCCCAATTTTCTAAGAAAGCACCAGATTGATTTCCAAAGTGGTCGTTGTTGACAAGTTTGCACTCCCACCAGCAGTGACGGAGTGTTCCTCTTTCTCCACATCCTCGCCAGCATGTGCTGTCACTTGAGTTTTTGATCTTAGCCATTCTGATGGGTGTAAGATGGAATCTCAGAGTCATTTTGATTTGCATTTCTCCGATGACTAAGGATGTTAAGCATTTCTTCAAGGGTTTCTCAGCTATTTGATATTCCTCTGTAGAGAATTCTCTGTTTAGCTCTGAACCCCATTTCTTAATTGGGTTATTTGGTTTGATGGTGTTTAATTTCTTGAGTTCTTTATATATTTTGGATATTAGCTCTTTTTCAGCTATAGGATTGGTGACTATCTTTTCCCAGTCTGCAGGCTGTCACTTTGTTCTGTTAACAATGTCTCCTGCCTTATAGAAGCTCCATAGCCTCATGAGGTCCAATTTATTTATTGTTGACCTTAGAGCCTGGGCCATTGGTGTTCTGTTCAGGAAGTTGTCTTCTGTGCCAATGAGTTCAAGGTTCTTCCCCACTTTTTCTTTTAACAGATTTTTGCTGGAAATATATCCCATGTTCATGGATTGGGAAAATTAGCATAGTTAAAATAACCATCTTACTGAAAGCAATTTATAGATTCAATGCAATCCTTATCAAAATACTTACATAATCTTTTAAAGATCTTGAAAGATCAATTCACCACTTCATATGGAAAAACCAAAAAACCAGAATAGCTAAAACAGTCCTGTACAATAAAAGATCCTCGGTAGGAATTTCCATCCTGGATCTAAAGCTGTACTATAGAGCAACAGTAATTCAAACAGCATGGTACTGGCCCAGCAATAGGTGGGTTGATCAATGAAATCAAATTGAAGACCCAGAAATAAATCCACACACATATGGACACTTGATTTTTGACAAATAAGCCAAATCTATACAATGGAAAAAAGGATAGCATCTTCAACAAATGGTGCTGGTCTAACTGGATATCTACATGTAGAAAAATGCAAGAAGTTCCATATTTATCACCATGCGCAAAACTCAAGTCCAAGTGGATTAAAGACCTCAACTTAAAACCAGAGACACTAAATCTGTTAGAAGAAAAAGTGGGTAAGAGTTTTGAACTCATTCTGGCTTTTGATACCTGATATTTCTAAGGACCCAGTCTGCTCTGATTCCACTGAGTCCGGGGACTCACTTCATTGCTCAAGATTAACAGGAGCTTCTGAAAATGACCTCCTCCACTTCATGCTCTCCCCATCACCAAGGCTCTTTTTTTGTTGCCTCTATTCTCTTAAATTGTCTTATATCCTTTTTTTTTTCTTCCTTGGATATCATTTTTTCTTCTTATCCCCAAGCCAATATGCATGCTGATCATTTATTTTTAAAATGAATTTGAAAGCATAGTTTGTATTTTGCTGTGTGCCTGTTTGATGCCTTGCTGTTTGGATTTATTAAAAGATAAGTGATAATTAAGAATAGCTGTTAGTATGTATGGGTGGGAAGGAAGTGCATCTGATATTTGTAATGTAGTAACTATTCCTTTTCAGGCTTTCTGTTGCCTGGACTACTGATGTTCTGTGACTTGGATTTGCTTAGGCGCCATGCTAATTTCCATCCCGTCTTATCTTAAAACATGACACTGACTTTGTATGAGACTAGAAAAAGAGTTGTATGCAGGGAATGTCTCAAAAGCAGATAAGTGACAATAGAGTGTTAGGAGAGAGATGATATCAATATAGTAAGGTATACAGGAGCAAGCACTCAAGAGGCTAAGAGTTCTGTGAGTTCTGTGACTTCAGTGCCAGACTGGACCACATAGTTAGTTTTAAGCTAGCTGGGCCTATGGTATGAGACTCTTTATCAAGAAACAAGAAAGGAAAATTAAATCAAGAAGACATGTGGTATAATTTTATACACATAAACAGATAAGTTAGTATAAAAATAAATGAATACAAAATATGAATGAAGGAAATTTAACCTAAAGATTATAAGTGATAATGTGGAGGCATATTGTGTGGCTTGTGACATGACCAACTGTAGGACTTTGGGTAGATCTTGAGTTTCAACTCTTCTCATTTTGTCAGTATGTAAAGAGCAGACATCAACTGCACAGCTAGTTCTTTCATGGAGATGGGAAAGATACATGAGTTTCTTCATTTAAAAAGAGGACATGAGGCCTGAAAGATGACTCAGTGGCTAAGAGCATGGGCTGCTCTTCCAGAGGACCCAGGATGGATTTCCCGCACCAGTATGATGGCTTGTAATCTCAGAAACCACAGTTTCAGCAGTTCTGATGGCCTCTTCTGGCTTCTGTGGGCAGTATGTACATTCAGTGCAAGACACTCATGCAGGCAAAACACCTGTGTACATATAGCAAAGATAATTTTTTTAAAGATAAGGATATACTAGCAGGATAGAGACAAGGTAGAAAGAGTTAGGGGGTTGCAGGGAAGTAGTGGTAGAGACATGTAATCAAAATATGTTGTATATATGTGTGAAATTCTCAAAGAATAAACATAGTATTTAAATCACCTAGGATAACTCCTGCTGCACCTGGATATTTCCTACAGTGAGGAGGTGACAAAGGCAGCTTCAGATTTCCTGCAAACTTTTCTCATCTATAACTTTTTTTTATTGCATTTACTTACTTATATGGGCAGGGCATTGGCCCAATGTGTGTTCACATGTGAGAGTTGGAGAAAAATTCTCTTTTGTGGGTCTCAGATATTGATCTCTGGTTCTAAGGCTTGGCTGTGGCCGCTTTCACCCAATGGGCCACTCCCCAGCCCACCTGCATAGCGTTTGGGGGGTATTGGTGGAGGGATGTCTAATTTCAATCATTTTTCTCTTAGTCTTTTTATGTTCTTTCTTCTTCTTCTTCTTCTTCTTCTTCTTCTTCTTCTTCTTCTTCTTCTTCTTCTTCTTCTTCTTCTTCTT
>OU015744.1:143435794-143453007 GCA_907169655.1 Acomys percivali
TTCTTCTTCTTCTTCTTCTTCTTCTTCTTCTTCTTCTTCTTCTTCTTTCGATTCCTTGAAGTTTGGTTTGTCATTTTCAGGGACATGTTTCCTCTAACAAGACCTCTCCTCCCAAATCTCCCCTACAGTGCCACCAACTGGAGACAAGAGTAAAAATCAAACCACCACAGGAAACAAACTGAGTAGAAACTATAAACTTCTACAGCTCCCTGTGGATTCACAGTTGTCAGATGTGTTTTGACAGCCATGGTGTCAGTGACTGTACAATGCATTCAACTTAGTTCTACAGAAACACCAACTTCTTATGTCATTGTTCATAATTAATTGGTTTATGTCATGCCTGAATAAGAAGTTACAATCACTGAAACGAATCTAAAGAGGGCTTGAGTAACCATGCTGAGTCTGATAACCAGTGACAAAACTGAGCAGAGACCTGAGGTTATTCAGTGAGTGCTGGGACGTAAGCAAGGGGTGCACAGAGGTGGGAAGCATCTGCAAGCCATGAAATCCACTCAGTGGGATCCAGTTAAGGAAACTTCCTATGACAGAGGATCATGAATCCCCTGTGTGCATCAGCATTACCTGGAAGATGTGATAGCATATAAACTGATAGGCCATAAGGACTGAGTAGAGTCAGACAATTTGTTTACATTTGTAGAAGCCTCTAGGTGTTGCTAACTCCGCTGCCTTTGGGTGAACTGTACAAACTATTGCACCAGGGGTATGAATACAACCACACCCTCCAAACATTGGTTTACATAAGGAAGAAACCATCTTCTTCCTGTACATGTGTCTCCGCACCTGGTCGTAGACATTCCTCTTATAGGCAGACATTAGTGTGCTTACTCTTAGTGCTTGCTATTGTGATAAAATATCAATGATGTCTGTATGCAGAAAAAAAAGAGGATATTGTGTTGAATTTTTCTCAGTGGATGGCGGAGTAGGAAGAGGAAAGGAAAGAGAAATAAGAATTTTAATTTAGAGTCGGAGGGATATTTGGTGAGGGCTTTAAAAGTTCCACATGTCGACTGTCACTGCCTTTCTGGAAACTCAGATCCGAGAAATAGTTCTGCCAACCTCATATGTTACATTCACATCACAGGTTCACAGTCTCCTCAATGAGGAAAAGCCCCCACAACTTCTACATGTTAGGAAACTTGTTAGCAAACAGCTGCAGGGTAGAAGGCAGCAGTGTGGGTGTGTTGTCAGCGTGCTAAAACTGGCTGATGAAGACAGATGAGCTGATTTGTGTGAATCTCCCTTTCAGAACTGGCTGACAGAGCTGGAGATCTTTGCAATAATCTTCTCGGCTGCCATCCACGACTATGAACATACTGGAACTACCAACAATTTCCACATTCAGACTCGGTGAGGGGGCTGGAATGTTTGTAGAACATGCTGCAGGGGGCAGGGATATAATTTTAGATGTCAGTGAGGTATGTACTTGTCATTTTCCTTTTATACGGTTGCTCTATTTTAAATTTTGAAAAGATTAATATATAAGCAAGATACAAGCCTGGGTGTCTTCATTGAACACACAACCCCCTTTAATAGCCACCTGCTGCTATTTCTCATATTTTATTCAGATCTAAAGTGGATCCTCCTTTCTTCACTACTGTAATGTTTACTCATCACTTATGTATGTTCTGTGCTTAGTCTACCTCATTCTAATGGGTGTGGTACAGGCTGCATAGAGCCCCAGATGTCATGTAACTGACATCACTACCATTAAGCACAGATAATTTTTGGAGGGCTGCTGTTATGCTAACAATATTGGTGCTTTCTGCTCCTCTAGTCTCAGCTCCTGGTGAGATACTCTTTTCTATGCTCTCATCTCTTTCCTTCCCCATGGCAAACAGAAGCAAAGTCTTTTCTGTGCTATGTTCAGAAGAGGAGTAAAAGCAAAGGACTGAAGCTGTCCTCTTTAGTCCTCACTCCTTCTCCCCAGGTAGAGTGCTCTGGGCTGCTGGAACCATATTTTTGCCATCTGTTTCAAGGTCTTTAAATATAGTCAGATCACCAGAATACTCCAAGCTTTGCTTGGAGGGCAGAGATTGCAATGACTCACACCTGCCTAAGGAAGAGGGCTGGGCAGGGTAACTGTCTGCAGCTTGCTTGGAGACCAAGATCAAATCCAGTCAACCTACTAGAAAACCTACAAATCATAGGAGGAAAACAAGAGCTTAATGCCATAATACACATCTATCAAAGTCTAACTTTGGAATGAAATTCAAACATTGACACATTGGCGCTCACCAAAGCTTTGCCCAGTTCACCTGAGCACGTGACCACAGTTTAGAAAACTGTGTGGCCAGATGCTTTTTTTTCCTTGATAGACAAAATGTTAAGCCTAGGACTTTTAAGTTATATTAGACTCATCCCACAGGTGGATCAACAGTAGGTAGTTATATTCAGGAGTCTCAGTCCCACTGTCAGGACTGTCTCTTCCATTAAAGACCTGTAACTTGGTTGTTCTGGGACTCTAAGAAGATACTTCCTGTCTATAAGTATGGTACCATAGCTGAGAAACAAATGAGCTCTGATAATCCAAGCTTTCATTAAACTGGAGATATTAAAATGATGTCCAATCCTGGATTAGTAACACTCAACTACAGAATAGTCTTTGAGGATATATAAAACTTAAGTTCTTTGGTTTCAACTATCCATCTGTGACATTTCTATGGAAACGCTATTTCAGATCAAGGTACAGAAGCAGCTTGCAGATAGTAGCCACCAGGTGATGTGTACTTAGAGAGTTACAACTAAAAAAATTACCAGGATATTCATTGAATTAAATAAAAACTTTTAAATTAAGGCTATTCTAGAAATCCTAAGGAAGCTTAACACATTGACATTTTAAAAAGTCATTTTTGCCACTGGTGCAGGTAATTGAGGTCTGGCTATAAAGCAGGTGTCAGCATGCTCCGGCTGGATGTTACACTTGTCTCAGCCACGTAGTGATAGTAAAGTTTCTTACTTGTATCTACTTATAATGTGTGACGATAGTTTGAGCTGCTGGTGGCACAAATGCATGGGAACACGATTATTTCTTAACACAAGAAAGAGTGACAACACACCATAACTTGTCAAAGTAAGCCAAAGGCTCTCAGCTATTTCCCAACCTGAAGGAGTTTTTGTGTCTCTCTCTGTTCAGGTCGGATCCAGCTATTCTGTACAATGACAGGTCTGTCCTGGAGAATCACCACTTGAGTGCAGCCTATCGCCTTCTCCAGGAAGATGAGGAGATGAATATTCTGGTCAACCTCTCAAAGGATGACTGGAGGTAATATGAAGTGACAGATTCGGTATCCACAGAGGGGAAGTGTGGACAGATAGAGTGTGCTGCTACTGATGAAAGACACCCTGACTAAACATTATACTGCTCTCTCATTTAAAGTGCCCCAAAGCTTGCTAACTTGGATTTTAATATATTTTTAAAGAGTAGATGTGATCGCTCTTCCCTGTCTCACAAACAAACAAATGTAAATTTTATGATATTTTTCTACATATATGTATTATATCAGAGACCTTTGATGACTATGAAGAATTTATCCTGAGACTTCAAGGTTAATTTGGCATTCAAAAACAGATTATAACAATTCTCCATTTTAAAAAACAAATGAGCAAGCAAAGAAAGCCAAATGTTGTTGGTACATACTTGTAATTTCAGTACACTGGACACTGAGGCAGGAGGATCCTGAGTTGAAATTCAGACTGATCTATCAGGTCAGACAGAGACATATAGTGAGACATCCATTATAAAAAAAAAAACATAAACAAACAAAGAAAAGCAAAATAAGAACAAAACACAAAGAGTGTGGTCATTTCAACAGCTATATCCAAAAACACTTGAAAAAAGTCATTAGTTATCAAATACAAACTCTCTTCAAATGAGAAACAAATGGGAGCACAGCACATTTCCGGCTAGATACACAGCAGTTGTCTGAAGCCACAGCTAGCATCAACCTTCATGGGGAGATGCTGAACACTTCCCTCTGACAGCTGGGAACAAGATTAGGATGGCTAATCTTATATTAAACAATATCAAGGATTTCTTTTATCAAATGAGGTCTGATTGCACATAAAATGTTAAGACTGTTATGACAGCTACTAAAACTGTTAATGAAATATATGAAGCTACTAAATACAAAGTTGGTGTAAAAATAATAGGCTAGTAGCTATCCATTAGGAAGTTACATTTAAAATTCTTGCACAGGGCAAGAGATAAAGGACTGGATTTATTGAAATCAGTGTGAAAAGTTCTAAGAAAATTAAAAAGAGAACAGTTACATGATTCAGCTGTACCACTCCTGGATCCACTCTTAAAGACACACATGAGACTATAAGAGAGACACATGCACACTAACCTTTATTCGTGACCATGTTCACAAGAGTCAAGTTATGAATCTTCCTAAACACCCATCTTGGATGAATAGATAAAAAAAAATGTGGTCCACATACAATGGGCTTTTGAAGGCACCGTTAATTTGTGGGAGGGGTGGCGAGTACATGCATACCACAATGCACCCTATTCTCTCCTTCCACCATGTGGGATCAAGCTCAGGTAACTTGGTGACAAGTGCTTTTCCCCACTAAGCCATCTTGCCAACCCCTACAGAGGAGTTTTATTCGGCCACAAAGAAGAATGAAACTATGACTTTTATAGAAAAATAGGTGAAGTGGAGACCATCATGTTAAATCGAATAAACCAAAATCAGAAAAGTAGATGTTGAATTTTTCTCTTGCCTATAAAAATCTAGATTAAATAAACACACAGATGACATAAAGGTAGAATGAGGTCTCCTTACAAAAAGGAGAAAGAAGAGCAGGAGGTGGTGAGGGGTAAAAACCAATCCACAAGCAGAGATACTCTACACAGGACATAGTGACAGCTATGCTTTGTATATGAATTAAAAATTCTTTAGTATGAAGGTCAGAGGTCAGTGGTCCTCCTCTCTTGTTCTCCGTCTTATTTTTTGAGTCAGCATCTTCCTTGAACTTGGAGGTCAGTGGTTGCAGTACTGGTTGGACAGCAAGCCTTGGGGGATCCTCTTCCCTCAGTGCTAGGTTACAAACATGATCTGTTACACCCAGCACTCAGTTCTTCATGCCTGCCTGGTGAACACTGTTCCCACTGAGGTGTCTCTCCAGACCCTTCAGCACTTCATTTTTGACAAAGGTGTTAAGTCAAATCAATAGTAAAAGGAAGCTATGTTCAGCAGCTGGTGTTAAAACAAGTGGCTATCTATGGAAAACAACGGCATTGACTCTTACCTCACACCATACTCAAAAATCAACTCAAAGTTTGTCATAAAACAGGGCATAAAATCTAGGCAGGCTGAAATAGCTCAACTGGGAAACCCTCAGACTGAAGAATAAAACATAAAATGTGAAACGGCTACTTGGTTCAGAATGCAGCTCAGTGATGGGCACCCTGGGTTTGTTCCTGGCTCTGTGGTAACATGACAGTGGCAAGAATATGACAGGACAGCACAGCGATATCTTCAGGACACACTAAACTCTTAGAACACAAAAGGTGAGAAGCATTTTTGTAAAAAGTAATAAATCTAACTTAATGAAAATTAACCTTTTTGGAATTGAGTTAGCCAAAACAAAATAAAAGCAAAAACAAAGAAAAACAGAGAGAGATGTGGAGATGCCATGCATATCTACTGGTGTTTGTATCCAGAAGCATGATGCACCTTGACAATTAAGTAATGAGAATTTTTAAACTAAGCACCTCTTTTAAAAAGTAAAAATAATTGAAACATAGTTTTTATAATATACAAACGAAAAAGTATATGAAAGATATTTATCAATAGTATTTGGTCAAATATGCAAGTTAAAAGCACAATGAGACACTCACTAGATGTTACTCACTAGATGGCTAGAATAAAAGGCTGACAAAAGACAAGGGGGAAAAACCCTAGAACTTCAACACAACACTCATCAAAACTGTGAAATTAAATGGTCATACTGCAAAGGGCTAGGCAGGTTTTTATACAGATAAGTGCTCGGGAGCCTCACACAGTGGCCGTTGTGTTTTTAGATATCTGCTCTAAAGCAATGAGGCCATGTCCGTATAGAGAACTGCGCACAGATACTCTGAGAAGATTTATTGTAGTCACCCTAAACTAGTGTAGAATAAACCAGATATGTATCAGCTGGTCAGTAGATGTTTATATGAGAAGCAAACACTTTAATTCAGATTTCAGCATCACTATAACTTTTCCTCTAGGTTAATTTTCCAAATGACAGATCTGTTCTATTCTTTTGCAAAGATTTATTTTATTGTAAATTCTGTGCATGCATGCGTGTCTATGTGTGAGTATCGACACATGACTGCAAGTACTCAAGGAAGTGGTCTATCAGATGTGGGTGCTTAGAATTGAAGTCAGGGCTCCTCCAAGACTATTGATGCTCTTAATCATGTAGCAAGCTCTCTATCTCCTGGCATCATATTCCTAATAAATTGTTCTTTAGTCATTAGCCTTCATTTATATCCTTCATTTATATGCCAATGTCATAAAAATTGCCCTGAAAGGACTGACATTCTTTTGAAATATATGAAACAATTAACTCATTTTGAAAAATGTGGCAAAAAAAAGCCCCAACCCAACAATAACAACAACTTGGATTTTCTTTTTCTTTGCTTTCATGCCTTTCTCCCTGGTATCTGCAAAAGGGAGTTTCGAACATTGGTAATTGAGATGGTAATGGCCACAGATATGTCCTGTCATTTCCAGCAGATCAAAGCCATGAAGACAGCACTGCAGCAGCCAGAAGCGTGAGTAGCCTGTGACATCATATTCCCATAGTTGAACTGAAATTTGCACATTTTATGCATTGAAAATGCAATTCCTTCAGGATAATAGTCAGGTTATCTCAGAAAATAGTGATATCTGAAACAAAGAGCTTGAACATCATAGAGCATCTCACAATCAGTTAGAGGTTTATTGGAGTCGGAGTAAATGCAAGGCATGGTGCCAGTCTGACCCAATTAAATGATCAAAGATAATCTACTAATTACATTAGTAGAAGTAACTATGGAAAGAATGTATTGTCTAGTCTTCTGTTGTGCAGAAATGTAGCCATTCAATAAATTGGTTAGATGAAAAGTACCTTATTCAGCAAATGCTGAAATGCTCCTTCATCAATGTGGTGGCAGTACTTAGAGGAAAATCATGATTTTTTTTCAATCCAGTGCCAATTGGGTTTGATGTGGGCAAACAGAGATAACTTTAATGATGTTTTAACTTCCAGTGTCTGAGGTATGTGGTCACCATGTGCTTGCATGTTGTTGGGTTTGCAGAATTGAGAAGCCTAAAGCCTTATCCCTGATGCTGCACACAGCAGACATCAGCCATCCTGCAAAAGCATGGGACCTGCACCACCGCTGGACCATGTCTCTCCTGGAGGAGTTCTTCAGACAGGTACCTTGCCTTCTGATGCTCATCAGTGCTGGCACTGGAGACTCTAGGAATCAGATATTTCAGCACCTCTCTGGTAAAGACCATTGAAGACGTAGTTATTTTCTTTGGAGAGAGGGGCTTCTCAGAGTTGTTTTATTCCTATATATGTAATGCTTGAATTTTACCTAAATTTTTACTCTCAAGACATTGTGAAATGCATTCTTAGACATTTATGCTTAGAAAAAAAAGGGTTTCCTTGTGACAGTATCATGTCTAAGTGTCATTTGAAGAAGATTGTCTCTTTTTTTGTGCCTGATCGGTTACCAAAAGGTTACCTTGGTATTACCCTGTGGTACTAAGTTAATAATCTTTGACTCATGTCTTTTATTATTGGGTGGGTTGTTTCTTTTGATAGGTGAGCCATGATACAATGTTCCAAAACTAAAATGTGGCAAATTGGAGTCAAGAAATCACTAGGAAATATCTTTCAAGTGCATTTACCCTTCATTCCAGAGCCATGTTATCTGTAAGAATAGATGGTCTTTAATGCGTATGCATTGCTTTAAGACAAATACAAGTATGTGCATGTAACATAATAAAGGAAAGAAAACAAGTGCACATCACTGAGACAGAGACCGTCAGGGTTAGGCTTAGTTCTCCTGTCTGACACAGATGATGGCCTCCCCTTGGAAGAGACATAGGCCTCTGAGGGTCAGTCTGTGAAATGTAGATTACATACCTAAGTAATTTTACTTCGTGTTAGTAAATGTACTCAGCTAATTCTTGTTCATTCAAAAAGGTAAGTACACAATCTGGGTTTTGAGAACTCTAACCTCTATAAAACAACACTTACTGTCACATCTCACCATTAACCAACTAGGAATAGGGTTTTTTTTCTCTGAGCCTTACTTCCTTTTCTGATGCTATAATACCATACCTAAGACAAGCCAATTTATATAACCTAGAGATTTATTTAGATTATGGCTTTAGAACCTAGGACTTCATTAGCTTGGCGTCGGCATCTGGCAAGGGCCCCTTGTTGCATCTTGGCAGGGCGGGGCACCACAGGAGAAGTGCGCTAGCTCGGGTCTCTGCTTTAAAGTTGCTGACATTTTCATGGGGCTTTCACTAATGTAATCATGAATGACCCACTCATGATCTTATCTAACCTGTACTTCTAAGTACTATCAGCATATGAATTTAAGGATTTAGTCTCCACATGTTAGTTGTGGAACACACTCTCACTCTGGTTGTTTTGGACATAAAATTATCCTGACAATCTTACTTTTATGATTCTTGTCTGAATGCAGACATAATTGCACATGAATTTATGTGTGTATTATTTTTCTTTCTGAGATTATACACACTGTCTGGTAGTAAGTGGGACAGTTACAAAAGCCCCAAACTGTCCACTGGAGGTTTCATTCCAACTGCCTTGCAGCTTGGGACTAATTAAATCCCCCTTCAAATTCCCTTCTCTTTTGTGTTGTCTGATTTATTTTGAAGGAACAGAAAAGATTTGCAGTAAGTTTGGATGAATAATCTTAAGAACCTTTCAACATCTAATAGCCCGTGTTCTCTTGGATGTACCCATGGGCGCCAGTCCACATATGCACATCTGCCTTTACATGAAGCTCGTAAGGCCTGCCTCACTTGGGAAGACTCCTTTGCACACTCACTGGGTGGTCGCCAGAGTAATTCCCAGCTTCCATGATGAGTGCAGTGCAGTGAGGAGTGGTCATGGGAAGGAGAGCTCCAGTATGTACAAGGACAACCAACTGAAAATAAATCAACGATGTACTTTAAACAACTTATTGTTTAAAGTAGAACCATGAAGGACCATGACACAATCAAGAATTATATAAATGTTACATTCTTAGCGTTTTGGCTACTTGTATTTGGTACCCTTGAAGAAAACATCTTCCCTATCTTGGTCCCTCTAAAATTCTAAATATAAATGAATATCTATCATATCTCATCATTATCAATTTAAAACATCTATCTAGACCTAAAAACATCTTAACCCCTAAACAACTAAGCTTAACTGTAAAACTAAACTATCTGGTCTTCAACCATATCAGAGACTTGAGAAGGAATAAAATGAAATACTTGAGTATACAGGGGTACAGGTGCTCCTAACAACAGTGTGAGACTGTTCTCTAAGTACTCATCCCTCCTCTCTCCTATGCTCCTTTTGATGTAGTTTTGTAAAGATATCTCTGTCATGCTAGGAATTGTCAGTCTGTGGCCATTGGGCAGGGAGATCATGCCTCCCTCACACAAGTTTGGTTTATTGAAGTAGCTCCTTTTTTCATTATGAGAGTGTGTGACACATCGATCCTCACTCAATAATAGGGGGAGACTTCAACACCCTACTCTCACTGAAGGATAGGTCATTGAAACAGAAACTAAGCCAAGAAATAACATCATTAACCAATGCCATGGGTCAAATGGATCTAACAGATATCTATAGAACCTTTTACGCAAACAAGAAAGAATATACCTTCTTCTCTGCACCCCATGGAACCTTCTCCAAAATTGATCACATCTTAGGTCACAAAGCAAGCCTCAACAGATACAAGAGGATTGAAATAATACGTTGTATCCTATCAGATCACCATGGCTTAGGCTGCAATTCAACAACAGCAGAAATAACAAAGAACCTACACATACATGGTCTCTGCTAAATGACACCTGGATCAGGGAAGAAATAAAGCAAGAAATCAAGGACTTACTGAAATTCATTGATGGTGAAGGAACAACATACCCAAATTTGTGGGATACACTGAAAGTAGTGCTAAGAAGAAAATTCATAGCACTAAGTGCCTTTAAAAATAAATTGGAAACATCGCACATAAGCATCTTAACAACACAACTGGAAGCCCTAGAAAAAAAAGAAGCAGAAACACCCAAAAGGAGTAGACGTCTGGAAATAATCAAACTCAGGGCTGAAATTAACAAATTAGAAACTAAGAAAACAGTTCAAAGAATCAACAAAACCAAGAGCTGGTTCTTTGAGAAAATCAACAAGATAGACAAACCATTAGCCAAACTAAGTAAAAGGCAGAGAGACAGTATTGAAATTAACAAAATCAGAAATGACAAGGGAGACATAACAACAGACACTGAAGAAATACAAAGAATCATAAGATCCTACTTCGAAGGCATATATGACACAAAATTTGAAAATCTAAGGGAAATGGACGATTTTCTTGATCAATTTCACTTGCCAAAATTGAGTGAAGAACAGATAAACATGCTAAATAGTCCCATTTCCCCTACAGAAATAGAAGCAATCATTGATAGTCTCCCAAACAAAAAAAGCCCAGGGCCAGATGGTTTCAGTGCAGAATTCTACCAGACCTTCAAGGGTGAGCTAATACCAATACTCTTCAAACTACTCCAAAAGATAGAAATGGATGGAACATTACCAAATTCATTCTATGAGGCCATAGTCACATTGATACCTAAACCTCACAAAGACTCAACAAAGAAAGAGAATTTCAGACCAATGTCTCTTATGAACATCGATGCAAAAATACTAAATAAAATACTTGCAAAACGAATACAAGAACACATCAAAGATATCATTCATCATGATCAAGTAGGCTTCATTCCAGGCATGCAGGGATGGTTTAATATACGGAAATCTATTAGTGTAATCCACCATACAAACAAACTGAAGAGAAAAAAAACACATGATCATCTCCTTAGTGGCAAAGAAAGCATTTGATAAAATCCAACACCCATTCATGTTTAAAGTTTTAGAGAGATCAGAGATACGAGGCACTTTCCTCAACATAATAAATGCTATATACAGCAAGCCAATAGCCAAAATCAAAGTAAATGGTGAGATACTCAAGGAAATTCCTCTAAAATCGGGAACAAGGCAAGGCTGCCCACTCTCTCCATATCTCTTCAATATAGTACTCGAAGTTGTAGCCAGAGCAATAAGACAACAAAAGGAGATCAAGGGTATCCAAATGGGAAAGGAGGAAGTCAAACTATCCCTATTTGCAGATGATATGATAGTGTACATAAGTGACCCTCAAAATTCCACCAGAGAACTCCTACAGCTGATAAACACTTTCAGCAATTTGGCTGGATACAAAATTAACTCAAAAAAGTCTGTAGCCTTCCTATACACAAATGACAGGCTTGCAGAGGAAGAAATTAGGAAAGCCACACTGTTCACATTAGCTGCAAGCAATATAAAATATTTAGGAGTTACTCTAACTAAGCAAGTGAAGGACTTGTTCGAAAAAAATTCAAAACTCTGAAGAAAGACACTGAAGATGATATGAGAAGATGGAATGATCTTCCTTGCTCATGGATCAGAAGAATTAGCATAGTAAAAATGGCCATCCTACCAAAAGCAATCTACAGATTCAATGCAATCCCTATCAAAATACCTACACAATTTTTAAAAGTCATTGAAAGTTCAATTCTGAACTTCATATAGAAAAACAAAAAACCCAGAATAGCTAAAACAATCTTGTACAATAAAAGATCCTCATGTGGAATCTTCATACCTGATCTCAAATTGTACTATAAAGCAATAGTAATTGAAACAGCATGGTACTGGC
Source organism: Acomys percivali (assembly GCA_907169655.1). Lineage (NCBI taxonomy): Eukaryota > Metazoa > Chordata > Mammalia > Rodentia > Muridae > Acomys > Acomys percivali. The sequence continues at coordinate 143,447,793 of OU015744.1, forward strand.
AGAGCAACAGGCTGGTTGATCAGTGGAATCGAATTGAAGACCCAGATATGAATCCACATACATATGGTCACTTGATTTTTGACAAAGAAATCCATTCAATGGAAAAAGGATAGCATCTTCAACAAATGGTGCTGGACTAACTGGAGGTCTATGTGTAAAAAAATGCAACTAGACCCATATTTGTCACCTTGCACAAAACTCAAATCCAAGTGGATCAAAGACCTCAACATAAAACCAGAGACACTAAGTCACTTAGAAGAAAAAGTGGGGAAGAGCCTGGAACATATTGGCACAGGAGACAACTTCCTAAACAGAACACCAACAGCCCAGGCCTTAATGTCAACAATTAATAAATGGGACCTCATGAGGCTGAGAAGCTTTTGTAAGGCTGGAGACACTGTCAAGAGAACAAAGCGACAGCCTACAGACTGGGAAAAGATCTTCACCAACCCTACATCTGACAAAGGTCTAATATCCAAAATATATAAAGAACTCAAGAAATTAAACAACACCAAACCAAATAACCCAATTGAGAAATGGGGCTTGGAACGAAACAGAATTCTCAACAGAGGAATAACAAATGGCTGAGAAACACTTAAAGAAATGCTCAACCTCCTTAGTCATCAGGGAAATGCAAATCAAAATGACTCTGAGATTCCACATTACACTATCAGAATGGCTAAGATCAACAATTCAAGTGACACCACATGCTGGCAAGGATGTGGGGAGAGAGGAACACTCCTTCATTGCTGGTGGGAATGCAAACTAGTACAGCCACTTTGGAAATCTACCTTGCGCTATCTCAGAAAACTGGAAATAAGGCTTCCTCAAGACCCAGCTAATCCACTCCTTGGAATATACCCAGAAGATGCTCCAGCACACTACAAGAAACTTTGCTCACCCATGTTCATAGCAGTCTTATTCATAATAGCCATAACATGGAAACAGCCTAAGTGTCCCTCAGTAGAAGAATGGATAAAGAAACTGTGGTACATATACACTATGGAATACTACTCAGCTATTAAAAACAAGGAATTCCTGAAATTTGTGGACAAATGGATTGAGCTAGAAATGATCATAATGAGTGAGTTAACCCAGAAGCAGAAAACTCAAATGGTGTATACTCTCTTATATATGTATACTAGCCCAAGGGGCATGTCCCATGAAAGTCTTCACTTACCAGGAAACTGGGACAGAGGGGAGGACTTCCTAGTTGGACTCTACATGAGAGAAGCATGGGAGAATAGCAAAGTAGAAGGATCCAGAGGGTCCTAAAAACCTAAAAGAAAAACATTATGATAGGCAGATTTGGGCCCAGGGGTCCTGCTCAAACTATGGCACCAGCCAAAGATAATACAGGCTATAAACTTCAAACCCCTACCCAGATCTAGCCAATGGACAGGATATTCTCCACAGTTGAGTGGAGAGTAGGATCTGACTTTCACACGTACTCTGGTGCCTCATATTTGACAATATCCCCTGGAGGGGGAGACCTGGTGGCACTCAGAGGAAGGATAGCAGGCTACCAAGAAGAGACTTGATACCCTATGAGCATATACAGGGGGAGGAAAGGCCCCTCAGGCACAGTCATGGGGCAGGGAAGTATGGCGAAAAGGGAGGGAGGGAAGAATGGGAGGATGCAAGGGATGGGATAACCATTGACATGTAACAAGAATAAATTAATAAAAAATTTAAAAAAAGATTCTGTAAAAAAAGAGAGTGTGTGAATTATGTAATTATGTAAATGTTATTTCCTCACCTTATGGAAGCCGTGCTTGCTTACATACACACATATGTGCAAATGGAATGAAAATGCACTAGAGGTAATGTGGAAATTGCCATATTGAGAGTTTGGGGTTTTTGTTGTTGTTGTTTTGCATTTTTATTTTGGCCTATTGCGAGTGGAGTGTTAACTCACTGGACTGGGTCTGGTTTTAGTAAATACAAATACAAATTCAGTAAAGTATTTATATTGACTTAACCCAGATACCAAAGCATAACAGGTAACCCATGAAAGAGGAACGCTCCCTGGGTCTTCATGATAGTTTTAAAATTGGACCCCTCACCTGGGAACCCCCAATGGCCCAGAGAGCCTTTACAAATTCACATTCAGAAACTTGGGCTAAATTTCAAACTAACAGCCCAGCCCTTGCAGCCTTAGCTCAGGTATTTGTGTGCTTCTGAAAGAGGGAGTTCCATCTTCTGCTTCATAAGCATGGTTTACGAAATCACTGGCACAGCCACGGGGTGCTTTTAGATGAAACACGGACATTGAAGAAGCATGTTTGCTTGGTAAATGCATCTTGTTCTCAAAAGCTTCGAGGTGTGTTTCCTTTGCCTTGATGTGTATTTCTACATTTTTGGCACATTTATTCTGTGTCTGTGTGTATTTCCTCATTTGTTTTATTTTGTATATATTGTTGAATTTCTCCCCTTCTCCCCTACAAAATTGTTGTTATTTTAGCATTTCGTTTTTTTTTTCTTTAGTGATACCTTAGTAATTGTTTTCATCTTTACTCATTTCATTTACTTTTATTTTTCTACCTCTCTGAGTTTGATACTCACTTTGTTTGCTTCCGTTTTCCCTTGCTTAGAAAACAGAAACTGACAAGGGTTTGTTCATTCCTGGGACACTTGCTGCTTCTGACACAGTGTGCTATAAATCAGTCTTTAAAAGCTAATCTTTCAAATTGGTTTTTATTTTTATTTTTTTTTGCTTGTCATTATTACAAATTGGTTTTTATAACAAATAATTTGTTATCATTTGGAGCTTATATTAAGTTTATGTAGCATCTCTGTGACTGTCTGTGGAATTTTTTTTGCATCATTCAGCATACAGTCAAAAGAATGTCTTGTTTTTATTTGATAGTTAATGTCCTGCTACTGTGACAAAACACCCGAGGACGTGAACTTAAAAGACAGGTTTATGTTGGCGCATCGCTGCAAAGGCTTCTGGACATTATTAACTGGCTCGACTGTGTTTAGGCCTCTCTCAAAGCAGAAACACCATGGTAGACTTTCAGGGCAAAAAAACCCAAAAAACAAAAAACAAAAAACAAAAGACAAAAATACTGCTCCTATATTGACAACCAGGAAGCCAAGTGATCCAGTGAAGAAAGTTCTGAAAACAAGAGATATGTCCTTTAAAGATGAACCCCCTAGTGACCCACTTCCTCCAAGACCATTCAGCTATGAACTCATTCATTGTACCACCTAGGGACCAAGGCCTCAACACATCTTATGTTCAATCATATTGATCTGCCCTTTTCATTGTGTCACTTCAATAACTTAGTGTGTGTGTGTGTGTGTGTGTGTGTGTGTGTGTGTGTGTATATAATTTAAAAATATGTGTGCTGTCATAGGCTGACAGGAGTTTCTGTCTTTTTTTTCTTTCTATAGATTAGAGACTTTTGCTCCATAAATGGTGATTTCGTGTCATGTGATTCTTGGCTTTTTGCAGGTGTTGTGCTCTAAAAGTATGTGATACTCCAGATCAATATAAAGCCTCCTCTTAACAATCTACCTCATGCTCTTGCCGGAATCCCTATCTGACTCCTTGGTGACATTACTTAGAAATAAGCATTCAGGTGTTGAGATAGTCTTGGCTTCAAGCTATTAAAGTTTTTTTGAATGCAACTAATTTATTAGTAATGTTTATTACAATTAGAGTGCGCCAGCTGGAGCAAATTCACTCCATGTTTCTCAAAGCTTGAGAAAGCTTGCTACCTATGGCAACAGTAATTATTTCCATAGTTCTTTTTATTTGCTTACATATACTTTTGTCATTTTGCCTCATGATGAACCCTTTAAATTGGAACTAGCATCCCACATTTAACAGATAGAAATTTGTGAAATTGCAAAGGACAATGACTTTCCTGTGACCATACAGCCCACCCCCCAGAAACAAGGCAGCATTCAAGCACAGACCAATACTCATTATCCTGAGTGAGTTTCTTCCTACAAAAAAAGGAAGAGCACAATCCACTGATGGGCATGAGATATGGTCTTCTTCCTCCAGACATGACAGAAAGATCGAACTTCTACGTCACGTTTTTATAAGCCACCTCCATCAATTGTTAGACATCCCATAGTGCTTGTATTAGAGTGGCACTTTTTGGTGCCATGAAGCATGTTTTGGCCAAACAATGATGCTATATTGTTGTCTAATAACTGCTTCTTTTTAGTCCACTCTTCACCACAGACCAAGCATTAGGACTTGAAACACAGAAGCACTTAATTCCCATTGAGTGTGCCTTTAGGTGATGTTAGGGGACAAAGCCACATTGGTGAGTTTGAATTTTCCTTTCAGACACTGCTCACCACTGGGGATTCTGTGGCTAGGAGAAGGGCACAGGTAGCCATAGGAAAACTGTGGGGAACACAGCCATTCTGACTGTGATGTTGGCTCCCAGCCACAGGTCACATGGACTGCTGCCCGGTTTTCCATGGGGAACCTATTGCTGCCCAGTGAAGCTTTCTTTGGGACAGCATGGGACTTTGCATTCAGAGGGAGTGATTGCTTTCCGGAAGCTACCACTTCTTGGTGACTTTTATTTAGGCCCACCAGGACTGATTACACAATGTAATTGTAATAATTAAAGTAAGGATAAGTGGCCTAAGTGGTAGCTGAGGTTGCTAAATAAACTCTAAGCAGCTCAGCCCACAGTTCTTTTCCTTATCGTGACCTTCTGTTTTTCTAGGGTGACAGAGAAGCAGAGCTGGGGCTGCCATTTTCTCCTCTGTGTGACAGAAAATCAACCATGGTTGCTCAGTCACAAGTGGGTACGTACTTGCCAGCTGCTTTGAAGAGTTATCAGATGTTCTCTATGGTGTGCATGGCCACTGGGCTTGGGGTCCCAGTGGGGGGTCTGCCTCTGGCAGAGTGGAGTTCTATGGTTTTTCTCAGGATGGTGGCTGGTTCTGGGGGAGATTACACAGAGACACTCTGGGGTCCACATCATTCCTGCCAAAATGAAAGGGGACTTCAACCTCCCAAGAAAACGTCTGTGCATACCACTGTTAGGCAGTCCATTTTTGCTTCATCCCCCATCACACTTCAATACTGGAAGCCATCTCACCATCTCCCTCTCTTGATGCTTCTTCTGCCCACATTTAGGATTATCCTCCTTCCTAGTGGATGGCCTTTAAATTGTTTTGGTTTGATCACTCTTTTTATTCCATACCCAAAAAGAGAGAGGCAGGGAGGGAGGGAGGG
>OU015744.1:143453017-143476954 GCA_907169655.1 Acomys percivali
TTTGTTGCCAGAGCCTCCTGGAGGAATCTCTCTCTGCCTCCCGTGCAGCAGCATGTGTACACTTGGTGCCAATTTAAAACAGCGCTGGAACTCAGTTTCTTACCTTCTGTTTGAGCAAGATTCTCCCACCTCAGTCTTTTCTCCTCACTGCCTTTTCATGCCTCTTGCTGCATGGACTGTAGCAGACAAAATTGAAATATATCGCCAGAAAGCTGCTTGGACTCTAAGGCAGGCCAATACTCCTGACTCTAAACCCCAGAAGCTTCCTTCCCTGAGCTATGGATAACTGGCCTCTCCAAACCTTTTTTTTTCCCAAGTCGAAAGCATTCTCTACACCCAGTCCTTGCTCAGACACCTGTACACTTTGCCACCTCTGGAACTCCCTCTATCTAGGGCAATTAGCCACTTCTTTCTTTCCACCCATCCCTCAGAGCTCAGCTCAAACATCACAGTTTCCACACAACTGTTCACTGACCTCTATAGGAGCAAACATCTCTCTGTTCTCTTCAATTTCTTTCCTAGCAGCCTTCATCTGGGTTTCTCCTTTGGCCCTGCAGAAACTCTAGAGGTCATTTTTGTGCCCATTAAGTCTTACCTATAAATTCCTCGAGGGCTGCTGGATTGTGTTATTCATTGTTAGCCCTTTACAAAACATATCACAGTGCTTATTACATAGCAGGTGTTAAACTGTACTTTTAAGCATTTGATTGAATCACCTATTGAAACGTCCTAAGGAAATTATATAGGGGAATTGAAACTGACTCATGACATTCAATATGAATAAGACCAAGTAGCTCTTGGTTGATTGGAGCTCCTATGTGGATGTGGTATTTTCTTTGGTCCGTTGGGTTTTCCTTTTTGTTTGTTTGTTTTAAGGAAAGACTAATTAGTTTCTAGTGGAAAACCTGGCCTGGTCCATGCTAGTATATTGTTATCTGAGTGACTGCTGCTTCTCTGTAGGTTTTATTGACTTCATTGTGGAGCCCACCTTCACCGTGCTCACGGATATGACTGAAAAGATTGTGAGTCCATTAATTGATGAAAGTTCCCAGCCTGGTGGCACAGGACAGAGGCGCTCAAGGTCAGTGGGAAAGTTTGGGAGCTAGTTGTGAATGGAAATCTCTTATTGGGGCATGCATGGTATCACAATGCTTCTTACAGGAGACAGGATTTGGAATAATGCTATGTGCTCTCATGACTGGCCCATAACAGGTGGTCCAAGGCCAGAGTGGGATGCCCCCACTCTCTGTGCTTCCAGCAGCACTGACCACTGAACTTCCCATGCTGTGCACAGACAGCCCTTGTTCCTGATTCTTCCAACATTCATGCTTTTGATCAGAGATCTTACAAGAAATGGGGCTAACTGTCTAAGTTCAGGAAGAAAGTTGAGTGCAGATCTTTAAAATATATAGATATAGATAGATGATAGATAGATAGACAGACAGACAGACAGATAGATAGATATAACAAATTGCCTCAAACTTAAGTGTTTTCAAATGCCATGGGTCACAGCATAAAGCGTGAGGACATTAAAGTGGAACAGGAAGAGGTCATGCTATACAGCCAGTGTGTCGGCTTAAAATCTGAACTCCACTGCTTATTATCCTGTGTAGCCTCTGACAAGTCAGCTCAGTGCCCTAGTTTCATTCATGGTGGCTGTAATAAAACACTGACAATAGCAACTATAAGGGAGAGTTTATTCCATTTATAATTCCTGATTATGGTCTTGCATTGTAGGAAACTCAAGGCAGGGACTTGAAGCTGCTAGGCATGTCCACACTCAAGAGCAAAGAAACTCAATGCATGTATATTTATACCCACTTCCCCTTCTCCTCTTATATACAGTCCAGGACCTAAGACCACGGAGGTCCCCAAATGGGGTCCATCTTTCCATGTCAATTAATGTAGGCAAGGTAATCTCTCACATACATGCCCACAGATAAGGGAATTCATGAGCTTGACCTAGGTAATTTCTCATTGAGATTCTTTTCCCAGGTTATTCTAGATGAACAATTAAACTAATTAAGGATGCTTAAGATGAATGAACCTATATTGAAGATGCTAAAAATGAGGACTGAAGCCCCTGGTAATTCCACATACCTTCCTAGCTTGTTGGGGACTGCCTAAAATCAACTTGGGATTCTCCATTATCATTCAGTAGATCTGAATCATGACAGAAACTGGTATAGCTACTGAGGAACATACAATATTTCATCAGAAGAATGCTACCTTCTGATATATGCAACACTTCCCACATTTAAAGCACAAAATATAACTCGTTTAAAATTAGATCTTTCGTATGGTTTGGTCATCCACCAACCCTAAGAAGCATAAGGGAGTTGTTACTTTTACGGAGCTTAAGGAACTGAGAGTAGAGGAATTCTAAAGTCCAGTAAAATGACTTAATACGTAAAGATACTTGTCATCAGGCCTGATGATCCAAGTTTGATCCCCAGGACCTACCTGATCAAAGAAGAAAACACTTCCTGGATATTGTCCTCTGACTTCCACATGTGTGCCCTCAAGTGATATAGATAGATAGATAGATAGATAGATAGATAGATAGATAGATAGATTGATAGATAGATGTATGGATGTATGTAATGTCATAACATTACAGGGATCTTGAGTCCAGGAGGATGATAGAGCAGGAGAAAAAGGATCAGTGAAGCTTGGAGAAGTGATAAGTGTGATAGCAGGTAGATGCGTCCTGAAGCAAATAAAACTCCAAGTTTACATTTGTTTATTTCAAAGAACAGAACAAATAAATGCTGGGGGATCCTAGTTAATCAGGCAAGAGAATGCCCAGTCGGCACAAAAGGAAGGAAGTAACAGTATTACAAATGAACATGCAGTGTTGGAATTTTTTTCCTCCTATAGCTTAAATTTTCATACCTGTCTTAACATATGAAGCAGTATCTCCACAAACCTCAGGGCTGAGGAGTTCCATGATGACAGGAAATACTACCCAGCCTTCTGTGGCCTTTCTCGCTGCTCTCATGCTGCAGACCCTGATGCTCACTCTCTTCTTTGGTATGGGTTCTTTTAGTCTGAACAGCATCAACTCATCAGATGCAAAGCGATCAGGTGTCAAGAGTTCTGGCTCAGAAGGAAGTGCTCCCATCAACAACTCTGTCATTCCTGTCGACTATAAGAGCTTTAAAGCCACTTGGACCGAGGTGGTGCACATCAATCGGGAGCGGTGGCGAGCCAAGGTGCCCAAAGGTAATGTGATCTTCGGGGAGAATCTTCTAAAATTATTCAATGTTCACTTGTGAAACAAGTGGCTGCCTTCCGTGATTTGTGGGCCTTTTAAGTATAGCACATTCCTCCAGGTACTGGGGTGCTGAATTCTGGGTACTCCTATGTGACAATTCTCATTCTCTTGAACACTGGGTACATGGCTCACATAGATCAATGTGGCTATTCTCCCTGTGCCTCTGTGAAACACAGCTAAACCTCTTTTCCCACTGTGGAGTTCTACAGGGGCTAGAGTTAATACTTCCTGGTCTCTGCTGGAATACCTTGTTATACATTTCATGTCAAGTGCCACAACCATAATGCCTTTCTGCCCTCATTTACCTTGGCAGAGGCCTGACAACAGGTACTACCTATTGCATTAGGATATGAGAAACTTCAGTCTCTTCCCAGGAGCTTCCTGACATATTCATGGTTTTCCTCCACTTATTGCTCTGACCATGGAACTGATGTGTTTGTTGTTGTTGTGTTGATGGTGGTTTGTTTTTGGAGAGGTGATAATAACTTGTAAGTAAACTAAAATTTCCTGAAGCAAATTTCATCAAAATTCAGACAAAAAAAAAAAAAAAAAAGCTGTGCCTACTGTGCTATCTTGCATAGAAAATAGAAAATATCTGTGCTTTGGGGCTAGTTCATATATTCACATTTTTGTTTTCATTACTGAGCACAATTGACACATATGAAACAATCACACTGTTTAGGTGAAGAGGTACATGCACCCAAGGGGCATGGGCCTCGTATGAACAATGTGAATCTGTGATACCAGATCTCAGGGAGGGTCAATGACATGAAGTGGCTCTTTAGCGATGGGGCTGATGGCAGTGGGCTTTGCAAAGTGAGCCTTCAACAGCAGTCAGTATCTGCTGGCATCTGCTGTGTACCACCCATTTTCTACATCCCACGCCCAGGGCCAAAGGATGTCGTCAATATCCCCATCTTCCACCTATAGGGAGGGGCTCTTATTTAGAGTTTGATACAGTAGATGAGCAAGAATTCAATCAAGACCCTGTACTTATTATCAATGTCCCTGATCCCCAAGCCCTCAGAGCAGCCAAAGTTCTTGAGACTTTGTCCTCAAAGGACACCTGTGCTATTACTTTGCCTCTGTCAGCACATGTGGAAAGAAAATGTGATGGTTGATATTTTGGGATATTTTCTGTTGCTATAACTAAATATTTGATACTCATTAATTTACAAAGAATCAAGAGAATGGTGCTGGTATGTAGTTTTCTTGCTCCGTGGCAAAGGGCATCAAGTGAAGAGCCAGAGCCAGTGTCACACTTGAATCTCTAGTCCCATAACCCCATAAACATCATTGTGGCCCCACCTTCAAGACTTGGCCTAGTCCTTATTACATGCCAAAGATACATCTTCTAAACAACATTGAAATTCAGGGATTGAGATTTCAATGTGTGAAAGCTAGGGAACAACTGTAAGTCCTAGCACTAGAGCTGAGGGTTCTGCAGTCCCCATACTGGGTGGAGAGAAGCCTCCAGCAGCTGGGTTATTTCAAAGACCAGACACTGACTTGCCATCAAAACCCTGCAAAAAAACATTGTAGGTAAGGCAAGAGGGTTAGATTTATGGTGCTCTTGGGGTATAATTGGAACATTATCATTTGAGGACAGATGTTGTACCCTGAGCTATGGAAGGACCCAACACCTGTTCTCTATTTTAATTGTAAGCACTCAGGGTCTATTTAAATGCTTCAAACATTTAAATTCTCCATGTTGGCAGGCTACTGCACCAGTGGAAGAATACTCTCTCACGATCATTACACTTGAACATCCAATTTCTGACAACACACAATTTAAAGAGGTCATTCAAAATCATTTGTTTGCAATTATCTTGGTTACTGAAATTACCTTCTGAACTAATCACCTGGGGAAACATTAGATGGCTTCTTTTCCAAAGAATAACCGGTCCTTTCAAAAGGACAGATAAATGCCTCGTCACTTTAATATGCACAGGCTTTGCAGGTAGAGATACGAAACTATTTTAAGCAACATGGAAGAACTTGTTCCTCACCCTGCGTGGGAAGACATCCAGTAGGTAGAATTTGAAGGGTACTGTTATTTGCCTGAGGATGTTAGAAATAGGAAGAGGAGTGGTGGAGAAGGTAGCCTATATGGGAACACACTTATAAGGAAGCCTTCATCGTGGTATATATTTGTAATTCCAGTGATGGGGGAGCACAGACTGCTTCCAGCCTAGGCCACATAAAGAAATAACTATGTCAGTGACAGACACTGTCTTGGGGAGGGGGTAGGTAGTACTTGAAATTACACACATATACAAACACACATAGATACATACACACATATAAAAGAAAGAAGATAACGTGTGCAAGAAAACAAAAGGAATAAGCCCCAGTCCCCCTAAGTTATAGACTTTTAGTGGCACATAGTTTAGCTGTGGGGGCCACATTTAGTTAATAGGAAGTGGAGAACTGAATCCCAACTTGCACAGTTTCATTCTGGAAGGTTCTTTGACATTCTGGACATAGTCATGTACATGTACATTTCAGAATTAGCGCCAAGAACTGAAGAACATACAGGAAGCACTAGGAGCAAAGCTAGCCCAGTTTGTGCTTGGTAAGAGGGAGCTGCTATTTAAAATTTTTTTATTATAATTTATTCATGTTACCTCCCTATTGTTATCTCCTTACTCTTATCCTCCAGATACCACCCTCCCTCCCTATTCTGCCCCATCCACCCAGACCTCCAATGGGGGGCTTCTCCTCTACCATTTGATCACAGTATATCAGGTCCCATCATGGTAGCCTACATCCTGTTCCTCCATGTGTCCCCAAGGCCACCCCAGCAAGGGGGCAGGGATCAAATTGCAGGCACGAGAATTTATGTCAGAGGCAGTCCCCTCTCTCTCACCTCCCCATATACATGGAGCATGAGTTGTCCATCAGCTACATCTAAACAGGGGGTCTAGATACTTTGCATTAATTGTCCTTGGTTGGTGCATCAGTTTAATGCAGACCACCTGGGTCCAGATCCACTAGCCTTGGTGGTCTCCCTGTGGAGCGCCTGACCCCTCCATGTCCTCCCCACTCCACCCTTGCTCACTCACACTCTTCCATACAACTCTTAGCTCGCCTCCCAAGGTCTGGCTGCAAGTCCTAGTATCATTCCTGAACCCCTGCTAGGTGGAGTTTCTTAGAGCACTCTTTGTTGGTCTAATATCCAGTTGTAGAACATCTACCATGCATATCTTTCTGGATCTAGTTACCTCACTCAGGATGGTCTTTTCTAGTTCCATCCATTTGCCCGCAAATTTCAAGATTTCCTTGTTTTTGATAGCTGATTAGTATTCCAATGTGTAAATATACCACAGTTTCTTTATCCATTCTTCAGTTGAGGGACATCTAGGTTGTTTCCAGATTCTGGCTATTATGAATAAAGCTTTCATGAACATAGTTGGGCATATGTCCTTGTGTGGTGGAGCATCTTTTGGGTATATGCCCAGGAGTGGTATCACTGGGTCCTGAGGAAGCACTATTCAAAATTTTCTGAGAAAGCACCAGACTAATTTCTAAAGTGCTTGTACAAATTTACATTCCTACTAGCAATAGAGAAGAGTTCTCCTTTCTCCACATCCTCGCCAGCATGTGCTATCACTTGAGTTTTTGATTTTAGCCATTCTGATAGGTGTAAGAATCTCGGTGTCTTTTTGACTTGCATTTCCCTGATGATATTGAGCATTGCTTTAAGTGTTTCTCAGCCATTTGATATTCGTCTGTTTAGAATTCTCTGTTTAGCTCTGTACCCCATTTTTAATTGGATTATTTGGTTTGGTGGTGTTTAATTTTTTGAGTTCTTTATAAAGTTTGGATATTAGACCTTTGTCAGATGCAGGGATGGTGAAGATCTTTTCCCAGTCTGTAGGCTATCATTTTGTTCTGTTGATAGTGTCCTTTGTGTTACAGAAGCTTTTCAGTTTCATGAGTTCCCATTTATTAATTGTTGACCTTAGAGCCTAGGCTATTGCAGTTCTGTCTAGGAAGCTGTCTTCTGTGCCAATAAGTTCAAGGCTCTTTCCCACTTTTTATTCTAACAGATTTAGTGTGTCTGGTTTTATGTTGAGGTCTTTAATCTACTTGGACTTAAGTTTTATGCAAGGTGAAAAATATAGATCTATTTTCATTTTTCTACATGTAGACATCCAGTTAGTCCAGAACCATTTGCTAAAGATGCTATCTTTTTTCCATTGTATAGATTTGGCTTTTTTGTAAAAAAAATCAAGTGTCCAGAGGTATGTGGGTTCATTTCTGGGTCTTCAGTTTGATTTCATTGATCAACCAGCCTATTTCTGTGCCAGTACCATGCCATTTTTATTACTGTTGCTCTATAGTACAGCTTGAGATAATGGATGGAGATTCCTCCTCCTCCTCCTCCTCCTCCTCCTCTTCTTCTCCTCCTCCTCCTCCTCCTCCTCTTCCTCCTCTTCCTCCTCCTCTTCCTCCTCCTCCTCCTCCTCCTCCTCCTCCTTCTTCTTCTTCCAGGGTTTCTCTGTGTACCCTTGGCTATCCTGGACTCATTTTGCAGACCCAGCTGGCCTCAAACTCACAGAGATCTAGCTACTTTTCACTCTCTGAGTGCTGAGATTACAGGAGTGTACTATTGTGCCCACTTTTCAGCTTTTTATTAACCAAAAAGAAATAAATGAGGAGCAATGTTTACACAACATTGCTTAATAATCATGACAATGTCCATGTCCAGACTGCAGCCAGATCTCAAAGTACAGAAATCAACATTTGTATACACAATGCACCAGAACAATCCCCAACAGACTAACTTTGAGGCAAGTTACCTTCCATGGGCATTTGAACACACATTTTAAGGAAATGGGATATAGTTTAGGTTATGTTATCCAACCTGAATTGCAAAGTTGTTTAGACCAGCTTTCACACTTGTTAGGAAAGAGTTAATCAGTATTTTGAACTGTTTTCTGGGTCACACAATAAGTTATTTCTGCCAGTGAAATGAGCTAGTTCAAGCCAAATTAGTGTATATAAATGTAAGTTTATTGGGGGCAGCTCCTGGTTGGGTTCACTGGTCCCAAGGAATGGGGCTAGGGAAGTTGCTATGCAGAGGGAGAAGGAAAAGCAGGGGGAGAGATGCAGAGAGAAAATACACATGCAGAGAGAAGGAGAGAGAAAGGAGGGGGCCTGAATTATATAGGGAAGAGCTTTTGGGGGAGGGGAGTCCTAGGCCCTGGGCTGGAGAGTTCAGGGCAGAGGGCAAGGGGTATGCTAGCCACACCCTGTTACAGGTAGGGATTGAGGGATGCTGGGAGAACCTAGGGGCCAGGTTCATTTTGGTTAAATGAGCACCTTGTCCCACTTAACCTGCTTGTCCCAGGTCTGAATCCCAGCATCAAAAACCATTTCTACCCTAAAATTTATGGGTATAAAAATTTATAAGTTGCCTAAATTTATTAATTTCTACCCAGCATTTAATACAGTTTACACATTCATTTCCTGGTAATGGAATAGTACGCTTAGAGCACGAAAGCTGAACTATTTAAAACATACTTGTAGAAGAACATAAAATTATTCTGCCATATTCAGATGGCAGTAACTTGCTGATACTCTGAACCAACCCAGTTTTCCTCAGGTGTGTATAGACATAGTAAACTTTCCTCCACAAATCAGTTTTATAGTGTAATGCCACCTACATTCTACATTTTTCTGTTTTTTTTTTTTTTCTACCTTGGACTTTTTGTCCTGATGCTGAATATTCTGATGTAATGTTGTCTGGAATACAATCATTGAGCTATATGTTCATTCCAGGTCATGGCTGCATGTAATATTGTTATAAACGTAAAAGTTCAAATAACTGCATGAGATTCTTCTGTCCATATAGATAAGAATTTTCCGAAATTTGTGGACAAATGGATTGAACTAGAAATTATCATAATGAGTGAGTTCACACAGAAGCAAAAAGAGTTAAATGGTATATACTCACTTATATCGAGACACTAGTCTAAGGGGTACGCCCCCATGAAAAACTTTACCTACCAGGAAAGTGGGTCAGAGGGGAGGACATCTTATTGAGACTTTAGATGTGAGAAGTCTGGGAGAATGAGGAAATAGAAGGATCCAGTGGGTCCTGCAAAACTACAGGCGGGTCTGGGCCCTGGGGGTCCTCCTCAAACTATGGCACCAGCCAAGGAAAATATAGGCAGTAAACTTCGAACCCCTACCCAGACTAGCCGATGGACAGGACATTCTCCACCGTTAAGTGGAGAAGGAGATCTGACTTTCACACAAACTCTGGTGCCCCATATTGGACCATGTCCCTTGCATGGGGACGCCTGGTGGCACTCAGAGGAAGGATAATAGGTCACCAAGAAAAGACTCGATACCCTATGAGCATATACAGGGGGAGGAGGTCCCCCTCAGTCACAGACATAGGGGAGGGGAATGGGGGGGAAGCGGGAGGGAGGGAGGAATGGGAGGATACAAGGGATGGGCTAACAACTGAGATGTAATATGAATAAATTAATAAAAATAAATAAATAAATCCATCAGTGGATTAAGACAGGAAAAAAAATCTTTTCATACCAATTCTACTTTGGCCTTAAAAAAAAAAAAACATTTCCCCCCTCAGATACAAGAACAATAAAACTACCTATTTTTCTCTACTATCATTTCTCATTAGGATATCCACATTCTTATTGCTGACTCGTAATAAATTTTATATATTAAGAATAGTATTGTTGCTAAAATATCCTGCAGTGTCTACCCAGCCCGTTTGTCATATGCCATTGACTTTAGTGAGTCTCTAGTTATACCACCTACATCTACTCTCCCACAAACTTGCTTTAAGTTTCTTTATTGGACAGTGAATCCTGGTAAACATGATAACATATTACATATGATATATAGTGAAAATATCTGCACTTGTTGAGAAAATAATTTTTTGCTTGCTTAT
Source organism: Acomys percivali (assembly GCA_907169655.1). Classification (NCBI taxonomy): domain Eukaryota; kingdom Metazoa; phylum Chordata; class Mammalia; order Rodentia; family Muridae; genus Acomys; species Acomys percivali. Next base: position 143,463,226 of record OU015744.1, read on the forward strand.
CAGTACTTGGCTTTTGTTGAATACTAGGAAGTTCTCAGACTAGTGATTAGAAGAACCATGTTGACTTAACTTTGCACATTAAAAAAAAAATAGATTTCTCTTTGTACACAAGCGTTTTGGCTATGACTATGTGTGCATCATGTACATGCCTGATGCCCTCAACAATCAGAAGAGAAAGCCAGGTCTCCTTGAACTGGAGTTAGGAGTGGGTTACAGATTAACACATTCTCCTCTGTGAGAGCAGCAAGTACTTTTAACCACTGATCCAACTGTCAAGCCCAGCACATTATTTTTAAATAATTGCCTCAAATTATATCCTTAACATTTAGTTCTATTTTAACAATAAGCTTTGCACTTTGGTTACGTATCACTGACATATTTTCTTCAGTTTTGATTTTTTAAATTCACTTTACATCCCAATCATAGTTCTTTCTCTCCTTTCCTCCCAGTCGCACCCTCCCTCCTTCCCTCTTATCTCTAGACTCCCTCCCTTCTCCTCAGAAAAAGGAAGCTGCCCCCACCCCCAACCCTTGGACACCAACCCATCTGAGCACATCAAGTCTCATCAGGACTGAGCACATCCTCTTATTCTGTGGCCTGGAAGCCTTGTCTGGAGGAAGTGATCAAAAACCAGGCAACAGAGTCCATGTCAGAGAGAACCCCTGCTTCCCTTACTAGGGGACCCACATGAAGCCTGAGCTGCCCATCTGCTACATACATGTAGGGGGCCTATGTCCAGTGCATGCATGGCCATTGGTTGGTGCTTCAATTTCCTCTCCCTTAGGTCCAGGCTAGCTGGCTCTATTGGTCTTCTTTTGGAATTCCTGTTTCCTCCATTCTATCCTTCCCCCAATCCCCACCCTTCCACAAGTCTTTCTGCATTCCACCTAGTGTTTGGCTGTGAGTCTTAGCATCTCTTTCAATCTAATGCTGGGTGGACCCTCTCAGGGGACAGCTATGTTAGGCTCCTGTCTACAAGCTTAGCAGAGTACCTATCACAGTGTCAGGTGTTGGCTTTTTCCCATAGGGTGAGTCTCAGGTTGGGGAGGCATTGGTTGGGCATCCCATTAGTTAATCTCTCTATTTTTATCACTGCACATCTTATAGGCTGGATAAATTTTGGGTTGAAGTTTTTCTGGGGTGGGCTCATGTTCTCCTCCCTCCACTAAGAGTCCTGATTAAGAGTCCTGTCTAGTTAGAGGGTGACCTCTTCAGTCCTCATGACGCCTGCTACTAGGATTCTCAGCTAGAGACACCCCTCTATCTTCTCAGGATCCTATGCTGTCATGGCTCTCCAGCTTGTCACAAAGATGCTCCCACCCACAGTTTCTCTTCTCTCTGCAAGCCCTCTGTCCTTCCACCCAATGCTTACTGGGTCTGATGTCGACCCTCATTTCCCTTCTCACTCCCTACTCTGTTCCCTCTCTTCAACCACTTCCACTGTCTACAGTATTTCTCCTTCTGAATGAAATTTAAGAATCCTCCCTTGGGTCCTCCTTGTTACTTATCTTTTTTTGAGGGGGGGTCTCTGAATTGAAGCATTGTTATTCTATACTATATGGCTAAAATCCACTTATAAGTGAGTACATACCATGCATGCCATTTTGGGTTTGAGTTACCTCAATCAGGATGGTTTTTTTTCTAGTTCCATCCATTTGCCTGCACATTCCAAGATGTCTTTGTTTTTGATAGCTGAGCAGTACTCCATTGTGTAAATGTATCCCAGTTTCTTTATCCATTCTTCAGTTGAGGGACATCTGGGTGGTTTCCAGTTTTGGGCTATTAAAAATAAAGCTGCTGTGAACATAGTTGAACAATCCTAAACTTCACATGGAAAAACAAAAAATCCAGAATAGCTAAAATAATTCTCTACAATAAAAGAACTTCTGGAAGTATCTCCATTCCTAATTTCAAGCTGCACTACAGAGCAATAGTAATAAAAACTGAATGGTACTGGCATAGAAATAGACTAGTTGATCAATGGAGTCAAATTGAAGAAATAAACCCACACATCCGCAGACACTTGATTTCTGACAAAAACAGCAAAACAATACAATGGAAGAAAAGAAAGCATCTTCAACAAATACTGCTGGTCTAACTGGATGTCTACATGTAGAAAAATGCAAATAGATCCATATTGATCACTCTTCACAAAACTTAAATCCAAGTGGATCAAAGACCTCCGTATGAACCCAGAAACACTAAATCTGTTAGAACAGAAAGTGGAGATCAGCCTTGACAACTTCTGAAGAGTTTTGGATTTTTAATACTGATTAAAATTTTCTATCAGCTAGTGTATGAAGAAAGCTGCTATACGATCCTATACAACCACATTCTGAATTCTTAGGCATACCCTTAGTACCCTGCCTGCTTCTGTATGGAGTGCAATTGAGAGGTTATATGTATGCTTATATTGGCCAATTAGATTCCTATCTCTTATCTAATGTTCACATTCCCATTCTCTCTCCCCCATCTCTTTCTCTCCTGTTTAATTCAGCAGTTCAGAGTAGATCAAGGGATAAGTAGCCAGTGGCATTTCTACTAAGGAATTTATAGGATTGTCACTTATATGGGCAAATTGAACAGACTCAAGTGCATTTTTAAAGTCTGTACATACATCCTGTGTGAGCAGCCCCAGCTGTTATATGGGAAGCCCCAGATCTTAAAGATTCCAAGGGCTCTGCTGCACTCAAACTCTTGAGTTGATTTCCATTAATTTTCTTATTGGGTTACATCAACACAAATAGGTTGAAATAGGAGCATAAGAAAATAAACCATAAAGTTTGGAGCCCTGGGATGATGCCAGGGAGTATAGACCTAAGACTTGATAAATGACTTCTCCTTGTGCATGCCATCACTGGAACATGTGTGTCTGTGTAGATTATCAGTGTCTCACTGACTTCCTCTCACTGTAGATGAAAATATTTACACCAATAAATTCCCCCTAAGTATAGAAAGAAGTCTCCTTGCAGAGAGCAAGAAACCAACCTTGTGTAGATGTCATTTTAGTCTTGTATGTGTTTGCTATTGTCTCTCTTCAGCACTATCTCTTTGTGTACTATGGATGATGATACTTGCACAAGCCAGAGGCAGAATGTGATTGGACAATCCAAAGAGAATTGTGGGATCATGGTTAGAATTTACTAGAAGTTTGTTGCAAAGAAGGGAGCCATACTGTGGGACAGGATTATATCTGATTTGTTCACAATGTATTAAGAGCTGCCCTTTGCTAATTTAAAATAACTTTCCCGTGTCAGCTTCACTTGAGCAGAAACAGATTTGCTTTCCAAATGTTTCCTCACTTTTCTCAGTTGCTTTTCTGCATCCTGTGTGGAAAATTGGTCTGACTCAGTTGTCAAATGAGTTTTTCTTTCTAAGGTAATATTTTATGATCTTCCATAGTAAACTACAATTTAACAGCTTCAGATTTTATTTAGATGATTCTCAGTTTGGAGATATTTTGAGTGTTGTAAGTTTGCCATGCGTTCAGTAATGATTCTGTGAAGGTGGCCATAGCTAATCTCCTTTGATAGTGCATTCTAAATATGAATGACTTTGCCTTTCCTTGCTTCTTTTTCTCTCTGTACAATAAAACAGTCATTTTTTTCAGTAAAATACAGCAAAATAAATTATAATAAGATAAAATAAAAGCAATTACATTGTGTTTGGACAATACAAAGAAACAGAAGAGGAGCCCAAGTGAAGGTACAAGCATCAGAGACCTATTCATTCTCACACTCAGGAATCCCATAAAATAATAAACTGGAAGCCATAGACATAAGGGACCTGGAACCAACCAGTGCAGGGAAAGTGCTTGCTGCCTCAGTCTTTGTGAGTTCATATGAGTTTTGCTCATGTTGGTTTAGAGAACCTTGTTTCCTTGGTGTCCTCCATGCCCTCTGGCTCTTAAAACTCTTTCTGCCTCCTCTTCAGCTAGATCCCCTGAGCCCTGATGGAGATATCTAATATAGGGCTTTGTGTTCCAAGATGTCTCACTCTCTGCATAATGTCTGGCTATGGATATCTATTGTTCCCTTCTGCTACTGGAGGAGGCTTCCCTGATGATGTCTGGGCAAGGCACTAGTACAGCATGGGTACACAAAAGGTCGTCTTTTAAACTATATCATAAAATAAGGAAGCAAAGTACCAGAGAGTCTGTGTACATTGGTCTCCTATCAGTCTAAGGTGCTGGGTTACTTGGTAGTTCATGTAAGTTGTATGCATGAACAATATTTCATGGCTTCATCAAACCCTCTGGGAGCACATTATGTGTGCAATATGCTTTGCCAAGCAGTGGTGAAGATGACAGTTGTCTCCATTCTCAAAGCACCACTGGGGGCCAGTTCAACATCCAGGAACACAATAAACAGTTCTTCTCAAAGCATTCACACTGTCTAGTTTCTTTGATAAATGCGGAAATTTCTACAGAGGATTTCCTGGTCTGCTTCTCATCACTCAGGATATGGCCAAATGTTATCTTCTCATGAAAGCCTTCTCCACTCCTCTGTCTAAAGCCACTTCCTGCCCTGTGATGACTGTGTTCCATCGTGTCCTGTCACTTTGTATTCAATTCCTGCAAAATACTTTCAACACTCAAAATTATCTCAGCCATTTATTTACTTAATTATAATCTGCATGCTTTTGTCACGCTTGTTGTCATATCCCCAGCATCAAGTTTGGGGCTTGTCTTTAGCTTTGGGAGGCTTAGCTTACCTCTTCCTAGTTTTAACTTTATAAACTCTGGCTTGAGTTTGTATTCTTCTAATGATGTCTATTTTCCCTGACATTTTGTTCCCTAGTCAATTGTCCATGCCTTATTTTTTGTCTCTCCACCACGATTACGACATGACCATAAAATAGGGTGCAAAGTAGTCTTGAGGGTGAATATAAACAACATTTGAAAACTGCTGAGCATAGTATCTGGCATGAGGTCACACTCACTAAAACTTATCAGCAGTGAGAACAGCAGTTTGAATGCAATACCTTATATTGGCATTATTATGTACTCCAGCCCCCCCATCTAACCCAATAGTTTTAGAAGTGACCTGTATTATTGATATCCTAATACACAGGTAAGTCTGACTCAGATTAACCAAGAAAATATCCAATGCTCTCACCCTCGTGTCGTTTCAGTGGACTTGTTCCCATGAACATCATTGCTGTTGATTATTTTTCCCAAGAGGCAGTTTTCCTAACAGTAGACCTCTCTTTCTCTGTCCTCTGCCTTCTCTCATTGCTGTGGATGCAGAAGAGAAAGCCAAGAAGGAGGCTGAAGAGAAAGCTCGCCTGGCTGCTGAGGAAAAGCAGAAGGAAATGGAAGCCAAAGGCCAAGCTGAAGAAGGGACAACCACCAAAGCTGAGAAAAAGACATCCGGAGAAGCAAAGAGTCAAGTCAATGCTACACGAACCAAAGGTGACAACCCTCGTGGGAAAAATCACAAAGGTGACAAGGCGGGAGAAAAGCAGCAGAATGGTGAGTAGGGGCTCCCTGGGAAAAGCTCTCTTTGGGGTGATAATGATGTGACAAACAGGAACTGGTGTCACTTTCCCTTTGCTGGCAGCTTGCATGGCTCCCCATTCCTTCAGATATAGTGTCTTTATCACATCCCATGGCCACCAGATTAGTTTTACCTTTCTCTCTGAAACAGTACACATCTTGCTGGCCCTTCCCTAATGCCCTGGAGATCCTCACAAGTCATGTAAATTCCTATTGACAAGTCCATCACAGCCTGGATTGCCAACTGCCAAAATGAGTATAGGAAAGTCAACCTCTTAAGTAAATATTCCATCCCCTTTAACCAGGCCAGGCTCCAGTGCACTGGAGGGCTGTTCCCAAGGTGTATATCTGTATATTAACATGGGACTAAGCACACATTAGGTGACCAGTCAACCTGATTTGGCTATAGATGAAGACTTCCTGGGATACAAGTTTTTCAGTTCTAAAATGAAAATCATCCCAGTGAACTGAGCTACCATCGTTTCCAGGCAATTGGTGGTTCTTATACTTAATGAAGTGAACATTTATTAATGACTTTGTGTCAAATTCTCAGGTAGGTCTGGAGGCTTTAGGAGTGGAAAGGCTATAGGAAGTCTGTCATGTCATGCTGATATAGTCACTCTCAAATATAATGTTCACAGGATGCAGAGATGAGGGAAGGGAACAGAGCAGATAAAATGCCCAAGTGTCCTACATGGAGGACAAGATTCTTGTTTGCTGATGTGTTAGTGAAATGAGGAGCATGGCTGAGAGATCTTCAGAAGGAGGTGGTCTCTGGTTTTACAAAGGTTTAATTTGTAGTTCAGGTGGGAGAGAGGCTTCAGCCGAGAGTGTCAAGCCATGGAATCAGCTCGTTGTTTACAGATGGACAGGGAGTCAGTTCCCGCAGATTGCAAACGCCAAGCAGTGACTGGATTGGATAACAAGACACCTTTGCAAGAAGATCTGGATTCAAGTTACAACTCTGTCTTTCTCTCTTCTGAAGACTTTAAACTACATAACTTCCTTCCATATCCATGTAAAATATATATGAAACCTGCTGTGAGATTTAAGTAATAATAATGGTTGCTAAGACAGAGACTCTGCATCAAAACATATGGTTGATGGTGCCTGAGAAACATCCAAGATTGAGCTCTGGCTTCCATAGATATGTGCACACATGTGCACCCATGTACCTACATGCATGTACATGTATACACAGGCACACATACAGATTCTGACATTATAAACATAGTTCCATGTTATAGATAAAAAATAAAAAAATAAAAGACTTAAGTAATCATCAAGTAGAGGTTGTTGGCTTTTGAGAATCCCCATTCCCTTGCTTATTATCTGCCATGCCCAGTGCTACTTAGGAGGAGGTGGAGATAGAGGGATGCCGACCTGCCTGCTGTCCAGAAGACAGGGATGGTACACGCTTTCTGGAATGGGTCAGATGGTCAATCTTTGGATGCCACAGCCCATGTAGAATGTGAAAGTTCAAAGTTCATAAGAGGGAGATAGACTGGAAAACTTCCAGGGACTAATTTTAATTGTGTTTTAATTTTCAATTTGGTTCTTGATTCATATAGCAGTAAAGCTATTTCCTAAATAAGAGATTTTGACTTGTATAGATTACCAGAAGGTCATGTGCATTATTCTTCAGTTATAAACACTCTGCCTATTACATAACAGCCATATTTTAATGCATTTCTAAAATGCTCATAAATGCCCACTTCCTTAGATATTCTTAAAATCATCTTTTCTCTCATTTCCTCATCATTGAGTTGTATACATTCTTTACATATGTTTGCTCACATGTGTGAGATTAGTATTTTTAACTTTGGAAATGGCTTATTTTGATAACCTCATTTATTAGGATAGTTCTTTGTCAGGATGGTGAGCAATGCCTTTGAGCAGTATGGCACATGTTCTGTTTAGCACTTACATGGCTCAAGTGCATCTGTCCACTGGCCTGTATGCAAAGTAGATGCAATTATCCCCATCCTGCAGATAGAAAACTAAAACATACCTATGAATTAGTAGAACTTACCTGTATTCCAGGTTTTCCCTCACTTCACAGATTAACAATAAAACTGAATGGACAGTTTCATTTTAATTTCTGGGTGTAATCCATTTTTCAGAACCTATCATATGGTGACAAAAGATACCGAAAGTAGGGTGCATGTTCCCTCACGCCTCTGTGCTGCACTGTGTCTCATCCTGGCAGGTTTTACGTTTTCTCCTTCCCCAGCTGTACGCATTCAGTGTGCCGTGCTTATTGCTTTCAGGTGACTTGAAAGAGGGTAAAAATAAGGCCGACAGGAAGGATCACTCCAACACCGGAAATGAGTCAAAGAAAACAGATGGTAAGAGCATCATTCTCATCATGATTTCTATAGAGTGTTCCACTACTGCGAACTTGTTGGCATTGTGCCAGGAGGGAAGTGGTTCTGTTCTTTGTGCCTCACATTCTACCCCAATGAAAACTCATGCATTTAAAGAGCACTATCATCTCTCCATAGAAAGTCACAAATTCCCCACTGTGTCTTTTGCTCTCTAGCATACTTTCTCATCACGCATATTTTCTGTAGGCCTCCTTTTCCTGCCTGACAGTCTTTATTGCAAACTTCATATAAACTTGGTTCTAGACTTGATGCTTGTCGTTCAGTAGAGTGATACACATTGCTAATATATGAACTTAGAACAATTTATTGTACATAAATAGGATATGTTTAATGTTTTCAGTTTTCACATTTTTTATCTAGAATAACATTACTTTTGGTGAGAAATAAACATGAAAATGTGTTCAGTGTTGGTGTAGGAATCAAAATACAGTTTCTTAGACTCCAGTTTTCACTATCCAAAACAAGTACTGAAGACAGTGGCAATGCAGGATCAAATAGAATAAGCCTGCAGTGACGTGAAATGGTCTGCAGTGCAATGTACATCATGAATCAGTTTGTACTGTAGAGCTACTTCATGGATGAATGGCCCCTCAGTTGTGATGAATGAGCCTTCAGCTTTAGAAATAGGCCTACAATACAATGAGCCTGTAGTATCACGAATGTCCCTGTTATGTGAGGTATTTCATTGGTACAGCTTTAACTTTACATAAACAACTTTCCACTCATTCAAATTTCAGAGTTACAATTATATTACCTTTCCCATTTGGATCTACTAGGTGTGGACATCTACCTTCACCTGTGATACAAACTTAATTGTTGCACTTGTAATCCAGTCTTCATCCTGGGCATCCTGTCATATATGGACATGGTATTCAGATAAAGAGAGCTTCTGTGAAGTGGCTTTTGTGAAGGGTGTCATATTTTCTTTACGTTTTATCTCCCCGATGACATCTTATTTGATATAAGCTGATGAATAGTTTCCATAGAATGCCTAATCAAATTGAGGAATAAGAAAAAAAATGAGTGAAATAACTTAAATACTTATTAAAAGGAGTTAGGAATGGTGTTGATCAAAACACTTTGTACTTTGTGTACTTATATAAAATTCTCAAACAGTAAATAGAAATACTTGAAAAAGAAGTCCAATGATATCCCTGGACTACATAAGACATGGTCTCAAAAAATAAACGGAGGCTCGAGTGATGGTTAAGTAGTTAAGATCACTTTGCTCCTGCAGAGGGGTTGATTTCCAGCACGCACATGTTGGCTCACAATTGCAGTTCTGTGGATAAGACACCTTCTTCTGGCATCTCCAGGTGCTGCATGCATATGACATAGACATATATATATATGCAGGCAAAACAACCATACACATAAAATAATAAGAATAAAGGTTGAAGGAGTCTATCAACCACTCTTGCTGTAGCCATAATGACATCTGTCTTTACTTTCATACGTGAAACTGGGTTTTAAGCTGCTCCTTTTAAAAACAATCAGAAAAGTAATTCCAGGTGTCTTATTATAAAATAATAGGTAGCTCACACCTGTAATTCCTCACCAACTTGCTCATGCAACCAGAAACCACTTGCTTAGTGAGTGAGCCTTCCTTGAATAATTGTGGCTAAGAAGTGATTTATGCACAAATTAAATGCAATTCAAAGTGGTGAGTTCGCAGCTTTACTCTCTACAAGAAAGATTGCTCAAATCCCAGAGGCTCTTTGTAAGTTGTCTTTAGACCAAATCAAGCAGACTACCCCAGAAATTATTCTGTAGAAGAATAGTGTCTTCTGTAAACTCAACACTCAGACACCTTCCCAGACATGCAATTAAGTGTCCATGCTTTCTACCTGAGTCCCTATAGCACAAAGGACTAGAATCAAATCAAGATCCTAATTTTCAATATGGAAACTTGAACTTCATAGGTATCATCATCATCATCATCATCATCATCATCATCATCATCATCATCATCATCACCACACCACTGAGGATCAAACCCTGTGTGTTCTAGTCAATCACCATTTAGCTTTGCTTAAATAACTGGCATGATGCCATTATAAGTGAATTGAGGGTTAAATGTGACCATCTCCCTAAAGCCTTATTTGAACTGTGCTCCTAAGCTGAATTATTCCCAAGCGCTTGAAAGAATTATATTGATTGGCACAACGATTAATTTGATCTGATGTCCCAGTGAACTGGCTACAGTAAATGATGACAAATCCTGCCTTCTGTCCCCGACATCAGACTGTAACACCAACCTGCAAGTGCCTCAGGGAGGACCGAGTAGGCCCAATGGCTTGTACACTTATAGGAAAACAGGATGAGTAACTGTGTTTCATGTCCTTCCTCCCCATTCGGAGTTAGCAAGACTGAGAACATTAAGTTCTGGAGACTTGATGCTATTTTTATTTAAAGTCCTTATCAGGACTAAAGCCAATTCTTGGTAGGATGTGATGGCAAAGAATTTGGTAACTTTCACTTATGTTTTCCTTTTTGTCACTAAAGCCCTAAATTTAGGAAATCAACTGAAAGGAAATATATAGACTTACTGTCTATTTAACTTAGTTTGACTTAAATATGGAAATAACATTAGAAATATTTCTTATTTTAGTGGATCTTATTGTATTTGATAACCATGGGGAGTTGATTCAACTTCTTAGTGACCTTCCTTCCATCCTCACTCCTGAGGGGACCACTGGTGGCTATAAAAGAGAATGTCCTGGTATCTGTCTATGCCATTGGGATGCACTTGATAGGAAGAGTGAGGCTGTGCCATCTGTGTATCTAGTGTCCTGACTATGAGCCTCCTCTGTAGCATCCTGCTGGTCTCCTTTTCAGACAGATGTATTCCTATCTTATTCTTTTAGTCATTCATGATTTATTTCCTGGTTCTTAAACCCGATGAAGCTTCACTATCTTTAAAGCTGATTTTCTCAGACATTTTGGTTCTCATGAGGTTTTCTTGACCATATTGTCACAAACTTTGTACCCCTTAAATGTGTCTTCAGCTCATATGACATGTAAAATATGCCAAAGTGACAAAAGTTTGGGATCTCTTGCTTTTGCCTGACCAAGTTGCCTGACCTCTTCTCCCACACCCAAGGTGGTGCTGCTGCAGCAGGGACCTGGCATCCTTTTCTAATTACTTTAAAATTAGCAAATTAGCCATTAGTAATTCCAGTGCTCGGCTTATTTTCAGAACTCTGTACTACTGCACATTCCACAAAGATAAACACTCTGAGGTCATTTTCCACAAGTAGCTAAACCAATCTTTTTTTTTTTTTTTTAACAAGAAGGAAGCATGCATCCTCCTCAGATGGTGACACTATTTCATACTCTAAGAAGTATCTTGCTAGATCTTTCTATGTATTGAGAAAAAAGTAGACTTATTTCTTTAATAAATGAATTTCCATTAGCATGAGAAACCAGCATCCTTGTGGGTTGAGAGACCAAACATCTGGAGTGCTCGGGGTCCCAGTTGAGATAAGTCATCATGACAACACATGTTCTGATTAATATCCTACTCAGCCATTTGTCCATGAAAGCTCATTTGACCTAGTTAAACAGACAGTAAGAGAAAGCTGTGCTCCAGCATAAAGAATCATGAAATACTTGTTTTTGAAAGCATTTTATACTCTTGATTTCTCAAGTACTTTAGCTAATGTCTAAACACACTCCAATGTCCCTGTCAGTGAGGGGAGGGGAGAGCTGCAGTGTTTTCTCAGGTGCTTGGTGTGCATCAGGACAGTGCTTCACTAATGAGATGCTGCTGGGCCATGCTGCATAAGCATTTTTGTTTGTATACCTCACTGCTACTTTCTAATTAATTTTTGTATCCATTATGTACATTGACCAAGCAGTAAGAGTTGCTGTGAGCTCAGTGATTCACAAATCTGCTTTCGTTGGCTTGAGGTTGGCTTTTGGGAAATTCATGAGTCAATATGTATGTGGGTGAGAAGTGGTCAGGTGGAGACTGAAAAACCTCTTAGCTTATTTTAGTGATGGGATCCCTCTTAGGGCCAGAGGAACATGGGGCCTGCACTTACCCATGGCCTTAGCATTGATGAATCATGGTGAATCAGACCCATGGGCAGTTTTAGAGCTAATAACCACCACAAATCAATGCAGTGTGAATATAATTTTAGATTGAATAAATGGTGGATTATGCAACAGAAGGTGGCATGTGAAACACATTTTCCCCTGTAGAATTTGTGCTTTGGGAATTTGTAACCAGAGTGTATATATACTATATAACATGCATATGTGTATATAATGTATATGTATATTGTATGATGGAACATTAGTAGAGTTAAAATTTTAACTTGTGTTGTAGGGAGGAAAATATCCAGTACCAGTTCATGCTTTTGTCCCAGCTGATTAGAACTCAGTTTCTTATCAAATAGTTAAAATATAAAATAGAAGTCTATAGCATAGTCTTTGCTAAATACAAAATTAATCTTTTCAAACAACTTTACCTTATAATTATTGTCATATAAACTTTCATTGTCTCGTTTTTGTCTTCTTGACAGTTCATTATGCTCTTGATAAATCAAGAGTATTAAACTTGTTAAGGAGCCTAGGTTGAGAGAAAACATTTAAAAAAGTTTCCTTTTTACAGTTTTAATTTAAATGTAATTATACTATCCCCTTTACTTTCCTCCTAGCAGCCCATCTCATGTTACCTCCCTTTGACTCTTCCCATGCCCCCCACTCCACTCTTAAATTGATAGCCTCCTTTTCTTTTATTATTTTTTTTACATTTATGGTGTGTGTGTGTGTGTGTGTGTACAAATATGTAAATACAGCCTGCTGGATACATTTTTGTTGTTCTTATTACGTGGTTTCAGGGCTGAAAACTTCGTCTTGAATAACCACTCCTAGAACTCATGCATGGGAAAGACCAACTTTCTACTTCTCAGTAGTCTTTACTTGTCTGGACGTCTTTGTCCAGGGTGAGACCCCATGAGATTCTCCCCTTTCTGTGTTGATGTATCTATGTATATTATCATTATTTGGGCTGATTTATCTACCCATTCCTAACAGAGGTAATCACACTGAAGACATCCTGGAATTCTGACCTTTCCAATCTTTTCTTTATTGTGATTTTTCCTGAGCTATTGATATAACAGCTGTGCTGTAGACATATCTATTGGGACTAGGCATTTTCTTTGATGAGAGGAAATAGCTACACTTATCTGTGTGCATAAAAATAGGACTTAGGATGTAGTCAAGGAATTATGCTGTTGTAGCAAGTGGCAATCATACACTCTCTTCTAAAATCCATGATCTAACTAGCCCTGCATAGATGGCTAGGTTTCTATGAACAGGCATGCTTTTCCTCATGTTAAGTACGTCTCAAGTCCACTTTAACAATTGTTGGCTACCATACTCATGTGAGTGCCACTATTGCGCCTTTTTGACTACCTTGCCATGATGGTTATGGTTGTGGTTCATATGTGCCACAAGTTGGGTAGGACTGATTGATTGCTTCTCTTCCTTGGCAGTTTCCTGGTACTTTCTGGCATTATGGAAGCTAGACTTGGGGAAGTATACCTTCAGGTTAGATCCAGCTTGAATAATCAAAGTCCCCTGTCTTAAGTGTGTGGTCTCTTTAGAAATAGGGATGTATATTCAACCCCTGAGAGGCATGCACGGGCAACAACAATAATCTATACTGTTTTGGAAGTCAACTGGACTATCCTGAACTAGCCACATGAGAAGAAGTTCCTGTGGCTGGTATTGAGGTTTTGCTTAGTGTATGGTTCCTACAGGAGCATTGTTAGCCCAAGTGGTATTACTGTGTGTGTGTGTGTGTGTGTGTGTGTGTGTGTGTGTGTGTGTGTGT
>OU015744.1:143476964-143494208 GCA_907169655.1 Acomys percivali
TGTGTGTGTGTGTGTGTGTGTGTGTGTGTGTGTGTGTGTGTGTGTGTGGTACAAAATAATTCCTTGAGGCTTTATCAAACAAACTTGATGATATTTGTTCCTCCATCTTTTGTACAGACCTTACTCCTAGTTAGGACCTCCTCCATCTCCCTTTTAATACCACTCATATCCTGCTATTCCCCTCTCAAGCACCCCCATGGTCCCTTTACACTTTCCTTGCTTCTATGATAACTCCATATTATATCCTCATGTCTGAAGATTTGGAACTATGAACCACAGGTAAGAAAGAACATGCAATATTTGTCTTTCTGGATCTGAATTACCTCACTAAATATAAAAATCTCTAGGTCATCCATTTACCTTCAAATTTTATGACTTCATTATTTTTTACAGCTGAATAGTATTCCATAAGTATATAGATGCTACATTTTGATTATACATTCATTTGTTGAAGGGCAATTAGGTTGTTTCCATTTCCTGGCTATTGTAAGTAAGATGCCTATGAACATTGCTGAGCATGTATCTGCAGAGTAAGATGTTGACTCATTTGGGCATCTGCCAAAAACTCATGTAGCTGAATCATACTATAGTTTTATTTTTTTTAGTTTTTTTTTTTTAACATTCTCCATATTGATTTCCAGAGTGTCTTCACTAATTTACATTCTGACAAATGTGAATGAGCATGCCCTTTTCCCCAGGGCCTCACTCACATTTGGTGTCAGTGGTTTGGTGATCTCAGCCATTCTGACTGGGTGAGATGAAATCTCAGAGTTGTTTTAATCTGCATTTCCCTAAATTTTAAGTATAATGAACGCTTTTTGAGGTATTTCATACACATTTTTCTTCCTTCTATTGAGAACATTCTGTGTAGATCCCCAATCCTTTTCTTAATTGGATCTTTTATTTCCTCAACTCTTTGTTTTTTGAGTTCTTAATATATTCTGGGTATTAATCCTTTGTTGGATATGTAGATGATAAAAATGCCTTCTATTCTATGGGGTTCTTCTTCATTTGAATGATTGTTTCTTTAGTATAGAAGTCTTTTAGTTTTAAGGGGTCCTCTTTGTAATTGTTGGCCTCAATTTCTGAGCAAATGGAGTCCTAGTCAGCCTATGTTTTCTTCTACTGGTTTTAGCATTTCAGGTTTCAGACTGAGGTCTTTGACCTCATTTTTGTGCCTAATTCATTCTTCTGCATGTCGGCGTGCAACTTTCCTGTCACCATTTGAAGATGCTTTTTATCAGTATCAGATGACTGTAGTTTCATACACTCATGTTTGGGTTTTCTATTTTGTTCTAGTGGGTGACATGTATGTTTTGTGTTTTTATTACTATTGCTCTATAATAAGTCTTGAAGTTTACCCCAAGATATTTTATTATCTTTGATGCTAGCTGAAGTTGTTGATTGTTTCTAGAAGTTTCCTGG
Source organism: Acomys percivali (assembly GCA_907169655.1). Classification (NCBI taxonomy): domain Eukaryota; kingdom Metazoa; phylum Chordata; class Mammalia; order Rodentia; family Muridae; genus Acomys; species Acomys percivali. The sequence goes on from OU015744.1 coordinate 143,478,390, forward strand.
TAGAATTTATTGGATATGTTGTATATGATATCATGTCATCTGCAAATAAGTAAAAATTAATTTCTTTTCCTATCTGCATCCTTTAATTTCATTCTGTTGTCATATTGCTCTGGCTAGTGTTTCCAGTACTTTATTGAAAAGAAGTGAAGATAGTGAATAGCCTTATCCTATTCCTGATTTTAATAGGATTGCTTCAAGTTTTTCTCCACTTAGGATGATTTTGTCAGTGTATTTGTCATATATAGCCTTTATTATGTTGAGTTATGTTCTGTCCAGGCCTACTTTCTATAGAGCATTTATCATGAGAGCATCTTGGACTTCATCAATAGCTTTTCTGCATCTATTGAGGTGATCATGTGATTTTTATCTATAAGTCCATTTATGTAGTTATCGTCATATTTTATATAAATTACATATGGTTATATGTTTACATAGCCATTATTATATTTATTGGCTTACATGTGTTGAACCATCCTTGCATTTCTGGGATAAAGTTTCCTTGCCCACAGTGGATGATCTTCTTGATATGTGCCTGTATTCAGTTTGCAAGTATTTTATTGAGGATTTTGCAGCTCCACTAATCAGGCATATTAGTCTGTAGCGGTTGTTTGTTTGCATTTCTTTATCCTGTTTGTTTGTTGTGTCTTTACCGTTTGGGTATTAAAACAATACTGGCTTCATAGGATGAGTGCTCCTTCTGCTTCCAGTTTTGAATAATTTAAGAAATATCCACTGTAGTTCTCTGAAAGTCTGGTATAACTCTGCTGTGAATTCATCTGCATATGAGCCTTTTAGCTGGAAGGCTTTTATTACCAATGTAATCCTTGGTGATGGGACTGTTCAGATTGTTGTTATCTTCTCAGATAAACTTTGGTAGCTTGGAAAAAAAATCAAGAAATTAATGAATTTATTTTAAATTTTCTGATGTTATCAGAGTGCAGGTTTTAAAAGTATGCCCTTATAGTATTCCTTCTTTGGTGGCTGTTGTAGTGTTTTCCTGTTCAGTTTTGCTTCTGTTGACTTGGATACTCTCTTTCTTTTGGTTAGCTGAGCCAAAAGTTTGTTGGTCTTACCTTCTCAAAGAACCATTTCATATATTCAATGATTCTTTGCATTGTGTTCTTTGTTTCTATTTCATTGATTTTTGCTTTGGTTTTTATTATTTCTTGCCATCTACTATTTAGACTTGGCTTGTTCTTGTTTTTTTCAAATTCTTATGGTAAATAGTTTGTTTGTGCTCTTTCTGATTTTTTAAGTAATTTTATTAATTTATTCTTGTTACATCTCAATGGTTATCCCATCCCTTGTATCCTCCCATTCTTCCCTCCCTCCCATTTTCCCCCTTATTCCCCTCCCCTATGACTGTTCCTGAGAGGGATTACCTCCCCCTGTATATGCTCATAGGGTATCAAGTCTCTTCTTGGTGACCTGCTGTCATTCCTCTGAGTGCCACCAGGTCTCCCCCTCCAGGGGACATAGTCAAATGTGAGGCTCCAGAGTACATGAGAAAGTCATATCCCACTCTCCACTCAAGTGTGGAGACTGTTCCGACTTTTTTAATGTAGGCATTTAGAGTTAAGAGATTCACTTGTAGGAGTGTTTTTAATGTATCCCTAAGGTTTTGTGTTTTCTTTTTCATTTTATTCCAAGAGTATTTTAATTTTTTCTTTGACATATTCATCACTCAGTAACAAGTTGTTTAATTCTAGTGAGTTTATATACTTGTTAGGGTTTGACTGCTGTTGATTTTAAGTTTTATTGCACAGTGATTGTCTAGAATACATGGAATTCTTCCAATTTTTTTCTGTGTTTGTTAAGTATTGTTTTGTGTCCCCAAATGTGGTCAGTTTTAGAAAAGCTTCCATTTGCTGCTGAATAGGATGTATACTCTTTAGTTTAGGGGTAGAATATTCTGTAGATGTCTTTTAAATCCATTTGTGTAAAATATCATATAATTGTGAGGTTTCTCTGTTTATTTATTTTTGTCCAGATGACTGATCTATTGGAGAAAGTGGGGTGTTGAAGTCATCTAATATTGTATTTTTGTTGTATCTTTGTTTCATTAGTATGCTTTTTATGAAATTGAATGTGCCACAGTTTGATGAATATGTTTGTTTGGATTTGATTTAATTAATCTTTTCACAAGAATGATATGCCCTCCTTTTCTCGTCTGATTAGTTTTAGTTTAAACTCTATTCCGTCAGATCTCAGGATGGCAATGCTTGCTTGCTTTCTAATATCATTTGTTTGAAATACTTTTTTTTATCCTTTCACTTTAAGGGCATGCCTATTCTTATTGCTACAATGGATTCTTACAGACAACAGAAAGATGGATTTTTTTTTTCATTAGCTATTTTTTTTTAACACTTAAAGAACTTTATTCTTACAGACAAATGCATGAATTGTAACTCATGCTTTATTTGGGCTATTATTATTATTATTTTCATTTATTTATTTATTTATTTATTTATTTATTTATTTATTTATATTAATTTATTCTTGTTACATCTCTATGGTTATCCCATCCCTTGTATCCTCCCATTCTTCCCTCCCTCCCATTTTCCCCTTATTCCCCTCCCCTATGACTGTTCCTGAGAGGGATTACCTCCCCCTGTATATGCTCATAGGGTATCAAGTCTCTTCTCGGTGACCTGCTGTCCTTCCTCTGAGTGCCACTAGGTCTCCGCCTCCAGGGGACATAGTCAAATGTGAGGCACCAGAGTACATGAGAAAGTCATATCCCACTTGAAACTGGGACAGAGGAGAGGACATCCTACTGGGACTCTAGATGAGAGAACCATGTGAGAATAGCAATGTAGAAGGATCCAGTGGGTCCTAGAAACCTACAAGTAGAACATTATGATAGGCAGATTTGGGCCAAGGGGTCCTGCTCAAACTAAGGCACTAGCCAAGGACAATACAGGCGGTAAAATTTAAACCCTTACCCATTCAGTTACTCTTGATTAGAGAATTCAGGCTGTAAATATTAAAACTTTATTAAAAGTATGTGTTGATGTGAGGTTTTGTTTTGTTTTGTTTTGTTTTGTTTTACTTGAGTTCTTGGTCATGCTTTGTATTTCATTAATTATAGTGTCTTTAGTTTGTTTCTGTTGTAGAGTCTGTTGGATACACTCATTCCTCTCTTTAGCTCAAAGTATTACTTCCAGTATTCTATTTAGTATTTTCTTGTGGTTAGATATTATTTCCCTTAGGCTGTGGAAATTTTTTATTTCTTCTTCAACTGTGATGATAGCTTTTCTGGATACTGTAGTCTACATTGGCAGCCAAAGTCTTTTAGAACATGGAGTGCTTTGCTTCAGGCTCTTCTGGCTTTCAAAGTTTCCACTGAGAAACCAGCTATGATTTTGATAGATTTTCCTATAGATGTGATTTCTGCTTTTTCTTGTGCAGCATCCAACACATTTTCTTTCTTCTGGATATTTAGTACTGTAACTATGATATTAAATTAAATCTTGGAGAGTTTCTTTTCTGGTGTTGCTGGTTGGGGTTCTGTATGCTTCTTGTGTCTATACTGATATATATTTCTTTAGTCTTGTGAAAGTTTTCTTCTATGATCTTGTTCAAGATCTGATCTAGGACATTGTCTTTGATTCTTCTCCCTCATTTGTGACTATAATATGAAGATTTGGTCTTAGTGTTCCACATTTTCTGCATGTTCCTTTCCTGTTCTTCCTTTTCAAATGTTATCTACTATTCACCTGTTTGTTCTAAATCTTCTGCTCTATTTTTGAATCTTGCCTAACTCATTCTACTTGTAAGTCTTTTCCCCTGAGATTTCTTGTTTGGATATTGAGTTTTTCAGTTTTGTCTTCATTTTACCTTGTGTTCCTTCAATCTTTCTATCTCTTTATTTAATTTTGTTTTCAAGTCTTTAAGTATCTTTATAATTTCATTTAGATGTGTGTTTATATTTTTGGATATTACTTGGGTGTTTATTTTTATCTTCTTGTAGTTCAATAAAATATTTATGCATGTCTTTAAATTCTTTTAATTCTACTATAATACTTATGTTTGTCTTTTTAAAATCTGTTCTGGGCCTCATCTAGGTAGTCCTCATTAGAGCATGCATCTATATGACTACTGTGTTTGATGAGAGGCATGCCACCATAGCCATTAATGTTGTTTTTATGATTTGGCCTGGGTATTTGTATTTCTTTCTTTGGTTGTGTCTGGTGTAAGACTCTGTCCTGTCTTATATTGGGCCAGTGCAGAAGCTATGTGATTTTAGCTAAGCCAGGTAAATCTGGTGGATAATCTGTTTGATTGGATAGCTTCTAAACCTCAGGACTGGGGTTTGGCATATGGGTTAGAGATGGCATCAGGTACAGGGAAGGATGAGAGAGGAAAGGAGTGTCTCAACAGTCAAAGGTGGCTTGCAAACAAAGCAGGTTCAAAGGCCATGGATCTGGAGGTAGGCCTGTGGATATAGAGATAGCAAGTGGATTAAAGGATGGGTAATAGAAGAGGTGACTTACGAGGCAAAGATGGTCCATGAACTAAGAGGGTTCCTACACAGTGGATCTGGATCTAAGCTTCCGGGTCTGCAGGTGCAACTGGACAGTAGTGGGAAGATGAAATTTTTTATGGAAAAAGTGATTTTCTTTTCTTTTTTTAAAAACTAAATTTGGTGTCCAGAATATATAAAAAGAAAATACTAATAACAAAATACATATTTTTTTTGTTTTTCCCATAGAAAAATTATATTTTGTTACATTATATGCAAAAAATTATCCATTTTTATTTTTTTCTATCATTTACTGACCCATCTATCCATTTGTCTGACAAGTTCTGCTAAGATATATGATCAACACATTTTTTAAAAGTTTGGACAGTGCTGTGACATTGGTAGTGTGTACAGTTGAATTAACTTAGAATTGTTCTTCTACAACCTTAGCTTTTATTGGGGGTACAAGAGAAAATGTACACATTGAAAATAACCCTTTAAAACAGCTGCAATAGCCCTAGACTAGAACGGTGAAATCTACATCTGGATAGAGTCCAATAAATATTTCTAAAATATTGGTTTTCTTATTATTTTATTATTACTAAAATATAAAACAAACGCTTACTCCTATCCCAGAATAGTTCTATTCAACAATTAACATTAGGTTTTGTTTTACTGTTTATCCTCTTCATTTTTTTTTTCTGTTTAACATTTTGAAGATCTTTCAGTCACTTGCTACATGACTTTGAAATTTTTGTTTGATCCAATATGGAGGCAGCTATGGTATTTTTCCATTTGAAAATATAGACTTTGGCACTGCTTTGTCCTTATCCAACCCAGTTTACTTCTTTGAGTCTGAGAAGTAGTAGAACCAGGCTATTAATACAAACAAACAAACAAACAAAAAACCCAGAAAAATGCCAAAGATATATGTTTGCAATGAATTATGTTAACAGTGTTTTGTTTAAGGCCAGGGCCAGATTCTTATAATATATGCATATTTGAGGCCATGCCGATGACCTGAGAATAAACAATGTGAATAATAAACACATTTAAAAGTATATAAATGCAGGGTTTTTTTGAAGCAGCGCAGGAAGGGAGGGGAAGGGAGAGCTTCTACTGGGGGGGAGGGAAAAACAGAGGGCAGGGAGGTAGGAAAAGACCAAGGGGCAAGGGACAGGGCAGTGGAACCAAAATTGTATTGTGAGTCTCCAGGAGAGGGGAAGTCTAGCCCCTAGGTAGAGGTCAGGGAGTGCCAGCCACGCCCTACAGCAGGACCTAACATCTCAGCCTTTTGTTGATAATAAATGGATAATGGAAGAAGAAATCTGGTCTTTAACTGCTTTCAGCTGACATAGGGGCATTGATTGGGGTTGGGGGGAGGCCAGAAGGATGGAATGTTGTCCAAGTCGAGGAAGAACAGGCTGTTGTATTTGCTGTTTAGGATCTGTGAGACATCTGTGGCTAAGAAACTCCAAGTCTACCTCATGCAGTCTGTGAGGTTTACGCAGGAGCACCTGTGTTCCGGATGCAGCACCTGGCATGATGCTGGAACACATATATGTTAGAGACAGAAGATAAAGTTAAGGAGTTTATGTAGAGAAAGCAGCTTACATTTGAAACTTTTAGGCCCACAGTCTTGGTAGTTGGGTGAGAGGAATCCCAAAATTGGGAAATGGAGGCGGGATCGCACCCTTGAAATAGGAAATAACTTATCTGGAGTGTGACCTGTGGATTTGAGTGGATCTCCTGAAGCTTACAAGAATCTTTTTAAGTATATAAAAAGAGATGAATTGGCAATTATTCAGATGGCCTTCCCAGTAGCTCCTATAATGTCAGTGGCTTCATTCTGAGCACATGTCCTAAGGCAACATCACAGCATCAATCTGTGCCCAGCAAATCTGAGAGCCAAGTGCAATGTTGCAGTAGGTGGAGAGGAAGGAGGGAGAGAAGCTGTCCCCACATGGTCCTGAGTCTCCAGACTGGGTATTCAACTTCTCCTGGCTTTAAGGATGATGGGATCACAGCAGGTAGAGAACGATGAGTTATAGGAAGTGGCCCCACAATTTCAGCCCGCCAGGTTGTGTGGGGCTCAATTTCCTCCAAGTCATGGGTACCAGATGATTTATTAAATAATCAGGATGAGCTAATGGCAATGAAGCTATAATATATAAATGCAAGTTTATTGGAAGCAATATAGGAGGGGGAGGAGAAGAGAATGTCAAGACCTGGGGGAGAGGGGAGGGAAGGAGAGAGGGCAGGGAGGTAGGAAAGGGCAAGGGATAAGGCGACAAACACATTTTTATAGCTGTATCACATGCACTTGAATCTTTAGCATTTCTTAAACAGTACGATGTTCAACCCAAATGGCTATAAGAACCTTACTTAGCATCTCTTGCCTACAGGATACAGAGGAAGCCACCCTGTCTTAAACCTACCCCTCACTTCTGGAAGAATTTACTGCTATATCATTATCCACCACCATACCGCAAATGTACTTACATGAATACTTGAGCCACATGTTTGTGCTTCATGATTCAAAGCTAACCAAGCTTTCCCCTGTGAGATGTAAGAAATATTTTTTTGGCCTTTATTTATTTTATTTTATTTTTTTTGCATTTTTTAATTAATTTATTCTTGTTACATCTCAATGGTTACCCCATCCCTTGTATCCTCCCATTCTTCCCTCCTTCCCATTTTCCCCTTATTCCCCTCCCCTATGACTGTGCCTGAATCATCCCAAGATGGGTCTAGTTTCCATTTTAGTTCATGAATTATTCCTTTTAAAGCAAGTAAATTTAGCATTTTTTTTTGTGGCCTTCAAAGGGTTGATCATGGATTTAGCATCAATGAAATTTAAAGCAATTAGTGTAACTACGGCAATTTCTCTTATAAAAAGGTGTCTTCAGGGTCTTCATTTTCACAAACTCTATGATCTTGCTGATGTTTTCCCAATTCCAGTTTAATTTGGAAACAAATACTGCACAGATAGCCATCCATTTGAGACTTCTTTATAGGAATACAAAATGTCACTATATCACATCATGATTTTTACATCATGCAGCAAAGGAAAAAAGAGTGGGTAGACATAGATGATTTTTTTCCTCTCTAAGAGTCAAGTTGGTGAAAAAACGTCATTCTCTGAGTAGCAATAAAAGTGGTCAGTTTAGGGTACAGCACTTTAAACAGAAGTTACTCTAAGCAAATATGTGCTTGAGGCCAGGATGATAGCCAGGGGTCTGTAACCTCTTCGTCTTCTGCTGTTGACCTCATATAATGATAACAGACTTATACATAGCTTAAATATGCTAATTTTATTTATGTGTGCCCTCCCCCGACAACCTTGGCCCAAGAGTATTGGAAGTTGGAGGTCCAGAGCCTGAGGAGACACTCATTCCTTTGTCTCACACTTAAGCAATGAGTTGAAAGGTGGGAAGATCTTCTAGAGGCTTTTGACTTCCTCTAAGACCCTGAATGGACCTCTTTCCATCTCTGGAACAAGTCTGGACAGCAGGCCACTGGTAACTCAGGCTACTTGGAACAGCGGGGAGCAGTCACAGTCCTTGTTGGCCAAGCAGGGCCTGCTAGGTTTAGTGACAGTGCTTTTGAGCAAACTGTCCTCAGCTTCCTTCCAACCAATGTGTCTTATTTTTAAAAAATCAAGTTCAACCTTATGTCATCCATCAAAATAAAATTTGATTTTGTAGGAGAGGACCCAGGAGTATCTGTGAATGTGATGAGTGCTATTCAGACCACCTACAAGAAGTCTCATTATATGTAACCTTAAACTATTAATGCCAGGGCCTGAGAGAAGAGAGATCCAGGTTTCATTTCCCCTTGTGGACCAAAGTGCCTAAGCTGTGGAAAAATTCTAACCTTCAGTGTTAGCTTTTGTCATGTCTCCATCCCTTACTGACTGCCATGTCTTCAGTGCTACCAAGGAGGAGAGGGACTGGCCCAAGGTTTTATTTTGCTTTTCCTTCTGTAATTTCTCCCAAATGGGTGCAGTCACTAATGGAGGGTAAATGTAGCAAACATTAAGGCCTGAATAAAGACGAACAGCAGGAGGTCTGGAGCAATGGCCCCTGGAAAACTGGGAATTGGCTGTAATATAATTATAAAGATCAGAGGGGCTGTCCCATCATCCAACTAGTTTTCTGCCTAATTTCAGCTAAGTCTTATTTAGGAAAGGATCTTTAAATTTGAAGGGGAAGCTTTCCTTGTCCTGAGATTACTTCTAAGTTTTCTATAGAAGAGGCACTTACCCTTTTTGGAGCCCAGAACCCTACCCAGTCATTCATTTGGGGCTCTGGACAGAAGGGAACTTTTTACACAAAGAAAGATGAGTTGCTGGTACACCAGTGCCTTCCAGTAGTGAAGGGGGGGGTGCTGTGGCTTTAAATTCCTCCCAGGACCCTTGCGCTTCCATGGGATAGAGTACCCCACATGAAAACAACCCCAATGTTGTGTATTTTCACTAATTTAGTTGTGTTTCCATCTTTGTTTTTTCCCCTGGCTCTTAGTCTGGATCCATTTGCATGATGATCTGGGCTGGGGGATTTCTTGTTTGGAATGTCTTTGGGAAGCCTTTGTAAATAGGGAGAAGATTCTGAGAAGTGATAAGGGACCCAAGGTATTCTTTGCATGAAAACAAGAGGAGAAATCTGATTTTCTTCTGATCCCACTGACCATTGAAATACATTAGCCAGACTATAAGCCACTGTCCTCCCCATTACAAAATAAGGTAGCTTATTAACCACAGTGCTGGAGCAGAATGCCTAGGGATCCAGTTTAAGCAACCCTTATTTTTGTAAGTATGTGTAGGGGATTAAGGTTTTCCCTTGAGATTTTCCCTGTGAATAGAATGAATCTTGTTTTGGAGAGAGGTGCTCACCTATCTCCCAACTGGTTTTCTGCCATGACTAGTCTGAAATGTTCCCTGGATCTCCTTGACTTTTTGCCCCCAGATTTTCTTCTCCTGAGGCCTAAGGGTGGAGGGGGAGGGAAGGCAGCATTGACAGTTTTCTTTTTCTTTTTCTTTCTTTCAGATCCAGAAGAGTAGAAAAGACCTCACGTAGACTGAGGCTGCCAGTGTGTCTCCCGCCATTTTAGCTGAGCTTCTCCATTCTCCTTCTTCCACAAAGACTCATATCTGGGGAAGGCGCACAGCTTTCAAAACCAAGTCCCACATTTGGCCTTCTTTCATACTGTCTCCTTCCAGGGACTTTTGGGAGTTGGCTTGTGGTCTTAGAATTCTGGGGGACTTACTTTTTTTTTTCTCCTGAAAACACAGAAAGCATTTGGTTTGCTTTGTTTTGTTGGTTTTCATTTTGTTTTTGCGACAACCCCACCCCAGGAGAAATCAAACATGAAAAGCCATTTTACACTCCATTACTAATAATTTGGCTTTCTGGACCTGGTGAAAAACTGACATTCTGGATGTGCTGAATGAGGCAAGGAAAAGTCCCCCACACAGTGACCAGCCGTTTTGTTTTGTTAGTGCTATTAACTTAGAATGTTGCCTTTCACACTGGCTCCTGATGGTGAATATAGCCAGGCTGGCCTTCATCATAACTAAAGTGACATGCCAATCTCTGGTCCTTTTTTCAGTTGAGAACATTCTTTTTCTCCAGTTTACTAAAGACTTAAAATTTGTTCTTGTACTCTTTTTTTCCATTTGTATAATATGAAATTGTTTGTTTTTTTAAAAAAGGAGATTATTCTATAGGAATCTGTGTTTGATGCTTAATTTATTATCTGTAAACTCATGAATATAAACTTGAATGTGTTAGCTGATGACCATACTGCCAGGTGGGTTTCTCAGTGTTTTCATTGGGTAGGACCTATCACTAAAAGGTCACTGAAGTGTTGACCTCTGCCTGCTCTTCTTCTTTTGGATATCTGTAAGTTGATTTTTACTAGTTTAAAAACTTTTTTAGAAAGGGAAGGGATAGGGGACCCAGAATCTGAGATATGATTTGGGTAATGCCTTTCATTTTAGTGAGATTTTAACACCACAATGTAGTTGATTAATAGCACAGGTAGAAAATAAGGATAAGAGATATGGTAGGGAAAGGGGATAAAAATTCTGATGCCAAACAGAAACTGGGGTCCAGTGGAATGCCAGGAAAGTGTGATCTTTTTCCCTCCTTGTAGTTTGATTTGGATATATTTTTATCATGTAGTTTTAGGCCACTTCTGAACACAAAGCATGTCATATAGGATTAATGCCAGGAAGAAAATGAACTAGATAATGGGCTTAGATTAATTCCACAGATTTCATTTCTCCATTGAAAACATAAAGACATATATTAGAATATCTGTATTGCTAAACTAAGTTATTGGTATTTCTTTAGAGGTTTAAGAAGACTGTGTGTGGTCCTTATGACCTGTTGGCTCACAGAAACAGGCTTCAGCAGGAAGAGGTGAAGAAGGTCGTTTCCTGGAACACAATACCTGGTGTTTACACAACTCTTTTCTGTGGGTTGTACATTTGGCCTCATCACAACACTGATGCTTTTTATTGCTCTGCTTGCTTTCCTAACTAAATTTGATTTCATATTTAAATGACTTTGGGAGTATAGAGGGCCAAATGTATGATTCAAACAAGCCGTGTAATATCTAATCATTGTAAAACGAGCAACTTGATGTCAGTGAGACAGTCAGAAAGAGTGAGGATGCTGGGGTACTGAGGAGGGTGGCTGCTATGGAAGGGTGAGAATGGCCAAGAATTAGTGAGGCTGGGTGTTAGTGTTCAAGAAGCACAGTCAGTCAGGGGCTGGTGAGGATGGGTGTTGGGGACAGATATGGATGGGGAGAAACTGGTGAGGTCGGTGCTATTGTAAGAAGGCAGCAGCCGAATATCATGGGATATAGTTGTGCCGTATATGAATAGGGATCCCAAGTACCCCAGGGTTTATGTAAATTGTCTCCTAAGTTTTACACAGCAGCGTCTAACTCAGTTGCTTACATTGGACCAGTCAAACAAAAAGTGCTCGTGAGCTGCACGCCACCAGGAGGGATCAGTGACTTGCAAACTGTGTTCTTAAAGGTAGAATGATTCTGTGTAGTAGTTACATGCAATCAAGTGTGTGCCAGTTTACGTCTCTGAAACGTGAGCCTTTTACCTCACATCTACTCTGTATTTTTTTATGTGAAGCATTTGGGCAATTGATACAGCATGCCTACGGCTTCATTTTATAATCTAACAAATGACACTAAACAATATTTGATAAAGAAATAGGAATATAGCCATTTTTTCTAGGGTCAATGAAGATGGAAATTATTTAAATTTGCTGTTAGCCATTAATTAGTTGAAAAGGAATAGGAGGAGAGCTTCACACATCCCACTTTGCCTAGAACACACAGGAGGAACAAAAGCTCTGCTCAGTTAGCCCCAGTTTTCAATTTCTCAAGTGTTAAGGCACATTGAATAAAAATGCAGAGCCATTTGTTTAAAAACATACAAAACACATTACCATGCTCCAAACTGTTCCTAGACCTGATGACGCATTAGAATAACATTTCCAGGTCAGTGTTCATAGGAAGAAACAATATTTCCAAAGCTGTAGCATGTTTTCGTTGCACTTTACTTTTCTTGAAACAGCTTCTTCCAAGCTAAGCATCAACATCCAAACAGCACTGTCCCACTGCCCCTGTCACTCATCCACCTCTGGCTCATGTACACAGCATAGCCTTATACACTAGGGTTGCAATGAGAAACTGTGGACACAGCAGTGGCCTCATGCACATTAATATTATAATAAATAATAAGCTTTTCATGTTCCTGGGCATAATATGGTAACTGAAGGCAATCCTTGAGTTGCATCTTCATATCACCAAACAAGCCTATATCCGAGTCATGCCATTATGATCTGACCTTGGGCCAGAGGGACTGATCCTTACAGAGTTCTGTATTTTATTTATTTGTAGCTGCCTTTCCTTGTCTGTGAGTCCTAATAGCTATAGAAGCAATTAAAAGATGCATTTCTGAACCATTAATGCATTTTCCCCCACTGTCAATTTTATTCTTGGAGCTCTTAAAGGCCATTGAAGACATCTGAAAGGATTCTACATACTAATACCCTTAACCATTAAAGTCATGCTAAACACCAAAGCCAAAGGCAATCTAGTGTTACAGATTCATCTCATTTGTAGAATCTCAAACATTATATTTTCCACTACAGCCATGCCTTTAGAAAGTGTAAACACAAGAAGGAAAGGGTATTGTTATCATACAATGTGAGAGAAAACAGAGGGCTTGAACTCTCTCTTCTCTGGTAGATCACTTTTTCCTTAGATAGATTTATGATGTGTAGGTACATGGATAGATAGGTAATATATATTTTCTTTTGGTTTTCTTAATGTCTGAGTAGAGATTTTGATAATGAGGAACATTTTGTAATATTCTCTCTTTGAGTGTAGGGGAAACAAATAATAAAAAGCAGAAACTCCTTTCTCATAATGAGAAAGAGAAGATTCAAGGATTGGAAGTTTGTGTGTAGCCTAATTTTCCAAACAAAGGAGATTACAGCAGTACTTTTGTTCATATTCAGACACTTCCTTCTAATCCTGAGATGCCTCCACATACTGCAGAAATCAACTCTAGTCTGTCACAATGCCTGGCACCCAGCCAACACTCAAAAAGGATGGGCAGACTGTCAGATGGCAACACTCTGTCTGCTTTCAATGCAAACAAAGTTCAAATTTTCTTTATAACATATTCAGCATCTTTTCTCTCCACATTGCAGCATTCATGAGACTGGAATCCTAGGTAAAGGCAGACATACTCTAATTACACCTATAGTTTATTACAAGAGAGGAGAAACATCAGGCTAATTGGGGAAATTGTTAGAGCTAAAAAAAAAAGTGCATGAGAGTATATTAAAGCATTTTCTTTGGCCTTTAAATTTGAGAAAGAACAGAAGAAAAAAGAAATCAATGAAATGAAGTTCTTCAGAGAATGATGAGCCAAGAGAGAAGATGGAACAGACCTGCATAAGACATTTATGACTATGCCTAGAATCCAAGTTGAAACTTGTACTTTCTTGGAACAAATAGTAAATACTATACATGTGGTACCATTGCATGGTCTGCTCTCCCAGTGTGGTGGGCACAGTGCCGAGCAGCAGCGAAGCTGAGTGTTACAGAACATAATGTTTCAATAATGATGTTATATTGGTTCTTATTCTTGAGCAAATGGCAAATTATACTTGTAATCCATCAACAGCAATCCGTGATTAAAGGCCTCATTATCCCCAAGAAAGAGAGCATAATGGGAAACCAGTAATGAACAGCAACACTGTTCCTGTCAAACCAGGAGCCTCGTTACCCTATGTCCAAGCAGAGACACTTGTGGGCACAGAGATGGCACTGGAGTCAGGATATAGGCAGGCCCATGGACAGATTGTACTGAATGATTTAACAACTGTGAGTCTAGTGAATTTAGAAAACATGGGGGCGTCTCATTGGACATTTGTATGGGGGAGGCGCTCCCCCAGGAGGTCTGGGATGAACAAGAACAGCTTCCTTTAAGACTTGTTTCCTGAGGCTCTCTATACTAGGGAGGGGCCTTATATACTGCTACATTGTCTTCTAATAGGTACATGTGTGGTACGTGTGATGATATAAAAATAATCACACACACACACACACACACACACACACACACACACACATATATATATATATATATATATATATCTTTATAGTGAAAACTTACAGCCATACATATCATCCAGTGATGGAGTCTAGAAACAGACTGTAGAGAATTCCTTTCCTTTTCCCCCCATTGCTTTGATGCTATTTTATACAGTTTTTATATGCCATAAGATTTTAAAATATTTTTGCTAATTTCATTTCTAGACATTGGCTAGGATTTGGTCAGCTCTAGTGTTCCCTGAGCAGCAACGCCCCCTGCTTCATGCCTTTGTGCTTTCTTTCTTGTCTCACATTTTCTGACATTTCCCAAGCCTCTTCAGTGCTTTCTGCTCTGATAAGCCATTCTACTTGCAATATCATTTGAGCACACAGAAACACAAAGTAATGGAGGAGGGGGGCGGGGCACATTTTCCAGTGAAATCCAAATGAGAAAGTGTTAAATGTCTAAAGCAAAGTGGGGGTATATGGGAAGGAAGGGATAGCTTGGTGATGAGAAGCAAGGAAAAGGAAATCTGGGAGAAGATTATTCAAAGCAAGGTAAACTACTTGTGGGCCAATATAATGTTTTGTCTTCCTTGACTGGAGGACATTTTTTTTTTTTTCGTCACAGGGTTTTCCTCCTCTGGGTGTCACATTCTCACTGTGAGTCTGTAGACTCCCTTATTCCTTACAGGGAGCTGCTCTGGCCCTGTAAGTATGGGAAGAGAAGGTGGACACCCTTCCTAAGCTTTAGATTTTGCTACCAGTCTGATTCAGACAGCTAGGCTTGTGGCAAGTGTCCGAAGTGGGATCAAGAACACTTAGCAGAACTCTGAAGAAAGAAGGCAGCCAGTCTTCCAGACTTTCCCCCAGAGTACACCACATATCTAGTTGGGGGAATTAAGAAACTTATGGTTGTGTACTGCAAATGCCTTTCCAAAAGGGAAGATAGAGGATGAATTTACTTGTCTTTACTCTGTGGCACATTATCACACACTTCCCTGATGTCAGTGAATCTCAGGCAGACAAAAGGCAGGTTTTAGCTTGCATTTATACACCACGGAGCGAGGGACTGGCCACTTGTTCTAAGGAAGATGTTCTGTCACCTATGGTGCTGATGCTTCATGCTAAAAGTTGTTTGTCTACTGTAACATCTCACCTCCAAATGCAAAATTGAAGCATGGGATTCATGTAAAACAGAGAGTGCCAAACTTCTGTTGAAAAAAGTACAAATCTGCCTATTGTATATCTTTATTGCACAAAAGAGCCTGATAGTCCTTCATGTATAATTCCCCTAGCATCTAGTAATAAATAATTGTATGTTCCACTAATTGTCAAATAAAAACATCAGTTAATCTCTTAATTGAAATTTGAAAAGGTGAAAAGGCTGCTTTTTTTCCCTCCCTTGTAACTGTTGATTGCTGTGGTGTGCATTCTGTGCCAAATTTTGGGCTACCAGAATCCACTCTACCCTCCATCATTTGCATACACCTGAATCCTGGGGACTGCTCAAGCCACAACTACTTCTTCTACACATTTACATATTCACAAAGCATGACTGACATGATTGTGTAGTCTGTGTGGAGGTGGTGGGGCAGGGTGAAGGTTGTGTTAAATGGGTTATCAGAATCTAGAGTTGCCATCCTGGAGTTAGGCTTCCAAGTCAATTTTCTTTCTTTCTTTCTTTCTTTCTTTCTTTCTTTCTTTCTTTCTTT
>OU015744.1:143494218-143508713 GCA_907169655.1 Acomys percivali
TTTCTTTCTTTCTTTCTTTCTTTCTTTCTTTCTTTCTTTCTTTCTTTCTTTCTTTTTTGAACTTTGAATCAAATTTTATTTATTTATTTATTTATTGTTAAACTTTTTAAAATTAATTTATTCTTGTTACATCTCAGTGGTTATAAGGGATCCAAGTCAATTTTCGCTGAGTACAGTGATATTGTATTTCTGAACGCCGACTCTCAAATTCTAAACTTTTTTCTTTTGTCCTTCTTGGAAATGTTTTCCTGCCCTTCAGAGTGGACTAACATTAGTCTATACGTTATCCATGTCTATGAGGACAGAAACCATTTACTACCGTAAGATCTGCTAACTTCACAGCAGCCACTAAGAGGCACCCCCATTCTTGTGATGGGCTCTACCACACAATCACTACTCAGTGTGGCTCCTTGCACAGTAACTCTGCTGGATTCCTACTCACCTTGTGAATTACAGCCTTTACCAATACATTTCTTCCCTGTGGGATCTGGTTGCTTTATAATACAACCACTTTGGAAATCTATCTGCCGCTTTCTCAGAAAAATGGGAATAGGGCTTCCTCAAGACCTAGCTATTGCACTCCTTGGAATATATCCAGAAGATGCACTACCACACAACAGGGACATATGCTCAACCATGTTCATAACTGCCTTATTCATAATAGCCAGAACATGGAAACAGCCTACATGTCCCTCAGTAGAAGAATGGATAAAGAAACTGTGGTATATTTACACTATGGAATACTACTCAGCTATTAAAAACAAGGAATTTCCGAAATTTGTGGACAAATGGATTGAACTAGAAATTATCATAATGAGTGAGTTCACACAGAAGCAAAAAGAGTCAAATGGTATATACTCACTTATATTGAGACACTAGTCCAAGGGGTACGCCCCCATGAAAAACTTTACCTACCAGGAAAGTGGGTCAGAGGGGAGGACATCCTATTGAGACTTTAGGGATGAGAAGCCTGGGATAATGAGGAAATAGAAGGATCCAGAGGGTCCTGCAAAACTACAGGCGGGTCTGGGCCCTGGGGTCCTCCTCAAACTATGGCACCAGCCAAGGAAAATATAGGCAGTAAACTTCGAACCCCTACCCAGTCTAGCCAATGGACAGGACATTCTCCACCGATAAGTGGAGAAGGAGATCTGACTTTCACACAAACTCTGGTGCCCCATATTGGACCATGTCCCTTGAATGGGGAGGCCTGGTGGCACTCAGAGGAAAGATAATAGGTCACCAAGAAGAGACTCAATACCCTATGAGCATATACAGGGGGAGGAGGTCCCCCTCAGTCACAGACATAGGGGAAGGGAGTAGGGGGAAAGCGGGAGGGAGGAAAGAAAGGGAGGATACAAGGGATGGGCTAACAATTGAGATGTAATATGAATAAATTAATTTAAAAAATTAATAAAAAAACTGCTGGTATCAGACCATCAGTAAAGACTTAAAGTCATTTGTACTACCCCACTCCACAGTTGATGACTGTCAGCATTTCATTGTGTTTCCTTAAAGTCTTTGACTGCACATGTTTACACCATTAAAGCCGTACAGTATACTTATTATTATGACCCATTGACATAGTATTGGAATGTAGGCATTTTTCTGTTTTTTTAAACCTCCTCCTTATTATAATTTCAGTGCTAGCATAATATTTCATCTTGTGGCTCTAGTACAATTTACTGTACCACCTCTTTGCTATTGGTCAGTGAAGTTATATGTTTTTATCTTAGCATTTGTATTTTTAATAACTAAGATGAGTCTGTTTGTATATTAAATTTTGTCACATTTTAGAATATAGCCACTGGACAAGTTGCTAGATGTTCATTTATAGGGTCAAAAGTTGCAAATATTATGGGAGTGTTCAACTTCAGAGATCATTCAAATGTTAAAAGAGCTACATTTCAGTACCATAAAATGCTGATGTGTGAAGAGATCTTATTTTTGATACTTTGTGAAGAGCAGACAAGTCTTTCTAGAGCAAACATAGAGCTGATGACTCTTCAACTAGAAGGAGACCTGATGCCCTTCCTTTTGTGATATTAAAATGACACAAGTGATCATTTTTTCTGAGACATCAGCCTACTACCATAGGCCAAATGGAACACAAAGATGTAGGCAGACATACTTAGCTACATGGACCAGAAAGTCATGCCTGTCATAGGGGCAGGCTTTTATAACATGCTAAAATAAGTTGAATTAAACTGCCTACTATGTGAACATCCTTCCACACTATGGCCTTTCTATACCCATGCTGCCCTGCGGGATCTGAATACTGCTATTATCAGACTGTTCATAATGATGGTATTTGGACTCACAGGGAACTTAAATCATGCTTTGCTCAGCAGGCTTGTGCTTGTGCTACCCACTTTTGTAGAAGGGAAATGAATTGTTCAAGTAAAGTCACAAATCACTGGGGTTTCTCACTAACCTAAGGCTGTCCTGTCTTAGGTGTGTGTTCACCATGTGGTTGGCATTGTTGGCTGTCACTTCCATCTCTGCCCCATTTTCAGTGTCCTGAATAATTGGATTCATTGCTTTTCAGCTGAATGAACCAAGGACATTAATTTGAAATATCTGAGAGCTATTTGCTTGTCCAAAGACACCAGTCACATAAGCTGCCCTTGTGACATTTCTGCCCTGAGTTGATTGATTCGGTTATTTACTCCCTAAACATTCACTGTAGATCAAGGGCAGTTTAAAAAATTCTTGGCCTCAAAGTTCTTCTTTCCCAAAGATGACATATTTCCATCTCTGTATGTGTATTGCATTATTAGCATGCACACACACACACACATACACACACACACTTCCTGTAGAATAAAAAGCAAACAGTAACAAACATCCCATACACCACAAGTTTACAAAGCATTCTTATATGAGTACACTTACTTGACCCTCAAAATTATGTCCTGAAATTGATATTTTTGAAGCTTAATAATTGAAGAAAATGAAATAAAGTTTGTGTCAATGTACTTCCTTATTCTTTAGTATACCTTACCTACTTAGAAAATATTTGAATTCTAAAGTTTCATAAGTTGAATACACTCTTTAAATTAAAAAAGCAGAATAAAGGCTGTGGAGATGGCACAAATGGTAAAGCATTCACCTTGAGAACATGATCACATGAATTTCATTTCCAGAACCCATGTTAAAGAAAAGCTAGATGGGATGCGGCATGCTTGTAGTTCCATCACTTGAAATTGAAGATAAGTGGGTCTCTGGGGCTTGTTGACTAGCCAGCCTAGTCTGCTGTCTTAGTCTTCTACAGGTATGGAGAGACACCATGACCAAGGAAACTTTTTATAAAAGACAACATTTAATTTGGGTTGCAGAGAATAGTAGAGTTCATGATCATCATGGCAGGAAGCAGACAGGTATGGCACTGGAGCAATGACAGAGAGCTTTATGTCTTGATACACAGACAACAGGCGGGGGAGGGGTGCAGGAGGAGCAGAGGCAGAGATAGATAGATAAATAGATATCAAGATCAGGTCTATAGAGAAATACATAGATATCAAGATCAGGTCTATCCTAGACTTTTGAAACCTCAATTCTACTCCCAGTGACACACTTCCTGTAACAATGCCTCACCTACTCCAACAAAGCCACAGTTTGGATTCCTTCCCAGTTTCCCTAACCAGGGGACTGAGCATTCAAACGTATGAGACTACAGAGGCTGCTGTCATTCCAGCCACCATACCTACTCAATGAATTTCAGACCACTGAGATACTCTGTTCTAAAACCAAGGTAGACCCAGTGACTGTGAAATAACACCCAAGGTGCTTCTCTGGTCTACACACTTATATGTGTGCATGCACACATACATGCACACACGAATGTTCACATACATATAGAAAGAAAGAGAGGGGTAGAAGGAGGGAAAAAAAGAAAAAATACAATAAAAGTGGAGGCAGAAAACAAAACTAATAGCCCAGGACTTTGTCATTATGTGGAAATGCAGGGCAAGGAGCCTCCCCAGTTCCCAGTAAGAACTTATAAACTGGATCTGAGTTTCCTAGAAAGATATATATATATATATATATATATATGAGCAGAAATTATTTAACAGCCCATAACATCTGTGAGGCCAAAACACATTGGTGGTTCAGAAGAAAGATGGTCGTCTTGACAGCTCAAAATCGTGTCTTCCCTGAGTTTTCACACTCAAAGTGTCAGGCTAAACACATCCCACAGATAATGCCTACAAATAGCAGTGTGATCCCCAGTCTCACCAATTGAAGAACACTGACAGAATAAATATGGAGTCCCTGATGGAGCTGCAACAGGGCATCAAGCACTCAAATATATGAACCAATGGGATCATTCTCATTCAAAGTGCAACAATGTCTTCCCTGACTCCCATACGCCTGTAGCCATATCATAAAGCAAAATGCAGTTGGTCCAACTGCAAAATTCCTCAGTCTTTCAGTCTCAAGACTGTTTGAAAGTCCAAAATCACAAATCAAAGGGCTTAGCTTTTTCCACTCCTCCCAGCTCTGCTGACTGCAACACAATTCTCTTCCTTGAAGCCATCAGCAGACATCTCCCAGCTCTGGCATCTCCAACATCTTGTGCTCTCCAACACAATCAAGGCTTCACTTTCACAGCTTTGGGCCATGGCCTTTCCAGTGTTCCATGCAAGGAACTCCCTGCCACAAGCCTGGCCTCAGTCAGTGGCTTTTCTTAACTGCAGAGGAAGTGTCTACAACCTCTTTACTCTGATTTCAATGACTCTACCCTCACACTCACATGGCTGCAATCTTCCAAGTTCTGCTTGCTTAGGGTGGAACTCAGTCCCCTCCATGTGTTTGCATAATCTTTGATTTGTTGATTTCTTGTTGCATAAGCTTTCCTTTCCATCTTAGGCTCTTGTTATAAGTTGGAAGCTTAGCAGAGTGCGGTCTTGGCCTGAGGGCACCTCTTCCTTTAATACATTTTTGCATCAGACTTTCTTTAAACTTTCCATCTTTTTTAGCACAAAACTTATCTCCAACATTAAATTTCCTCTTCAAACTGTGCATTTTGTATTTTCTTTTGGCCTACTTGCTCTTTTTTCTATTGTACATCTGCATAAGACAGATCACTAATAAACAGGCAGCACAGTGGATACAAGGGTATCTTTCAATCTCCTCTGTTAGGGGGCTTAATTTAGACTCCAGAAGACTTTTAGATGCTCCTATCTGAAACTTCTTGAGCTGGGCGTCCATTGCACACATTGCACTCAACACAACTGCCTTCTGAGCTCCTATGTGGATGGCCCATCAAGCCCTGCTTACAGCATTCAACTGCTTTTCAAATCCAAAGTTCCAACATCTTACATATTTCAAAAACTAATGTGGTCATTTCTGTTGGATCCTTGGCATCACTTTCCTCTCCCTGCTGTGCAAGTCCAATTATTGTCACGGTGGATATGAGGATGTCTGTGGAGCCATAGTCCCAAGGTTTCCTGCCCTGGGGCAAGGATTACATAGCATGGTTGGCCATGCCCAGAGATATTTGCCACTTGGCAAAATCTTCTGATGACTTTTGTGGGAAAAAGATAGCTTCTGAGGGCCATGATAGAAGGCAAAGGCATCCAGAGGGAAGGTACCTGGACAGTGGGTTGAACGAGTTTGCAAGTTTTGGTTTCTCCAGCTGCTGGCAGAGTAGGCAGTATGAGGCAGAGTCTGAAGAGAAGTGAGATGCTCTGGACTGGGAGAAATGAAGTACAGCCTGGGGCTGTCCAACCACACCATAGAACGAGGGAGAGAATACCCATCATATGCTACCAAATAAATCCACCAGTATACCACGAATGGGTTAACATCATTTTGAATTGGTGGCTAAAGGGATTCCACAGACATCTAAAATAAAAGAGGTTATTGTCCAAAGTATTGGTTCCCTGTCACAACCTGATTGTAAGACCCTATTGCTGAAGACACCACATACTTATGTCACAGAACATGGATAAATTGAGCTGTTAATCAACTAGAACTTTCACCACTACTGACTGCCATTCATGGTGCTGCAAGGTGCTGTACATGCTTCTGGAAGAGAAAAGTAATTATTAATCTCACCCACATATCTCATCCTGCAAGCTACTGCAGTGACTTGCCAGTGTTACAAGAATCCCAGCAGCGATGACCACAACTGGAAGTGTTTATTCTAAGCAGTTGGGACTATATTTAGGTATTCAGAACCTGTTTTTCCCCCCACGTCTTTAGAGTAATGAGCTTTTAAACGCCAAAACATGTCTTTGTATCTTGTTCGGAAGCTGTAGGGAGCATCTTTTTGCAAGCAAGAAGATTAACAGAAGCTGACATAAGTGGTCCTCTGGAGGGAGACGTTTGTAGAAGCAAGCATTTTAATAGAAGCTAAGTTAGCTGGGACATCTTCATTGTAGGTTATTAGAATAGATAAGAGTAATTTTCCATAAAATTTTCCATCAAGGAGATCAAATTCTCTTTCATTTCAGTTAAGCCTGTAATGGCCTCAGCAAGAATGAAAGATGAAGTATGCTATGCATTGCCTTGTCCTGTAATGCCTGCAAGAGATGGCCACTGATGCAATAGTTGCATGAGTGTTATGGGAATAACAGCCAGTTTTTTAAAAATTGAATTTAAGGGCCACTCTATCAGGTGGAACAAATATTTTACATTGTTAATAAAACCCAAAACTTGAAACTAGATAGGTCATGAACCCTAGGGGAAAACTAACTATTGTTATTCTGTTAGTGAACATAGCAATAAAATGACTATTAAAGATATATTTCTGTATCTATAGATCAGTGTATTACTCAATCCTCATCAGAGAAGCATCTTCTCACAGTAGATAGCAATTAACACAAAGGTTAAGGCCAGCATGAGTTACATAGAGAAACACTGTATTGTTCAACCAATAAGAATTCTCTTTGCATTTTGCCAGCTCAGTGAAGGGGGGGGGGTCATCATATGGGTTCCTGCTGGATTATGGCTTCCATGCCTCTTTCTTCTCAATATGGATTACAAAATAAATTAACAAAAAAACTAAGCACATAATATTCAAAACTATATATGTTCACATATATGTCTGTATCACTTGCTATATTTTATATATGTGTTATGGATATGTGTATGTATGTGTGTAAAATTATGCATATAAAAATGTGTTCCTCTATGGAATACTTCTGTCTTCCATTATTTTGCCTCTTTAGTCTTCTTCTTCTCCTTTTCCTCCTCCTCCTCCTTCCCTTCCTCCTCCTCCTTCTCCTTCTCCTTATCCTGAAGGCTGCCTCTTCACTTATTCACGATGTATTCAACTGTTTATATTAATAAAGATGATGACCTTTCTAGTGAGAGTCATTCACCATCTTCTGGAGGCTCCAAGTCCCCATTAATATCAGTCCTGTTCTTCAGTTTCTGAGTGTTCTAACATACCTTGGCTTGCCAAAACACTTGGATATAATTGTTACTTCACTCATTTTCCAGGTGAAGATATGAGACTCAGGCAGATCCCATTTATGGTTTAAGGTCCAATCACAAGGAAAGGTGGTAGATAAAACAAATGAAAAACTCCTGATTCCTCAGTTCCAAATACCAAATTTTCCATTTCCCAATTGGTGATTCCCACTCCACATACATATTATAACTACCTGAGGCTTCAAAATGTCATAGACTTCACTCTAGAAAAATTGACATTTATGGAAACTGTACAATTAGAAATATTCCCTACTAATACTGAAGTGGCCTGCTCAAGAGCATTGGTTCCCAACATGCCAAGCTACTATCCAGAGATACTGAGTGAGTATAATCCCTCAAAAGCACAAGCTGAACTTCTGCCTTCTCTGCAGCATAGAGTACACAGCTATAACCTTGACCAGCCATCTTATACATGTTATTTTCAGACCCAGACTTCTGTGCCAGATGAACATTTGCCACTAGAAGTCAACCCACATTTTTACTTTCCTTATCTTCTTTTTCCTATTCATAGGTACAAAGAAGCGTTCTCATGACTCACCAGCTCCAAGCACTAGTTCAACGAGTCGCCTTACCTTGCCAGGTAGGTAAATGACATGGTCCTATTATTTTAATGGCCACAGATAGCACAAAGCACTAGTGTTTCAAGAGTTGGGAGCCCCAGCTGTAGAATACCCTCTACCCAAGTCCACCTTATCTGGGACGTTTGTGTCTGTTGCCTTTACTTGTGAGTTTGTTCCAGACATGGCCGTGCTGTTTCCCAGACAAGGATAATTGCTTTTACTCATCAATGGACAGAATAAAACTGTGCTCTTTCTTGGGAAAGCTGTGAGCTATCTGTTTCTGAGAGATAGGTAGTGCCAGGAAAATGAATGGGCACAAAAAAGATAGAGGTGGATAGAGATATAGAGAGATAGATGATAGACTAGATAGATAGATAGATAGATAGATAGATAGATAGATGATAGATAGATAGATAGATAGATAGATAGATAGATAGATAGATAGATATTCAAACCCCAGCATTGTTATGTTAATTTCGCAATCTCATCTGTGTCCCTTGATCTTGGAACTTTGGTTTTCTCATCTACCTCATCTCTCTAAGGATTAGAAATGGCATCTCTAACCTTAGTACCCTCTGATACAGTGTCATAGCTAATGGAGAGCATAGTTAAGGTCTACTGTTGTAGATATAGAGATGTATATGGCCCAGATCCTTTCTAGCACCTCCTAGGAAAACATTCACCTATGAAAATCACCTGTAGGTACAAGGGACAAATAGAACATCACTCTCCCTGAGCCATGCACAGCCCCACACTCCCTATTTCAATTTTAACCATGGTAGGACTTGTTTTTAGGAAGCGAAGTTATAAAAGGTAAACACGGTCAGTGTAAATTTTTTTGTAATAATAGGAAAGACTATAGGAAAGAAAAATGGTGGTTTTGTTCATGTTACCCATTAACTAAGATCCCCTCTCCTTCAAGGTATTATTTCACATCTTTTCTTGAATCCAACTTGTATCTTACATAGAATTTTGTTTCACCTTTTTAAAAATTTACTGTTATATTAGAGGATTTTTCTACATGTTATTAAATTAACCAGTATCTTGGCTAACATGTATATGATTATGTCACTTTGCTTACATGTGTAATGACATTACATTTGTGTAGTTTGCCTTTTATTATTATAATCATGTTACATTTTTGTCCATAAATATTTGTAGTATAAGCATGGAGTGGGTGACATTCATGGGTTAGAAATCCTAGTTTAAGGATGTGCAGATACTTAGGTTCTTGTCAAGATTCCTTTTAATAATATTTTATTTTTTATTATAATTAATTTATTAATGTGAACATTTCATGAACATTTTGCCAGTGCTGAATATTATGTTTCATAGTTTACTACTTTGATGGGAAAAATGGCATCTCATCCATATTTTTCTTTGCCTTTATCTTCTTATAAGTATCTGTTCACTAATGTGAAATTATCTTCTAGATTTCTGCTTTGGTGAATTACTATATTTCATCCATTGTGAGAAGTATATTGTCTTATATTTTAATCTCTCTGAAATCAGTCTGCTTTGTAATTAAGGCTGTTTGATAATTTAATTAATATGTGTCCTTGATTGTGTGTGGAATAATAGCTCATTTCACAATTAGTGGTGTTTTAGATAAATGAAACATAATCTACTTTGACCTGCTATTCACTTTATGTCCCATAGCTCCTTGCACGGGCCTGCCCTGTGGATTCAGCCACTGTGTGCTGAGAAGCCTTAAGTTTTCTTGCTTCTGTGACTGTATGAAATTAATTTCTCTTGGCTCCTTTCTCATTGCAGCTCTCGCCAAACCATCTGTGTAGAATTAATATCATAGGGCAGTGACTATCCTTAAAGTGCATTTTACCTGTTGATAGTTAGCTGTCTCTACAGGAAAGCCCATCTTACTCGTTTCTGAGCTCAGACAGCCAGGGGGATAGGCAGATATCCATCTGTATCCACAAAGTTTCTGCGAGTAAATGAGTAACCTCAGAATGAGTTTGTGATTGCTTAGAGAGGAGCCATTGTCAGTGCCTAGAAGCTATCTTATCACATCCCTGCTGTGGTTACTGTGAGCATCAGAATTCTGAGCATCAAGAGGAAGCTAGCTTCCCACCAACAATGCCAGTGGAAAGCAACCACGTCTCCTCCTTGTAAAGTTCTCGCATTCTTGAGTCAGGGGCACCTCAGAGGCCATTCAGGCCATCTTGAAGAATATGTAGACCTAGTGTGGTCTCACATACTGTGCTGAACACCAAGGTAGCTTGTTAGGATTACATGGCCTGTGAATCACCATGATGTCAGCCTTGTCTTTTATCTGAGTCCAAACTGTCCCAAAGTCTTAATGTCTAAGTTATGACCATCTCCAAAGCCTACGGAGTAGAGTAGGTGCTTCCCAAAATGCATGGCATGATTGCTGGCACTCTGCCTGGCACCTGCCTCCACCTTGCTAATTATAAGTCAGCTCTCTCCAGCCCCTTCCTACATCAAGAACTGTGCATATTTCCTCCTTCTTATTTAGGTGGCTTTATGGCTCCCTACTCAGGTCTGGCGAGTGTCTTCTCAAGTTCCACTTTAAAGGAGCTTTGGATAGTACCACAGCTGTATTGTAGAAAATTCCTAACTATCATCAACAAACAGCAGCTTTAAAAAGCATTGATTGTGCAGCCAGTTGAATGGGCCTAGGTGAAGATTTTAATACCATCTTCGTGGCTGGGTTTAGCATGATCATATCAATTCGCTGCAGGCCATTTGGCTCAGTCATTTCAAGCATTACATGGTGAAACTCCTTTTGTGAATTCTGGCCAGGATAACCTGAGATGTTCATTCCTTGACACATTCTCCCCCTACTCCAAACACCCGCAGAGATGAACAAACAGCTCTGGGAACCAGAAACAAAAGGGACTCACACAAGGTGCCTGATACCACAGGTCTGATATTGTGGGACAGCTGTGCTCCACAGACCAGACAGGGTCCATCAAGAAGGTCCAAAAGGGGACTAAACAAACTTCTGAGATGCAGGAATCCAGAAAGGGACTTAGTCAAAATACAGGACAGGGAGAAGAATGGTAAAATCCCTGCTGCTGGCCTCTTTTGGAGCTCCATCCTGAGCTACTGAGATGGAACAATAGACAGACAGTGAAGTGCCTTCCTACCAGACAAGGCCAACACTGGAAGTGAATCTGCAATCCTCTAAATATAACTGAGGTCTGAAGCAAAGCATCATCATAAGCTTTGCTCTGACAGAAATGTTTAAGGGCTCAAATGGAAATAACTACAAACCGTAGACAGGAGGCAGAGCTGCCGTAGGCGGCAGAAGAAGAGGAAGGAAGTTCAGAACACAGGAATTCCAGAGATAACATAAGAAGTGACAGGTAAATTGGGTCTCATCAAAATAACCAACCACATTACCAACCAACATTACCAACTGTGTGAAAAGACACAACATGCAATGTGAGAAACTATTGGCAAATAATGCATTTGATAAGGGGTTCATTTCTAGAATCCAGAATGAACTTTGGAATGAACTTCAACAGTAAAAGCCAAAGAGCCAAGCTCAAAATGGATCAAGGAAAAAAATAGGCAGTTTTTCACAGATCTGCAAATAACCAATGGATGTATAAGTAGATGATTAATCACTACCATTAGTCAGAGAAATATAAATCAAACTCAGTGGTATCTGACTTCAAATGTACTACATGGCAGAAAAAAGATGAATGAAATGAAGATAAGGAGAACCTGGAATCCTTAAGCAAGGCCAGCAGGAACAGACACCAACGAAGCCATTTGGGTATATCCAGGCATCCTGGTGCATGCTGGTTTGGCATCTATGGGGCAGAGAAAGGAGAATCAGGTGTTGGACAACAACCCAGATTCCATAGCAAGTTCCAGGCCAGCTTAGGCTACATAGGAAAGCCTTGTCTCAAACCCACAAATAAAACAAAGCCAAAGTTAAACCTTATATGTCATCCAATGGCTCAAGAATCCTAGATTCATAAGCAAGAGAAACGTTTGTTGCCACGTGTTCACAGTAACATTTCCCATAATAGTCTAAATGTGGAAAACACATTTCCCAAAACTAAAGAATACATCATCAAAATGCCACATCCATTCCAAATGAATGAAGTACTGATGCATTCTGAAGATCCATGAGAACATTTCCCTCAGTAAAAGAAGACAGATATAAAAAGCTATGTGTCAGTGATTTGGTTTGTATAAAATATTTAGAGAGACTTGAGTTGAGTAGTGATGGCAGATACTGAGGAGAAAGGAACACGGTAAAATTTAAAGGGCATGTTTGTTTTTGTTTTTGTTTTTGTTCTCCCATGCTTCTCTCACATAAAGTCCCAATAGGATATTTTGTTTTTTTGAGGTGATTAAACTCTCAAGTATTAGATGATGGGCTGAGCATGGTGGTGCACATCTGTAAAATGCCAACATTCTTGGAGACAGAGGTAGGCAGATCTCTGTGAAGTGGAGACCAGTGTGATCTACAAAATGAGTCCAGGACAGCCAAGGCTACACATAGAAACCCTGTCTCAAAAAAACAAAACAAAAAAAAACAAAAAAAAAACACAAAAAACAAAACAAAACAAAAAAACACCAAAAACACCAAAAACAAAACAATAACCAAAAATAGATGATGGTAATGATTACATAACTCTGTGACTGTGTGAAAAACCACAAGAGGTACATATACAAAGGGTGCATTCTATGGTAAATACTTTACCATTCGATAAAAAATAAATGCGTGGAAGATAGAAGAAGGCCTGCGCATGCGTCAGAACAGACAGGCGGATGGGAAAGCAACATTCAACAGACCTGAATTCAAACAGACCTAAACCAACAGCAACAGCAAACAAATGCGTACTTAAAGGCTTTGTAGGAGAATTTCCAAAACGACGTCAAGGATGAGAAAACCTTAAATGCTACCAGCAGGCAGTTATGTTCATGGAAGCTACAAGTCCCCCCTGACAACTACCTGGCAGCAAATTGTCACTGGCTACAGCAGCTGTCAGGCTATGGAGATATGCTTTCCACGTGCAAGGGAAATAAGCAATGAAGTAACAAAAGTAACTCCGTTGTTAATAACGAGTGAAGGAGAGGAAAAGAATCTTTACTCTTCATTCAGTGTGAACAGGTACAGAATGTGCTGCTCTTCTGTCACTGCTGAGTGTTCAGGGGCACATATCAGAAAGAAGAAAGGAAGGAAGGGGTGCAAAGAATGACCAGAACTCCACAAGTCTCTACACACGTTGATAAGTGTGAGTAACCATAGAAATGCTGTGATAAGAAAGGAAAAAGAAACTCTGCAAGAAGCCATTGCAGCATGAAATTGGGAGTGCTAAGTACTTCGTTTTCTTTGGGAAGAATTAAGTAAGTTTGTGACTTTCTAACATAAAAGATCATAAGTAAAGTAATTGAAATATAATCTACAATATTTTTATCAACCGAACATTTGTATTCTGCCCCACTCTCATGTGCTGGAGCCTAATCTACAATATGATAGTCAAAGTGTTAGGTCACAAGGATGGAACCCACATGGTTGGGATAGGAACTTTGAAACTGTCATATGAGAATGTAATACAAAGTTGTAGTCCAAACTTAAGGCAGAGGGCCTTGACCTGGACCCAATGGTGCTGGAACTCATACCTTACAATTCAAGGCATATAATCATGAGAAATAAGTTTCTGGTCTTGATAAGCACCCTGGCAGTCACTGTGGCACAACAGCCACACAGATGAAAATCTGAACAAGTAAGAAGTAGACAGAGAAAAGAAACAGCCAAGAATGCAGAACGGCAGTGGCAACACAGCTCAGAGTGTCAAAACAACCTGCAAGTGTGAACAGGTAGCCATCCCATCGTTGATTAATTGCCTTCTGTTCAAGCTGGCTTTTCAAATGCAGAGACAATCTGATTGGATGGGAAAACAAATCTGGCTCCATTCTGCATTTACAGTTGTATATTAGCACATGTTAGTTATATGCATATATGGCAAAGGAGACCCCATCCAAATGCAAAGCTGGTTATTTGGAGACCATCTGTATAGAACTCTACTGCACATGTATGCCACATATTGTACACATATGCACAGGAATAAGCAAATTATGGGTGATGGCTTTGGAGAGATAAAGGGAAGTAATGGAGATGAAATACTAAGTCCTACCTGAATTTAATCTCTTGCATGGATGACAGGCGTGTGGGGAGGGTGGAGGCCAAAGGTTGATGTTGGATGTCTCCCTCTATCTCTTTCCATCTTATTTGTTGAGATAGGGTTTCTCACGGAGGCTGGACCTTACTCACTAAGCTAGGATGGCCTA
Organism: Acomys percivali; assembly: GCA_907169655.1. Classification (NCBI taxonomy): domain Eukaryota; kingdom Metazoa; phylum Chordata; class Mammalia; order Rodentia; family Muridae; genus Acomys; species Acomys percivali. Next base: position 143,508,516 of record OU015744.1, read on the forward strand.
GACATCCCTCTGGAGGCCTCCTTAACAGTAGGGTTACAAGAATGTATCACCACATCTGGCACTTTATACTGATGCTAGTGACTGAACTCAGGTCCTCAGGCTTGTGCAGCCAGCGACTTACCCACTGAGCATGGCCCTAGCTCCTATTTAATCTCTCTCTCTCTCTCTCTCTCTCTCTCTCTCTCTCTCTCTCTCTCT
>OU015744.1:143516398-143529395 GCA_907169655.1 Acomys percivali
TGTGTGTGTGTGTGTGTGTGTGTGTGTGTGTGTGTGTGTGTGTGTGTAATGTGTACATGCCATGGCACAGGTATGGAGGTCAGAGGATAACTTACAGAAGTTTCTTTCTCCTACTATGTGGGTTCCTGGGATTAGATTCAGGTCATCAGGCTTGGTACCTTAGCAATCTTGCTGGCCTGAAAACATGATAATTTGATATATTGTATTTCATGATACATTTGTCTCTCACTGTGTGTGAGTATACGAGATGTATGTGGAGGTGAGGGGAGTACCTGCCACACAGACATTTGTGGAGGCCGGAGACTGATGTTGAGATGTCTTCCTTGACTTCTTCACATTACTTTTTGAGACAGGGTCTCTCACTGAACTCAGAGTGTGCCATTTCTTCTAGACTGAATAGCCACAAAGACCCTGGAATTGCCTTGCCTTTGGCCTGACAGGACTGGGGTTATAGACATGAGTGTTACCGTGCCAGGCTTCCCTGTGGGTACCAGAGATCTGTACTCAATCCTAATACTTACAGAGCTTTGGTCGCTGAGCAACCTGCTCATCCCTGTGCATCACCCTTCTGCTTCCTCACAAATGATAGGCATGTACCCACTGTTGGAAAATATACGCTGAGTAGTTGTTTCAAAGAACTGCCTTAGATGTTTAACAGAAGTGTCTCTCAGCTTTAAGCCCTCCCAGCTCTCTTACTTAGGTACCATTTCCCTTTGCTCTTTAGGAAAGAGTGGAGCGGTCTGCAATGAGAGCTGGCACCAACACTGCTCCTCCCCACTTTTCACCTAATTATCATGTTTATTTTGTTCTTACTGACAACCTAATATATCTGCCTGTGTTCATTAACTGAAAAATTTCAGGAGAACCAAGAAGGAGTCATGGGAGGCTAGAACAGAGGGGAGGAGAAAGGTAATCCATCCTTTTTTTTTTTCTCTGCACAGAACTGCAGGCTAAGTGATGTACTCCATCTTCATCTAAGTCCATTCACGTCTCTCTGCTTGTCACTGTCTGCCCTTTTTTTTTTTTTTTTCTGTTCTAGGATCACCCAGGGTAACAGATTATATGATGTCATCATACCTCCTTAGGCTCGTCTTGGCTCTGGAGTCTCTCAAGCTTCTTAGCTTTACTAGTCAGATATTTTGTGGCTGTCTACCAGTTGTGATTGTCTGCTGTTTTCTCACTATAACAATGGGATTACATAAGTCCTATTTTCATCATAAAATATAAACTTCTATGGCATAAGATCAAGGATGTGCTCTGTTACTAGGATGCACGTCATATTGGTTTCCAGATGAGTCATATTGGCCGTATTTCTTCACTGTCATTGTTCTTTTATCTCTTCTTAGACAATGCAGATGCCACCATGTTAGCCCCCACTAACATCTCCTCCTCCTCCTCCTCCTCGAGGGCAGTGGATCTGTATAAATTGTTTGGCAATTGCCTAGTAGATTTATCTGATTTCTCACAAATTTCTGTGTAGCACATTATTGCATATCTGTCTTTTATTTGTTGGGTGCTGTTTGACTCTTTATTTTGATTTGTTTCTCAAAATGACTTTCATTTAGAGTCATTTGTCATTTTCTTCTTGTTGTTCTCACTCTCTTTCTCTCTCTCTCTCCCCTGCACTTTTGAATTTTCTGTTTTTATAATAGTCTGTAAGTCTGCCTTGTGGACACTGTGCTAAGGTCTAGAATAAGCTATTGCTATTGGGAGTGCCTGTTTCCCTTATTAGAGACTGGTATTTGAAATAACACTCTACATGTAAGGTAGGTTCTCTGCTGCTGCAGCTTTAAAGCCTGCAATTTTTCCAGAACTGATAAAGAAATGTATGTGTGTGTACTAAGCCATGTGTAAGTGCTCCTATCTAGAAACATCTTTATATGTAGCTATCAATATTGCTATCAAGGCAGTGAATTTATAGCCATGTCACCAAGTCTAATCAATTACTGGTGGGTCATCACAGCCTCCTCCTTTTGCTTAGCTGTGAACATCTTTGCAGATAGTTTTCACCGTCTGCTTAGCTTTTAGATAAGTTTTCAATTTCAGAGACATGTATAGTAGCGCTTGAATTATTAATCTGCAACTTTATCAACCAGAATACAGAGCTTGGATGTACCTCCTTGGGCCTTTCTGGTGTTTTAGAGCCTGCTTGTCTGTGCAGTTACTTAGGTGGCCCCCTAACTTCCTATAGGCTCACTGTTACTTATATTAGCAAGGCTGTTCGCAGTGTTTTTGCACTACATTCTGGGATTCCCCATAACTTCTATAGCTTTTTAAAATTGCATAAATGAGCATTGACAATGTGTCAGAATCTACTTGTATTGCATAAAATGGTTTCACTGCCCTGGAATTACTGCTGCTCACTTTCCTTCGTCTTCTGTCACTTTAATTCAGTCACCACCAATGATCATTTCATTGTCTCTATAGTTTTATGGGGCTTTCCCTTCAAGCTTATCCTATAACTAAAATTATAAGGCGTGGCTGCCTTTCCGACTGACTTCTTTCACTTACCAATGTATATTTAAGATGAGTTCACATCTGCATATAGTTTGATTACTCATTTATTTTTATACTTAAGATACCATTATATGTGCATATTATCATTTATTTACCTGTTATCCCACTAAAAGTCACCTGGGCCTTTTACAATTGAGGGATATGTGCCTCTAGGTTTTTCAAGTAGTTGAGTACACATAAGAGTATAATTATTGCATTTGTGGTAAAGACTGTGTCCAGCTTCCTGGAATGGCTCATCTGTCATTCAAAGGAGCTGTAGCATGTTTCACTCCCATCAGCAGGAAGTAGCATTTGGAGAGTTTGGACTTCAGCTGTATAAAGAATGTGGTAGAACACTTGTTTTATTTGCAGTTCTTCAGTGTTCACGTTTTGTTCTGTGCTTATCTGATATATGCATTTTCTATAGAAAGGAGCCCCTTTGTCCATTTTTGAGTTGGATTGTTTCCTCCTGTTAAATTTTAAGAGTTCTTTGTACATTTTGGATATTAGACCTTTATAAGTAGTTCACACATATGTTTTCAGTGATATGAAGTTAATTCGTACTTTGGGAGTAAATGCCACTTTTCCAGGCTCCAAAGCTTGCATACAATGCTAAATATCATGAACAATAGATGTATCACTACTCACCATGGTCTCTTTGCTTCCACTTGTGACCCCAGCATCTTTGTACCCATTCATTCCCAAGAGAACTTTACATACTGGGCCACCACTGCCCATCACTAGCAGTTTCTTGTCTTTGTTGAATTTTAAGTAAATGACTAAGTTAATATTGGGTTTATTCAATCGGCTTAGAAATCCAAGCCTGTTTACTGCCTTGGAGGAGATATACAAGTCAACAGGGAAAGCAGCTACAATGTTTCTGTCAAGTCGAGGATCTTTGAAGCTAATGGTTGTCTGTCTTTCTTTCCATGGTCTTCAGTCATCAAGCCTCCTTTGCGTCACTTTAAACGCCCTGCTTATGCATCTAGCTCCTATGCACCTTCAGTTCCAAAGAAAACTGATGATCATCCTGCAAGGTACAAGATGCTGGATCAGCGGATCAAAATGAAAAAGATCCAGAACATCTCTCATCACTGGAACAAAAAATAGGGTAGGTATAAGAATAGAGGGAGCAAAGGAGGGTCTGCTTTCCTGCCTTCCTTCCTGCCTGCTTCTCAGGAGCTATTAGATACACCAGGAAATGACTTGGAAGTCATGCACCTGCCACTATTGTGGCCTACCCTGAAAGGCAAAGTGAAGGCAGCTTGAGATCCCCCCTTGGTTATTCTCTTATAGATGCGCCAGTCACTGGAGTTGAGGTCAATCCAGACTCCAGAAAGAAGCTAGTAAATATTAGATTTATTTGATTTTACTATATAAGCTTTTAACAGTCTTAAGTTACACTCAAATTTAAAATGATATATCTTGTCCTGAGAAATAAGATTCTTCCCATTGCCATGCTTTTCATACACAAGAGATGTCTTACTTCTGTAAGAACACTGCTTCAGTAACTATCAGGAGTAAGAAAGGAAGGCGCTTCTAAAAATAACTATTTCAATTATAATGATGTTATTTTGTAAAATTAAATATAATTACATCATGTTCCCATTTATTTTCCCTCCTTCGAAACCCCTGTGTACACAAACACCCTTGTTCTCTCTCAAAATCATGGCCTCTTTGATTTTTGTTACTGATTTTATATGTAATATATTATATATTCCTAAATATAAAAATACAATCTGCTCATCCCTATATTATTTGTATGTATATGTTTTCAGGGCAGACTATTTGGAATTGTGTAACCAATTGGTGTGCTTTTCCCTGGGGCAAAACCTATTTTCTCCCATTCTCAGCATTTCTTAATTGCTTATAGTTCTTTGTCTAGGGTTGCAACCCTGTGAAATTTCCCTGTTCCACATTAACATATCTGTTCGTGTTGCCTAATTTTAAACACACTGATTTAATACTTACTCAAAATTCAAGCAAATGTGTGTCTTTCAGAGCAAACACATTCAAAACAAACGTTGTGCCGCTGAGTATAGCAATCTTAGAGGAAATATGGCTGATGGATTGTTACAGAACTAGGCTTAACAAAATAGATCACAAAGAGAGAGAGAGAGAGGGAGAGAGAGAGAGAGAGAGAGAGAGAGAGAGAGAGAGAGAGAGAGAGTCAGAGAGAGTCTGATTTCTGATCCACATCTCATTCCTAGCAGCTTCAATGCACTTTGGAGGATTTGCGAGTTTTCTAATTCTACATTTGGCTCAATCAATTTTAAGCCTCTTTTTCTATCAGAGTTGCCAACGATCAGTGGAGTGCCTGTGGCTTCAAGATTCCAGGCTCCAGGTCTACCATGAGGGAATATGATAGAACTGAGGAAGAAGGCTATAAAATGATGAATTATATTTTAATTCCTCATTTTCAACTTTGTCTCCCCAATCCTAGAGATACCTTTAAATTAAATTTTAGCTCCTCTGGCCCACAGCCTGCCCACCCAAAAGCTTTTGGGAGTCCCCACTTGCTCTCCTTGCTATTGATGAGACAGAAGTCTTTCTAAGCCACCTCTTGCTAGCGTGCCACTGTTAACTTTTCTGTAACTTTCCCAAGAATTTTTACTTTGAGACTAAAATCATAGAAATGCAAGGGAAGCCCCGTGCCTAGATATAGCTTTTGATCCCTTCGGAGTGACCCTCTGAAGATTCAGGTTTGTAGCGAGGGAAGTCTGAGGCTTGGTTCAGATCCTCACACTTGTGGTGTGATGCTTTAAAGCTTTAATTAAAGCAGCGGTTTGTTTAACCTACTCTTCTTTTGTGAAGGACACTGGGTTTTGGGATGCTATTGCCACACCTAGTGAGTAATAATAGGTACAGAGAAGCATGTGTCCAGAACACTTCATATTTACAAAAGCAAGGAGCCTTTTGCGGTAGCCACAGACTCCTGACGTGATTGCAGAGGGTTCAGTTCATTTCCATAAACCATAATTACCCAAGAAACAAGTCCCAGAGGCACAGTGCTGTGCTGTTGGACAGCTCATATATAGCATAGTTTATTCAGGTAATTGTTACACAAGCGAGAAATCACTGTGATTTTTTACTATGGAAGACAATTACAATTCTTAGTCCCCCTGCCCAATATTTGAGCAAGAAAAACTACCTGCAGGCTGGAATGTACCTTCATCCGCATTAGTTTAACTCCCAGCTAATGCCTGCTTGTTGCCTGCTTTAACACTGTAGGCACAGAGCCAGCCACTGACAAGGTTTAGGGACATTCCTCAAACCTTTCAGCCTTAGCGCTCAGGCTGTTCTTTCAGAGTTGTTTTGGGAGGTTAAGGGTGTTTGTTCCCTCTGTGTTCTTTTCTCAAGATGTGATTCTTTCATCCTTTGCTAACCGTTTAGATCAGAAACTGTACGCATGTGGAGAGTCCGCATTGTTTATAAATGCCTCCCTTGTTTTGCACGCAGAAGTGAAGATTATATTCTTACAGTAAATAAAGAATGTGCTTTGAGTGGACTTTCTTGTGTATGAGTCATTCTTTCCTTCTTAGAATTCTGGGATTTAATAAAAAAAAAATGTCTCCCCCACCCCACCCCATCCCCAGTTTGACAATATTCAGAATTGCTTCTTTTGCTAAGGTGAACAGTGCGACTCACCCTTTTCAGTTTATGACCCATGTGTGCAGATAGTTGCATGTTTATAATCTTTTTGTGCAGACCCAATAAGCTAATTTGCTAGCATCAGTATCCTGCCACTGGGGAATACTCATCAGATGAACACCCCTGTTACCAACATCCTTGTCATTCCAGGGCAAGGTGCCTAGCTAGTGGTTAAGAACTGGGGCTTTAGAGTTAGAAAAACTTATTATTAAATCTTGGGTCTGCCTTTGGTTTCCTCTGTAACTGAGTTACACAATCGCACTCAACTTCTGTTTCATTTACCATAAAGTGATGATAATAATAATATCTCAACCAGCATAGTGTGGGGTTGGCTGGAGAGAATAACCTGCAATTGTTTGGTATTGTTTCTTGTGGAGAGAGGAGAGACAACCTGAAAAAGAACTTGGAACTTTATTTAGAGAGCAGTGGTTCTCTGACATGATGTAGGTGATCATCATCACCTTCCATTACAGGGAGTGGATGCCCATGTGGCTATTTGCACATCACCCTGTATTAAAGGCTTTAATGCATCCCTCCACATAGTAGAAACACAATATCCTCACCTAACACTCCTTTGTTATGTGTCTCCCACAATTTAGAGTTCTCGATCCTCCAACTTTTACAGTTGTATGTTACCATCACATCCTACTTCCTGTGACATCCCTGACCACCTTCCTGTGTCACATCTTCTGCAGTATCTGCCCTTCCCTCCATTCAACCCCAGCATTTGCTTTGCTTCTCCCAGATTGCTTTGCTTCTCCCAGATTGCTTTGCTTCTCCAAGGCTCCCCACATGTCTACTGCACAGAACTTGTCCTGGAGGCTCAGCATGATTCAGACAACACAAAAGACAGTCTCCCTTTGTGTAAGATGTCTTACTGACTGCGAGTCCTTTACGGACAGATTTTCCTCTACCTTCTTGGATGTCCTGTCACCTGTCTCCTACAACACTGAGCCTGAAATTCTCATGAAATGTGTAGAGTGACCTGTTTTTCATCCATCACATGACACAGGTTCTAAGTACTTTGAAAGCATACAAACATACTCTAGAAAACAATTGATATAATTTCATGTCTCATTTCTGAAAGAACAAAGAATTCACAGAATCTTCATAAGGGCAGTTTTCACTTTACTGTGTTCCAATTCTTAGGTAAGACTAGTCCCTGTAACAAAACAGCAGAATAATTACCTCTCTCTCTCTTTTCTATTTCCAGCCCCTGACCATCATAAACTATAGGAGTTGTAATTGCTTCTCTTCCACCTGGTTATTATAGCAACAAATATAAGGACAGCCATGCACAGGTATGAGGAGAACAGTGATCTTCACGTCTTCCTCCCATAACTGCCTAAACCCTGTCATGTATGTGCCTCCGAGCACTCTAGCATTCCTACCTTTGTGGTTTTCAATCTCTTCATGGGATAAGATATGGTTGAGTAGTTGATAACTTCTAATTTTGAGTCTAGGGTTTCCCTCTACAGCCCTGTTCCTCTAAGGCAAATGGCAGGTCATTTATTTTTCTCCAAGCCTACAGCTTGTTTCCCATTGGATGCCAGCTTCATTTGATCTATTATCTTCTGAGCCCATACATTGGTTTATAGGAAGTCTGTTGAAAGTTAGAAGGAAGTATATCCTAGAACTAGAGTTTGGGAATTCACAAAAGAATAATTATATGCTTCCTTGTGTGGTGTTGGGTATACACCCCAGGGACCACTGCAAAACCAGTTGAAGCAAGAGACAGCCTTTTTATGCCAGAGATAAAGTCAGATGGTCGGAAGAAGCACTCTTTTCAAGACTGACATAAAAGACTGATAAGTACTAATTATACATTCATTATAATCAAAGCATATGAAAAGCTGCTTTTGAGGAATAACAAGGGATGGTAACTATGGCATCCTACTTTGACCTGCATACTCATGCATATTCTCAGCTGAATTTCTGTGACTTTTTTATGGCTTGCTTGTTATATACCTGGATAAGAGGTTCAGCTGATCTTGACACACAGAAATATCTCATCTAAAAATCAGTTGCTGTCTTTTTAGGTGCGTCTTTCATGGCACACTGGTTAAAAGATATGAACCATTAAAACATAAAAAAACAAATGTGATCAAAGTGATAGAGATTAGAATTCTAGAACAGAGCTCTAGCACAATAAATTTTAAATTTATTTACTGTTTTTAATTATCTACCGGGATCCAGGGTCTTTAGCATATACTAACATATTTAATTCCCATGAGTAAGTCTGCCTAGGAAGATTTACCACTCATTGCTGATTAACTAGTAAATTGAGACTCCAAAATTTTTGTAGCAGGCTGTAGTGGGGTGGGTGCCTGGCCCAGTGGTAAAGAATGTGCCTGGGATGCATATGGTTCTAAGTTTGATTCCCTTTATTGAAACAAAGACATCTATATGTGTATACAGATATTTTGCAGAGAAAAGTGAAAGACTAGGTCAAATGAGGATCTTCCCACTGACGGATCCATAGCATCATGTTGTTCCACTGAGTCTTCATCTTGTCCCTCTGCCTGGATCTCGAATCTGCTATAGTTCAGCCATACTCAAGTCATTATAGCACGGAACTCAGGACATGTTTTTTTCCTGATACAATAGATTGCTCGTTTTGCTCACTCTTTTATTCAGATTGTCCTCTTTATTAAAGCTATGCTGGACACTTAGCCTTCTGTACATGTGGGCTCTCCTTTCATGGATTCAAGCAGCTATAGTGTGAAAACATTCAGGAAAAAAAATGTGCCTGTTTTAAATATTTCTTGTTTTTCATTTTAATCTCCTCACAATACAGTATAATGTATTTTTTCCATTAGATATTTTAAGTAATCTACAGATAATTTATATTATATAGAAGGATTGTATAAGCTACATGCAAATGCTGTACCATTTTCTATGGGACTCACAGATCCTGGTGTCTGTGGCAGCAAGAAACCAGCGCTTTGTGGATCCAGAGGAGAAAGCCCTGTGATTGTGCTAATATGTTACCATTCATAAATTGTGCCTATGTTTCTATACACCATTATTCACTAAGTGCATTTTACTCTCCTCTCATCAGTTAACCCACATGAATGACTCTTTTCTCAGTGTTCTCAACACAGTCAATGTGGGGGAACCACTCTTTGTGGATTCTGTCTTCCCATCCTGGACAGATGACTCTATAGCACCTTCTCCGGCATCTCACACATGCCATGTTTCTTCCTTAAGCCAATCTTTGCTGTTGAGTCATTCTCCCCTACCTGCTTCCAAAATATCCTTTCATTTAATTTTTCACATAGAATCAGTTAGAAAACAACCCAATTTTTGAGTAAATACCCTTCCATAGCATCCGATGTCGTCACAGACGATTTCCTCATTGTCTTGGGGCTTCTCCTAAGGTTGTCCGCATGATATGACTCAGAGAGCCCTCACCCCTATTTTTCTGTGTAGAATACACATATCTCTCTTCTTCCTTCCTTATGTTGTTACCATGACTCTGCCTACTTCTTTCAAATCTCTTTTCACAAATTATATCCTTTCTTAGAAGTTTAATTATCCTTGATTCCCAAGCCAGCCCTTTCCCTGACTTTCGCAGTTCTCTATCTGCATTCCCAATGACTGGTTTGACTTCTTCATCTTAGCACTTTAGAGGCCCTAGGAGCCTCGTTCCTAGATGCATCTGCAAGTCCCACTCTGTCCTCTTCCTGGTATCTGTATGTCTGGATGCTGCCATTGTCCTTGCTATCTGTACACAAAATCATGTATCATATGTTTTTTAGCTTTCACGTTTGTCATTGGTCATGACTCAGCTCTCTAGAATTCTTTTACAATCTCTAGGTTCCTTCCTTAGAATTTAAAACATTCTGTTGCATGAGCTGACACTCCTTCCCATATCAAGTCCTTCTAAGAAGCAGAAAATTCATTTTCCAATGACTGACAGTGAAAGCTTCATTTGAAGAAACAAGTTTGCTGTCTGCCGCCTCATCCAACGGGCTCCTCCTAGGTTGATATATAGCACCTGCCCACAAGTTCACAGGCTCTGAGGGAGGTCTGGGTAATGCTGATGCCTCAGATAGACTCTCACTGACCTTCTACTCCCTTACCATAGCCAGCATAAAGCAAGGAAGAGTGGAAACATTTGAATTCAGATACAAAAGGCTCAGAAATCATGCATCTCTGTGAATGAATATGTCTGTGGAGAATATATTACTGTTCCTGCCCTGGAGGGCAGAGTTCTTTGTGGCAACACCTATTACTTTCTGTATATTTTTTACTGCTCAACCTTCACACAGGGAAATTTCTTGATTGAACCAGAGCCATCTTGTTTCTGTTTACATGAACATTTGTCTTAAATGTCTTCTCTTTTCTGCTTGCTCTAAGCTGAGTTTGTTCTCCAAAGTGCAACGGAAAGTTCACCTTGACTGTGGGGTTCTTATTTCCTCATGTGAAGATGCTGTTTTTCTCTTATTTGTGTTTAAGTCTTTGTGAACCTATTGCTTCTCTTTAAGTGACAGGTTTTTGGTTTTCTTTTTAGCCAGCTAGCTGATTTGTTTTTCAGATAATGTATCTCTATTTATTTCAGGGTTGCCTGGACTTAAGATCTTTCTACCTTAGCCTCCTGAGCACCAGGAGTACACAGTGGTTTTCAACTTTCTTAATGCTATGACCCTTTAATACAGAATCTCATGTTGTGGTGAACTCCAGACATAAAATTATTTCATTGATGCTTCATAACTGTAATTTTGCCACTGTTATGAATCATAATTGAAGTATATGATATGTAGAATATCTGATATGTGACTTCCAAAGAGATCATGACACACAGGTTAAGAACCACTGAGGTACAGTGTTAAGCATGGTGCCAGTGGATTACACAGATATTAATTCTTTCCTCTTGTATAATTTCTTTCGTCACGATGGGACAGTGTGGAAGCACTAGTGGCTAGAATAGAAGCTGAGCAATCACATCCTGAACTGCAAGCCCCAACCAGAAAAAGCAGATTGGGAATGTCACAGGGCTGTGAAAATCATTTAAAAATTTTTATTTTATTATAATTTATTCAGATTACATCCAGAATGTTATCCCCTTGATTGTATCTTCCTGTTTCCACCCTCGCTCCCTCTCTCTTCTACCCTATTCCCCTGCCCTAGACCTCTGACAGTAGGGGACCACCTCTCCCATCATATGACCTCAGCCTGTCAGGTCTCATCAGGAGTCTGCTTCCCCTTCCTCTGTGTGTCCACCAAGCCTCTCTACCAAGGAGAAGTGATCAAGTCAGGAGCACCAGGGTTCATGTCAGAGGTAGTCGCTGCTCCCCACACAACCATGGAGAATGAGTTATCCATTGGCTATATCTGATCAGAGTGTCTGAGTTCACTTCATGCATTATCCTTGGTTGTGGCAACAGTTTATACAGTCCCCACTGCTTCTTCCTGTTGGGCTACTGAACCCTCTGGGTCCTTCCATCCCCCTATTCTTCCATACTATTATCAGCACTCTACCCAGAGTCCAGCTGGTAGTCCCAGCATCTGTCCCAGTCCCCCACTGAGTGGAGATTCTCAGAGGGCATTGATGCTGGGCTAATATCCACTTATAGGTGAATTATACCATGCGTATCTTTCTGGGTCTGGGTTACCTCACTCAGGATGATTGTTTGGGCTGGAAAATCTTAAACTCCACCTTGTATGGGCATGTTCCAGCAGCTCAGTAGCCCCTGAACCTACCAAAACAGTGCTTCCAACTGGAGACCAAGTATGCGAGCACCTGAACCTATGGGGGATATTCTAATTCAGACTGCGACAGAAGTCTTCCCACTTGGCCATTTGGTCCAGTGCACTAGAGTTTTCATTCTGCTAAAAAGACAACCAATGTCCAAGAAAGGACATGATACTGTCTTTTTCTTAATAGTCTGCTCTTCTGGCGAGGTTACTTTCATTATGCTAAAAATGTTTTTAAAATGCTTTTTTTTTTTTGTTCCATATTCCTCTGCTTTCTTTTAACATTAAAAATTCCCCCAAGAAAACAGGGTATCCTAGTCCTTAGGAATGGAAGATTTATATAGGGGTTTACCTCAGGAATGGCCATGTGTGGAGGTTTTGCAGTTATCCAGAGTGTGAGAGTGTGATCTTGTTTCCTGAAATCCAGTGATAACTATGGTACATAGGCAGCTATTTAACATCAGTAGCCTCTGAGCTGTCAAAAAGCCAAATAAAATGGATGTCACTAGCGGGATTCATGCACATTGTTCTCATTTTTGGAAGTGAGGTTCAAGGACTTGCCAAAGGCACCCATTTGCACAATTAACCTGGCTTATGTACATGGACAGGGTTCAAGTATACAGGATTAAGCTAACTAATTAACCACTTCTTAGGTATTAGTGCCACCTAGTGTCTTTCAGCGGAATGGGTTCCAGGGGACCTTAGCAAATAGTGCAAATGCTGTGTGTGGGTTTGTGCCACTAAAGTGTGTGTGTGTGTGTGTGTGTGTGTGTGTGTGTGTGTGTGTGTGTAACTATTCACTCACAAAGAATTTTGATTTTTAGGAAATATAAGCTATAGACATTATAGGAAATATAATAGACAAAGTTTGATGTAGGTAAACTGTACACTTTGTATGTGGAAACAAATGACAACAGCCAGACACACTGACAGGAATGTCCTTTTATCACTCCTAGTTGAATGACATGCGAGTTCTGTAGAGGAGATAAACCTGTTTTTGTTTTCATCCCAAGTGTGGGATGGGGAAGAAAGCAGGATGTTTACCACTTAGATGCGAGAGTTGGGGAGCTAGGTAAAAAACATTCTTGAACAAACTGAGAGGATGTGTGTGTGTGTGTGTGTGTGTGTGTGTGTGTGTGTGTGTGTGTGT
>OU015744.1:143529405-143587261 GCA_907169655.1 Acomys percivali
TGTGTGTGTGTGTGTGTGTGTGTGTGTGTGTGTGTGTGTGTGTGTGTGTGTATTCATTCCCAAAACAGGAGGCTTGGGGCTTTTTGTTGGGATTTGGTTTTTGGTTGTTCATCCCTGCACTTCAAGACGGTCCCAGAGAGAACCGCTCCAGGGAAAGCATCAAAGCGTTGGAGTCTGGCCGAGGCTTCAGGTTCCAGTTGCTCTAGGTTCCAGCAACAACTTTAGGGGAACTGATGGTCTGCTTAAATCCTACTCACTATGCCAGGAGAATTGTTCCTAGGAACTGATACCCAGAAGGTTTCATTTTTGTTTTCCTTAATCTCCTTTCCCTCTTATTTAGGCTAGTCGGGTTGTAAGGGAGGTAGGCTCGTTTAATAAGTTCATAATGAAGTATAATTGTTAAGGTAAATGAGCCTACAGAGTTCCAACACTATTTCTGAGGTGGGAGTTGTTTCGTTTTGTCTTTGGATTTGAGACAGAGTTTTTACTCTGTAGTCCAGGCTGGCCTCAAGCTCTTGGTCCTTCTTGTGTGGCCTCCTGGTTGGTGGGATGCCAGAACCTGGACCACCACACCCACACAGTCATCATTTCTAAAGGCCTTTGCCCATGCTTTCCTTTTCTAGAAAAGCAGTAAGACATTCTACTTCCTACTTGGTTTTCATCCAACTGAAATGGAGTGACAGCTCTATTTAGCAAGAAGTGAAACTGCCCCTAACCAAAGTCTGAAGGGCCACACAGGATGACAAACCTGGAATTAGGAGTCCGGCTTGTTGCATGAAATGGAACATTGAAATAGAAAAAGCCTGGATCCCTGCATCCAATACCTGGGTCTCTACTGCTGATCTCTTGGGTCTCACTGTTGTGTGACAGAGAAATAAACTCCTGCTTTATGAAGTTGCTGTCAATCTACTTTCTATTTTGAGCTTGGAAGTCATCTCCTAAGTAGATGATGCTGGAGTCTCAGGAGATGCTTGCACACCAGGTTTGCACTTTTGCTAAAGTGTGTGTGTGTGTGTGCCTGTGTGTATGTTGCCTTCCAGTTTGATACTGATGTGATTTGATACAACAACTGACTCCAGTTAATGGGCCTAGTATCATGAAAAGAGGAGTTACTGATCCTTTTTACATTCCCAGTGACCATCCTTATCTTACTGCAGATCTGCAGTCTCAGGGCTCTGGAGGAGACCGGAGCACATTCTAAGGAGAAGAAAAAGCACAAGCAAAGAGAATATGTTTGGTAACCCCAAAAAGGTTTACAATGTGCTGGGGTGAAGAGGCTGGCATGAGGTGATAGGCAAAGGCAAAAAGTAGATATCTTTTATAATGCTGTATTGGAGAGTGTGGAGTTAATATTAAAAGTAATTAAGGTACTTCCCACCAAACTTGACAAAATGAGTTCAATCCCATGGCAAAAGAAAGGAAATGACACCCAAGTTGTCCTGTGTTTTTCTGAGTATGCATACAAATAATAAACAAACAAATAAATCAATGTAATTGAAAAGAAAGTGGGAAAATGACCTTGGGAAGGCATAGTCTTCTTGGTTTCATGTTAGAAACTGGTTAGGATCAGCCAAGCCCATGGACTTTGAGGTTTCCTGAGTGAACAGATATCCTAAGAAATGTTGGTTCTTTATTGTTCTCTTAGAATATCTAAGAAATATGCTGCCTTTGTGTGTAGTGAAAACACAGGCCTGGCCACTTATTTTTATATATTCTTTCTTTTTTTTCTTGTAGCACTAGCCTTCCTGTCTCTCATTCCATATTAAAATTTTTGACTGCCCTCTCTGCTAGGAATGCCACAGTGAACAATCATTCCTTCCTAAGGAATGGCCATCTTCTGTGTAGAGAGCTTCCGAACAAAGCTCACCTGGCAGACCACATGAAGAAGGCTTGGGAGAACAGGAAGAACTGCTAACCAACCATGGCTTGTCTCTTACAGGAAGAGAATCAGGAATGTCCAGTCCATCAGCCTCCCTCTCTTAGGTCTTGGCTGCCCTTTCCCACCTTCAAGCCACTCACCACAAGTACACCAAATTTCCTTGCTATCACTCACTGAACTCACTTAACTCCTGGTTGTCTGGTGATCCAGGTTTCTGGGCAGGTGAAAGGCAGGCTGGCATAAAGCCACCTACAGAACCTGGCTAGAGGTATCCAAAAGATGGCAAAAATGGGTAAATGTAGTTGAAAAGATACTGGAGATTAGGGCTTCCAATTCCCATAACTTGCCTCAGGTAACCTATAAAGATGGATCACTACACTCTTCACCCAGAAAACTCTATGACATCATGCAAATTAGGAGGTTCAAATCTTCAAGCTCTCTTACATTGCCTGTGAAACTTTCCAGGCCATCAAGGGTATGCATGTCTGAAAAGCCACTTATGTCTAAACAACTTCAGTCTATCTGAGCCATGAGTGCCCTTCCAGGGATATAATGATAGAGTCGGTAAGTACATCCAGGCCAAACAGTGGGGCCATCACAGGACTGGTAGCGCCAGCATTTCATTTTTGCAGCACATGCTTAAAAAATGCAGAGTAATGCTGCACTTAGGGCTTAGACATAGAGTCTTTTGGTTATTGAACATATCCAAGTGAGCAAAGCTCTTAAGATGCTCCTATGAATTTGCAGAACATATGGTGGGTTAACCTGGCTACATTGAGATGATTTTTACTGAAAAGAAACAAACTATTCCAAACCCAGCAGAGGAGGTTATACAGAATAAAAAGATATCCAAGAAGAAACCAAGTAAACAAAAATGTATGGCATGGGAATAAATTCGACATAGAATAAATGCAGATAAAAGTAAAAAATAATAATACAGATAGAGGGCAAATCCATTCAAACTGCAAGCACATCATGTAAGGACAGGAGGAAACAAGAATGCAAAAGATATTTATTATGGAAGCAAAGGAATGACAACAATTCTGAAGAACGACTAAATGTATGAATTTAATTTTGTGTCAAGAAGGTTAAAACTTAGAGTTTAAGAATGTAAACTTAAAATGTAACAAAGGATTGATAATTTAAGACATTCCATGAAATCTAGAGTTATAAAATTAAGAAGAATATAGTGGAGTTTTTTTTTTTTTTTTTTTTTTTTTTTTTTTTTTTTTTTTTACCAAGAGCTGATATAAATGTTTCAAATTTCCCAGAAATTATACCCAGGAAAGACAAGGTATAAGTACAAAAGGAAATGAAAGTCACAGTGCCACAAAATCTGAAATTAAAAAACTTTAAATTGTAGAATCTAGCAGATTATCATTAATTATGAAGAAATGGGTTGTCTTATTTAGTGTTTTGACTACTACACTCAGAAGAGACACCATGACCAAGGCAAAACTCTTAAAAAAGAAAGCATTTAGTTGGGGACTTGCTTACAGATTTAGAGGCTCAGTCCATAATTATCATGTCCAGAAGGAGACAGCCATGGTGCTAGAACAGTAGTTGAGAACTTTACATCCTGACACACAGGCAGCAGGCAGAGAGAGAGACTCAGCTTGGATTGGGCTTTTGGAACCTCAAAGTCTACAACAAATGACACATCTACTCTAACAAGGTCACACCTCTAAATCCCGCCCAAACAGTTTCACCAACTGTATGCTAAGAATTCAAATATTTGGACCTATGGGGGCAGGGGAACCACCATACGAATGTAAACAGAACAATGGACACACTTGGGTTAACTCAGAAGACATGGATGTTCTGGCTAAGCTGATGTGTCCATGCCCTTCCTGTCCAGCAGGAATAAGACGCAAGACAACCAGGTTCCTTCTCAAGACAGTTTACTCAGGAATGCAGATACAGCTAAGCGAGGAGTGGCCCCGTCCCCAACCGGGCTGTAGCTTATATCCTAGGCAGGAGCCAATCAGGGGGAGCCGCGTGTAGCCTCTCCATAGGTCCAGTATAGGTCACAGGGACCAATGCGCCTGGTGCTTTTGCCTCAAAGCCATATAAGGACTTGTTTACCAAGGAGAGCACTCACCGTCGGGAGGGTGGAAGGCGGAAGCCAGCGCCATCTTTAAGGCGCGGCAATAACGCAGCTCTCGACACTGATGGAAGATAACAGAACCAATTTTAGTGACATGATGAGTTCCACTACCACTGGGAAGACAATGTCGTAGGTTGTAAGTCTGTGGCTCACATTGCCAACCTAAATGGTGTAAAAGTCAAGAAACATGCACTAAACTGGGTTAAATGTGTACTGCTAAGTTTTCTGTATATAAACACAGTTAGAAACTTATCTTTTTATAAAGATCCAAAGAAAAATAATGGGAATCCGCCAATAAATGACCCACAAAGGTCAAGAACAAGAAAGCTGCACTCACATATTTCCCCAGAACCATCCTTGTGTAATTGGCTCCCAGGGATGATATTTTTGGTTTAGTCTCTTAATACTATTGAACAAAGCATACTTATGGTTTTATATTGAGTATGTGGCAAAACACATAATTTCAGGAAGAAACTCAATGGTAGAATAGATTAAAAGGCAACTAGTGTGAGGTTGCTATTATTGAGAATGGATTATGCTAGCAGTGACAGAAGAAAAACACTGAAGAAAATCAAGACCAAAAGCAAGATTACAGGGGAAGAGGTCCCCCTCAGTCACAGCCATAGGGGAAGGGAGTAAGGGGAAAATGGGAGGGAGGGAGGAATGGGAGGATATAAGGGATGGGATAATAACTGAGATGTAATATGAATAAATTAATAAACTATATTTTAAAAAAGTAAGATTACAACTACTGACAGTGTGTAAATCTTTGCAGGCAGGAAAGTATGACACAGTTCAGTTGTCTGAAGAGAATTCGTGAGCCCTTTTGTTGTTCACTGGTGTAACTCAAAAAAGACAGTTTTCTTTTTAGAGAAGTTTGTGAGTTCTAGTAATCTTGTTGGGATAAACCTTTAATCCACTTGGAGAGGATGTCAGCAAACATCAGACAATATTTACATCCTTGACAAGCCTCATCTAGCAGCATTGCTTCAGCTGCTGTAGTTTATATGTATCCTCGATAGTTACATGCTAACAAGGTTTAGCTGGAGAAATAAACCATGTGCCTAGGAATGCTCCCTAACTTGTAAGTGAGGACTCCCAATCGTATGCTTTGCTTTGTGGCTATTTTTAGGGCAATTAACTAAGGCTGGGTATGACAACAATAATTCCTTTGATTTGGGAGCATTCCCTCCCACACTTGGATACAAGGTTGTTTAAAATAGGGTCCTAGGCTATTGATTAAATACTGAAGCTGCCCAAAGTTCCATAGTCAAGTCCCCCCACTCCATGTAAGTGACTGCAGAACCTCAGGTAAGTCTTGATGTGGCATGTAAAATGTTAGTTTCCCCTCAATATTGGTTTCCCTCTCTGCAGAGGGGCAAAGCTTCATTTCTTAAGACTCTATGGGAGGAAGCTGTTTTCCTATGTTCTTCTGTTCCACAGTTAGAACCCTCTCTTTTGAACTCTCTTTCACAAGCTTGGGGGTTCTCTAAGGTATAGGTTATTATCTGCCTAAGAAAATACATTATTCCCATGGCTAACACTATAAATTAGGTTTATTCTTGCACCTACAATGACTGCTTTTGGGACCTTTGAGCCATGTAATTTTATTTTTGTTGTTGAGACCCTCAAATGCTAATTTAAAATTACCTTGGGGTACCTGGAGTCCCCTCAAAGTTTGTACTTCCAAGCTAGGGTGCTTAATGGGATCAAAGTATAATAGTTAAACCTCAAAGACACAGCATCTAAGTTGATGATTGCTAAGGCTCATGTTGATGCCAAAAAGAGGAGAAAAAGACAAAAAGTGATATTTGTTAGGCACAGTTAAAATGATACCTTTCCCTGATGAAGAAACGGTAGGAAGACCTGAACCTTTACCTGATAAGCCATCATGTTGGCCTGATAGCGGGGTTTTGGGTTTTAATTTTTAAAAATATTCTTTTGGTGAAAATATTCTTTTTCATAAAATATATTCTGATTATTATTTCCCTTAACGAACTTCTCCCAGGCTCTCCCAACCTCCCATCCCATTCAAATCTATGCTCATTCTTTCTATCTTGATAGAAAACTAATAGGCATCTAAAATTGAGTAATAAAACAAAAACTGGACAAATGGCACAGGAGATGACAAACAGAAGAAAAGGAGCCAAAGAAAAAAGCATAAGAAACACATATGTAGCATTACACATGTTTGCACACAAACCATAAAAAACACTGGAAGCCATACTATATATGCAAAATACCTGTAATGGCAAAACAAAAAACAAAAAATAAAAAAACAAAAAAAATCTCTGACAAAAGATAATGAGGTAGTAGAGAATCTTCAAAAATGCCTTTGAGTTAATTTTGTGATGTCTATCTGCTACTGGACATGGGGCTTGCCCTCAAGAGTGCTTTATATACTCAGTGAGACTCTGTTGGAGAAGGATTTTTTTTTTTATTTGAAAGAAGTTATCATTGGCAAGAGCTTCTGGGTTAGGAATTGTGTTCACTTCTCCTCTCATAACTGGGACCCCATTTAGCCTAGATGTGTTCAAGACCTATGAATGATGCCTTAGTCTTGTTGTGCTTAGAAGCCTTTGTTTTCTTGCTATCTTCCAGCCTCTTACTTGATAGTTCCTACAAGATTTGTGCCACTATTGCACTAGCACATCTTGCAGGTAGGTAACCATTGTAGATAGAAGAGTTTGTAGCTGTGTTGGTATTTACCTTTCTCCTATGGTAGAATGCAGAGTACCTTCCACTAGCATGAATACTACTTAGTAAGGATGAAGGTTCTAAGTAGGCACCAGCTCAGCTTCTCCATGTTTAATGAGTTCTGTAGGTGTTATCTTCAGCAATAGGTCCTTGTCATCACTGTGTGGAGAGCAATAGCCTGGGTTATTTGGAAATTCCAAAGGGGCCCCTTTGGTCAACAACTTAATTAGATATAACTTATTCTTGGAAATGGAGGGTTCGTTTTGTGATGAGAGATGTCCAGTTGAGGCTCTATCTCACTGTTATTTGAAGAGTCCATTTAGATCTCCTTCATATATGTATATATTTCAGGAAGCTTCTACTGTATTAGGTTTCCATAAAACCCCTCAAAAATGACCCTTAGTTTTAACTGTTCCTTCCTGTATTACCCCTCACACCTTGTTCTCTTCCTGCTCCATGTTTGATCCTCCCATTCTTGTTCCCCTCCTTTGCACAACCATTACTACCCCTTCTTAAGGAAATCCATCTTTCCCCATTAGTCCCTTAGTCTATACATAACCTCTAGTTATACAGATTGTGCTCTGCTTTTTGAAGACTTAACAGCTAACATCCACATATTAGCAAATATATACCATACTTTTTGGTGGAGGGTTCTAGATTATTTCAGTCAGGATGATTTTGTCTGGTTCCGTTCATTTACCTGTGAATTTCATGTTTACACTGCTACAAGTCTCTCTACCACTAGCCTCTATTTATGTGTCCTTTCTAGGGTGCTGTAACCTCAAACAGTGAGCTGTTGGTCTGACAAGGACTGTGCTCTGGGCGCATATGATCAGAGGATTTCAGACAAATGGTTAATATGCATAACGTCTGTCTTTTTTTCCCCAGGCTTTCTGTTTCTCCTCATAGATACTACATAAAACAAGTAGAACCAAGTACATATCTTCCCATACTTTGTCCGAATCTGCATCATCTAGTCTATATTGATGCCAGATGATGACATCACTGTAAAATATTAGCCACTCCACCCCCCATTTAGAATCACATCTTTTCCAGTTCTTGTGGATGTACTGAAATTCCCAAGGATTGAGACAAGAGATGAAAGGCCTCTGAATTGAAAGAGGAGCTTCTCTTATCCATGGCAAACTCCTCAAGAAGACTTTTTGGAGTTAGAACATATCCTAATTCCATCAAACCATCACCTGTCCAGGGTGAACCTGAGCACCTAAGAGGGTTAGAAACATTGCTTTGAACTTCCAACCCTTCCAGTCTTCTTTTCTGACTTGCGCTCTGATTCTTACTTGTGTTGACTCTCCTGGCACCACATCTGGAAGTATTAAGGTACAGACCCTGCTGTAGTAGCATCTTTGAGGTATTTAATCTGAGTAGAATAAGCATCTCCCAAGAGACTCTACAAAGATCCAGGTTGACAGCTTTATTGGCAAAAATGCTGGCTGTGCTAGTGAATCTGGCCTTTCACTCCTCACCTGCAAATTGCATCCAGGTTCAAAGTACAAGTGGGCAGAATTTTTTTTCTGTTTTTAAAAAACCCTTTTGTTGAAGGGAGTGTCTTATTACCCACGAATCTCAATCAATACCCTCAGGGATGAGACTGTACACAGAAATAGACATGTGGTCAAGACAGATGTGACAACTGAAAGCCTATGATGCCTTAGAGCAAAGGTTCTCAGCCTGTAGGTCACAATTCCTTTGGGGATAGAATGACCTTTTCACAGGGGTCACCTAAGACCATTGGAAAACACAGATATTTACATTATGATTCATAATAGTGGCAAAATTACAGTTCTGAAGTAGCAACAAAAATAATTTTGTGTTTGAGGGTCACCACAACATGATGATCTGTATTAAAGAGCCACAACATTAGGAAGGTTGAGAACCATCTCCTACACCCATCCACCCCACTCATGCTCACGAGTTTCAACTGTTGCAGCTCTTCTTACTGCCTTTGCCTATGCTATGTGCTGTGCTTTCTCAGAGTCAGTTGGTGAGCCAGGATTGGCTTTGGAATGAGCCAGGAACCCAGTACATTTGACATCCCTGAGGCTATCCAAAGTGGGATGAGCTTGTTAGAATCTTAAGTTCCAGGTAGAGAAATGCAGTCCCTACCAGTCAAGGCCGTAAGCTAACAGTGCTCAGTAAAATAAGGCAGATGCTATAATAGGATGGTTTGGGGATACTATTCTGTGAATATGCTCTCAGGTGCCTCTAGAGAGACTCCTACTACTGTCCTGAGCTCCCTAATACACTAGACTAGGTCTGCAATTCTCCAGCTCATGACTTGTCTGGACTATGTTACTTTGGATGAGTGAATCCTTCCTGTGATTGTTTTTATGGAGCAATTATATCCAATAATAAATAGCAGGGATGATTACATTATAAAATGTACATAAAGTTAATAACAAGTGCAATGGGGTTGAGTAACTAACCATGGATTGAAACCAGGAGCCAAAACAAGTCTTGGCTCCTCTGAGTTGCTTATGGCAGGTCCTTTCTCCCACTGACTGAAGGCATTCACAGGAGTAGAGCCTGTGTACAGTTGTGTGACATGGGGAAGGGTAGGATGGAAACTTAGTTTTCTTTCAAGAATACAGGTACAGTTCCAGAGCTTCCAGTGAGGTCTCCACAGGATAGGACTTGGGACCTCTATCCACTAAGTTCCCAACCCTTCAAGAAGTAGGATGTTTTTCACTGGTCTACACAAATCAGGGAGGCAAACTGGTGCCCGGGGACACTTCTATTTGAAACATATCTTCCTGAGTTGAAGCCCTTGCTCTTCCTTGCCAACTTGACACCTTCCTAAGAAACTGAAAGTATTGCTGCCTTTCCCGCTGTGGAATCTTTTTATTTTTACTTTTGTTAGTGTTTTACTAAATTTACCAGGCTGCCCTCAAATGTCTGATCTTCTTCTCTTGCCTACTTCATTCTGGAATTACAGGTATGCATCATCACTCCCTGTGGTCTCTTTTCAAGGTATATTGTGCTGTAGAAATGAGTTCTCTGAGAAACCTCCCCTCTCCTCCACCCCCCAGCCTCATTGTTTTCAACCAGTGCCTGCTTTTGGGGAGACCCTGCACATCCAGCTTGCCTCACTCCTCCATCACATACTCCTCTTCCTGATTTCTTGTTGGCTTTCTTGG
This sequence comes from Acomys percivali, assembly GCA_907169655.1. Taxonomy (NCBI): domain Eukaryota; kingdom Metazoa; phylum Chordata; class Mammalia; order Rodentia; family Muridae; genus Acomys; species Acomys percivali. The sequence continues at coordinate 143,539,247 of OU015744.1, forward strand.
CTGAATGGCTGGAAGGAGGTGTGACAAGATACCATTCTCTCTTAGTTAGGGTTTCATTGCTGTGAAGAGACACCATGGCCATGGTGACTCTTATAAAGGAAAACATTTCCTTGTGGCTGGCTTACAGTATCAGAGGTCTAGTCTATTATCATCATGACAGTGTGCAGGCAGACACGGTGTTGGAGGAGCCAAGAGTCTTACATTGTGATCTGCAGGCAGAAGAAGGGGGCTATAATTCCACACTGAGAGGAGCTTGAGCATAGAAAACATCAAAGCCCACCCCCATGGTGACACACTTCCTCCAACAGGGGCCACACCTACTCCAATAAAGACACACCTCCTAAAAGTGCCACTCCCCACGGGTCAAGCATTAAATCACATATGGGGGCCAAGTGACAGAGATCAGGAAGTACTGTAGAGACATGAGGAGGAAAGGTCCAGCCCAATCAGGGAGGAGACACATTACTACTGCATGTTTTCTGAGATTTTCAGGCTTCGTCTGACCACATTTCCCCAGGTGACATCCTTCAGCAAAGCTGAAATCTTCCATTCACTGTGTCCTATTAAGTGATAGTCAAAATCATAATATTCTGGAATGGTCATTCGAGAGAAATAGTTTCAATTTGGGTTTAGACTCATTTTCCCACAGTGCCTCTGCAGAGAGCTGAGATTCTATTACTTTGAGAGGTCAGTTCAAACTATTGAAAAGCTGAATTTCTTATTCGAGCTTTTGGATGTAATGATTCTGTTGGATAAGAACAAAAAGACACTAAACTGGGTTAATGGTGCTGGTTTCATTCATTTTCCCTGCAGCTATGGTTAAAATCCATAGAGATGTTCTAATGATCATCTAGCTTGTAATTAGAACATTGACTGAATTAAGTGGCCAATTTTTAAAATGCCCAGAGCTCCAATTGGTCTGGCCCTGACCTCTGGGTCGATTCATAACACTCTCCCATTTGACCACACTCCATTTTTATTCACAGAGCCTCTTCCCTAAAGCAACTCATAATTTGTAATCTCACCTTGGATGTCTCTCTCTCTCTCTCTCTCTCTCTCTCTCTCTCTCTCTCTCTCTCTCTCTCTCTCTCTCTTTCTCTCTCTCTCACACACACACACACACACACACACACACACACACACACACACACATTCCATGAAATTTTATCTGGGAATTATAAAAAGCAAAATAAACTTTAACATTGCCTGGGGGTTGCAGTACTCTGAAATTACAAATTACAAATCAGCTTATCAAACATTGATCAAAGGCACTAGCAGGAGGTTATAAGTGTAATGTGATAATATATCCAGCAGGTGGCATTGCTGTGTAGGAAGAAAAGCTATGCATCGACAAAGTTCATAATAGTATGGATGCTGGCTTGGGGTTTCCACAGAAGGCAGCCCTTCCAGTCTCTAGGCACCATCCTAGGAATGTATGTAAAGATTCAATAGGATGGGAAGAATGTGTTCTAGCTTGTAGAATCTAGAGTTAAAAAATAGTGAATCCTTATCTGTCAGGCAGGGTATTGTCTCACTAATCTTAAAAAAAGAACTGAAAAATTAACCCCATAACCAGTTCTTTTTAAAATTAATTTATTTAAATATTCACTTTACATTTTGGTCATAGTCCCCTCCCTCCTGTCCTGCCAGTCTTAGCCTCCAGTCCCCTTCCCACTCCCCACATCCTGCCCCCTCCTCCCCTATTCACCTAACCCCAGCTCATCAAGTCATATCAGGATCGAGTTCATCCTCTTCCCCTGTGGCTTGATCTGGCAAGGCAGTTCTGTCAGGAGGAAGTGATCAAAAAGCAAGCAACAGAGTCCATGTGAGAGGTAGCCCTTGCTCCCTTACTAGAGGACCCACATGAGGGAGCTAGCTGCCTGTTGGCCACATCTATGTAGAAGACCTACGACCAGTCCATGCATGGTCCTTAGTTGGTGCTTCAGACTTCACATGCCCCTCTAGGCCCTGGTTAGTTGGCTCTGTTGGGCTTCTTGTGGCGCTCTTGTCATTTCTCGGTCCTTTTATCCCGCCCTCCCCCCTTTTCCACTAGACTCCCTAGGCTTTGCCTAATGTGAGTCTCAGCATCGGTTTCAAAACACTGCTGGGTGGAGCCTCTCAGAGGACAACTCTGATAGGCTCCTGTCTGCAAGTATCTGAGTTGCAGAAGGCCAGTTACTGCCGATCCAGTGAGAAACCCAATGGCTGACTCCAGAACACTTATGTTGATATTTCCTAGATTGGAGGGGACTTCCTGAGAACTGGGGATGCACAGTTCTAGCCACCCCACCCCCACCTCCATGGCCATCTCCCTAGTCCAGGAGTTGCTCATGTTGTCCAAGGCTTGCAGCTCTGCCTAACATTCTCTGCCTACTAGAGCACTAGCTGTAGTTCCAGGGTCCCTCCACATTTAAAAAGGAAACAAATTCCTCAAAGAAATACAGGAAAATATAATCAAACAAATAGAGGCCATGAAATAAATAGAGAGAAATACAATCAACAGGTGGAGAAAACGAAAAAAGAAGATCAAGATCTGAAATTGGAAACAAAATCAACAAAGAAAACACAAACCAAGAAGATCCTGGACATGGAAAACTTAGAGAATAGAACAGGAAATGCAGAGGTAAGTATCACTAACAGAATACAAGAGATGGAGGAGAGAATCTCAGGCATAGAAGATACAATTGAGGAAATCAATATATCTGTCAAAGAAAATATTAAATTTTAAAAAGTGTTCACAAAACATCCAGAAATCAAAGACACCATGAAAAGACAAAACCTAAGAAAAATAGAAATAGAAGAAAAAGAATATTCCAGGCTCCAAGGACCACAAAATATTTTCAAGAAAGTCATAGAAGAAACTTTCCCTAACCTAAATACAGAGATGCCTTTAAACATAAAGAGGCTTATAGAACACCAAACAGACTAGACCACAACCACTTTTTATATGTAGACCTTCCGTGCTTGCCATCATAATGACAAAGGAACTCTAAAGGCAAGCCTAGAGACAGTTTAAGGTAACAGTGGAATCAAAATAGTTTTCTCACACCAGACACTGAACACACAGGAAGCTTTTTACTGTATTGGGTAAAAGAAGCAAGAAGGAGGAGTCATTTCCAAAACCAGAATGGGAACTCTACCCAGGTAGATATACATGTTCATATAAATCACTTTAAGGCTAGGGTCCCTGAGCATGCTCAGTTTAAGGTTCTAATGAAAAAGAACGATGACAGATACACTACAAAACATACTTAGCTCAAAATCAGAGTCCATGTACAGATGGCTAAAATGGTGGATGGGGCACGCACAGGCATGATGAACTTGCATCATAACAAAGTAAAGGAAAAACAACTTGAGGGGTGCATCAATAGAAGTGCTAACCCTCAAGTCATCCACCACACACAATCAGTGGCTGAAAAGTGGCTCTGTGTAAGACCTGGAAGAAATGGAGATGCTTGGCTTTGTTGTTAATGTTCATCTCTAATGAGACTGTCTGTACAATGTTATTTCTTTAGCCATTCTGATCAATCAAAGAAGCAGAAGAAAATAAAAGAAATTACCTGACCCAAAGCATAGAAACAGGAAGGAAGAGGGAAATTGACCATTTATACTCAGAGGCAGCATTCTACTTTGTAAGCATTGCCTCACTTTCCATTCACCAACACTCTGACTAGATGGCAAATGCCACTATTCATTCTGGCAAGTAAAAGAAAGTATGGTTGAGAGTTCATGACCATACTGAACCCCAGCTAGGAAGTCACAGGTGGACTCTGAGCTCTGACTCCAGCATATACCCTGTGGCAAATATAAGGCTTGAGAGACTGGCATATATTGTCCTACATATGTCCTACATACATAAGGTGAGGTGCTTTCCAGTGTTAGGTGTTGTGCTGGCTAGTTTCATGTCACACTGACTGACGGTAGAGTCATTTGAAAGCCCCAATTGAGAAAATGCCTCCATAAGATTGGGCAATAGAAAAGCCTGTGCATTTTCTTAATTAGTGATTGATGTGGGAGGGCCCAAGCCCATTGTGTGTGGTGCCACCCCTGGGCTGGTTGCCTTGTGTTCTATAATAAAGTAGACTGCCAAGGGGAACAACCCAGGTAGCAACACCCTTCCATGGCCTCTGCATCAGTCTCTGCCTCCAGGTTCCTGACCTGTTTTAGTTCCTGTCCTGACTTCTTTCTATGATGGACATGTGGATATGTAAGCCCAATAAACCCTTTCCTCCTCACCATGCTTTTGGTCATGGTGTTTCATCACATCAATAGTAGGCTAATTAGGAAAGTTGTATAGAAATTACAAGTCACTCCAGGGCTCTTAGGACAATGAAATGCTGAGTTGGCTGAGGCAGGGAATTCTGCATCTCCAGTGATCTCATGTTTTATAGCAAGGGTGCTGTTTGGAGGTCCTTCCTTTGAGAAACAAGGCTTCCATCTTCAGAGGTCCCTATATCTTTTCATTTTCTCATATTTCCAAGCCAAAGAAATTCACATTCTATTTTTTAAGTAGTTAGTTCTAAACCACCTGTTTTTATGTCCTGGCTTAAATACTTAGCAGTCATCTGGAAAAGAAAACTTTGAGTATGTAACATATATACACATATGAAGAGAACAAATAAAGTTTTGTTTTCGCCTTGGCTTAGTGCAATTACTTTCTAATGGGATATAGGGCCGACAAGGCCCTACTTCTTAAGATTTGAGGCATCAGAAGAAATTTTGTGATTGCTAGAAATGAGAAACTTCTACAACAAGGAGTTCACATGGATTCTAATGTGTATCTTCTAGAAAACTGATGCAGTATTTCCTTCCCTTAGAATTACAAAATATGTGTGGTACTCCATGGCTCCTTGTTACTGGGCAAGGTAGAAAGATTGGAAAAAGTTCAACAGAATGTGGGAAAGAAAGAGGCCCTTCACTCATTGAGCCCACTTTAAGTCTCTTGCTGAATCAAGACTTTTGACATAGCTGATGAGAAACTTCTCTAAACAAAAAGTGTACAGAAATTATACTTTCTTCCTGAAACTCACAAACAAGGCTATTATGATGGACAGTGAACAATGCTCTGGATAAGAGCATGTTTCTTACCCGCTGTGTGGCACCAGTACAACACAATCAATTTAATCCTTACATTTTAACCTATTTTTGCCTCAGTTACATTTTTTTCTGACTACCAGTCCCCCAAAATCACTTTATTATTTTATTTAAAGGAAGTCCTCATCCAAACAAAGAAACGTGTAGATCAACACATTTTTCCATAGTTATAGACCATCTCCTTTAAATGAAGAACTTTCCACAAACCCACAACCCCCTTTTACTTGCTGAGTTGTTCAGGATGCAAGCTGCTCTGTGCCTGATTCTCATGTCTCTTTTCCTGGTAAGTGAACTCACTAACTTTGCTTCACTCTGACTTGTCCCAAATCCCTGCTGTGACTGAGTAGAAGACTCTGAGGCTCTGAGGGGACACTCGAGCTGCATAGATGGCACTGTGGAGCTCTGCTCTTGCTGCTGGTGGGTGACAGTGGCCAGCTTGGGAACAGAATCATCACTGTACTCTGACTTATACTGAAAGGATCACAATGAAGACCTGTAGAGAGTGCTTTGACAGGAGCCACAAGACTCTCACTGTATGCCTAGTCGACTTCAGAAGATGATCAGCATTCTGACACCTTTTTTCTGACCCAAGAGGGACCACCTTAAACTAGCTTTCAGGACCATTCTGATATAATTTCCATGACTAACCTTCTGAAAACTTGCATCAGCCTTTCATGAAAGAAAGCTGTTAGAGGCAGGTACCATATCTCCTCATTTGCAACCACAGCCCACCATGACTTCCTCAGGAGTCATTCAGGAAAGAGCTATACCAAAAATGCCTTTGAAGTTAGCTGTACACTAATTCCCAGTGCTGGAGGATTTCTATTGCTTCTATAATATCAAAAAACATTTCTATGCATTAAAGATGCATTTTAATAGCCAAAGTTTTAATGATTAAAAAAAAAGAAAGAAATTAGGGTCCACAGTGGACTACTCTAAATTTCAGAAAGGTAGGATTGTAAATGGTAATTCATGGGGACTCATAAGCAAAACTCTAGATTCCAATTATAGAGTGAGTGTGTATTTCCTCGGCGAACTTGGGCAGTTCACTTGATTCCTCATGCCTCTGCTCATCTGTCCAACATGAATCTTGTAATGGCTGTTCTTTCTCAATGAAGAGAATCAAAAAGATACTGAGTGTGAACATGACCTTGGAATTATCTCCATTACCTCCTTCAAAGTCTTCTCATTGTCCCTTCCACATAGAACTGCACAGCATGTTCTGTAAACCCCTAATCAATGAATGCCTCTCGGTCCAAATCCACTGCTTTGGTCATGGGGCTCAGATGTGGTACAGGTAATTGGAAATGAGCCATTAGGAGAGAACAAGGAGTCATGCAATCTCCATGCCTTTGAGAGCTAACAAATTAGACACCATAAGCCAGTTTATCTCATAAATATGTATGTGTCCTTTGGGACAGAACCACTCATGCCAATCCAAGAACAAAAGAAAGTGGATAATGGTGGGAGGCCTCCTACTTTCCTTGTCTTGAGGTAGCCTTACAGACTACGTTACCTTTACAAGTGAAGGTTCTAAGGTTAGATCCTGGGATTTTTCCCCAAGATAGTACAGCACTTGCAACCCCATCTTAGTGATAGATGGATCTCTTTTCTATTTCTCTAACTCGGCAGCTATACCTCAGTTAGCTGAGGAGCCCCGGGGCTTTGTCAAACCCCTTTTTTCCAAGGATAGGATCCAAGAACATCTGCCCGTGAATCCCCAAGGGTTTTTTATTGATTTTAGCCATGTTAACTGTCAAACATGAAACAGAACAAACAGAAGTTGTGGGGATGAAAAACTCTTAAGTCTTGTCAATGTGTAGTTAGTGTCCTCCAGGGAAACAGAACCATTAGCAGACACACTCACACACACCCTGACATACAAACACACAGAGCCAGACCAGAGGCGGAGAGAAAGGTTTATTTTCATGCATTTTCTGCTGGCTGAAAGCTCACTGTCTTTCTTTGATCTGGTGTCTTACAGTAGGTGTCTAGAGCTCCTGTGGCTGGTGGACCTTCAACTCTCTATTCCTATAGACCCAGCTCCTGCAGACTCCTGACAGTTTATTTTTTTCTTTATGTTCCCACTTGTCTCCCCCAGGCTTAGATCACAGCCTACCCAACCCATTTGCCTTGAGTTTCTGAAACACACATCACATGGACTTATTACTATCTCATAGTGCAGAAGGCCTCAGCTTTACAACCTGTCACATTTACCCAGTGTCCTCAGTTCACCCAGTACAAAACCATTTCTATGGACGAAGACAATAGAACAAAGAGAATCTTAGTAATTTGCCACACAGTGGGAAAAGTTAGTGAAGGTCTGGGCTTTTTTTTTTTTTCTTAATTTAAGATTTCATTATTTCTAATTATGTGCCTGTGTGGGATTTTGTGCATTTGGGTACAGTGGGTGTCTGCTCTCCTGGAGCTGGAGTTGCAGATGGTTGTGGGCTGCTTAGTGTGGGTGCTGGGAACTGAACCCTGGTCTCTGCAAGAGCAGCTTGCACTCTTACCCACTGAGCCCTCTCTCCAGCTCCCACATTTTTGTGGTGGAGGAGTGTCATTCTTTATACCTTACTAGTCTCACTTTAAAGTCCCAAGATACATATCCTTTCTAGATACATATTTGTGCTCTCAAATTGTGTTTTCATGTGTTTTTAATAACAGCTCCTAAAGAAACTTTAGAAAAAAGTTGGCATCCCTGAATGGGCTCAATCACAGCAAAACTGTCTTCCTTGTAACCATGGATCTCAGATTAAAGGAGGAAGATCTCCTATGATCCTTTATCCCAAGCAGTCTTTGCACACCTTATCCTGTTTTCCCAAGTGCATTGAGCTTTCAGGGTGGAACCAGTCACCATTCCAGATGAAAATCTTTTAGGTCCCATCCTTTCCATTTCTGGTGCTCTTGGGGCAAACCTAAGGGTGGGTTTGCCTCTGTTGTTGAATGTAATATGTTAGAATGCAGTGTTTGATGTGCTAAAAATGGAAAATATAGTTGCTCTTTTTTTTCCTGGACCCTTAATAAGTGCCTCCTCTATACAGGCTTATGATGTATTGGGGATTATTTTTATGGAATTTGATTTTGTTGCCAGGGCAAAGTCTTTGATGAAAATCAGAGAAATCTACCCAGTCTGAGCCATCGCTATACCACATCCAGACCCATAGCTCTCTGGGGAGCCATTTCCCAGGAAAACCCAAGCAGAAGACTACTTCAACCAATGGGATAAAGAACATGACTGTACTGATAAGCTCCGGTGGCCTGTTTCAGGCCTCGTTCATGTTATCCATGTTGGAAACTTGCCCCTACTTTTACAGGCAGTCTTTATAGTAGCCTAGCAAAGTTTATCTTGAACATTTACACGTGTTTTTTTCCTAGAAAGGAAACAAGACTTCTAAGAGGTCCAGATGCATGCCGAAGGTCAAATCTAAGTGAGCAGCCAGAAGCCTGAGGTAATACCAGTGTGAACTGACCACAAAGTTCACATTATAAGATCCAGCCTCGAAGGGTGGGTCTCCAAAGCATGCAATGGCACCCCTTAGACCCATGCTTTTACTCAGCTGTCCTTCAGTCTGAAAGGACTGTCTCTTTTTCCTACATCTCACTCAGTTGAATTGTTGAAGTCAAGCTCATTCCCCACCTAACTCATGGAGACCTTCCTAGTAGCACTTAACTCCAATCTCTATTCTAAGTTTTAGAACTAACATTGATTTTTAGCAGTAGACATGGCTTGTCACCAGTGTATTCGTGATGGCCCCCACCAAGATGAGTTCAAGGCAGGCTGGAACTGTGTCTTATCTCACTTCTGAATAACTCATGATTGGGAAATAATTCATACATACTCAAGTGATAAAAGAATAAACACAGGTGACTTCATATAAGAATGTCAGATGGAAGCACTGGTTATAAGGACTACAAATGTCTATTTGTTATTTAAAGTTATGTTTTCAGGCATCTTATATGTTCTTTGAAATTATTTGGAATAGCTAAACTTAAAAAAAAAAAAAAAAACAGTGAAAAACAGCTGGATAGGAAACGGCACTGTCGTTGCATTGTGGATGAGGTGGACCAGGCATGACTCTCATTAGTCAATGGGAGAAGCAGAGTAGCAACCTTCCTAGAGGACTCCTGGTTATCTTCACAGAGATAAAATGCTAGCTTGTTTTTCTTCCCAGAGAAGAGATAACACCTCCACACACACCCCAGACCACAGACTCTGGAATTACTTCACAAACCACCTGGGAATCTAAAACCCTTAGAAATAATTCTTAGACACCACTGCCTGAGAGGTTATAGTGCCATGTGGTTCCAGAGAAGCTAGCATTACTGAGGATTGCTCATGGACCTTACCACTGTGTGATGGGGCATCAGCAGAAATGGAACATTTTATTTACTTGCTTATATGTCTGCACCTTTCTCTGTAGTCTCAAAACCATGGGGCAGAGCTGCACCCAGAGTCAAGGGGCTGGTGCCTTGAGTCTATTATTAGACAGTTATAGTCTTGGAGATGCCATTTTCTCATTCTTCTTTGGTAAAAGGAAGAGAAAGACAAATATGTATGAAGGGCCTTGAAAACATTCACAAGGGGGCTGGAGAGATGCTCACTTGTTAGCAGTACTTGTTGCTCTTGCAGAAGACTGGTATTCTGTTCCCAGCAGCCACATGATGGTTCACAACCATGTGTACCTTCAGGCCCCGAGGATCTGATACCCTCTTTAGACCTCTAAGAGCATTGTACACACATGTGCACATACACACATGCAGGCAAAACACTCATACATAAATAAATAAATCTTTAAACAAAATCACATGATTTGTATTGGTTGTTCCACTTGAATCAATATTATCCAAGAAAACAACTAGAAATATCTAATTGAGTGAGAAGACCACACATCATCATATTACTTACAAGCTGTAGAATCTGAGGAAGAACTAAGTCTTGGGTCCCGGTGAACTATTCGTTGAATGAAATATATGGTAGTTGTTATATCACAAAGTAGAATTAAGAAGTGTGTGTGAAAGCACAAGTGTTTGTAGTAGGCTCATGCCTTGCAGCAGCAGTTGCCAGAAACTTCCTGTCAGTTGACAACATTAGAGGTTTATTTCTTACTGCAGAGAGAAAAGATTTGGGCTTGTGATGAATGACTTGAAGAGGGCTTCCACCAGCAGGCATTGCTCTAAATTGGGCATTGATGGCAATTTGTACATGGCATCTCAATATATTCTGTCTAGGACTATACTAGGGACTATGGGAGGAGAGGAAGGCAACAGAAGAAAGCAAACCAACTGACCAATAACCAAGAAGCAACAGCCAACAAACTAACAGAAAAGTATCAGAATGAAAGCTTAAAAAGCTAAGGGATGAGCAGAGCCTGCCTTTACAATAAGGCCAATAAATATCCCAAGGATATAGGTAGCAAGAAGCTGAACTAGAAGCTATTCTAACACCTTGAGAAAAATACAGCAGAGCTGCCATATAGCTCTCTCCAGACAGGCAGATGAGTAAGTATAAAAAGGCAAAGGGAGAATTAGTGGCTCAAGGTCAGACTGAGGCATTCTCCAAAAGCACAAGGCAGCGAGACTATAAGGAAAACATACTACACACTAACAGATGTGTAGCGGTGAAAATCACCAATAACTTTGTAACCGGAGACCAAGAGGGAGAGGAGATAAGAGCTTAAAAACAACGAGAGTACACACTTTTCTGGTTTGTAAGAACTTCCAGTTTATTCTTACTTTCCTTGGACTGCCTCACCCCAACTGTTTTGTGTGCTCTGTCATGTTAGCTCATTTTGGCCTTCTCTCTGAAGTCCCCTCTTTCACAGGGCCTCAATACCTGCTCTCTCTACCACCTGGAACTTCCCTCCCTTTATTTCTCTTCCTTTACCTCAGGAACTCTTGAGCTCTCCATTAGAATATTACTCCTTTGAGCAAGGCTTTCCATATTACCCCTCTTCCCCAGATAGGTCTGATCCTTCTTTTTTGTTTGTTTGTTTGTTTGTTTTGTTTTGTTTGATCCTTCTTTTATGAGTCCTCATAACCTTCATGTAGCCAGCATAACTGCATTTCAACACACTGAATTATTTTCTGCCCGATATCTGCCCAGTTAGAAGACTAGAAACTCTGCAGGCAAGGTGTTGGTCTACCTGGTCTACTCTGTAACACTTTGTCTGGCTTCTATCCATTTTGGTGCTCAATATATATTTGCTGATTAGATGTGGCTAACAAGATTCAGCAGTAGAATCTAGAACTCTGAGTACAGGATCATCATCTGTGCAGTCAGATGGATTAGACCATAGTTTCAAAGCTGACATTTTGAGCAGGAAGTGAGAAGCCCACAGTAGCTAGGTACGAAGTGGGTAGGAGTGCTGCAAGGAAACAGGATGTTAAGGGCTCTGGCATTGTAACTAGTTATATTTGAAAGGAATGAGAAAGGAAAAGAAAAGAGAGAAGAGACGCAGGTACAGAAGTGACCCTCCCCAGAAAGCTCTTATGAGAGAAAGACACGGCATTTTGAGGGACTTTGGTGCAACTATTACCTGAGTTTGATTTGCAAAGTGTAAGCCAAGACCTTTCTCTTTGCTAGGACTCTCCTTCCTCCCTCCCCTGTGGGGTGACCCTGTGATTCTGAAACATTATCCCACTGCTGAAATCACCTGCTACCAAGCAGGTAACGATGAAGCATAATTTTGCATCTCCTTCTTTTGACTTAACTTTCATGATTTAACTCTACAAGTGGTTGAGGACCTAGCTCACCCAAGACCAGGGGCACCTCCAGTAGAGCTTTGCCAGCCACTGCCATTACTCCCACCTAACTCCATTATCCTTTCATCTCTTGTGTCTTCTAATGGCGTTTCAGAACATGCCTATGACATGTGGATGTTAAAATGCCTTCCAACTTGAAGTTCCTTGTCTTTAAATTCTCACTCAGACCTACTGCTTCAATACTTGATTCTGTGTCCAGCCACAGATTTCCAAGTTAGGTCCTAAGTCTGTATTGTACAGTATGGTAACCACTTCTCACATGAGGTGACTTAAGTTAACATTGACTATAACTAAACTCTGAGTTTTCAGTTTTACTAGCATATGGTATTGGACAGCACTGATTAGAAGATTTTTGTCCTTACAGAGAATTTTAGGGATCACTATTGTTTCAAATATGTATCTGCTATGTTAAGTATTCCAATAATAGAAACAATGTTAAGAGTAAACCATCTTTGGGAAGTACACACAATCTCTGCTGACCTCTTCCTCTGTTCCTATGTATCAGAGTTGAATTTGAGATGATAAAGACCCAGATTATTCTCTTTGCTAACCTCTGTGTTCTTTACATTGATGTTGAAAAACTCCTGAGAGGGGTGTTACATGCATCCTCTGCTTTACACAGATAGTCATGCCTTGAGGATTTACTGAAAGGGCTCATGCCCTTAAATCTCTGTGGTAAATCAAACACATGCCTTTTTCTTTAAAATAATCTAGGGATGATAGCAACTTCATTTTAGGGTTTGGTGAAATCCAGCATTAGTTCTTTGCAACTCCTGTCATCTGAGACAACTCCTCAAGGTAATAAAAGGTATAAATATTTTTATTTTGGCAAATGCATATTGCTTCCTCACCAAATATCTAAATGCAGAAAAAGTAAAACCATCCTCTCTGTTTCGGGTCGTTGGAGCAAAGCTCTAGGAGGGGATTTATGGCTACACAGTTACAAATTATGAATGTGCATTCGTTCAACAACTACACCCTGTTGATTTGCTAGTTAGTTTTTTTATTGCTGGCTTTTTGCGCTGCTCTACAGGAGACTGGCTGCAGATTTGGCTGCTACTCAGAGTGAGGAGTCACCAGGGATGCTGTTCCAATTCAGAAATGCACATGGTAGATCAAAGACAAAGATCGCAAACTTGCATATTAAAACCCATACATTACCCACACAATGAAAACCTGCATCCCACTCCACTTGGGAGGCTTGGGGCTGAGTGTGAGCTGAGGATGCTCAGGTTGGAGGCAGTGAAGGAAAGAACAGAGCTGCCTAATTACCCAGCGTGGTGCTTTGCGGTCCCCTCCGAAGAGTGCTAAGGATTTCCTCAAAGGCCACCAAATGAAGTATGTATGGAGGGAACCAAATAGAGGGCAGGCTTGGGACTGTTCCCATTTCTCCAACTTGGTACCTTGGTTTTTATATACTCCACATGTTAGACTTCTAAATGTGATTTCTTTTGAACAAAAGAATCCTGCCCCCCCCCCCCCAACAACACTTGACAATGGAGCAAAGAACTTCGCTATGGGGCAGAAGTTAGTGCTGTGGAATGGGGTTGGCTATGCTGTGGCACTTGCTTGCTTTCTGGGTAGAATTTTAGAGCAATGGAGCTGGGCAGAGTTGCATGACTTCTAATTTTATTTGATGTGAGATTTTTTGCTTATCCCGGGTGTCCAGAAACAGCTAGGAGCTGCAGAGTGTCGTCGCACACAACACTGCTTCCTTCAGGTGCCTTTGTGGGTCTATGCTCTGAGTTCCCTTCCTCTTGATCCCAGCATAGGCTGAAAGGCAGTTGGTACAAAGGGCAGGCATTCCTCCTCATTTTACGTGCCTCCTGCAGCAAGGTCATGTGGATGATGGCCCATCTGTCCCAGCCTCTGGCATGCTGCTAGTGCTTTTAGCCCCACAGAGTCTACCAACAGCCTAGAACCTTCTTTTCCTTAAGCCGTGCCTGAATCATTACATCAAACTCCAAGATGAACATGGTGGGAGTTTCCCTGATATTTTATCCCAAGAGACCCAGAATTCTCTCTGCACCTTGTTTTCTGCCCTCAGGTCCTTGTGTGTAGCAAAGGAGGGCCCAGAAACTGTGGTCTGCTGCCCGTGGACACTGTGACGCTTAACCTCCCTGTCCATTTACTGGTGAGCTTATTCTTCTATCTTCATTGACTAAGTCTTCCTTCTAGCTTCCTTCCTGTGCCATTCTTCCACACAATGGCAGTGGCTCTAGATACACACCTATGTGGTTGCTAGGCAGCCTGTGGATTAGCATTCTAAGATCTTGGGTCCACCACACCATGTCTACAACTGTGCAGTTGTAGGACTGCTTTGGGACCACCACCTCTGGGTGAACATGTTCAGTCCAGGACTAGAACCATACGAGTCAGGTGTCTGAAACCTAGGTTAGCAACCCAGTTTGTAATTCAAAACAAAGCAAATTGAACAAAACACACACATACACACACACACACACACACACACACACAATGATGATGAATCTACGAGCTAATGCAGTGATAACATAATGTGAATGATATACAGTTCTCATGTATGGCTTTAATGGAAAGTGTTGCTATGGTTTAAATGTGAAATTTCCTCCAGGACCCTGTGTACTTAGGTGTTTGGTCTCCAGCTGGTGGTGCTGTTTCAGGATGCTTAGGAACATGTAAGAGGTGAGGCTTAGTTGCATAAAATAGATCACTGGATTAGATATGAAAGCCTATCCTTAAAGGCTGCACCTGGTCTGTCCCTCTCAAGCTGCCTGCTTCCTATCCACTATGAAGAGAAGAATCTCCTCAACCATTCACTCTTGCTGCCTTGATGCCTAACAGTATGGGGTCAAGTCTTTCTGTTTTTCATTTTGCCTCTAATTCTCATTAGAAACTTGGCTTAAGACACCAATAAACTTTTGGGCTAAGTCCTTTGAGACACAAGATGCTCTTCTTTTAAGTTATGTTCGCAGGCAGTTGGGTCATAGCTATGCAGAAGCAACCCAAATAACATTAGTATCAGAGAACAGCATTGTTGTTGTGATTAAACCTGACTCTGGGGCTTGTAAGCCCTTTGTACACTGGTTTCTAGGAAGAATTTGAGACAGTTGAAGGCAGAAGTAGAAAAATTCCAAAATACTGTAAAAAGAACACCTTGATGAACAATTTTGGTGGACTCTCAGAAGAGTAGATAGAGAAGGCCAGGGCCCTGAGGCTCAGGTAGGAATGAGAACTCTATTGAGAATTAAAATAATGACCTTAGTATTATAATATCTCTCAGAACTTGTTTATAGTTGGTTCTTGCCCTGATATTTTGTGTGATTCTGAATTTAGATTTGATATGTTAATTAACATGATGGAAGAAATATCACAGAAGCCAGCATTCATGCTGTGGTGTGGTTGTTACTGGCTATTTTTAGCAACATTTATAATGGTATTTTGGATCAAAACAGCCGAGCAGATAAACTTGGGGAAAAAAAACGTAGCCTGATCAGAAAATCCTGTGCACAGATGCAGCTAAGGGATTGTTTCTGAAAAGGCAAGCACCGTTAAAGAAAAACCAACTGCTTTGGATTAGGACAATGGGAAACATGGCTCCAAGGTATTTTATGATGCATTGGCCAAACTCTACCCACTGAGGGCTCAAGGGTATGAAAATGTAGACCTGTTTCCTTTGAGTTCCTAGCACTTCCAGAATGCCCTGCTCTCACAGGCTGCCCTGGAAGTTGTTTCCTTAGGACACATTTCACAGCATGCAGTACGAACGCTCAAAGGCCAGTGTTGGATGGTTGAAGGAGCCCTTAAAGCTCCTTGATGGAAATTTTTGATGGAATATCAGAAGAGCAGAATGTGACTAGGAATGCAGACATAGAAGGCCAGGCTCCTGACGATTCAGGTAGGAATGAGAACTCATGGGAATGAAAATAAAGACCATAGAATTACAGTATCTCTCAGAACTTGTTTAGAGTTTGTTCTTGCCCTGATATTTTGTGTGATTCTGAATTTAGATTGACATTCTTAATCACATAATTAATGTGATGGAGGAAATACCAGAGAAACCAGCATTCAGGCTGTGGTGTGAGCCACACACCACAGAACTTGCCAATATTTGTGAGATTCTGGTTTTGTAGGAATGCAAAACTGCAGGAGTCATAGTATTGTAGAGACTTTTAGTGAGGGCTCCAGGGAATGCCTGGAGGTGCAGGCAATATGTGACATGGTTAGACTTCAAGTACGAAACCACTGAGAAGGTGATGGGTGAGACTTGAGAGTGATACCTTCTCTGCAATACAGATCTCATGGTGAGGGGAGATACCACACAACGAACACCTGCCAACTACATCACTGTAATATTTCTACACTGTCAAAACAATATCTTAAGCCTTCTCTTGTCACTGTGTTAGTTCTGGTATGTCAGTTAGTGGCCTTTGGTCCTCATACTACATAACCAGTGGTATGTGCCCACTGGGTGACAGTCTATAGTCTTAAACAGCAAATGCTTTAGATACTGTACTTCTATGACCCTTCCCTTTCATTTCATGCTAAAATTTTCCAAGTGAAATTTTCTAACTGATGTACATGTGAGGACCTCATCTCAGTTGGCCATCATAGTCTTCAGCCATAACATCAGAGTCCTCAGGTTGGTAGGCTGCCTCCCCATTGCTCGCCAAGAGCAGAAGATTCACTTGACAAGACATTTTTCTCAGTAAGGACCACTTTTTAAGAGTACACTTAAAGGTGACAAAGGGTTCAGGCTGACATCTGCCTTCAGATCCCCATGATGGTCTAGTCTATAGCAGAAGTCAATAACTTTGTGCCCCTGCAGTTGTTTAGGTTGTAATGCAACCTGGAGCTATCGGGCTTAGCTTCTTATACATTAGTTTAGTAATTTACTCACATGATGACATTCTGAAGTGTTTACATTATCCTAAATCTTTTTCTAAGAATAGGAGCAAGTGTTGTGAATCCAGAGAGTGCCTCCACTCTTGGTTCTTTTTTTTTTTTTAATTTAAATTTTTTAAATGATTTATTCGGATTACATCCTGATTATTATCCCCTCATTTATATCTTCCTGTATCCTCCTCCCTCTCTCTTTTACCCTATTCCCCTCCCCTAGACCTCAGACAGAAGGATCCTCCTCCTCCACCATATGATCACAGCCTATCAGGTCTCAGTGGGATAGCCTGTGTCCTCTTCCTGAGTGCCACCAGGCCTCTACACCAAGGGGAAGTGGTCAAATAGGGGGCACCGGAGTTCATGTCAGAGGCAGTTCCCCACTCTCCCCACAACCACAGAGAATGAGCTGTCCATTGGCTATATCTGAATAGGAGGTCTATGTTTACTGCATGCATTGTCCTTGGTTGGTACAAGAGTTTGTGCAGCCCCACTCATCAGGTCTAGATCTTCCAGCCTTGGTGGTCTTTTTGTGGGATTCTTGTACCCTGTGGGTTCTTCTATCTCCCCATTTTTGCATATCACTCTCACCTGGAGTCCAAGCATATGTCCTGATCCCCCGCTGAGTGAAGACTCTCAGAGGATAGTGAAGAGGTTAACCAGTATAATGAGCAATCACAAAATGCAGAGGCAACTGTGGAGTAAAGAATGTGCCATTTCATGAACCCGAGTCTGGTCAAAAGAAAAGGAAGAGGAAGCGTGTTGAACTCCAGAGAATAACCAGGACTTCATGTGGGTGGTAAAGAGCTGGTGTGCAGGATTGGGAGGAAGGCAGAGAAAAAGAAGGATCCTCTTCAGTGGTCAGTATCACTGGAGTCTGCAGCAGAGTGGAGGGGACATGACCCAAGCTTGAGATCCCTGCAATTATTCCAATTAAAAGAAGGCAGTGAGTGGGTCCAACATGATCAGATTCACACATGAGAAGGCTCACTCCGGCTGCAGAGTAAAGAATGGATGTTCCAGAGCTGGGTAAAGTCAAAAGACAAAAGACTCTTTGACATATCCTAAAATACAGTGTCCTGCAGCAATGATTTTATTTGACACTTTGGGAATTCTTATAACTTTACTTGTATTCTTATGTATTCAAATTTCAGGACATAAAAGGTATATTTGCACTTTTTTCCATTGCAGTTTCAAAATTATTCTGCTGCCCTCCAAACTACCTAAGGGAAGAAAGACTTATTTAGGGTCACAATAGTCAATGAGTTCAATCCTTAATGCACTGGTTCTAGGCCCATGGTGAAGCCAATCATCATGGCTGTGGAAACAGGTAGACGGAGGCTATTTACCTCATGTCCAGAACCAGAGAAAGGGGCAAGCAAGAAGATGCCAGAGACAGAAACAGTCCTCCAGGGTATGGCCAATATTGATATTCTTTCTCTAGGCAAGGCCTCATCTTTTAAGGTTTCTAGAACCTTCCAAAAAATAGTGCCACTTACTGGAGACCCAGCATTCAACATAGTAGTAATAGGGGGCATTTTAAATCCAACCACAGTAGAGAGCTACTGCTCTTGTGCTTTCTGGGGCACAGGAAGAACCTCTCAGCCTCCATTGTCCCTTGCATCCCACTTCCAAGGAAGAGTCTCAGAATTCCACAGTATGAACACATGAATAACATTGAGCTTGCTCAGGAACCTGCATGCTCACCGGTGCTCCCTTGGCTCTCAGTTCCCTGGCTTTTATTTGACTTTACAAATTGCTTTTAAGCATTAAATGAGGAGCCCAGGAAAAAGAGCAGATAAGGACTCAGAGAATGGTGTCTTTCCTGAGGGGAAGTATGGTGTGTGCAATTTGACTGCTATGTATTGAAGTACACAGTGTTTCTCTGTATCTCTAACATACAATTAATTATGGGCACAGAAGGACCTATAGTTCAGTTTTTCCTTTTTTGTTTCCTCCTCCTCCTTCTCCTCTTCCTCCTTCTTTGCCAGCTCACAAGCTAGATCTTTGGTATGAAAAGGAAAAGACACATTAAGATGAACAAATTTACCTTTCATTTTCTGCCGTTTTTCTCCTGTGAGTTCTTTTGGGGAATCTTACCTTACTACAAAGATCTACAACTTTAGGTTCCCAAAACTAGGGACTTGGGAAATCACTGAAATTAATTTTTTGTACACTTGTGGATACTAGGCAGAAAAGAGTCTCAACAAGTTTCTCTCTGCCACCAGCTACAGGGTGAAACAATGTTTTGAAAGTTCTCCCTTGGGCCTGTAGCTAAAAATGTTTCTAAAGGCCTAGTAACATGGCTTAGTGAGTAAAGATGTTTGCTGCCAGGCTTGATGACCTGAGTTTAGTCCCAGGAACCTACGTGTTAGAAGAAGAGAACAGACTCTCGCCTCAGGCAAATTCTCTGAACACACACACACACACACACACACACACACACACACACACACACTGAAGATTTGCAACTGAAAACTAACTGCTGTTTACATGGAACCTATACTGCACTGACTGTGTAGACAGACAGCCTTTCCCTGGGCATGGAGAATGAGGTATGGACAGTGGGCCAATTCAGAAGGAGAAGGGGTCCTTTTCTGGACCAGTTGCAGTTCTGAGACATGATAACAGCTCCTGATATGCAGGCTGGGATTTGATGTTGAGGATGGGAAAGTCTCTGGTTGTTTTTCCTGGAAGTGTTGCCTGGTTGACTCTTCCCTCTCCTCCTACATCTTCCTGCATGTAGTAATAGATTTAAGGTGTCTTGGAATTTTTCTCATCGTAAGAAACAGCTATTCTTTTCCTTTTGAGAGAGGTAAGTTGGCACCTTGGATCTTCCAGGGCAGAGCTGGTTTCCAACAGCACATAAGTTCTCTGAATGCTATGAAAGGCTATCTTGATTTAAAGAAAGACCCCAGCTGATGCTTGCTTGTAAAAGAGAACTAACTCTCCTGTCGGGTGCTTCCTTTTCTCAGTGAACTTGGGTCCAGTGAAGATGCATTCAGAAAGAAGACCTCAGCACAGTCTTCTCACTTGATTTTGGGGTTCAGACATGTGTCAGAACATCTACAAAGGTGATAGATTGAAGGAAATCCCAGGTGTCTGCAAGCCCAAGCCTATGCCTCCACTTACTGCTCTGATACCCCTGTGAGCATCACTTCCATACTCACAAATCACAGTGACAATACACTCACACTAAAAGAAAAAGTTTCCACCAACCCCAATGTGTGACCAGCCCCTTACCAGGTAAGAATAATTCCTTTACTAACTTATTTTCACAATCACTTGCTAACCTGGGCTCTTCTTCTTTAAAGAGGGTAACTTGGATACCACAGGCTGGGGAAGAAAAACTGACCCAATTGTAGTTAAAAGAAAACCCTACTCTCTTTCTTTAACATCCTGTCCCACCCTGCAGCACCTCTTGTGACCCTCCAAGTAATACTTAGGCTTTAGAAACCAGCTATGTCATTCTCCTACATAGCTGGTTTCTAAAGCCTAGCCAATGGGCAGGACATTCTCCACAGTTGAGTGGAGAGTGGGGTCTGACTTTCACAGGAATTCTAGTGCCCCGTATTTGACCACGTCCTCTGGATAGGGAGACCTGGTAGCACTCAGAGGAAGAATAGCAGACTACCAAGAAGAGACTTGATACCCTATGAGCATATACAGGGGGAGGAAGTCTCCCTCAGTCACAGTAATAGGGGAGGGGAGTAAGGGGAAAATGGGAGGGAGGGAGGGATGGGAGGATACAAGGGAGATGTAACCATTGAGATGTAATATGAATAAATCAATAAAATTTAAAAAAAAAAGAAACCAGCTATGTGACCTCAGCCATCAACTATTATAAGCTGTCTGGTCCTGGGCAGTTCATTTGAATGAGAGCTGACTCCCCCATGTGTGGTGGGTGTCTCTGTGGGAAGAATTGTAAGCTTTGTCACAGGTGAAAGCAGTCTTGGTGGGCTTTGCACTTGGACACACCACGGATACTCCTTGAGATTAACCTTAAGATAGACTGAGTGGAGCCATCCTGGGCCTGGAATTCAAGAAGTGGACCTGGGGACTCCACCTGGACTATTGTGTTTCTAATCAACTCTCAACAGGAGAGAGAGACTGCCCCTTGCATGTGATATACAGGCAGGCTGAGAGGACAGAGAGAGCAACAGGTTCAGACCGGGCTTGGGTTAGGCCAGACCAGTGCGCGGGCCAGAGACACCATGGGACCCATCCTGTGGAACGGATACTGGAAGGTTCACACTTTTTCCCCCTTTATTAACCTCTTTTCCCTCTTGTGTAAGCTAGTTGGGTTGTATAATAAAGTTTAATTGTTAAGAAACAGAGTCAACATGTCTCCTTATCTCAATGAGTTCTGGTTCAGTGAAGATGCCTCAGAATTAATGCCTGGCCAACTGCTCCTTCAATTTGAGCATGCTTTCTGAATGGTACTTGAGACACATTTGCTATCAGCACCATCATTTGATTGGAGGGAATGCACAGTATACAGAGAACTACTCACAAGCATGCCCACAGGTTTAATCACTATATGTCGAATCTACTAGCTGCATGGGAAAGGCATGCATGAGACAAAGGCATGTCCGAGGTTTGGCTTCAACCAACACCACTGCAGTTGGCTGCACTTTATCTGGATTTGCTTGTTCCCACAGAGGCCGGATCTCTGACACAAGGCTCACCTTCCAACGAAGAAAGAGTGGATGTTTCAATGAAGGCTGCACATGTGACCGCCTCTCCCCACTTGAGATCTTTCCTATACTCCAAATCAGTTCTTCATAACTGCTCACTGCTCAACACAAAGGCATCTGGGATTTGCCCAAAGAAAGGCACTGTTCCTGCTCAAATACTCCCTACAGTAAAGACTTTAGCTTACAGAACCCCCTGTCTCCAGGCTGATCCTCAAGCTACAAAGAAGGTTAAAATAAGGACTATTATCCTTTCAGGGATGTACTCAGTCTCACATAGTTTGGACTTTAATACAAGCCCCATGCTTATAGAACAGCCAGTTTATTCCCACCAGAAATGATGGGTGCCTTTCCAAATCTCTAGGAGTTATTAAGCACACCGTGCAGGCATGGCTTCTGGTGTATGCTGTTTACACAGAAAACCTAATAAGACAAGGGTGCATCTGTGTTTTCTCTGTGAAACCTTCTGCAAATCATTCTGTTGTCGGTGCACAAATGCTGCTGTTCACTTACCTTTGATTACTCTGTACTGCTTATAAAATTTGATAGTGGTCTTTTTAATCATTTATGCTTCAATGGCCAATCTGGTCACACTCCTATGTTCCTTTCCCCAAACTGGGATTGCTTGGATCAAGAAGACAAGAAACCCTGGGGGACATGTTATATGTGTTTACTACCCGGGTGTGAAACTCCCAGAAAACATTGGGGCGTGAAGCCAATGGGTCAATAGCAAGGCTGGGATGCATCTCCAAATGGAGAGTGTGCATCCTTTCTAGTACAGAACTCAGTAGTCATAGGATTGGCATGGCTTAGTTAGAGGCCAGCATGCCCAGACTGTCAGCTCTCCAGACATTCTCCCAGGAGAAAATAAAATCTTGAATTGCATACCAATTTTCTGAATTTGATTCTTAAGCATTAATAGTTAGTTTGAGGATTTAAAAAACATCTTTCCATGCCAAAGAAAAATATGAGAAAACAAAAGCCAAACTGTGCAAGGTTTGTGGCTTCTTGTTTTCCACCTTTGTTTGTTTGTTTGTTTTAATAATTCTAAGTAAGTGGGGTGTTAGGAGAAATTTTCAGGGCACGGAGATGTGTGCAGAAGTTTCTTTATTTCTGAAGTCAATTGCATCTTTTACATGTTCATAAAGGGAACAAAAAGATGGAAAGGCTAATAGCTGGATCTCAATTATGTACAGAACTGTCCCATACTCCATGTCTTGGTCTGAACACTAGATTCTCTGCTTTTCCCCTTCTTAAGACTCCCTACCTTTGTCCTGTCTGCTGCCTGGTGGGTGAAGTCCATATACAAAACCCCCAACAGGCACTCAGAGATTGCCAGCTGCATAGAAACAAAAAGCACACCCATGCACACTAGACAATACTACCTCCTATACAAGAAAGTGGATTGGAGTCTAAATAAGTGAGATGCTGAAAATATCAGAACAGTCTTCAACTGGCCTTAAATTTTTAAAAATAAATTTCTTACAATCATTGGTGTCTATTTACATACCATTAGGGATGACTCACTTATGTCACAAGTCACAAATGTCAAGACAACCAATATAGTTAAGAACTGTCATTTTCAACAATAAAATATAAGACCTTCTACATAGACCAGCCCTCTCTGTTTCTGATACCATCTGCTATTGCACGATGGGGTAGCTGCCTCTTCTTGAACCTTTGTAGCATCTTTGATGAGGGTCTTCAGAGGGTGGCCAGAGCTGGACTCTCAAGGTAAGAAGAAAGAAATGAAAAACCATTTTGTTAGAACACTCTATGAGTCACAGACCCAATGTTCTCACCAGTCTAACTGGCAGAAATGACCCTGCTGGCCACCCCACGTGGCTGGTGGCTGAATCAGACTCATCCCAGCCTCTAAGACAAAAGAAAAGCTCCCCTTGTTATCTGTGTCCTTTGCTTTCAGACGCTGAGCACTGAGCTCTCACATATATATATATATATATATATATATATATATATATATATATATATATTTTTTTTTTTTTGACAAAAATCACTTTCCTTTTCACTGCACAGAAAAACAAAAGATTGAGAAGTGGGGCTGAAAAGCAACTCAAGAGGAAAGAAAAGGAGGTGACCGACAGGCAACCTGACTAGTAGGTCTCCTGGGGAGGAGGAGCTAGCTCTTAGAGTCAGACTAGGACACAATGAGAACAGAGACAAATCTATTTTTTCCCTCTAGGTCACCATAGGGGACCAATTTAACCTATTTACACACAATCTCGGGGGAGGCATCTTTAAATAGCTATCTTGTCACCATCCATTTCTTCTTCTTCCATAATCACTCTGGGGCTCTCATCTCCGAGCAGAGTCAAACCTGAAAAAACAAAATGTAGACCTGCAGTTACAAACATCCAGTTTAAATATCAGGCATCCCCGGAGCCCCAATACTGCTCTCAAAAGCACAGTGAACCAGAAATGCTTCCGTGTGTGTGGGGGGGGGGGGGCGTGGGGAGAACCAAGTGGCCTTATTTGGCCTTTGCAGAGGTAGTCACAAGGAAACTAGGGGAGCCAGAGGCCTAAGCCACAGGACACCTTCACCCCTGTGTTACAATATGGTGGAATAGAAGGCACGGGGACCTAAGAGGACAACTGTTGGGGGCTTCAGTTCAGCCACTCAAAAAATAAGATGTCAACCCTTAAATAAAGCACCAGAGAGAATGTTGAACTCCAAACGTCTGCTCCCCAGTGTCAGCCCTTGAATAACAGGGTCCACACACTTCAGAGCAAAGGGAAGATACTAGAGTAAAGTGTTCATGGCCACACTTTAAAGCAATTCTTTATTTAAAAACAGAAGTGAAATATTACCATAAGTGTGGAGATGTTAGAAGAATTCTCATTTAGGCAAATTATGAAGTTGTTCTTTTACTGGCCTGTGATATGCAGCAGATTTTGTTTTATTTGTTTGTTTATTTATTTATGTATTTGAGTGTCATTTTTCAGAGCCAATCAGTTCAGAAAAGGCCAGCAGAGGAGAATTCGGAGGTTCTGCCCATTCGTGAAAGCAGGACCACTTTAATAAATGACAAATGAACCCGGGTCAAGAGTAATCTGGTCATTTTCTTTTCGTCCCCAGCTGCCGCCACCACCACGTTTCCCCACCACAGTCTTGTACTGCCTCCACCATTGCTCTCATTAGAGACTTTCAGGTCCACGCAGCACTTCCCAAAGATCTGAGCTTAGGGACTGGAAGCTGTGCTCCACACGGGGCCTTTTTACAGCACTGGCCTCCATTCCACAGCAACAAATTAATGAAAACTATGTATGGATCTCAATGACTATTCATATGATTCAATCTCTAGCTTATTTATATTTTTAACCAATTAGCTAGTGTTTATTGAAGGAGAAAAACAATTTCAAGTCTGGCTAAAGCTAAGGCTTTTGCATAAATCACTTATAAAACACAGTTGGAGATATTTTCTCTTGTAACAGCTGCATAGAGTTCCATTTTTATTTAGAATTAAAGCTGGTATGCCGGAAGCATGTGGAATTGGCTATGCTGATGGGCCGAACTTTCCATCTTTCCTTCTTCGATATTTTATTACAGTACGTGAAATTTGGGGCAATTTAGGATTGACAAAAATCTTTAAATTCCTATGTTCATCAACTTTCTAATTATTCTGGGCACCCTTAAAATATAGTCCTTGAAAATCTGTGCCAGAGGGTGGGGAGGGGGCCCTGGGACAGTAAGAATAACAGGAGCATGTTAAATGATAAAGACGGGCCTTTCTTGAAGTGGAGCAACCTGTCCACAGGGGCACAGAGCATAATTTCATGTGTAATGAGCTGGCATTTTATATCAGCACTGTGAAACATTGATTGCGATATTGTTTAAGGAAAAGATATGGGATAGATTGTGTTTAGGCACTTAACAAGACTCCCAGTTGGTGCTGATGTCAGAGGTGGTGGAGTTGTTAGGATGCAGGCCTGTAAGCATGAAGTGAGATCATTGCTCACTGGGGGCATGTCTTTGGAGGACATTAGCATCCCATCTCCATCCTATAGTTCTGTTTTCTTTCCAAGCCATTCCATTGCAAAGGGCTTTGTCCTGCCATGCACCTCACTGTGCGATGTTCTGTCTGCCATTGGCTCAAAGGCAACGAAGCCAAACAACTATAGACTAAAGCTCTGAAAATCTGAGTGAAACAAAACTTTTCTCTCCGCCAAGTAGGTTTTCTCCAGTGTTTGGTCACAGTGTCAGAAAGATGCCTTGTCCAGAAGCTCAGCATAATCTTGATTTTCTGGGTACCCTGTTCAGAGACCCTGTATGGGGTGGGCTTCTGCTACCCCCACCACTTCTCTTGTCATTATCACTCTGAGAATTTGAGGACAGACCCGGTTTAAGAGACAGTGATGTGACGTGCCTTCCTCCTGGTCTCTGTTCTCCTGAGGGGTCAGAACTGTGTCCCTGAAGGGAGGAAGACTCTTCTGCTAGAGTTCCTCCCTTGGTCATCAAGCCCCACTGAGGAGCTGACACAGCCCACTCAAGTCTTAGCTTACCTGGTTGGAAAACAATAAGTTGCATTTCCTCAAGGGCCCAATGCTACAAGAGAGACTTGGACCTTCGATTCCTTCATCCTTTTAATTTTTCCTGTGTATGTACACCACCTGCATGTGAGTCTACGTGTTTACAGATACTTATGTGCCTGTGTGCGTAGAGGCAAGAGCTTAATATCAAGTATCCGTAATCACTCTCTGCTTTTTATACCAAGGCAAGGTGGCTCACTCAACCTGAAGCTCAACCATTCAGACTGGCTACCCAACTGGGCCTGCCTTTGACATCCCTCACCTCAACTTCCTGAGCCCCAAGGGTACAGGCTCCATGTCCATACCCAGATTTAAAAAAAAAAAAAAAAAAAAAAGCTTGGATCTGGAGATCTAAACTCAAGCCCTACACTTTATCCACTGAGCATCTACTAAGCCCTGCCCCTCATTCTTTATTAATCTCACAAGAAAACTATATAGAACCTCTGCTAAAATCCTGCTTTGCACCATAGGAGTCCTTGAGCGATATCCACCTTCCCATCAATCCCACACTTCCACTATCTAGCAACAAAAGACTCGGGCACCGTAAAGAGCTAGCAAATGCCAGTTCCTCTTTTTCTGTATAGAGTACAGTTTAGAGTTTAGGGGCCCTGGTTGGCTGTAAGGTGTTAGTGTGTTGCGCCAAGAAATCTTCACGTTGGGCCAAGGTTTGTAGTCCTGGGTCTTTATGGGGTGCTCAGAATGCTAATTGCAAGCAAGATCCCACCTAAGCATCATCCAAACTCAGCTATCTTCATTAAGTAGATGTTTCTCAAACCTTGAGGAGCCCTGACAAGGGTGCCACCTGTCCTCCTAAGGCAAACTAAGTGTTTATTTTCTGCCAGCAGAACAGACATGTGCCATTTTCAGAGGAGGTCCCATTATCTTCCTATTAGTGTCTTGGTTTCTGACTCCCAACTGTCCTGCTGATGTTCAGTATTTCCTGCAGCATTGTTCTTATTTCGTTTGGTTCTTTGGCCACCAAGGTAGACTAAGTACTTCTTTCTCTCTTAAGCAGTTAGCGGTACCTGTTTCTGACCAATCACAACCAACACTCCCTGCCATGCAGTTTTCAAGATGGATCGCTGGCAACTGTGGGCCAAGTTTGAACAAAGCCTGAGCCTGGCAGGGAAGCCTTAGAGGACTCCCCGTGGAGGGTCCATTCAGGCAGTTGGACTTGTCATGTAAGCTCATTAACCTAAGGGAGTGAGATGGTTAGCGCGAGATTTAGAAGGGAGGGTGAATCCTTGTCCAGTTTCCCCTTGCCAAGGGTTAATGAGAGATGTCTCTATGGTGTGTTTGTCTGTGAGTTCCTCCCAACACCCTTATTAGAACCAGCAGGAGTCTTTCGGAATGCTTGCCAAAGGCTCTGTCCTTTTCAGCTTAACTAGCGTTGTGGTTACTGCCAATTCTTTACACACTAAAAGACTCCAGAAATACAGCACCTCGGCTAACACAGTAAGGGCAGCTGGGACCCTGCAGCGATGTCAGCCACGGGAGGTACTTACAGCAGAACTTCACTGGCTCAAGGAATTTCACTAAGTCTGTGGAGTCATAGTCTAACTGTGAGGCCACTTGCTTCATTCCCCACTCACTCCTAAACGGTGTGTGTGAGCTTTCCGGGGACAAGGACAATACCCCATTGCATCCCTTTTGTGTGTGCGTCATCTGACATATATTAAGATACCTATCTATATCTGTGCAGCCAGCTTCTCTCTCTTCCTCCACCTCTGTCTCACGGCTTGAAAATCAGTCTGGACAATTTACAAAGTCATCGATCAGACATAGCGAGCACGATCCGTGTGAAGCGGGGAAACAGGAAATTCACCTCTTCTCAAGGTCCCACTGACATTTCTGTTTCACTGGCTCAGTGAATTTGGCCAGGTCTGCTGAAGCAGGAGTTATTTCTGAGCCTCCTCCACCCCTCAAGTCAGCCCCCCGGGGAACTGCCAATGAAGAAAAACCCGGAAGGCAGCAGTAAGTATACTACTCTCCTGGGCATGCAAGTACAGTGCAGCCTGCTGGAGCAGGTCTCAGGCCATGCCCCCCGCACCTCCAGATGGTAAGGCTCCAATCTGCTCCTGCCAGTCCTGTGAATGTTTTATGCCAGCTTTTTTTTTTTTTTTTTTTACCTGCGACAAAGGGGGGCACGTGCAGGGCAGGTGTGTCTTTTCTCCTTGGCCTTTTCTGTTCCATGTCAGTGTTATGAAGAGCTGGACCGGTTTTGCCTTTTGGAACTCTCTCTTGAACATCATATCTTTTAATCAAGTGTTCCGAAATCACACCTGCATGGTTAGAGGAGCATAAAGAATAACAGGGCCAGGAAATCAAGTGTGAAGACCCTGACGCTGACGCTGAAGGCTTGTGCATAGGTGCCTGCTGAGCTGGAACCTGGAGAAGTCAAACCAGGTAGCTTTTGGAAGACTGCTTTAAATAAAAAAGAAGAAAAGGTTTCCTGTATGTAGATGGGAATAGTTTTGTTATTAGCTGTCTTTGATGCCCAGTTCCATCATACCTGAGGAACTTGATAATGGTGCCACTATCACCTAGCTCAGGAAAAAGAGGCAGAAAAATACCTCTGACTTTTCTTTTTCTTTTTCTTTTTATTTTTATTCTATAGTCCACTAAATATTTTAATCCCCTATCTTTTTTATTTATAGTTTCCTTTTTAAAATATATTTTATTAATTTATTCATATTACATCTAAATTGTTATCCCATTCCTTGTATCCTCCCATTCCTCCCTCCCTTCCATTGTCCCCTTACTCCCCTCTCCTATGACTGTGACTGAGGGTGACTTCCTCCCCCTGTTATATGCTCATAAGGCTTTTCATAGCCAAAGCAGAGAGGAGGGGTCATATTTCTGTCCGGCAAGCTCCAAGTCAGACACATTCATTCCGATTCCTTAATTATTTGTTCACCTTCAATTGCTTTCACCTGTCTGCCTCCTCTGTCCTGGTGGCGGGGGGAAGGGCTGGGTGGTGGTGATGTTCGCCATCATTTCATATTTCCTTAACAGTCTCCTTTATGAACGGCTCCATAACTACACCTCGGACTCATCTCCCATTGTTTTGATGTAAGACCTTCCATTACAACGTTGCCACCTGCTGCTGATTTCAGCCAAGTGAGTGCTGTTTGTTTAGGGCCCCTCACAAATGTGTTGTGAGTAGAAAGGATATGAAAGAAGTGGCCAGAAGTAAAAGAGATGGGGAGGGAGGCAATAAAGTTTATCACAAGACTTCTTCTTGTCAAAGGTGCAGGAGAGGTGATAGTAGTTGCTTTTCCTCTAGGCCTGGGGCTCCATTGCTATCCTAGCTTCCTCCTAAGTCAGGTGACACCTGGGCCTGAGGAAGACCCATCTCATGTGGCATTCCCCATCTTAGCGCCGTCCTGATGCCACCCATGCCAACTGGATGTAGATGCTCATGGTAACTTAGGAAGCTTGTGGGGACTTAATTCTCTCCGTGTTGATGATGTCAGATCTCACGATCCCAAGTCCCGGAATTTCCAAAGCTCAGGACACCTCCTTGTGATCAACCTCCACTGCTACTGAGAGAAAACTTCTACATGGTATACCACATATGCTCCGAGACAGTCTTTTAGGACTTAACCTAAATGTTTAAAGAAAAAATTTTGAAGATTGGTGCCACCTGTTACTTGTCCTTGCAGCCGTGCAGAGCGGCGTGTCGCGCCCCTTACCTGGTATGAAAGGCGGGATGTGCAGTGCGGGTGTATCTTTCCTTCTGGGTTTCTTCTGGTCTGACTCAACACTCGGAGTGGGCTGCGCATTCTTCCCCTTCCTTGGCTTCTTTTTGAGCTCACAGTCGTTAATGAACTGGTCTGGAAACTCATCTAGTTTCAAGGAAGAAAAGGAGTAACATGAGTGAGTCTTCAGTGAAAACTGGTCGCTTTTTAACCACACTTGATGTTAGGGACAGAGGTCGTTTGGCCTGAAAAAGAAAAATGTTTATTTTCAGTCTCATCAGTGGAAGACTTGAATATACTTTCATGTGTTTGTATATAAAATAGAAAATCAGAACTTTAAAAAAAAAAGCTTTAAAAATGTTCAACATTTGTTTTTGTTTTATGTGTGCCAGTGTTTTGCCTGTGTGTATGCCTGTGCATGCACCACCTGCAGAGGCCAGAAGAGGGCATCAGGATCCCCTGAGACTGAAGTTACAGATGGTTGTGAACTGGTATGTATTGGCTGGGACCAGTGTACTTAGCCACGGAGCCATCTCTCCAGTCCCCTGGTAAAACTTTAAATGTAGAAAAATCAGGAAAGTTAGTAAGGCAAGTGGAAAAATGTGACTAGGCTTGAACTAAATTTCTGCAAGAACACTGGTCACTGTTCACTGTCTAGCCTCTTGCTCAAGAAGCACTTTCCTTAAAGGCCCACAAGCCACCGCAGGCAACATGTTCCCAGACCCTGGAACTTTTCACTAGGGTGTACAGTGACTCTCTTACTTGCCTAACCTCTGTGAGCTGCCTGGTCATCTCAAAAGGCACCATTGAGGCTTCAGCATCTATCTCTCCTCTGCCCTGTGTTTTTGCAAGTCTCCTCTTTCTGATGTTGTTTTCTGTCTGATCACTTTCCTTTTTACAGCACCCCCTGCCCACTCCCCCCACCCCACCCCACCCCCGCTTCTCGATCCTTTCCAGCCCAACTTCTATGTTACAGCATCAGAGGTTCTCACAGGTAATGCGTCAGGACTAATCAATCACTTGGCTCCTGAAAGTTTTTGCTGCCTGTTAATCCCAGGCATCTTTGTCTGCTCAGCTCTCATCTGCCATTTCTCTGTCATTTTTTTAGCCCTGATCTGCTGTCTGAGATAATTATCCTCCTATAGTCTCCAGCTCCTTCAAAGTCATTAAGGAGATAAAGATCATACATTGCTCTTTTGGAATTTTGTTCTTAATTGAGTCTCTCCTCAACAAATAGGCATTAATTGGAAGGTGAACTAATCTGAGTTCATGCCCTTAGTCTCTCATTTATTGATGCTGAGAAATTGGTACTTAATTTCTCGACGTGTTGATATTATCACTATTGCTTAAGTGGAAATGACTTTAAATCAGTGTTCATGTGTTTTGTATATCTGATACATGTCACCTGCTTAGTATCCTACCCACTATGCCATTGCTGGGCCCAAGCTTCCAGGAGCTCTGCAGGAAGCTCCAGCACTGGTAGTCTTTGTTAACCCAGTCCTGACTCTCCTTTCTCCTTTTCTGAATTATTAGTAGTGTTTTTACTTGTTGTCTGTTGGAAATCTCCTTCACAGTCCACATGTGTAAGGAAGTCCCACTAGAAATAATTAGTAACCACATATCATTATGCATGTATCATAAGCCTTATTAAAAAAACCACTATAGTAATCATATGTTATGATTCTCTTTGGTGACCCTGAAAAGTAAGCTTTTCCTTTAAATGAAAGACATTGATAATGCCACCCAATAGCCTCATTCTTATCAAGGCTTATTGCCTTTGTATTGAGGACACTGGGCTGTATGAAGTTCACCTACATAAGAAAAGGAGGTGTGTGTGGAGATTTTACTGATTATACTGCACATGTGGGCTATCTCAGCTTCTCAATGCCTATGTTTTGCCAGTAGTTCAATACTTATTCCATTCCTGAACAAATTTCATTTAATCCCCGCACCAACCCTGCCGTTATTCTACTCATCCCTGTTTGCAGATGTAGGCAAGTTATCGGTAAGGATCAAGCTAGGTCTTAGAGCTACCTTTCAGCTATGCATCCAACCTGGCTGACATTGTAATTCCTCAAAGTTGGTACCACATAATACTGTATCCCCCTTCCCTATGCTTGGCGCACCATAGGTATTGATTGAATGATGTTGCTTAGGATGGATGCTGCATAGCTGTGGGTCCCTGAAGGCATGGCTTGTATATGAATCTATTAGAGGTGGCTACCATCCCAATCTAAGGTGGCACCTAGTGTGGAGAGCAAGACATTTGTTTCAATTTTGATTTTCATTTTAATTGTGATTTTTCCAAAAAAATTTTTTTGAGGAATCTTGAACATAAAATATCTTGAAGGCAATTGAGGAGAGGGGAGATGAGACAAGTCATAACCAGACGAGGCATTAACAAAGGCTATGAATATGCAAAAGGCCCATCCATCAAAAGTCTGAGTGTCTCATTTTTAGAAATGGGTAGAGGCAGAAATGTTTCTGATGTTTTCATTACAAAGGTTATGCAAAAAGTCAGTTCTGGAAAGGAAACAGATTGACAATAAAGCAGAAAAGGGCTATTTAAAATTCTGTCTTGATAGGCAAAGAGAGATATTTGAAATATTTTATTGGCGCTGCACATGGGGTTTAAGTGTGCTGGAAAATACTGAAAACAAGCTATATTGCCACATTCCATTTATTGCCTCAGAAATGCTGTGTCTGGGACTCTGTCAGATCCAAAACCCAGGACAATGCCTATCTGCCTCTCTGCCTCTCTAATTCAAATGGACTTCTCTGCACTCCTTCAGCTAATATTTACATGGCAGACCCCACAGACCCATGGCATTTGCCTGTCCATCTGGTGTAGACTATCACCAGAAGGCATGGGCTATCAGGTTTCAGCGAGCCTTCTGACTTGCCTGAAGCAGTACAGGCAGAGAAGCCTCCTCTGGCTTATAGGACAGACATTCCCAAGGGAGCGTTTACCTGCGTGACTGCAGTGAGGATCCAGCTTGCCCAGTATGTCTTCTGAAAGCTCCAGAGCCTGTACTGGCTCAGTAGTCATCATCTCAGTGGACATCCTCAGCTGGGAGGTGGGGTGTGGAGGGGGTGGGGGTGGGGAAAGGGAGAGATACAGAGAGTGAGAGAGAGAGAGAGAGAGAGACAGACAGACAGACAGACAGACATAGACAGAGAGAGTCTTTTCTAGCACTGTACAAGTTAAAAACAGTATCTGAGTATATTAGCATATCATCCCTTCATTCATTCAATCATTTAGTTAATAAATATATTGAATACCAAGTGATTATTATTGTAGGTTCCAACAATATCCTATTTCTCATGTCTTCTTATAGTTAACTGCTAAATTTGACATGTAAGCCAAAATCAAACAAAATACACACACACACACACACACACACACACACACACACACACACACACAGTTGTCTCTCTCCCTATTACAAAGTGCTGTATATCAAATATTCATTATTTGGCTACTTAAGAGTTCCAGAATCTAATCAAGTTTGAATTAGAAATGAGCTGGCTAAGAGTTAAAGGAAACATCATGTGTGTTTTCTGTGCTGAATTCTGTAGAGCATGATTCTATCTACACAACAGATGAGGGACGGGAGCACACACGCTCACTTAACTTGTTGAGTCATCATCACACATCTTAGTTAAGTTTAGATCAAAATCTAGTCCTGGTGAACTCTAGGTACTTTAGTCTCCCCAAAACAAAGCAAATTCTCTGAAATCAGAGTTACCTAAGGCTCCTGGGTCCTCATAACTGTCACTTATAAAGAAATGCAGCTGCCTCCTCCTGCATTCTGTGAGGGCAGCAGGTACCCAGAGAGGGACAGCTTGATCTCTGAATATTTCTATTCTCTTACTAAAAGCAAGTTTCTTCCTGTCCCCAGAGTCCTGTATCTCCAGGATCACAAATCCATGAGTTTTCACACTGATTAGTTATAGCCTTGCCTAGAAGTGGAATTCTGCATGGTGGACACATGTCAAGCCTGTGCGAGAAATGCGTTAGCTGAGGTTTCAAGAAAGTCTTCATGAGAGCCTGTTCCCTTCTGGTAATTTACTGCTGGTTGTCCCGAATAGCAAGGATAGGTAGGGGTGGGGAGAAATGGCTGAGGTTTACATGATCAAGCTGGTCCTCTTTTCCTGAGAGTCTGAGTCCTACAACAGGCAGAGGAACCACAGACCATCCACCGTGAAAGCCTGGTAGCTCAGAATGAGCCTTCGAAGCCTTTGAAGACTAAGTCGCTATTCCCTGGGAAGGCAGAAGGATTCTACCACCATGAGCTGAGGTCATTGCAGAACAGATGGGCCATTAGCTCATCACTCGAGCCTGGCTTTTAGTGTCATTCTTAACAGACACGGTTGTGTGAGTGACTTCAGCAGAAATCAATTCAGACCAGTGTTCTTACTGTCTGGGTAGAGAGTGCCAATTCCATGGAACCATAAGGAAGTGTGTTAGAACCTTCCAGAGGCTTTCCCCTTGTGCTAGTATTTTTGAAAAGGAGAATGTCACCCAGGAGGAGTGGGGCTCTGTGCTAAGGAATCCAGGAAATGTGACAGACTCAATATGGTCGTATTTAACAAAACTTCCTCCTCTCTGCAATGTCACAGGCATGCTGAAAATCACTCCATGGTGACTTCCAATAAGTATCCACCCTCAAAATAAACTGAAGTTTAAGGAGTTTAAACTGTCCTACCACAAGTCACATGCTCACAGCCAGGTCATTGCAGAGGTTCGGCCCTTATTGTCCACTTGCCAGATTGCTATGCGATGCTACCCTTCTCCTCTGCAACCTAAAGCAAATTGCTCTTTGTATTGGCTTCCCATCTCCTGTGAGTCCAGTAGTTGGTTATTTACTTTGAACCTACGTTTTTAAAGTCAAACAGACTTGAAGTGATAACACCTTCCCCATAGAGTTTCTATGAAGAGGAAGTTGGATTGCTTCATGTTGAACACATTGAAGGTACATTCTACTTCACAGCTAGAATGTCTATGACCATTGATGGGACCTGCTGCATCACTAAGAAATCCCAAGAAACAATAGAAACTTCACTTTCATGTAGATGCTGAGCTGGGGGAGAACCTGCCTTCATCTGCAATAAGCAGTTTCATCAGCTATGGATCACAACAAGACCACAGCTGCTGAAGCAAACAGGGATCAGCTCGGAATGACAGAATCCCCTGGACAGGCTGGGGCAGTCAATGCCTTATGCAGAATCCGATGAGGGCTCCTCTCCAAGATAACTCATATTGCTTTGTCTGTAGAGGAAGCAAGTCTACTTTAAACCAGTGTGATTGAACTGTTTTGGACTAGAATACCGTTTAGTGGGAGGGGCTGAGAGACAATTTTCAGATCTGGGATCTTATAATGCTATGAAAGATGCTTGACAGAGGCATGTTTTGACCAGGGGATTACGAGGCACTTTCATCTTGGATGATGTCACTATGACTGTCCTGTCATGAAATCCTCAAAGAAGACAAGAACAAGAATGATGACAGAGGACCTGCATTCAGGCTGTCTCACTCCTCCTTGCCTGTTGAGTGTTAATGTGAGATGACCGCAGCCTTGCCCTGCTCTTCCTTCCCATCCTCAGAGGAAAGGCAGCTCCCAACATGGTAAGTTGAGGGTCTGTCTCGTTCCTGCTCCCGCTCTACCCATGAATCCCCTTTAGCTGTGTCTGTGTCCCAAGCAGTTATCATAGAGGACCCTGCAATTGTCATGATGCCCAGGGAAGGTTTCGACAGCTCCCTTAGCTGCTTTCTGTAATTTGGGGCGTTTCTGGGGGAACCAGTTATTTTTTTCCAAACCTAAATAATTGGTCCCCTGGGTGCCCGGATTCCAGCTCCAACATTAAGGCCTTCTGGGGCACTTGTTCGTAGAGGCTTCACACCAGAGTTTTTATCTTTGGCAAGCCGCGTGTGAACCCTTTGTCATGTTCTTGCCTCATAGTTCCTCAGCAGGGGTCTGAGCTCTTACTTCCCTTCGGTGCTGAGTCTCCCAATCAGTCCACCCACCCTCACCTGAAGCCAAATGTGCTGTGCAGATCAGACATCTTCATTATGGAAGACTCCTAGAGGGGCCCTGGGGAGCCCCAGCAATCTCATGCATTATTTCTTACAACCAAATGCGAGCATTCGCTATGGATCATACAGGGACAGACTACAGAGATGCATAGCCTTTCAGGGCAGGTTTTGCTACTCGTAGTGTATGGTGAGCTACACAACAGCAGCACTGTCCTTTGTCCTCTCTGCTTTTTGGTGTTCAGATGTCTCCGAGAATAAAAGGCTCATTATCTGAAGTATTTTCTTGGTGGCTATTTAAAAGACTGTGGGTGACCCATGGAAAGCATGTACTAGACCAACAGTCTTAACTTTAGGATCTTGGGAAAATTACCAGGACCCCATATGTTAATATCTTACAACTTCCTTACTAACTCTTTTCATAAGGAACCCAGTCTTTCTTTTCACTGGATTACTTCTTAATGCAAATACCACTAGGAGTGGAGATCCATGAGCTTTTTACCTTACTACACAGCCAGCACTGATGACAGCTGTCACCTTGTCTTTTGAGACTAGAAACAAAAAGTCCCAGGAGCTGGGCACTCAGGAAAGTATCTCTTTACATTGCAGAAGTGCCAGGGGCACATCTATGAAAACTCACACACGTTTTGCTGAGGCTGGTCTCCATACACCCAGGCTGCCTTCAAGGGGATAGCTGTGCTGCCTTTGCAGCTCAATTTGAGATCACAAGCTGGCTAGCCCAGGCACTTTGTTCTCTGAAGAGTTTAAGGATATACATTTTAACCCATGGACAGGAAATTGCCCCAAAGGTGACACATTATGAGACAGGCCTAGGCAGAAGCAGTCTGGGCTACTTTCCCCACTCTATATCTGGGCAGTGAAGGGAAGGTTAGCTTCACTTGATTTTAGCCAAAAAGTCAAGAAGTGAGAGAGAAGTGTCTGTAACTTGGTGTGCCAGGGCCTCTTCCTTAAGGATGTTAAGAGGACCAGCACCTACCAGAAGCCAGACACACACTGACCCTTCTGTGGATGGATGCCTTCTTTGCTCACTTAGTCCATGTAAGTATAATACCTATATTTAAATTAATCTGAAATGGCATACCAATTTCATCCTAGTCCAGGCCTTTTCTAAAGCTGCTAATAAGAGCAGCATACCCAAAGACACAAACCAAAAGGAAAACACCCATTCCCAGGCCTCAGGACCAAGAGAAGCGAGTCTCAGGAGTGTGTGAGCACTGTGTTAGCCATATAATATCCTAAGGGACATTCCCAAACCATTAGGTCTAGCTTTACTTGATGCAATAAGAGCTTTGGAAAAAAATATATCCACAGCCCAGCGTAAGTCTGGTGAGCCTTTCCTCTGGCTTTGCTCAGATCATATCCTTTGCCGACCTCTTTCCAACTTGGATGAACCCAAGACCCAGAGCACCGCATACACAAACAGTATTTCTTCACTCAGAAGACCTAACCCTGCATGTGGTCTTCCTCAAGGGCTGCCCGTGCCCTGAAGATGTGAGGATGACCTCAGACAAAGACAGGCACATTTTGCAGATGGCCAGGGCCTCACCTCAGTACGAAGACCCTCCAAATGCAGCTGCAACCTTCACAGTTGTGTTTGGGAGTGTCACAGCACTCAGGAACCCCATACTCCCTCCCAGGAAATTGCTGGGACAATTGTGACTTTGTCTGTTTCAGGGAGTCTTAGTGTAGCCTTGCTCCCACAAAGAGCATTCAGTGCAATAATCACACTTTACTTTGTCGCACCAAACATGAGGAAGCAGTAAGTTACCGGAAGCTTGTTCCTGCCCCCTCCCATTACCAAAGTTCCTGGGGTAAAAATCCCAAGCACTTACCAATCAGTGTAGGTGCTGATCTGAGAAGGTAGAGGCTGGAGGCAGTTCTTCTCGCCAGGCTGGGGCTCTACTCCTCAGCTGCACTGGCTGCCGCTGCCCTGCTCCAGCTCCTCTTATCTAGGGACCAGCTGCTGTGGTTGCCATGGGGATGTTCTGTTTCTCAGGCACCAGGGCAAGGGGGATGGAGAGGGAATGAGAACTAACTTGGTCACTCCTGCTCTCTGCAGCAATAATTGTATTATTACACACAACAGCACATGGAGTCTATGTTGAGTTCTTAGCATAACTGTCAGGGAAATCTACACAAACTAACTCCCCCTTCAAATCCTACTAAAAATCCAGTGGCAGATTTAAAAACTCTTCTCTTCCAGGGGTGTGGTCTCTCACCCAGCATCAGATATATGGAAACTGATGCACAAAGCTTAAGCAGCTTGTCACTGAGGTGCCACAGCAAATTTCAACACTCAAGTTGGTGTTAGTTTACTCAGAGCATAGTGTCATGATGAGGAAAGAAATAATGGTGGTGCCACTCATTAACATTTACAGATGGTTAACCCTCTCCAGAGCCAGGCACTCCTCTAAATCCCTTTAGACCTAACAACCATAGAGGGAGCAGCTGCAGCAATCCCCATCTTAACAGGAGAGTGAAGCCGAGAGGCAGATCATCACCACATGTGTCTCAAAGGTTTACAGTTTCGTCCAGGAGGACATGGAATCTCCTAGAACTCAGGACCCCATCATCCTTGGAAGACCAACATTAAAATGGTTTTACCCTTACCAACCAGCAAAGGGAGGGTTCGAATCCCGCCAGTGATGCTGAGTCCCTGCTCCTAGCCACTCCATCCCACACCTTATCAAAGAGCATTTTGAGCAGCACAAAACAAAGAAAAGCAGCTCCGCCCACGCTGCTTGGAGGACAAGAAAACTGTATTCTTTCAAAGAAACCAAACAGGATATTCCAAAGACAAAAAAGCATATGTATACCACCAAAGGCTTCGTCCCAAGTCAGCCAGTAAGTCACACTGGCCTGTGGAGTCTGGGCCAGCTGATGCCCTTTGTTAGTATCAACCAAACCAAACTAAACCAAACCACCACCACCATCAACAACAACAACTTCCTGTAAAAAGATGGAGACCTTTAATACCAGCACGTGGGAGGCAGAGGCAGGTAGATCTCTATGAGTTCAAGGCCAGCCTGGTCTATAGTGAGTCCAGCATAGCCAGCACTACAAAGTGAAACCCTGTCTCTAAAACCAAACCAAAATAAAACAAAACACTCAACAACAACAACAACAACAAAACAAACAAACAAACCCAATAATAATGAACCAACCAACCAAACAAAAAATGATGGAGCTGCCAAAGGCTGGCTTGGGAAGGAAGGTCTGCCTGCAGACGGGGAGTGACCGGAAGCAGTTCCCTACTTCCAGCTGCCTGTCACTTCACCAATAGCCTTGCTGGCCACTCTGTTAGCAGTGTCTGCATTCCAAACATGAATGAAAGGGATATACTTTCTTCCAAGATGCTTAAGATTTCATTTCAAATGTCTTTTTGAGATAACTGTAAACTAGCATACAACTTTAAGATATGATTCAGAAGGAACCCCTATAATCCACAGATGCTCTTCTGTCAATGGAAGTACCTTGACAGACTAGTACAGTATCAGAGATACCACATGGTACTGATGTCATCATATTCAGACCATTTCTGACATCATGTGGCTCCCTCACCAGGCATGTCTACATACTCCTCACTCACCCATTCCCTTACCTTCAACCTGTTCTGTATTTCTGTTACTTCATCATTTCAACAATGTAATAAGCATGGAGTCGTGCAGGAAAAGGTTTTAGACTGGCATTTCTATTTCATAATATTTTCTGGAGATGCATCCCTGACCAAGCCAGCAATTCCTTCTTATTACAAAGTGATATTCTGTGGTACCGATGTGTGTAACCATTCACACATGAAGCACACCTGGGCTGTCCCCAATGTTTGGCTATTACAAATAAAGCTGCTCTGAACATTTGTGTAGAGGCTTTTGTGTGAACACAATCTCTTGTTTCTCTTGGATAAGTGCCCAGAAGTACAATTTCTGGCAATCAAATGTTTAATGTTATGATACCATACAGCAGCTGTACAGTTTCTCTTCCCCACTAGTGGAGGGTGAACGCTCTGGTCTCTTTTCTTCCGTAGTTGTTTTGTATTGGCACAATTTTCCTAAACACCCTTCTGATTATGTAGTGATAGCTCATTGTGATTTAAATTTGCTCACCTAAAACGATCATGATATTAAACCTTTTTCATATGTTCATTTGTCATGTATATATTTTCCTTGTGAAGGGTCTCTGCATCTTCACTTGTTTTCTAATTGGATATTTTTTATTGTTGAATCTTCAAAATTCTTTACATATTCTAGATACTAATCCTTAATTAGAAATTTAGTTTGCAAATATTTACTCGTAATTTGTGCCTATTTTAAAACTTCTTAGTAGATTCTTCCACAAAGGAAAGAATCTTAAATTTTATAGTCAAATTTATCACTAAATTAAAGGCATAGGTAACTGAGATACTTCTGAGACTACTTTATTGTAAGGGATTCCAGCCTGTGGAACTTTATAAACCTCTTAGTCATTTAATTTCCCACAATTCAAAGGGATTGTCTTCAAAGCATATACATTTGTACATCTCTTTGCATAGGCACATGTACTCCCAAGTTCAGGTTGTTGCTGCTGTGGACTCTCCCATACCCCCACCCCCACATTCAATACATCCTCCAATTGATCATGTCTCTCCCCCACACTCAAGACAGATGAAAACTGCAACTGAGATGGCAGATGGTAATGCAGATGAATGCCTTGGAGAGCTTTAAATAACAACCACACCCCGTGCAATGGTGAAATCACCGACCCATGGCCTGACCACTCCAGTGTAAGTGCAGGAGGCTACTGTGTCTGCAAACTGGTCTGTACTATGGAAATGCCTCTGATGGATGGCTGGGACATCTGCCTTCCTTCTTGATGGATGCCCAGAGCTAACTATCTTTAGATGAATGCATTTTCATTTTTGTCACAAATATTGAACAAGACTGATGTCAGAAATACACGATTCTAAACTATTTGTTTCATGTAATATCCCATGAAGCTCTTAAAATATTTGCTGTTCAAAATAAATCAACAAAAGTTTCTCTGTGGACCGGTGGAGTGTGCATGTGTGTGTGCAAGAGAGATGGAGAGAGAGAGAGAGAGAGAGAGAGAGAGAGAGAGAGAGAGAGAGAGAGAGAGAGAGAGATCCCAGAAATCTTGGCAACTCTTTGCTTGTCTGCATCAGCCTCCAAGGGAGGGATTATCTGCCTCAGATGGATACCTTCTGGTAAACAGCTGTCTGTGCCTTTGCCTTGGGCATAGCTTTGAACACATTTGTTCTCCTGATAATGGTGGGGGAAACATTTTAGATAAGAACAAGAAATTCTGTTATCTAACAAATTCCTTGCAGTAAAAACAAACAACATACTTAATCTTTAAATGTCTTTCACTTAAATCGGGGCTGTTGTGTAGAACTAATGGAGATGGAGCCTTTTTAAAATTAATTTATTTATATTACATCTCAATGGTTATCCCATCCTTTGTATCCTCCCATTCCTCCCTCCCTCTCATTGTTCCCTTACTCCCCTCCCCTATGACTGTGACTGAGGAGGACTTCCTCCCCCTGTATATGCTCATAGGGTATCAAGTCTCTTCTTGGTAGCCTGCTATCCTTCCTCTGAGTGCCACCAGGTCTCCCCATCCAGGGATATGGGTCCAGGGGACGTGGTCAAATATGGGGCACCAGAGTTCCTGTGAAAGTCAGACTTTTGTGTACACTAAATTCCCTTTACTGGTGATGTTCTGTAATGCTGGTGCAGAAGAGCCCAGCATCCCAACGAGGATACTGATGTGAGTCCACCTACATGCTCGTCTCGATTTCCCTGCTTGTCTTTTGCAAGTATGTATGTCATACTTTTACCAGCCATGTAGGTTTATGTATGAGCTCTGCACAGTGCAGGTACTGGTAACCCCCAAATGCCAGTGTCCTTCTTGCTAGTCACTTAGGTGTGCATCTCCTCTATCTTCCCCTGCCCTCTTGGCAGTCTGTGCAATTACTAATCTGTTCTTTTGGTATAATTACATCATTTCACCAAATGTGCCCTGGCCTGTCAACGTTTAATGAGGTTCTCACCCCATCACCGCTCTATATTTTGGTTAGTACTCATCACAACCCCGGTGCATATTCTCTCATCATGTTGCAAGTTGTAAATCCTGATTTTCTGAGACATGGATCCTGGCTAAGATGCATAGCTACTAAGAGCAAGAGGGTGACTAGAAGCCAGGTACCTCTTCTCCAGAGTCCATGTTGTCCTTTGTCTCACTCTGTGATGAGAGTGACACTTTCTGCGTGTCACACACTTGTGGTCTCTTCGTGCTTTAGATCTTCCACCTCTCACATTGTTGAAAAGATTCCGACCCATCATTGGTTCACTCACAAAGCGTTTTCTTAGAGCTGTGCATCTGGCTTCTGTATAAAAGAGCGATCACCGCTCAGGAGAGCGGCAGCTCCCCCTCAGTCACTAATCCAAAGGTTTTCTCGAGTACCAATTCTGTCACAGCTTCCCACATGTGCAACCAATATTTGTACCAAAGATGTGATACACACTAACAGTGTACTGACTGATACCACTCCCGGCTTGGAGTGGGTGTCCTGATCACTGCTAACCTCTACAAGACCGGGAAGAGTTGGCCTGTGGAGAATGAATTTTTTGCTCACTTCTTTCTCAATGAGCTATTTTGATCCCCAAAACGTAAGTTGTCCAAATTTTGAGAAAGCTCCACTACAGAGATAAGGCAGCAAGGGAAAGAACTCCAAACCCCACTGAATTGCCCAAACTCTCCAAATGTTCTGCAGGCATTCTTATAAGGCTGTCTTGATGGAGGAAACCAGAGAGGGGATTGATGTCAGCTAGCAGATGGTGAGAGTGGCAAACATAACACATGGCTTCTGTGGGCCTCTGAATGCATAGGGAGTGAGTACATATATTCTCCCAGAGGGCACATAGGATTTTAAGGTATGTACAATGCACTTGAAAGCCTTTTGTGTTCACAGAGAAGTACTTAGAAATGTGGGGTTATTGTTCTTGAATTGTGCTACAAAATATTAATAATTAAGTTCATTAGCTCTCCATGAACATAAGGAAAAGTGTTTAGTAAGAGTTTTTACAACGTGGAAAAAATCTCTTTAAATTTTCAGACTTTTGCCTCTTTGCTTTCAACTGTATGAAAAATAACACCCAATTTGGGGATGTGTGAAAGCAAAATTTAAGGCCAG
Source organism: Acomys percivali (assembly GCA_907169655.1). Taxonomy (NCBI): domain Eukaryota; kingdom Metazoa; phylum Chordata; class Mammalia; order Rodentia; family Muridae; genus Acomys; species Acomys percivali. The sequence goes on from OU015744.1 coordinate 143,582,168, forward strand.
CATGTATTTGCAATGGCAGCTATAATTTCTGCACTTGTTTTTAAGAAGAGTGTGTGCCTCATTTCCTCATACTCAGAAAGCCCAGGGAACCTCTCTTGCATTTGCTGGTGAGGAGGTCAGTGCCCCAGGTGTTGCCAAAGGTCTGTGTTCAGAGCATTAGTCTACTCGCTGGCCAGGCAGTGACAGCTCTGGAATGCCACAATGTGCAGCCCATGAGCTTTGGTCTGGAGGGGTTGGGGAGGTTGTTCAAGCTTTATTAGAAAGGAACCACATGCCTTCTCATCCAATTGTGGGTTCTTTGGGGCTTGGGTTAATGGTACAGAGAAAATGAAGCATAACTCATCTCTGCCCGTGTGTTCAGACAGACTTTCCCTAGGTTCTCACTGCCATGCAGGAGACTGCAATGACACCAATTGTTTGCCAGTGAAGTTTTGAGTGTTTACATAAATAGCCAGGCACCCCTGGGCTGGTCCTATCTTATCCACCTGGTAGGCCAATTTTTTCTGAGCAGTTTCCACTCCAGTCTATGTATACATTTCTGTCTCATATATATGATACACCTGGAGAGACAGCAGAAGGCTTGGGGTCACAGAAAATTGTAAATAAGTCTCACCTCTTCAATTCACACCATGTTGATCATAGGTAATTTAAAAACTGAAATATTTTTCCACCTAGAAAGGGCGTATAGTCATACATGCATACAGAGTTGTGCTGAGTGTCAAATGAGATGATACTACCAAAGTTTCAGATACAACATTTGATCCATCATAGGCAACCAAAAATATTTTCTGTAGCCTTTGAACATTTTCAAGCCTACTTTATTTGGGGTTCTTTAATGCTTATACCTCCCTTCAACCCACCTACCCTAGATAGGAGAAAAATAGAGGTTAATAGGAATAGGAGAAGTAAACTTTCTTAGACTCAGTTCCTTGGAGTGATTCTACTTTTCATTGTCAGGATTCCAGCAGACCCATTAAACAGCAAACCAGTAATTAAGCAAAAGTGATGTCAACCCCCGCAGCTGGAATCTAGAACCTCGAAGCATTCTCTAGACCATCTCTCTCTAGGAGTGTCTTGAAGCAGATCAATCAACAGCCAAATGATGGTAAGCAGTACCAAAACCAAAGCCTCTGGTTTTGGGCACTGAGAAGATATACATATACATACATACATGTCCATATATACATATATATATATTCTCTCAGAGTCTGTACTATAATGTTTATCAGTTAGCAAAGACTATGCTCCCACAACAGGCAGTTCCTCTTCTAGTGGACAAACACCACATGTCCTCTCACAAGTCTGCTTCCACCAGAGAAATGCTGCACACCCTCACACAAGTCTGTGTCATATGCCAAACTTGGGATCAAACAAAAAAAACATGTTTACATCCACTACAACTTTCTTTTCCTTAATCTACTCATTTATTCTAGTACTCTCATTAATTAAAAAAAAATCTAACAATCAGGTTCAATTTTGTCTAATGAGAATCTTCTAAATCACCTTAAATAATTATAAGCTTAGATACTCATTTGAGCTTTGAAAACCATTTGCAAGATCTACTTGCAAATGATTATAACTTTGTGACTGTTCACTCAGTTCAATCAAAGAAAGAAAGAAAGGAGGCTTCTGCTATTTTTTATAATGTAGAAAATGTAAGGGGCTTATGGCTGCCTTTATCAGTAGCAGAGGGAGAAGGAGCAATCCATTGTAAATGGAAAGAGAACCTCCGGTGATGGGGTAAGAACTGGACAGACAGATGAGAACTCTGAGGATCCACAGCCAAAAAGAATCCTACCTCTTCCACAAGCATATTCATTAAGTAAAATAAGCACAACAGACAAGGCAAAAGTACACGGGTTTACTGCACCTTCTGTCAAGTAAATGGAGTGGTCCACTGGAGATTGCCTTGAGGGCAGGGCAGTCAGGGGAAATGCAGAAGAAACAGAAAACTACTTACTGCTGCTTAGCTTTAACGAGTGTATATCACATATAGAGTATCATAGTAAAAGCAAGAAATAAAGTTGTCCATTAGAAGTACTAGAAGGAAACACAGGTGAAATATAAGAATACAAATTTCATATTTTTAAATATAAAAAACAATAGAGCAGACACCCTGAAAACAGAATATTTATATAAAATTTACATAAGCACACCAAACAAATTCAGATTATTTGCACTGTATATGACAAAGGCAGAATGTCTTTGGTCTAGAACGACTTCTTACAAACTGAAGAGATAGGGAAGTAATCTGCCTCCTAAAAAGATTGAATGTACAAATAAAAAGATCATGTGAGAGTTCTAGCTACCCTTCTCTTGAAAGATTACACGTATCATCCTCCAAAAATATCAGGACCTGGAGACCGATAGATTCCCTACCTTTCTTTTTGCCTCAATTTCAACTCAACCTCTCCCCAAATGCCAAATAGTTTTATAAACTGCTTGCATAGGATGCCCAGCTTTTTTCAGCCTGACTTTATTTTCCTGCTGGCAATTTCAAATCAGGCCACACCAGTAGGCCTTCTCTTCCTTTTAATTTTATTATAAAATTCTGCAAACCATATCCTTCCTTTAAGTCTGGAATGCATGTGATGACAGCTGCCTTCCTGAAGCATTGTTTCTGCTTCCTATCACGTGAGTAAATCTTATTTACTCCATCCGCACGAGAACAAGCAGAGACTATCCTGACAGCTGAGCATAATGTAGAAGACACTTCCCATGGTATGCCTCCCTGTGTTCCTTTGACGTGAGAAGGGATCGGTGGGTAAAGTTCAGCAGGTGGCTGACCTAGTGGGTATTGGGGGCAGCCAGCACAGCACATGGTGCCCAGGGGCAATGTAACAGAAGTGGTTATGAGCCATTGTGTCATATCCTCTTTTAGTCAGGACTTGGGGTTAAAGTTCAGTGGTTGCCTGTATGTTATTTAAAAACCTACTTGATTGTTTAAAATCCTGAGATAAGAGTTAGCTGTTAGTGGGATTAGGAGACAAGAGAGTTTACAAAGAAATAAGTAGGAACATAAAGAAGAGAATATGGAAGAAAAGTGAACTGGGCAGGAACAGCTGAGGACTGCACGGCTCAGCTTTATAAGGAATTAAGTGTGTAGTCTCTGAATGTTTGAGATTGGCTGAAAAAAAAAAATGACAAGGTGTCGAATCACTTCTATTTTCGAGGCTGATTGCCTTCTAACATCTGTGTCAGCTGAAGAGCTACCCAGGAACCTGTCACAAGTGGGAGGACGGCTAGAAGACTCCTGAATCATAGTGGGACATGCTAGGGTTGCACACAGGTGCGTTCTTGCTTTACAAACCTCCGTTAGGTAAGGTGATGGACTACAGACTGGGGGCCAAGGAAAATAAGGGAAATTTGTTCTTCTTTATTTTTAATTATGTCTGATAATCAAGAACGACTGTAGGCGGCAATTCAGCCCTGGGGAAAGTGCCCACTCGAAATGGTGCCAAGTAGCAGACCTCAAATCCCATTATGTGAGTAACCGTCTAATAAAGCCTGCCTATTCTTTGCCACCCACACCATTTTGCACAAAGGAAATGGCCCCTTGGGCAAAATGAGGAGTTTGAAAAAAATTGGTTTCCTACAGATAGACGCTCTATTGTTTTCTCTGAGTACAGCTCTGATGATGGCAGATCACGGTGTGGGAAAGTCAGCCTTTGTTGTCAGTTAGGGACTGACTGGATAGTGTTGCCATAGTCACTCAAAGTGGCCTGCATTTTACTCTGGCTGTGGCTTTTGAAATTAAAAGTGGATCCAAGTAGTAAGCTGGGGCAATACAACCTTTATACAACCTAATTACATAAGAGTAGTTTGAAGGTTTTGTTATTGATAAACTATTCTCTTGTAGCCAATGGAGGTTAACAGAAAATTTGGGCAGATGGGTTTTCTGGTAGTGCTTCTGAGCTGTTTTGTTCAGTATACAGTCACCTTCTCTTTTATTCGTAAATAAAACATGAATGGGAAATAAAAGGGTGAAAGAAGAGGGAAGAGAAGGAAAGGAGAGGGGAGGAAAGGGAAGGAAAGGAAAATTAAAAAGTGACATAAAATTTGCTGTTGTGGCAACTATTACAGAAGTTCCTACTGATTGTTCATTGTTTCCTGTCCTATGCTTCTAGTCAAATACCCACAAGGAAGCCAGACTAATCTCTTAAAACACATCACACCATGTTACCATCCTATTTCAAATTCCCTAGTGGCTCTTATTGCATTCAAAATAAAACCCAAACTTCATAGGACTTAATAGACCCCTACAGGTTTGGATGTCGCTAAAAGCTATGTAGTACAGGCTTGGTCATTAGTCTGTGGCATTTTGGGCAGGAAGTAAAACCTTTAAAGGAGAAGTACATAGCAGGAGGAAGTTTGGCCATTGTGAGGGGCCTTTTATTTACCATTCATGTTTTCTTTATAAATAAAAGAGAATGTTACTCTGTAGTGAGCAGAACAGCTCACAAATTCTCCGTGAAAAACTTTCTGACCAAATTTTCTCTTAACTTTCATTGGCTACAAAAGAATAGCTCATCAATTACAAAACTTTCAAACTGCTTTTGTGTAATTAGGTTGTATAAAGGTTGTATTGCTCCAACTTAGTTTAGAGTCCAGTTTTTATTTCAAAGTGGAGTGCAGAGTAAAATGCAGGCCATTTTAAGTCCAGAAAAAACAAGTCCTTAAAGGGCTGTTAGGACTGTCGATCCTTGCTTTGTCTTCCAACTCTCCAGCAGCTGCCAGGTGAACACTTTTCCTTAGACTTCTGCCATGTTATGTTGGCCCGACAGAGACCAAAAAGCAATTGGGCCAATCATCCATGGGCATAACCCTATGCAACCATAAGGCAAACTGAACAATGATCCAAACTAAACCCTTTTCTTCCCTTAAGTTGCTTGTCTTGTGACTATGACAGAAGAGAACTAGTTCACAAACCTAGTTTGCTTTAGCCCCTACTCCCTGCTCTTTCCTCAACCAGCTTCAGTTTGGGTGACTTTCACATTTCTCCAACAGATCAACGCTTCATTGCCAGTACAGGTGCATCTCTTCATCCCACCCTATCTGGAAACATTCTACCCTCAGATGTCACATTCCTTTCTT
>OU015744.1:143599063-143634063 GCA_907169655.1 Acomys percivali
AACATTGCCAGGTTTAGGGTAGAGGCTTACCTTTATGAATGAATTTGGCTTTGTTTCTGATTGACATTCAGGTTAAAAGTACAAATTGGCAGGCTTTCATTTTTTCCCTTTGAATCTTATCCCCAATGGACTGTCTTATTACCTGAAAGACTACACCCTCATAGTTGAGACTGCCTATAGTAAATGAACAGGAGGATTTGAGAGCAGTTAGATTGTATCAAAATAGAGATAGAGTACAGTTCATGAAAGTTCAGAGCAGTTATGTAGGAGAATAGCAAGAACCCATTGCCCCAGCCTGATTGTGCCTTTGTTTCCCAGCAGTGGGTTCAGGTATTCATCTCTTAGACAACATTTGGGTTGGCTTCCTGTCCTGCCACATACACCATTGCTTGTTTCTTTCATTGACCTCTGGAAACACTGAGATAGAGTTCCACACTTTAAATCCAATCCATACCAGTGTTAGGCCCTATAGAATAGACAATATCAGCTTATTCCTTCAGCAATACCAGCAGGAATTGGGACTTTCTGGATGAAGGAACAAGCACTAACCCAGCATCCGTCACCTTCCAGTGTCAGGACATCAGTACATATCTAGTGATTTACCTTGGTTGGGAGGACGAGATAGTTTATAGCTGCCATCACTCTCCTAGCAGTACCCAATCCAAGGGCATTGATTCTGAGTTTTCCATTCCCTTCATAAGAGTAGACATCTAAGAAGGTTAATTAATGATGGAAGAAATGATGAAAGAGTAGGAATTGATAAGAACATGCTAGTAATATGGGTGAATTTTGTGATTCAGTGATTCTCATGAGACTTGTATCTTTAAAACAGAAGAGCCATTGGCTAACCTTTATTAACACCACAATAGATTAACACTATCTTGTATACTTGTATACTTATATGATATACATTCTGTCTCTGGGTATCTATTCACAATTACCATAGGCCTGTTGTGTAGTTGCTGAAGAAGTATCAGACTTAGCTTTAACTGTCCTCATGACACAGCCTAGAGTTATCTGAGAGAAAAACCCATGATTCCCTTTACCCCTTCATACCATTATGTGCTATTCCCATAGCCCCTTCTTAATTTACTGATATCTATTTGGTGTTCCAAACGAAACATACAAATCTAAAAGTTTAAAGCTAACCTGCACATTTAAAGAAAATATATATTGTCTTTCTGGGTCTTGGTTATCTTAAACAGAATGATTGTTTCTAGATCCACTCACTTACCTATGAGTTTTATAACTTTTATTTTCTTAACAGGTGAAAAATGTTCCTTTGTGTAGATATACCAGAGTCTCATTTTGCATTCATCACTTAATAGACGTCTATGCTATTTCCATTTCCTAGCTATTGTGAATAAAACAGCAATGAGCACAGATGAGAAAAATATACCCCCATAGTAGAATTTAGAATCCCTGGGGTATATTCTTCAAGAGTGATACAGCTGGATCTATGGTAAATATATTTTCATCTTTTTGAGGACTATTCACATTGATTTCCAGAGTAGCTGCACCAGTTTTCACTCCCATCAGCAGTGAATAAGTCTTCCTCTGTCCACACATCCACATCAAAACTTGCTATCATTTCATTTTAATCATGTAAACTCTGATTGAGGTAAGATGAAATCTTGAATTAGTTTCAATTCACATTTCCATGATCTCTAAGCATGTTGACGCTATGGAATGTTAAGTCCTAAATGGGACATCTATATTATACCTTCTCTCCTAAAGCTTGGCAATAAAAGTGGAAAAGAGGGTAAGAAGTTTATAAAAGCCAGAAGTGTGGATGGCTATAAGGATATAATTTTTTCCCAGACACAATGGATGCTCACACTATGAAGTCAGAACAATTGTGACATCTCAACAAAGACAAACTCCCCAAAAGGAGAGGAGAGGTGGATATAATGTCCCCCCTCCTTGGTGAGTGATTATTGACAATTAAAAACTGCTGGGGAAGGTAAGTTGATTTTTTTTTAAAGGTGATGGCCACTCATCGGTGAACAACTAGAAGGCTACATACCCAAGAGCATGCAGGTAGCACATGTTAAGCTCAATGGTTTAAAAGAGAGAAAGAAAGAAAGAAAGAAAGAAAGAAAGAAAGAAAGAAAAGAAGGAAGAAAAGTACAAAAGGTTAGTTGTATAGGGAAGATAAATGGATATAAAAGGAATTAAGAGAGTAAATATGATCAAAATACATATACGATGTTCTCAAAAGCTAATAAAGTTTTTAAACCCCCCATTTGGCCTGAAAATATGAATAAATAAAAATAAAGGTACTCTGCTAGCTGAGCTCCAGTGTATAATCCCATCACACTTGCTCTCCATCCTCAAGAGTGTGGTTCATGGAAGGTCAGGGGCTCCCAGGGTCCATTTCCAGCATTCAGTACCTTTTTGAATGGCATCTTGCTGCTGTTTAAGCAGAAAGCTGAGCAGGGATGGATTCTCAGTGTCTTTCCCTCTTCAGCTGCTGCTGTGTACAACTGTTGCCTTCTATTTCCCTCCCCTTGCCTCTTGTCTCCTCTCCCCATTGCTCTTCCTTCTCTCTGGGAGCAATGTACTTCCTAGATAAGCCAATCTCTCTGGGAGAGACTCTGGGCCATTTCCTCATTCTACTTTGTAAATTTTCTGATTTTACTTTTCTGGAAATTTGAGCACTGACAGTCCTTTCTCCAGTTCATTCCTTGGAGATTCTAGCAGAGTTTACCTGCCTTTTATCTGCCATCTTCCCAAATCCAGTATTTGAGGTTTTAATAAAGGAATGGATGTAGCTATCCCGTGAGTCTGTTACACTGTTGTTAGCCACTAAGCCACTATTAGAAATGCTGGGAATGCAAAGACGAGTGACAGAGTAAGGGAAGCCTCCAGCATTGCTGTTTCACTTGTTTTCCTGGTGACTGAACGGGGCAAGGACTGCAGTGCAAGAGCTTTGCTGAGTGTCAGCAGTGCTGGATGACCTTACATTTTCAAAGGACCAAGAAAAGAAAGCCCTTCAGTGTCATGGTCTGAAATAATGTTTGATGTAGTCCAGTCTTTACTAGTTTGTTACAGATTCAGATATGGAACATCCCATACAAAACCTAAGTCTTGCCAACATTTTAAAAGTAGACCATTTTTGAAAGGAAAGAAATTAAATCTCAAAGTGGCTTTAATTTGCATTTCCATGATGGCTAAGGATGGTGAACACCTTTTAAATATTACTGAGCCACTAATCTTTCTTATTCCGTTCAGATCCACAGCCTTCTTTTTAATTGGGTTTAAAATTTTCTGGCTGTTAGTTTTTAAGTTCTTTGTATATTCTAGAACCAAGCTGCCATCAGATGATTAGCTGGGACAAATGTTCCCTTTCTGTAGACTGCCTCTCAGTTGATTAGCAGTTTTCTTTGCAATAAGAAGCTTTTAAATTTTATGAAGTTCCATTTAAGGTTGGCATCAGTTCCTGGGTAACCAGATTGCTATCCAGAAAGTTTTCACTTACAGCCTTAAGTGTACCTCCCACTCTTTCTTCCAGAAACTTCAGAGTCTCAGGTCTCACTCTGAAATCTTAGCTCCTTGGAACTGTTTGTGTTCATGGTGAGAGAGAAGGACTGATTTTCATCTTATATGGCCAGGTATCCTAACATCATTTGTTAAAGGAGCTGTTTTTTCTTCATTGTATGCTTTTGGCATTTTTGTTTAAAAAAAAAATAAGGTGGCTGTAGGAACATAAGCTTATATCTGAGATCTTGATTCAATTATATTGATCAATGTATCTTTTTGTGTATGTGTATCAGTAGCATCCCACTTTTACTACTATGGCTTCGTAGTATACCCTGAAATCAGGAATCATGATACATCTAGAAGTATTTTTTATGGTTTATGACTGTCTTGGCTATCCAGATGTTTTGTGCTGCCACATGAATTTTAAGGTTTGTTTTCAACTTCTGTGGAGAGTTGTGTTGAGATTTTGATTGGAGTTATACTAACTCTATATATTGTCTTTTATATGGTAGCCATTTTCACAATATTAATCTTACTAATCTGAGTGTGGGAGGTCTCACCATCTTCTGATAGTTTCTTAATTTATTTCTTCAATATTTTTTTTAACTTTTTTATTAATTTATTTGTATTACATCTCAATTGTTATCCCATCCCTTGTATCCTCCCATTCTTCCCTCCCTCCTGCTTTCACCCTATTCCCCTCCCCTATATCTGTAACTGCGGGGGACCTCCTCCCCCTCCCTATGATAATAAGGTGTCAAGTCTCTTCTTGATAGCCTATTATCCTTCCTCTGAGTGCCACCGTCCTCCCCATCAAGGGGACATGGTCAAATATTTTCAATTACTCATTGTATAAATCTTTCACTTATTTGGATAGGTTTATTTAAAGGTATTTATTTTGTGTGTGACTATTGTGAATGGAATTGTTTCCATTATTTTTTTGAAGACTCTCCACAAACAATACATGTATCTTGCATTGCTTTTGATTGCCCACCAAAGTTTGATAGTAAGACCCTACTTCAACTTCCTATACCAAAACTGGGTGATATTAATGGGAGGTTTCCCCTGTTCTGAAGAGAAATGGAGGAGGAGTGGATAAGGGTGGGGGAAGGTGATGTTGGAAGGTCTGGAAGGACAGAAAGGAGGGGAAACTGCAGTCAGAATGTAAAGTAAATAAATTATTTAATTAAAAAATATTGACTAGATTTAAAAAAACACCCTACTGCTGAAGATATCATATGCATTTGTCACAGGGCATGGAGAAATCAAATTTGTACTTACCAGGAAGCTTCCTCCTGGTGGCTAGCTTTCATAGATTTGGAAGATGATATGCAGGGTGCTAAAGGAAGAAGGCATCAATAGTCTTAGCCAGAAGTGAACTCTGTGTCCTACACTAATGACCAGTGTGGGGAGATATGCCCATGGATTATGGGAGTATCTAACTGCTTACGGATTAGATTTAAGACCTGCTGCACAATAGGGAACATATATCTGGTACAGTAAAACTGTCCAATAACTCCATGGTTTGGAATTCACAAGCCCTAGGGTTCAATGTACTACTATTGTTCTCCTAAGTAGACACAATATCAAACTGGTCTTTAAATTTGAATTTCTCTAAACACAGATTACTACAACTTTCACACATCATCAGAGAAGTTTCCTTCTATAGTAGGTGATGGTTGAGACAAGAACTCACAACCAGGCAATGTTCAGAGAACACCATCAGTGGATTGCTCAGCCAAAAGGGTAGATCTATATTAAACCCTACTCAAGACTCAAGGGCCATCATAAAAGATAGTAGGAAAAGATTACAAGAGCCATATACCAGGAATGACTAGGATGAAACAGGACAGACTTGTTTTCTGGACATGACAGAACAACTGCATTCATGAACTCAAAGCAAGTATGATTGCCTGCACAGGATAAAGTTACTCAACATCCTACCACAAGGAATAGAGTCCTAAGTCTATACCACTAATGGAAGAGCTGTGGATAACTGATGGCTCTTGGAGAGGGAGAGTCAGTTTTCATTAAGGGTATGCATGGCCTCTAGCATAGAAACCAAATGGTTCCATACCAAGGAGTACATGGGTAGCAAATATTGGACAGGATGAGTTTATTTGAAAGCAAAACAAAATTAAGACACAATGTTGGGGCGATGGGTAAAAAAGTGGTAGTGGATCTTGGAGGAGCTGAAGTGGGATAAATATGATTCAAATACATTGTATGAACTTTTCAAAGAATTAGTAAAGATCTTTAGTTTAAAAATTAGAACATTAGATAGTTTGATTTTGAGTTAAGGAAAGATAGATTCCATGTTTTAGATTCTGTTCACATTGTCCAATTTTCAAAAAGGAAATTTGGGGGATCCAGGATGTTGGCGCCAGCCACACACTATGTTGATCAGCACAGCAGCAGTGACTGCACAGTGACTAAAGGACCAAACTGAGAACTACAAAACACAAGTGCTGGTATTTACAGGGTGAAGGAGGTCCACATTGTGTGGAACACAGGTGGGTCCAGCTTCAGGCTACCTGACTAATCCACAGAAAATTCCCTGGGTCCCTGAAGTCATGCACAAAGAAATTGGAAACATCTCATACAAGTAACTTAATGCCATACCTGAAGGCCCTAGGGAAAAAAATCAGACATACCCATGAGGAGTAGATGGCTGGAAATAATCAAACTCAAGATTAAAATCAATAAAGTAGAAACAAAGAGAATAATTCAAAGAATCAATGAACCAAGAGCTGGTTCTTCAAGAAAATCAACAACGTAGCCAAACTAACTAAAAGGCAGAGAGACACTGTCCAAATCAAGAAAAGAAAAAATGAAAAGGGAGACCTAACAACAGACCCTGAGGAAATCTGACAAAGGGTTAATATCCAAAATACATAGAGACCTCAAGACACTAAACACCACCAAACCCAATTATTATTGAATTAAAAATGGGACGGAGCTAAACAGGCAATTCTCAGTAGAAAGGTTCAACATCCTTAGTCATCAGGGAAATGCAAATCAAATTGACTCTGAGATTCCATCTTACATCTATCAGAATGGCTAAGATAAAAAACTCAAGTGAGCATGTACTGGTGGGGATGTGGAGAAAGCAGAACTCTTCTCTTTTGCTGGTGGGAGTTCAGACTTATACAACCACTTTGGAAGTCAATCTGGATCTTTCTCAGAAAATTGAGAATAGTACTACATCAAGACCCAGCTATACATCGCCTGGACATATACCCAAAAGATGTTCTACCATACAACAAGAACATTTACTTAGCAATGTTCATAATAGCCTTATTTGTAACACCCAGAAATTGGAAACAACCCAAACCCATCTTGATATCCAAACAAGATGGATAAAGAAACTCTGGTATATTTACACAATAGAATATTATTCAGCTATTAAAAACAAGGAAATCTTGAAAGTTGCAAGAAACAATCATCCTGAGTGAGGTAACCCAGACTCTGAAAGACATGGATGGTACATACTCACCTATAAGTGGATATGTCCCCAACATAAATGTCCTCTGAGAGGCTCGGTCCAGCAGGGGATCAGAACAGATTCTGGGACTACCAGCTGCACTCTGGGCTGAGCGCACTGAGAGTGGTATGGAAGAGTAGGGGAATAGAAGGACCCAGAGGGGTCAGGAACCCCACAGGAAGACTATCAATACTTGTGGATCTGGACCCAGGGGACCTGCACCACCTGACACACTAACCAAGCACAATGAATGTAGAGAACCTAGACCCCCTGTTCAGATACAGCCAATGGAGAGCTCATTCTCAATGGTGGTGGGGAGCAGGGATTTCCTCTGACAAGAACTCTGGTCCCTGTGATTTAATCGCTCCTTTAGCAGGGAGGCCTTGTGCACACAAAGAAAGGGATACATGCTATCTGGATGAGACCTCATAGGCTGTGGTCAGAAGGTGGGAGAGGTGCCCCCCACGAGGTCTATGGGAGGGGAATAGGGTGGAAGAGGGATGGAGGGTGGGAATGGGAAGATAAGAGTGAGGGGATAACAATCAGGATATAATATGAATAAATTACAATAAATACATTTTAAGAAAGGAAATTTGACATCATTTTGAATAATCTGTCATCCTTGTAATTACAGCTGTTACATGTTGCTCAAATTCAAATTTGAAATTAGATATACAATCCGCCATCCCAGGGGAAAACAGCCTGGAAATATTCTCTCCCAAGAAGAAAGAACTTTGAGTCTTTGACCTCTTTATAAGTGCCCTATTTTATTTCATAGAAGCCAATTACTTCAACAAAGATACAGTAATTCCAGAACAAATTCTGTAATTAGAATTTCTCCCCAGTTTTTAGTGATAGCAAAATTATTTTCTCCTGAAGAAAAGCTAAGGTTCAGCTCTACAGAAAAAGAAATGAGAATATCTGTTGAATACACAAAATCTTAGAGGACATGTTTATGAAGAATATTTTCATGAGTTTCTGTACAGGAACTGATGTGGTCTATGCTTGTGCTATGGATCAGAACAAACTTCAAGGTTGTTTTCTTTGTCTCCATTATGCAACTTGTGTCTTCACCCATGCATAACAAAACCAAAGAAAATATGTGACTTGAATTCCAAGTGTTATTTTTGAAATTAGCCCCGCTTATGGAAGCTTTGGCTTTCAATACTGAAATCTGGAAGGATTACAATCTACTCATGAACAAGTGTGATGTGGAAGAGTATGATGTGGAAGAGGCCAACTCATTCCCTGGCAAGTGCCTCATTTGAAGTCTGAGTTTACTCTTTCCCTCTTTTTGATTTAAACAAGATTACTTCAGCTTCATACAAAGGATTATTTCTGTTACCCACTTCCTGAAGGTATTAATTACAGCAATTGTTTTCTCTATTTTTAATTCTAGTTTTAAATAAATAGTCTAAAATTTTCTCAAGAGTCAACTTAGATAAGATCAAACTCTAAGAGAAAACAAGGAAATGGAACCTGGCATCATTCAGGAAACTCAAAGTGGTTCTTGTCGTTATCTTGACAGACTGACAGCAGTTGTGAGCTAAAATTGCTAAAACACTAGGCACAAAGGATGCATAGGTACAAAAGGATACCAATGTAGTGCAAAACACTTTACAGGAAAGCAGTAGAACCCATCTGATTAGAGAAGTCAAATGTGATCAGGATGTAAAGTTTTCCAAGCATTTCTAAATAGTGAGTTTTTACCTGAAGCAAGACTTCTGCCAAACCCAATGCAGAATGCATACAGAAACAGGGTTACTCTGGTAGCATTGGGCCCACTAGTGAGCACCACATAAGCCCCAAGACTTAACAGTGTCTTAAAAATTGTTCTAGAAAATCAGTGAGTATCACCTTACTATCTTACTAGCTTCTAAATCTCAGATACTTTAGTCTTTCTGAGTGTGGGAGCACATATCAAGTACTTAGTACAACACGCAGCTAAGGGTAAAGATGGCCAACTGATGACACCTACTCCTCTTACTTTCATCATATGGTAATGGCAAACACTGTATTTACTTACTGAACTTTGACAACATTCCAGGCTTCAGTTAAAGGGCTGAATAAGTGTCATCATTATAGGTGATGACCTTGGGACCCAGAGAGGTTAGTTTATTAAATACAAATTATTCGGTTGTAAAATTGGACTACACCTTGAATTTATTGCCAGAGTTCAATTAATTCTTATCAACAAACACAGACTCAGCATACCTTTTTATAAGTCAATCTCTTGATCTTTGATCTCTTTCTCACTATCTGAGGTTTCCAGAAAAACAGAACCAACTGGAGATAAGACAGACCTTTATCACATGAACCAAGAAAGCCAATGACTACGATCAATCTGAATCCCAAGGCCTGAGAACTGGGAATTCCATCCATGTGATATTTGGCAAACAGAAAATCAATCACTGAAGACAGCAAATGTTCAGAATGGGACATGGGAGTCTTTCTATGTTGTGCTTCCCTTTAAGGTCCTCGTTGGAGAGTTGGCATCTGGTCTTGCGGGATTCCATTTGACATTCTTCATTCACACAGTGGGTCTCCGTCTTCTCCTTCACAGCTGAAATTATCTGCCTGACGGTTGAAACATACACACACAAATCTCCTTTAAGTCAAAGCTTAGCTCCTCCTATGGCCTAAAATGGAGCTGCTTCTGTGGTGAGGACATCCTCTTCCTTGTGTCTTGAGAGTATTACACTATTCTGTTCATCTATTCCTGAGGTATTTGTTTAACACAATCCCTGGGTAAGCTGCTTTGCTCGCAGAACCCTCAGCAGAATGAAAGTAATAATGGTAGGTAATGGTGGTAGGTAATAGTGGTAGGTAATGATGCTTTTTGCATCAATAATAGTAGACATATATGGAGCATTTACTCTGTGAGGGATACTGTATTGAACACTGCAACCAACCAATTTACTACATTTACTCTGTCGTTCAGAGGAATGGCATTTCAGATTGACATAAGAACAAAGTAGAACATGAGACCATAAAGCAGGTGGCTGCGAGGTTTAGTAGTCAGTCCAGTGAAGAAACGGGCAGGGATCCTGTGCCCAAATGCTGCTGGCAAATACAGTCAAGTCTGAGCCAAGAAAAATGTTAAAGGTATAGAAGGGGAAGACATTTGGGATATACAAATGCAATTAGGAGTCAGTTAGGTCCTGGAAGCTGTGGAATAACGTGAGAATGGGAGGAGTGATGTGGTCCAGGAAAGTAGAAAGCGGAGGGCATGGTGATTCCAGGAGTAGAAGCATTTGGGGAGCAGTCTGCTTTGGGATTGTAGTCTTGAGATGAGTCTCTTAGTTTTCTGATATAGTACTTCTTAGGTTCTCTCTGTGAGTCAGGGAAACATGATCTTATTTGTGCTTGGAAAAGACAACTTGTCAGCTGCCAAGGCAGCTCAGAGAGGAAAGCTAAAGGCATGTCAGAGGCTCATGCATTGTGCTGTCATGAGGTATAGGGAACCCTGGAAGCCACACCATGACAGAACACAGCAGAGATTCAGTGACTGACTCTGAGGTGTCAATGAACGGTGCAATGAGACAAGGCAGATGGGTGCTTCTGAGTGTGTGTGGCTAGAGGTCAGAAGGCTAGGGTTTTGGAAGGGGGTGATGCTGGGGCCATATTATGCATATGGATGCTGAAGAAAGTGTGTGAATGGAGATGCCCACATTCTGGGGAGGTACAGTAGGGAGACAATGGGTGATCTCTGGGAAGCAGAGCCTCCCGGAAGTCATAGCCACCAAATCAGGAAGATAAGGAATGAAACAGGCTAAGTGACAGGTCTTGGTAGTAGATAGTTTCCAAAGGAATGCTGTCTTAGGCTCCTAGCTAGGAAGTATCCTCTGCCGACCCATCTTGTCATACAAATAAGGAACGTCCCTCAAGCAGGTCCCAGGATGTTGTTTCTGACTATTTTATTTTTCTATTCCTCATTCTAGAGAGACATCCTTTGGCCTTTGTATCCACCTCCATGCATTTTCCCTGCAGAACGGGCCATGCTGTTCCCATAGCTGGATGGAATCAACTGGACAACATTTGCTTTTGACATGAGGTTCATCAGCAAGGAATAGACTTGTAACCAGCAGCTTTGCCTCTCTATGAGCTCCATGATGGCATCTTTCTGTTATTATTAAAGGTAGATTGGACCCCATGAAAACCATGTTAACACTTATGGAGGCTTTCTGTTGCACTTGAAAGAATCTGTGTTCTTAGATGCCTGACCATGGCCTGATGGGAGTCAGGGCTCTTATTCAGATGCCCTCTACCCCTCTAACTCACTGCAGTTGGCAAAATGGCTTGTTTCAACAGCCCAGCCTTGTGCACCCTCCACTCTTTTACTCTGAAGACTCTTGTACCTGAGTTCTCTAGGGCTTTCCTCTTCTTACCTTCAGGTCCTTCCTAATGCACCCTCACTTTGGTGAGGCCCCCGGGGGCACTTTCCTCTTTATGTCTCACAGAGCCTCCTCCACTAACTGCCTGTAAGGAAATGGCATTTACTTGTTGTTTCGTTTTTCCTTACTTTATCCAACCCTTGATGCATAGACATTTGGTCTTGTTCACAGCTGCCACAGCATCAGTAATATCATATCTCCAAATATGCCTTCCAGATGCCTGATCAGGCTCAGATGATTATCTTTCATAAAATAAGGTCACATTGTCTTTTTTTTTATTTTAATTGTAAATACATGTGTGTTTATATTTGCCATTGTCCACCAAGACACATGCTCTATCAAGGTAGAGGTCATATGCTACTCAGTGACTATAATATACCGCAGTCAGGTACATACCAGGTGATTTCTTATTATGTAATCAATAAATATTAAAATATTCAGAGTTTAGTCATAGAGTAGATAGGTACATAGTATTTGGATTCCCTTGTTACCACTGTTCTGGGACCTTCAATTTTGTACAAAGGTCATCAAACCCCTCTGGTTTAACAGAGACTTCTCTCCAATATAACTTGATGAAGGACCTGGACATGATTCTGTCATAGCTGGTGTCTATAGGGACATTCCACCTTTGGTCCCAAGGTTGGAGAGACCAAGAGAAACCAGCTGAGTCTCCCTCGATCAGGGAGTCTGCTGCTCACTGCTAGCAGGAAGAAGAGGCTCAGGAGCTACTGTGTGGGTTTGAACACATGATCTCTGGCCATGTTTTCCTTCTGTCCAGTTGAATTGTTGCAGATTTGCACAGTGTTCAGGTAGCTCTTCTGAGAGAAGGTCTAGCTGCTGAAGGAAAAAACAAAATGGAGTGTGTAAGGAATAGGATGATAAGATAGGGATCCATGATGACATGTTACACTGATCAGCTAGACACAAGCTAGAGCCATCTTGGAAGAGGATCCTCAGATGAGAAAATGCCTCCATCAGATTGCCTGTATATCTTGCTTAATAATGAATGTGGGAGGCCCCAGTCCACTGTGGATGGTGACACCCTGAGTAGGTGGTCCTGAGTTGTGTAAGTGATCAGGCTTAGCAAGCATTGGAGATCAAGGAGGTAAGCAGAATTCCTCCATAGCTTCTGCTTTATGTCCTGCTTCTAGGTTCCTGACTTAAGATATTGCTTTGATTTCCTCTGATGGTCAACTGTAATTTGTAAGCCAAATAAACCTTTTGGTCTCCAATTTGCTTTTAGCCATGGTGTTTTATCATAGCAATAGAGAGTAACTAGGATACATGAAGAGAAATGTGTAGGTCCAGGGATCTGAGCTGCTATTTCTATAAAGGCAGAAAACCAGATACTACTGAGAGATCCCAAATCACTCACCAAAACAATGTATGTTTGCTAAGCCATTTTACCAAAGACAATAGATTTACTTAGGGACCATAAGCTTATATTTACCTTTCACTCTTAACTCTAAACAATATCCCCCATGAATCTATCTTAGATATTTTTTCAGAGAAAAAAATTCATGATGTTCTAAGAACTTTTTAAAAATATTTTTAAATCATGTACATATCTGTTTATAGTGGTCCAGGGTATCCATTAAAGGGTGTTGGATCCCCTAGAGCTGGAGTTACAGGAGATTGTGAGCTCTCAGTCATAGATGCTGTGCATTTAACTTCTGTAAGAGAAGCTTAAACTCCTGAGTCATTCCTCAGGCCTGGTCTGTCACCTTTGACTTTGTTGTGAGCTGCTGGCTTTGAGCAATGCTAAAAAACGGAGTCGGTTATTCACAACTTTTTAGAGCTGTAACTTTGGAACCACACCTATGTGCATCTACTAAAAGCAAACCTAAACGTGACTCTCACATGTGAGCGTGTCTTACTCTTTCCTTTTTCACATGTCTCTCTGTTAACCCCTATGGGGTTGCTAGAAAGGCATTTATGAGGTACAAAGGCTCTGTAGTGGGTATGTTGAACTAGTAGCAGAGTATAGTAGAATCCTAGCTTATAGTGGCTGAAAAGGCAAGCTCCACTATGTGGAAATTTTGTTCTGACATGGAAAATGAGCAATTAGTACTTTTCTTCCATTCAAATGACAGGAGAAAGCTTGGAGTCGCTGCAAACTTAAGCCAACCACCCCATGACAGCTGTGTGGTGGCATGAGCAGACCAAGGCCAATCTCCAGGTGTGACCACAAGACATGTAATGCTAGAGTCTGAAATGGTCACACTCACACCACTACCTTCTTACTTAAAGCAGCTCTCCTATGAGTAGAAGGCTGGGTACATTCAGACTTTGCATCAATTCTCTACCACACTCTTACCAGTAAGATCCCTTCTTTGATTTGCCTGGCTCGGTCTCCTAACTGAAATGCCAACTCTGCCACCTGCTGCCTCAGGGCTTCCCGTAAAGTCCTCAGGTGCTCAGCCTCCTCCCTGAAGGAAGACAACAGAAAAGCAAATTTCAAAATAACCACTGAGTTCAGCCTTCCATATCCCACGCACAAAGTGGGGCCTGCCGTTGGCATTTCTTCTCTTAATTTTACGTGTATTTCTTGTGTGTGTGTGTGTGTGTGTGTGTGTGTGTGTGTGTGTGTAGAGCAGAAGAAAACTTGCAAGCAGTTCTCTAGACAAAACTCAGGTTGTTGGGCTGGGCACAAGTGCCTTTATCCACTCTTAAGCTATCTCTCTAGCCCCTGAGATTGCTTAAAAGAGGCTTTGACCTTCCTTATTTGATTCAGTTGTGGAGGTAAGTCTGTTACTAGAGCACATCTCCTCCCCTCCCATGCTGTGCACCCTTTACAGTGTTAGGGATCCATGGATATGGACTTTGGGTAGTGCACTGCCAT
Organism: Acomys percivali; assembly: GCA_907169655.1. Taxonomy (NCBI): domain Eukaryota; kingdom Metazoa; phylum Chordata; class Mammalia; order Rodentia; family Muridae; genus Acomys; species Acomys percivali. The sequence goes on from OU015744.1 coordinate 143,613,267, forward strand.
TGGACTGCATTACCCACACACAGTCTTCAAAAAGAAATCTCACTGCACCATAATTCATGTATCATGTTTATCTATTTCAAAGTTCAATACATTCATTGTAAAGAAGTTACCACATTGGGTAAGGATGGCCACTATGCAGTTCTAGAACATGCCATCTCCTAAATAAGAAAACACAACACTCCTCAGAGAGAACTTTACTATTGAAATGTATCCCTGTATCAATAGACAATAGGTGACACATTCATTTTGGTGATATTTTCACCCCCTGTGACAACAATGCACATTTCTAAACTCCAATAATGCCCCCCCCCGGTGTTTACTTCTGCACGAGTCCCATCCCCATCAATTAAATAAAACCTGCTGTCCTTTCCAGCATTCCCATCGGATTGCCCCTCTTCTGACCTTCTCAAATAGCCTCAATCTTCAGTAATGAGGGTACCCATTCAGGGATGGCTCTCCCGGCTTCACACTGAGAAAGCAAAACTAAGACCATGAAAGCAAAGAAGAGCTGCCTGATTTCTCATTAGCCCTGCTCCACCATGCTCATCTGGCCTGCCTGGCCTGATCACCTTCCTTTGCTCCAGGTGTGAAGTCTGGTACTTTTATGCTTGCCTTAGATAATTACCTTTCCTCTTCTGACATGTCCCTGGGGAAGAGTGCCTGCTGTCCCGTGTAGTGCTGCTCGATTTCCTCCAAGTGCTCCCGGAAACTCTGGCACACCATCTTCATGGTTTCCATCTCATAGACTGTGCACTGACAAAAACAAGAAAGACTTGAGAATGGTGACAATTCTGTTAGTATGGCTGGAGGGGGTCTGCCTTCCTTCCCAATTGGAATTCACTGTTTGCAAAGAAGCTCAATTGCTAATATCTTTTGAAGAGACCGGGGAAGCCCCTCCCATAGCTTTGGAAGAAATTAGAGATTGTGTTTTCCTAAGACAAAAGAGAACAGTTGCTGAATGGTGCTTGGATGAGAATTAATCGTGTCTACGGGTATCCAAGCTAGTGCTAGACAATACATAGATTCAAGAAAAAGGACAGAGGAGAACAGAAAGAGAAACTGAGAACAAACTTACACTTGGAAAAATGGAGACTCCTTTAATCTTGTTCAGTGTTGGTACCCACTATCTCATCACTCCCAGTGTCAAGAATATTGAACACATCTACTCATATGTATTGTGTCCAAGAAAATCTGCTTAGAATGCTTTTTACTAGTGTACCCTTGATTAGTCACATCCTTTGAAGAGGAAATCTGGAGGATCCATTCTACCTGTCTAACAACCACAACTGAGAGAAATGTTAGCTGTCCATGCTCTCTAGGAGCTAGAATCAAGACTTTAGCTCTACCTGCCCCTACATCCCCTTCAGTCTTAAACACTTCATGTCTCTTTCTGTTCTTGATTTAATATTCTTGCAACCTCCACAAGCTATTAAATTCTCTACAGCTAATAACTCTGATCTGTAATGAGCTAACTACTCTGGCATACCATTTGGCCATGCCTCTAACATGACTACCCCCTATTATTTAATTAAAGTGTGTGCCTAAGAAAGCTCAGTGCTGTCAGAAGTCACACATACACATACACACACAAACACACATGCACACTCACGCACACATGCACTTGTGCACATGTCTGTTGTCTTTATTTGCATGTATTTAGGAATAACCACTTGATGTCATGGTCTTGTACTTGGAAAAACAACAGGTTCTCACTCTCATCAAGCACTCATTGCTTGTTCTTCATTTAGGGGTAAGGCCTTGTTTACTTTTTTCTGTACATGCTAATATGAAAACTACTGTAGTATTTGTAGGTCTTGTGCAGTTGGCCAGGTTGCTGAGAACTAATGGATGGACCATCCCTGTCATGTCCACATTGCCACACAACTGACACTTCAGTCTCTGGCTCTTATAGTCTTCACACCCTCTCTTCTGGGATGTTCTCTGAGCCTTAGATGTAGGGGTTGTGTTGTGGGTGTCCTCTTCGGGGTGGGGTACCATAAGGATCACTTATTCTCTGTGTTTTAACCAGCTGTGGTTCTTCTTAATAACACTTCATCTGTTGCAAAAGGAAGCTTCTTTTTTTATGCTGAGCACTGCACCGAGTAAGCACCACCAAGGATGCAGGCACAGTAGCACAGACTCTAGTCTTCCTTCTTAAGGGTTCACAGTTGTGAACAAGTGTGTTGTACAATCCAGAAGTGTCTTTCTTAAGTACTTAAGAGCTGCTCCAATGAATTGAACTCTCCTAGAAGTCTCTGTGGAAGGATGGGATTGCATGTGCTTTGGAGAAGTAATTTAAGTTAAGCTCATTTGACTTCCAGGCCACAGAATCCACCACCCTCTCTGCCTCTGTTCCAGGAAAGTCTAGGGTTAAAAAAAAAATCTTTATCCTCAAAACCACATGGCCAAGATCATGGCAGCTTGGTGATTATTGTTTTCTCTAGAAGTGTTTAAATACAGTCAGCTCACAAACACATCTGGCCTTTTGCTATTCTCTTCTTTGCTAGCTCAACTGAGCTCTGGCTCTCCCCTCTCTCTCACTGTCTCTTTGATGTGTCCACATCACTCCTGCACAGATCAAAATGAAGTCCAGTTCTTTCCTTCACCATCAGTAGTTACCAAATCAAATCTGTTTTCACCACTTTAATTGATGTCCTCTGTGTATCCTTGAACCACTGAGCCCAGTAAATCTGTGCGGCACTATGCTGATTTGCTGATGTTGTATCTGCTCTCTCCTTGTTTTGCAGCCTGTATTGCATGATTCTTTGTGTACTATATGACCCAGGGCCCCAGGGCCATGAACCATTTGACTTTAAGTGGTTTTAATGTTGGTGGATGTCTAGCTACCTCTATCAGGTCCTTTCAGATCACTAGAAGCTGCTGGATTCTGCTCACCCTCCTTCTCTCCTTTCTTCTTTTAAAAATATTTTTATTTCTTTTTACATATATATTTATATTATTACACACATATAAAATAAACTATATATAGCAAGAAGAACCATAAAACAATCAGGAATTATATTAATGTTACATTCATACTTTCCTTTCCTCTTAACACAAATAGTAGGAATTTTATTCTAAGACTGATACTTTGTTATGAAAACTACATAATTTTGTTTTGAGTTATTTTATACTGAAGTATGTATTTAGCTTTAAAATGAGTGAACCTGAAGCAGCTTGGGGAAGTCTTTGACACATGCTGATGTTGGCAAGAGTGCTTAAAATATTACCAAATATTACTCATAAAAATGCAAAGGATCTCAGAGTCCATGTAAGCATCTTTTGTAGATAAGTATGTAGACACAAATTCTTTAATGGCTACATCTGTCGTGAAAAACATGATTAGACAGCATGAGCAGGTACTTGTTCCTCAGGAGGAAACTGATTCAGTGTTTCAAGCCAATTCAGGTATCTACTTTTGAAGTCCAAGAGGCAGCAAGGCCAGGCCATGGCAGCGCAGTGCTCAAGGTGGCCTTGGCGTCAAGCTTCAGCTCTAAGTTTGGGGAAAACCCTTTGAGATTGGATGATAAAGAGTGTGGAGCTTCAATTTGGTGATTGCATAGGGAATATTGTGGAAAAGTTGGGGGAAGGTTAAAAGGACCCAGAGAGGACAGGAGCTCCTCAATTAGACCAACAGAGCCAACTAACCAGGACCCAGGAGGGCTTGAGGAGACTGACCATGCATGGACTGGACCTAGCCCTCCTACACAGATATAGTCAATGGGCAACTCAGTCTTCATGTGAGTCTCCTAGTAAGGGGAGTGGGTCTGTCTGTGACATGGACTCTGTTGCCTCGTTTTTTATCACATCCCCCTGGCTGGGCTACCTTGCCAGGCCAAAGGAGAAGACGTGCTCAGTCCTGATATGACTTGATGTGCTGGGGTGGCTTTGTTGGAGGGCCTCCCCTTCAGTGAGGAGTGGGAAAGGGGAGATAGAAGGAAGAAGGAGGGAGGATGGGACAGGGAGGAGAGGTGGGGGTGGGGGGCTACCATCCGGATTTAAAGCGAATAAATAAATACTAAAAAAACAAAACTGTAATGCTGTGAAAAATTCTGTAGTGCTGCCACCTCCTGGTCATGCAGAAGTACACAATTTAGCTGAAGAACTAGCAAAAACATTTCAGACTTAAAAAAAAAAAAAAAAAAAAAAACCCAAGCAAGGGAACTAAAGGGTGAGGGGTGGGGGTGGGGTGGAGGTGGGCAGAAGTGTTGATCTCTCTCTCTCTCTCTCTCTCTCTCTCTCTCTCTCTCTCTTTCTCTCTCTCTCTCTTTTCTATGTAAAGTTTGGATCAAACGTATAAAATCCAAGGTCTGCTCTACTGGCACAATCTATTAATGCAAACTTCAACAGTCAGAGTGGCAATATAGAAACAAAACAAAACTACAGTATGACTTTTCACTTTCTAATAGACTTTTTCAAAGTTTGCACAATTTCTTTTTTTAAAAAACTAAATCTATGAATATTATAGAAGAGTGTTTAATGGGTAGAAATCTTATTTCTAATGCATCTTATTCTGGAAATATGTTTGGTTTTAAGTTAACATATTTAATTAAACTACTCCCAAGAATTCATATGGAAAAGTTTAATTATATGAACAAATCAGTTTTCCATTGACAAATTATTGCTAACTGATGTACACATAACAATCTATAATCACATCCACAAACTAGTTCTTCTAGGTAAGCGAGAAGAACACAAACTAACTGTGGGTTTCTCCATGTGTCAAACATCATGAGGTAAAAGACAATAATGAAGGGGGGATGCTTTTTCTTTCTTTTTTTAATTTACTAGTTATTCATTTATATTATTACACACATATTCAATAAACTACCTATAGCAAGAAGAACTATGACACAATCAGGGACATTCTTAGTATTTTGGCTATTTGTATTTGACAGCCTTGAAGAAAACATCTTTCCTATCTTGGTGCTTCTAAAATTCTGAATGTAAATCAATCTCCATCACATCTTGTCATTATCAATTTAAAACATCTAGCTAGACCAAAAAACATATTAACTCCTAAACAACTAAGCTTCATTGTAAAACTAAGTCACCTGGTCTTCAGCCCAAATAGAGACTTGAGAAGGAATAAACTTGATTACTTGAGTATGCCAAGAGTGCAGGTTAGTAGCTTTCCAAACGAGAAGATGACAGAGACAGTTTGCTACCAGAACAGTCACCCAGAACTCTCTATAATGTTGGAGCATCTTCTTGAGCCTTCTGGCCCAATATATCTGACGAACATATTTGTGAGGCAGGAACTATTGAGGACTTGCTTACATTGCTTTTTCAAGTCAAGATTTTTCATAAAATTGCTCTTACTAACCCTAGCTATGCCATAGCATTTAACTAAAGCCACATTTCCTGCAGGACCCTTTTTTATAAATGTTTTATAGACCCAGCCAGGCTCATTGACAGCACCTGTCACTTTACTTATCCATTCTTCAAGTTTCTCAGAAGTTATCTACATGTGTGTGGACGTATGTGCGTGTGAGTCTGCAAACAAACACGCAGATGTAAGTGTATATAACCACACACGTTTACTATTCCCATTGAATGTGTACTTCTGAATCTTTAAATTTAAAGGAAGAGCAATACATGGCTATCTAGTAAAAGTCTGTAAAGTATCCATTTCAGCCAAATCAATTACTTTTGTCTTTTCTGTATAACTACAATTTCTTTTTTGTTGTGGTGGTTATGTGTATTCATGGTCATGTGCATGCATGCAGGCATGTGTGTGTGTGTGTGTGTGTGTGTGTGTGTGTGTGTGTGTGTAGCAAAATTCACATTCAATCAACTGATGCTATTTTCACACCTACAAACCAGTCTGAGGATGGTGATTATGCACAAAGGGTCTCAAAACCTCTCTATGTTGCAGGTCCAAATGAAGCTGAACATCTATTCCCAGATGCCAAATTATCCCACACATCTAGAACTGCCTAAGTCTAAGATACCTTTTTGACAGAAATAGAGGAAGGAAGACCCCTGGTCCATATTCATGGAAACTCCTGGCGCTGGTTCAGACTCAGTCTCTATCTCCATCATAAGCAGTATCCTTAACTTTGAACCAGTTCTGGGTCCCTATACCTGAGTTTCTCTAGGTGTCATGAAGTTGACAGTGATTCTCAAACTGAATTTGATGCAATCACCTTCTCCTAGCTTCCCAGTCTACTGATACATGTTTATTATGTTTCTTCTTAACACCACAAAAATTATTTACATTATATTAATTGGTGGGGGTAACCTGATCACAAAACAGACTTACTATCCCACCACAGCATTACAACTATCAAATGACATGATATATGTCTTGAAGGACTCTTCTGAATTTTGGAACAAAATGTTGATTGTATTCTTTTTGTTATTTTAAATAAAACATAAGACTAAGTATGATTAATTTATACTTCTTTGCAAAATTTATCTTTGAGATGACATCTAACTATGTAACCCTTAGCACTTGCTATGTAGTCCAGACTGACCTTGAACTTGAACTTGTAATGATCCTCCTATTTTAATCTGCTGAGTTATGACATTAGAGAAATGTGGCACCGTACCTGAACCAGTCTTTCATTACAGAAATAGGAATATTTATTTCTATGACCTCATTGTTTGAATAGGATTTCCAATGGCATCTTCTTTAGCTAACTTTCATGTTTAACATGTTGCCATATAAACTAAGTGGTCGTCAAGAGAACAAAGCGACAGCCTACAGACTGGGAAAAGATCTTCACCAACCCTTCATCTGACAAAGGTCTAATATCCAAAATATATAAAGAACTCAAGAAATTAAACACTACCAAACCAAATAACCCAATAGAGAAATGGGGCTCAGAACTAAACAGAGAATTCTCAATAGAGGAACATCAAATGGTGGAGAAACACTTAAAGAAATGCTCGACCTCCTTAGTCATCAGAGAAATGCAAATCAAAACGACACTGAGATTCCATCTTACACCCATCAGAATGGTTAAGATCAATAATTCAACTGACACCACATGCTGGCGAGGATGTGGAGAGAGAGGAACACTCCTTCATTGCTGGTGGGAATGCAAACTAGTACAACCACTTTGGAAATCTATCTGGCGCTTTCTCAGAAAAATGGGAATAGGGCTTCCTCAAGACCCAGCTATTCCACTCCTTGGAATATACCCAGAAGATGCACTACCACACAACAGGGACATATGCTCAACCATGTTCATAGCTGCCTTATTCATAATAGCCAGAACATGGAAACAACCTACGTGTCCATCAGTAGAAGAATGGATAAAGAAACTGTGGTATATTTACACTATGGAATACTACTCAGCTATTAAAAACAAGGAATTTCCGAAATTTGTGGACAAATGGATCGAACTAGAAATTATCATAATGAGTGAGTTCACCCAGAAGCAAAAAGAGTCAAATGGTATATACTCACTTATATCGAGACACTAGGCCAAGGGGTACGCCCCCATGATAAACTTTACCTACCAAGAAAGTGGGTCAGAGGGGAAAAAATCCTATTGAGACTTTAGGGGTGAGAAGCCTGGAAGAATGAGGAAATAGAGGGATCCAGTGGGTCCTGGAAAAATACAGGCGGGTCTGGGCCCTCTAGTCCTCCTCAAACTATGGCACCAGCCAAGGAAAATATAGCAGTAAACTTCGAACCCCTCCCCAGTCTAGCCGATGGACAGGACATTCTCCACCGTTAAGTGGAGAAGGGGATCTGACTTTCACACAAACTCTGGTGCCCCATATCGGACCATGTCCCTTGGATGGGGAGGCCTGGTGGCACTCAGAGGAAAGATAATAAGTCACCAAGAAGAGACTTGATACCCTAGGAGCATATACAGGGGGAGGAGGTCCCCCTCAGTCACAGACATAGGGGAAGGGAGTAGAGGGAGAAACGGGAGGGAGGAAAGAAAGGGAGGATACAAGGGATGGGCTAACAATTGAGATGTAATATGAATAAATTAATAAATAAATTAATTAATTAAAAAAATAAATCTCAGAAGAAGCCTGCAAAAAAATAAAATAAAATAAAATAAAATAAGTGGTCAAGTAAATGTTTAGTTTTCAAGGTCTGTGGCTTTCAATCGTGGCAACACTGACATTTTAGACTAAATAATTGTCTGTGGTGAGGATGCCCTATGCATGTATGGCAGCATGGTCAACAGAATCTCTGTTCTGAACTCATTTGCTGCCAATCATACCCACTGTTCTTTCAGCTGTGACAAGTAATGATGTCTCTAAAGATTAGAAATGTCACCTGATGTAGGGCCAGAGTAGGAAATGATCCACAGGAGAAGAACAATTCCTTAGAGTACTTATATCCCCTCAATAAATGAGCATGTGGTGATTTTTCTATTCTCCTAGGTATTATTTTATTTACTTTGATACTGAAGATTGAGGTCCCGAGGCATTCTACCACTGAGCAGTATCCCCAGGTTCATTCTTCAGGCTATTTTGACCCCAGGATCTCAGCTATGCATCAGCCTTTGCCCTTTTCTTCCACTAAAACAGATACCCAGGTCATGACACAAATGCAAATCAAAATGAGTCTGAGGTTCTATCTTATACCCATCAGAATGGCTAAGATAAAAAAACTCAAGTGACACTGTCTCACACAGGACTACTATTAAGACTGGAATTTTGCAGCATTTGGAAAATGGAACACAAATGATATACCTGGCTTATTAAACAATTCCCCCATTTTTGGCCCCCAAAAGGTATTATTCATCCTAAATCAGCCTGAAGAAACCTTAAGAGAATGGCATCCCATTTCCACCAAGAGGGGTTGGATAGTTTTCTGTTTATTCTCTTGGTCTACAGATGCTTATTTTCATTGGGAGTTGGTTATAAATTATTATTGGTCTTTTACAGAGAGGAAACTAGGTTTGACTGAGGGACATCTCTCTTTTCCTTTATCTTTTTTTTGTAGGTAAGGAGATAGAAGCTGAAAAGAAAGAAAGGGGGATATACAAATATAAAAGGGAGATAGAACAAAAGGTAGATTATTGAATCTACTCCTCATTTCAAGGCCTTTATTGTTACTTACAAATAAGGTTATTCTTAAATTCAATGGTATTAAATTTTGTATATTGATGCAAATCATGATCATGTAAAAAACTAGTCTAATTTTATCACAAGAATATATATTCTAGGTCTAATACGTAGATATGATTCTATAGATATATATATCTAAATATCCTTATATATAAAATATATATCCTTATATATAAAAATATATATAAGGAAAAATAGTTAAGTAAGTTCTTCAGAAGCCTCAGAGACCTACATAATATGGCATTTAAAGATGTTTTTATTATTCTAAAAATTCTTTGACAACAAGACAACTTAACTCCAATACTCAGCCTGCCTTAAAGAAGATGATGAGCATCAAAGACCCTCCTTATGGAGTTGGTGTCAAATGTAGTAAATCAGCCACTGGGCAAAATGTCCTCATTTTTGCCACAATAGAATTCTGACTAAAAATAGGCAAATTTAGATGCAGGCAGAGTCAATGGCTGAACTCTGCCAAGACAGGGTAACCAAGTCCTCAATAGTTCCTGCCTCACATCTATGGCTGACAGATATATTTAGGTAGAAGGCTGAAGATGATGCTCCAACATAATAGAGAGTGTTGAGTGACTATTCAGGCAGTAACCTGTTTCTGTCATTTTTTCATTTTGGAAGCTGCTAACTTGCATTCTGGTTCACTCAGGTATTTAAGTTTTATTCCTTTTCAAATCTCTGAAGGGGTTGAAGACCAGATAGTTTAGTCTTTCAATTAAGCTTAGTAGGTTAGGGGTTAAGATGTTTTTAGATCAAGAGAGACATTTTAACTTAAAAGAGATTAGATATGATAGATATTGATCTTCATTCAGGAATTTAGACCTAACAAGACAGGAAAGATGTTTACTTCAAGTTTGCCAAATACAAATAACCAAATCACTATGAATGTAACATTTATATAATTTCTGATTGTCTCCTGGTTCTTCCTTCTGCATGTAGTTTATTTTATTCATATATAATAATATAAATGTATATATTTAAAAAGAAACAATAAAAAAAGCTCAAGTGACAGCACAGGATGGCAAGGATGTGGAGAAAAGGGAACACTCCTTCATTGCTGGTGGAAGTGCAAACTTGTACAATTGCTTTGGAATCAATCTGGTACTTTCTCAGAAAATTTGGAATAGGGCTACCTCAAGACCCAGCTCTTCCACTCCTTGCAAAACACCTGAAAGATGCTCCACCACACAACAATGACATTTGCTCAACTATGTTCATAGCATCCTTATTTGTAATAGCCAGAATCTGGAAACAATCTAGATGTCTCTTAGTCAAAGAGTGGATAAAGAAACTTAGTACATTTACACAATTAAAAGCAAGAAAATACTGAAATTTATATACATAATCACTCTTATACAGATTTAGATACTTTAAAGTTGGGCACATCTTTGTCCAAGAATTTGAGTTGAGACTCACTACTTCGTTGTTGGGAATTTCAGAAATATTGCCTGAACTCTCTTTCAGTTCAGTTTATTTGTTTACAAAAGAGAGAAACACAATGAGAGTTATGGCACATAAGAAACTGATGATTAGATAGTACAATGTAAATTAAATACTGATATTAGGCATCCAGTACATTTCTGTGTGTTTAATTAAAGGATAGGAGGGAATCCATCGAGCACTGGATCAGAGTCTTCAGTAAGTTGGTTCCTCTGTACTGTCTATGAACAGCTGTAATACTGTATCATCAATGTCCTTTACTCTTTGTATGTTGAATTGCAGATGCGATAGTCTCAAAAGTTTACTTGGTAGTTAGCCTAAAAGCACTAGACTATTCCCATCCTAAAACATTAAAAATGAGCACTAGAAGGATTAATTATAGACAAGTTGATTAATCAAGGGTTAAAGTAGGTTGGCATCACTTAGCTTTCCATAGCCCCAGTTACTCACTTGTAAACCAGTTGCCAAAGGTTGACCAGAAGTCTCTTTACATGATATCAGAGGTTAGTAATACAGCAATAATAAAAGAGTAATACAAATTGATGATTAGAGTCACACCTCATCAATTAGTATTAACTTCATCTTTCTTGGTGTTAAATATTGTGATGAGTCTCTATGTTGCTTGCTTTATAGACTGTTTCATCCTCAAACAATTTTATGATATGGACTTAATCAATTTCCTACATATGCATATATGTATGTATGGGTGTATGAAACCCAAGGCCTTAAACAAGTACCTAGCCACCTAGCTAAAGGCATAGTCCCTATTTCATTGTTGTACATAATAGTCCTAGAGACACTAAATGACCCAGGCAAGATTATACAGTCTACTGAATTTAAAACCCAGAACTCCTCAGCTATACTCATGTGCAGCTGAGACAGGTCCACTAACATTGTAACATATGAATTTATTTCATAAACTATAAAACACTCAACAAACATGACTCACAATTGAAAACAAGAGGTATGCTCTGAGTTTTTCTTGTCATAAAGGACGATGAAGACCCTCTCTGTGATGTTAGTGGTGTGGTTGGTGCATTTGCCTTCCCAGTTTTGTAGAGGAGATACTCACAGAACACAGGTCCCTCACAGTAGTGTCCTGAAGTACTTTCAATGTCTTCATGAACCGTGTTTCTGGATCCTCTGCATACGAACACAGGAAATGCCTGCAAGTAGAGCATTCTGGGCCAGGGCTTTCCCTCCTCCCCTGGCAATTGGGACAGTGATTACAGCAGACACAACAGTGGGCAGGTATGATGTGGCAGATGCCTGTTGTGGAGGTGCTAGGAAAACCTGCATCCAAAGAAATGGATTTGGTGAGGGGCCAGGGTGCATGAATTAAAGCATTATCAGAGGGCCTTGGCTTGCATTCACACGCACAAGTCTGAATAGCAACATCATTGACCTGCCTTGCTTGTGTCTGCAGTCTCGGGTCTGTGGTATTAAGAGGGTCACATGGAGTGCATTCAAAAGCTGTTCCTTTATTACAGGTCCCCATGTCTGCAACACTCTGAGCAGCTGACACCAGATTGGAGGACATCTGGGTTGTCACAGACCAAGAGCTGGCAGCATTTGAGTCAGTGGGAACATCTCCAGGTGGCTGATCAAGGTGGAGAATCGACTTCTCAGAGTTTTGAACAAGGTCACCTTTATAGGGCATGGCTGGTGTGTGCTGGTGAGAATGCTGTGCTGGCCTCTCTTGTACCAGTGAGCTTTGGTAAGTGTCAGGGCAGACATTGCTGCTGCCCTCTGTTCTTGTGATCTCAGAGTCCACATGATGGAAATTGTCTGGAGTCTGATCAATCTTGGATAACCTTGGTGACTCAAAGCAGTGCCTTTGTATCAGCATTTTCCCAGTCCCCTTGTGCCTCAGAGAGCTGTTTTCCTTTTCTGTGACATAAGTCACCATAGCCCCCATTGTGTTATTGTATGTAGAAGTAACAGTTCCAACAACAGTCCCTGGGTGTCCTCCCACCACAATGGCCTTGGTGAGGCTGGTGTCTGGGTTGACTATCTCTGGTGGTCCTTCCATGACATTGGGTTGGAGCTCTTCCTCCACCACAGATGCTGAGATCTTGCCTCCTGAGACACTCCTATCTTGGTTTAACAAAGATGGGATCACCAAGCTCTTGGATTTAGAGTCATGTAACTCTTCCTGAGAGTCTTGCCATGATGCTGGGCTATGACTCTGGTCCCTTGGTTTGCTACCTCTACATTCAGTGGGACTCTGGCTGCCTGTCACCTGCAGGAAAAACCAACATTGGAAATGAATCAGCAAGTTAGAGCAGACCAGTGACACAGAAGTCCTGAGCACAGGCTATAAACTTGGAATTATATCAGATTATTACTTCACCTAACACCTTGTTCATCCCATTATTTAGAAAAATGGATACAAAAGAGAAAAGAGAGGAAGGGTGAGCCTCCTGACTCTTGGTCTACTGTGACTCTATTCTTTGCCCACTGAGTGTGTGTGTGTGTGTGTGTGTGTGTGTGTGTGTGTGTGTGTGTATGGTGTGGGTTTTAAAGCTTCCTTTTGCAGTGGGCATTTTAGATTGGCCCTTCCCAGTTCTTCCGGATGGAGTGTGCAGTTGGAGGTGGTTGGTAGGACTGAAGAGTATGAAGTAAGCAGGCAGGGCCCATTCCAGCCCTTTCTACCTGGAGGGCCTGGGGCTCAGGCAGCTCTTCCAAAAAGCCACTGCTGTCAGACTGACAGCTGTTTGTTCTGTCCACTCGGGTGCCTGCGAGAAGAAAAGAGACCTGGAGGTTAGAGAAGTGAAATAATTCTCCTCAAAAGACCAAGAATAAACCCTCTTTATGCCTAGAACATTAGAAACATCCCATAGTCTGACCATGAATGACCCAATGGGGGCACTTCCAAAGACATCTTTTCTCAAGTGTCGAAAAGCATATGTACCTAAATATCACACTAACAAAACAACAATACCTTCTTATGTGATATGTTTGCACATATATATTCTTTTTCCCTTGCCTAAGTTTTACGTATGAACTCTCTCCTAGCTTTTCTAGGATTCTAATTCTAAGACAGCAAAGCCATGCTTATGCCTAGAATATGACTTTTGTTACCGTGAAACACTGAACAGTGCAGAAAAATAATGCTGTGTGCACAGTCTAGCATTTGCAGATATCATATGTATATGTTGTGTTGTGCCATGCTGTGTGGGGGTTGAAAGAACAGGTGCCAGATAACCAGTATCTAAAGATTAAACTATGGCATTTTATCTAGAGGCAGGATTTCACATATTCCAGGCTGGCTTCAAATTCACTATGTTGCCAAAGTCAAGGATGATCTTAAACATCATCCTGCCTCTACCCCCTGAAAGCTTGGACTACACGTCTATAATACCACACTCAGTTTTGTGCAGTGTTGTGGATTAAGCCCAGGGCTTCATGCATGCTAGGCAAACACTCTGTTAAGTGAGTTTCACTCCAACCCAGATGACTGGACTCTCATTTTTCTCCAGTAAGATTTACTTATATCAGAAGGCCTTGTCTTCTCTGGCAATAAAAGACAAAGTGTGAGTCTGGAAGCTGGTCAAAAAGGATGATTGCGGATAGATATGATGCTTAGATATCTGGCATCTACATGAAGAATATGTAATTTTCTATTGATTAGACAGTTAACTGCTAAAGAAATACTCAGATCTCTGAGCTGCTGCTTATTTTTCCAGATCCAGGCTTGAGGATGCCTTCTCCTGATACTGCTGTCTTCAGCCAGTCTTAACTGTCATATGTCTGAGAAAGTAGAAACTTTCTCTAAGGTGGTCCAGCGAGCCCACACCCAGCTCATTTGTCCTGAGATCAAAGCAAGAAGAAAGATAGATGGCCCTCCTACAACTAGGAACTTCAAACCTCATATTTTTTATTTTGGACTCAAGACACTTAAAAATTAGAAATCAAGAGGCAAAAACATTTAACAACTGAACCTGGATGAGGCTCAGGACTTCGAGAAAATGATGATGTAACAGTTTCTCAGATAAAAACATTACTTCTTGTTGTGTTGTTAAGGATAAAATATGAAATTGTCACCCCAGATCAACCTGTTTAAGCTGGAGTAATGCAGATGAGAATTTCTCTACCTCCTGAAACAATCAAATACTGGACAAAGCACATGAAAATGGTTTTTGTTTTTGTTTTAAGGCATCAGGTAGTTCATGAGGGCAATCACTGAGAGGCAAGCTCAGTGATGTGATCCCCATGATTACCCAGATTTCTGCCTCTCGTTTACAAGCCTCAGTACAGAAACAGAAACTAGTGGCAAGTCTGACAAGATATCTTTAATAAAGGAAACTGAGCTAAGGCTCCAGCAAGGCTGAGCCATCTAGAGTCGCAGGACAATGTGAGAAAAAAAAGAAAGCCCCATGGAGAAAGAGTTCTTGGCTACCTCTTGAGCTAAGATCTGAAGGAACTGAAAGAAAAAAGAGTTCAACATCCACCCATGGGCAAGAATAGGATATGTTTCCACCTGCCATATTGGAATACTCCATAATTCACATAGCACAGTTCAGGTCTTGACTCAAGAGGGAAGGAATAAGTAGCCTGAGACTAAACATTGTTCTGGCTCCTCCGACTGCCTTAAAAATAAGACTCAAAGGAAGGGACTCTGGCCAGCCTGAATGTGGCAACCATGGCTCTGGCAGCCTTGTCCTTGTCCCCATTTCCTTTGCCTTGCTAAAACACATTAGAGTACATTTGAAAGTCAGTCACCAACATCTATTTCCTTATTTCGCCATTTCCTCCTCCTGAGGCTGACTGTCAAGATCCAGCTATCAATGTATGGAAGCCCAGCAACCAAAATCCCCCTTTCATTCATCCAACTAACACACACAATCAAAATATACCACCACATCCTAGCCCATTTATGACAGACCTCCTTTTTTCTCTCTTCTTAAAGGTTATACCTGCAAGGTCATTTGCTGTTCTTTTTCTGCCTGAGCCAGAAAGCAGCCACTTTAACTTTTCTTCTCTGCTTAATAAAGGATGTCTCTGTGAAAACAAGTGTTTGGGTGTACTTTGTGCCGAAAGGAAGCCCCTGATACGCAGGGACTCCTAAAATCAAAATGCATCATCAGTGTTTCTGAGTAACTCAACTCTGTCCCAGAAGTAAACTCATGAATAGCTTTTTAGGAGTGCAGCAGTACTTGCCACATGCAAAACCAAATCTACACTATTTAGCATCAATTACATGTTAGATGTGTGCCCACCCCTTCATTGGATAGTTCAGAACCTGTGGCCACACAGACAGCTCTTATGAAACTCAGTGGGTCATGCACACAACAACAACAACAACAACAACAATAACAACAATTAGACAGGAATGTGGGAAAATTATGTATAGGAATGAGGATGGGAGGGAGATAAGAGCTGGCTGGAAGGAGTAATCAAAATGCAATATATATGAAATTGTCAATGAAGAAGTATAATTAACTATAAAAAGAAGTAGGTAAATGTGGCTTAAACAGGGAGGGGAAAAAACAACAAATGGAAATAAAAAATTGATGCTGATGTTAGAATGATCAGACAAGGATATTAAAACACTGATGACTATGTGCCATATGGCCAAACCTAAGAATATGATGAAATGTTTTAAATGCAGACATTGAAGGTGTGTATGTGTGTGTGTATGTGTTGTGTGTTTAAAGACATGAATCAAACTAAAGATGAAAACTATACTGTTTATGACAGTTTATAATGGATATGATTAAATGCAACTTAAAGACCATGTAATAAAAACAACTAGTGAAAAGAAGCCATGACTATAGAAATGATTCCAAATAAAAAATCCCAGATGGAAAACAAGATTTTTAAGTGGTAAAAATCACACCAGTGCACCGTGGGACCTCTCTGCAAGGCTGGATGTATTAATAACTAGAAAATGCCAAAGAGCACGTAGAACACTTGAAATATTTGACAGAAGAAAACCCCTAGCACGCAGAAGATGAGGAAAGCTGTGCCAAGTCACATCAGAAACAACTTATTTAACATCAACAATGAAGAAGAAAAGCCTTAAAATCAACCTCAGGAGGAAAGCATATTACATACATAACAAAAATAAGAACAGAATAAGAATTAGGTTTGGAAGTAATCCAGGGAAAAGATAGGTGAATGAGTCCTTCTGAGGACAGATACTGAAGAGCCTGCAAGGAAGCATCAATCATTTAAAAAGATTTAACTCCTTTCAAAAGATAATTGAAGACTGGGGGCAATCCTCGTGGTTCAGAGGTTGTCCAGCATTGTTAAATCACTGGGTTTGACCCCCTGTAATAGGTGGGGAGTGGAGGGGACTGACTGTGTAAGCAAAAATGGTAATAATATAGCATGGGGCTCATTACAAAAGCCTATGAGTTTATGCAAATAAGTACTATT
Source organism: Acomys percivali (assembly GCA_907169655.1). Taxonomy (NCBI): domain Eukaryota; kingdom Metazoa; phylum Chordata; class Mammalia; order Rodentia; family Muridae; genus Acomys; species Acomys percivali. Next base: position 143,630,145 of record OU015744.1, read on the forward strand.
ATAACATGGAGCAGGTTATATTGAAGGACCTGATCGAATAAATGCCTTTAAGTATAGCACTCAATTTTCATAGACAATTTAATGCCAGTAATAGAACATTTACTTGTTAACTATCAATGGGAATAATTAATATTTATTGTGTATTCTTGGAAATTTATTTTATAATACTTAATTTGTGCAACATATTTAAGACTTGGCTGATCTTTTTATAATCAAATTCAGCCAGTATTAAAATTTGTCAGCTGAACTCGGACAACATGAAAGGAGAGTGGATGTGACTCTCAGTGTTAAAGGTTTTAGTGAAGGGGAGATTGAGGACACAAGAGGGTAAGGAATGAGTTAACCAGGGCCATGTAAAGATGCTTAATGAGTATTCACTAGTTTGCAAGCTAATTCAGACGTGTAATATAAAGAAAAAGAAAAATAGTTGGAACAGAAGTGCCTTTCTGTGTCAAAATGCTGCTCCAAGAAGACATTAGTTCTTAAATGAAAATTTCAGTGCTGGGCACAGGATACCTCTGGCAAGAGGCTCCAGAGTTACCAAAAAAACAGTGAGGACTATTGCTATTGGTTGCCCACTATAACTATATGGTAAATCACTAGTGATAAAGACACCACTCTCTTTGAAAGCAAGACATATAGAAATCAATTTGTGCCAACCAGAAAACTCTCTCCCCGACGGCTAGCTGACATAATGGCAGAAGGTGCAAAGAACAAGAAATGAAGGTACAGTGAAAGAGAAAAAGCATTAGTGGTTTACCCAGACGTGGACCTAACATGCTTTAATACTGACTTGTCTGGCTGAAGGTGCCCATTAGAGCAATAGTGGCGTGATGATTGGTAAACCACCTCGTTCTGACAAATTGGAGGCCTGCTCCACAGGAAGGATTTCATGTCTGGTACCATAAACATGGTCAAAGCCCATGACTAGTGGAGTCATAGTGCCCTAGAGGGGAAACTTAATAGTGTTGTTTGGCTAAATGGTCACGTAGTCAAATTGTTTTCTTAAGATTTAATATTTATTCCCACAGATTTGTCTTGTGTGAGTAACAGCTGATGCAGAGACACCTAACTGGTCTAGGTGTCAACTATACGTAACCATAAGTGTTCAACTCTGGATGAGTCATCTATATTAACTTCTTCTTCTATCCTCCCTACCTCTACCCCCGGAGTAGCAAAGGGCCAAGAAACATCACAGAAGAAGGAACAAAAAGAACGTAAGAGCTGGTAAGATTTGGGAGAGATGCGAAATGTTAATTTCTGGGCATGATATTGTTATCGCACACATTATCACAGCAGGAGTTACCTGCACAAGATGCAGTCAGAATAAATCCCCACATGGCTGGGAGAAGAGCTACCCAACAGCTGCTGGCTGCTGGGAAGGAGAATCGCTCTCCTTTGTGGTACAGCCTATAGGTAGGATGCCTATGTCCTCCTGGATAGCCCACAACCATCTGCATATAGGCAGCACTAGCTGGACTCCAGGAACCTCCAGCAACAACAACAAAAGGAGGGCAGAGAAAGAGATGGTTTGGTGGTGTTTAATTTCCTGAGTTCTTTATATATTTTGGATATTAGTCCTTTGTCAGATGTAGGGTTGGTGGAGATCTTTTCCCAGTCTGTAGGCTGTCGCTTTATTCTGTTGACAGTGTCTCCTGCCTTACAGAAGATTCTCAGCCTCATGAGGTCCCATTTGTTAATTGTTGACCTTAAGGCCTGGGCTGTTGATGTTCTGTTCAGGAAGTTGTCTCCTGTGCCAATGTGTTCCAGGCTCTTCCTCACTTTTTCTTCTAACCGATTTAGTGTCTTTGGTTTTATGTTGAGGTCTTTAATCCACTTGGACTTGAGTTTTGTGGACAAATGGGTTGAACTAGAAATGATCACAATGAGTGAGTTCACTCAGAAGCAGAAAGAGTCAAATGGTATATACTCATTTATATCTGGACACTAGCCCAAGGGGCATGTCCCATGAAAGTCTTCACTTACCAGGAAAGTGGGTCAGAGAGGACATCCTATTGGGACTGTAGGTGAGAGAAGCATAGGAGAATGGGGAAATAGAAAGATCCAGAGTGTCCTATAAACCTACAAGAAGAACATTATAATGGGCAAATCTGGACCCAGCGGTCCTGCTCAAGCTATGGCACCAGCCAAGGACAATATGTGCAGTAAACTTTGAACCCCTACCCAGATCTAGCCCATGAACAGGACATTCTCCACAATTGAGTGGAGAGCGGGGACTGACTTTCACACAAACTCTGGTGCCCCATATTTGACCACATCCCCTGGATGGGGAGGCCTGGTGGCACTCAGAGGAAGGATAACAGGCTACCAAGAAGAGACTTGATACCCTATGAGCATATACAGAGGGAGGAGGTCCCCCTCAGTCACAGTCTTAGGGGAGGAGAATAAGAGGAAAGTGAGATGGAGGGAGGAATGGGAGGATACAAGGGATGGGATAACAATTTAGATGTAATATGAATAAATTAATAAAATATTAAAAAAAACAAAAAAAGGAGATTGGATGGATACTATGGAGCTTTGAAGAGAGGTAGTGGTGAATGAATAGGATCAAATACATTGTATAAATCTATGAAATTTCAAAGAATAGATAAAAACATTTTTAAAACTTTCAGTCCCTTTGAAGTTAGGGAGGAAATCACCTATTTTGTAATTGATGTAAATTATGTGATGATTGTTATAGTAACATTTTAAAAGCTTCATGTGGATTTTCTGATATTTTTCATACAATGCCCTGACTGTGTTACATAGGGCCCATCTCTTCAACAGCTGAGTGAACAGGCCATCCTCGCATACTTCCTACATGAACTTCCTATTCCAAGATACCCTATATGCTTTAAGGCAACTGACAGCCTGCTTTACTCCAGGAGCTGCTGACAGTAGGCACTCAGTAGGTAGGATTGACTTCCACATCTCCATCATCATCCTGACTATAGCATTAAGAGCAGAAAGTCCCCAGTAAAAGGCCTCAAAACCTGAGGGAGGGTAGGCAAGACAGGATGAGGAAACACTTGTTTTAGTGAAGTGTCTGAGCCACCATCCATGAATGACTCCCAGCACCCCATGGTTACTCACCTTTTCAGAAAATCTCTACATGACTCATGTTCTGGAGCAGCAGCCACCGTGTGATATGTGATGGCTAATGCTATTAGCTATTATTCTTGCCATGAGCAGAGGAAGCAGTGTATTCCTCTACTAAGCCAGCATCTGCCCATATGCTAGTTAGTCTCTAACAACCTTGTCCTTGTCCGAATGGAAATGCTTTCTTCCCTGAGATCCGTGGGTAACAGGTTCCAAGGAACTCCATCCCCCAGAATGTCAAAATCTCCAGATACTCAAATCCCTTACACAAAATGACACAATATTTGCATGTGACATATACACACTTTTTTTTTGCCTCTTGAATCATCTTGGATTATTTACAATACTTAACATAATTTAAATGGTGTATAAAAGCTATTGTACCGTATAGCTTAAGGAACAGTGAAGGGAAAAGACTATATATTCCATATATACAATATATTTCTTATAGTTTCAGTCCAAGGTTTGCAGAGAGATGCAGCTCTTGTGGGTATGGGGACTCACTGTAAACAGCCATAAGCGCTATAGGTCTCTACACCATAGGAGTCATTTGTACTAAAGGGTGTGTATTTGTGGTATTAACAGTTACCTTTCATTAACTTCACTTGTGTAAACCACACACAATTGTCTCACTTGAGTGATATCTTTAGACCTTAATTAAACTTAACAAAAGACCAAACTGAGATTTCACTTCTGTGGCGAGACCGAGCACCACAGTTGGGCATGACTCTCTCAAGAAGAGAGGATTTTCAACTTTTGTTTGCTTTAGAAATCAAATGTGTGTTTCCTGAGCCATTCTGAGAGGTTTAAGGAAAATGTG
>OU015744.1:143636563-143638555 GCA_907169655.1 Acomys percivali
TAATACAGGGAAAAGAACAGGATGCAGACGCAGAGCCACAGATGTTCCTGTGCGACCCCCTCCCCATCCCTAAGAAACATGCACTGGGTCCCCTCGGGTCTTATACTGCCCTAGATACTGTACATCATCATCAAAGATGCCTGTCCCGAGCTCATGTCTGCCTTGGGTCTGATCCTAAGCAGAACTGAAGAAAAGAAGGCAAGTTAATGGGTTTGGGAAAACCTATCCAAGATGAGTTAGTGCTTCCATCCATGCCAGAAGCTCTGGGTAGTGCAATTTCCCCTAAAGAAGATTCCTACAGCACACCTGAGAGCATCCAGGGACACTCAGAGGATGCTTTGCAAGTTCTTGGTGCCTTAGACTTTCCCTTTCCTCTTCTTTATTATTGTTTCAGGCTTAGCCATTTCTCCTTCATTCTTAGGCCAGAATAGCAACATTTCTTAGTGGCTGGAAAAAAAAAAAACACTTCTCTAAAATGAACTTACTTGGCTTGATACCACTAATTATTTCACTATTATAAAAATAATACAACAGTGGTGAAGACATCTGAGAAAATGGAAAAGAAAATCTTACAAAATGGAAGTTTTCTATGTACTCTAGCCCAGTGTGTTTTCATTGAGCACCTGTGCACATGTGTGTATTATAAAGCAATAATACCCACTTTGTAGCCTCTTTCTTTTCAAACAATATAGTGTAGATTTTTATGGACAATTCCTAAAATGTGTGTGTGCATGTGTAAGCACTTACATTTTTCTCTGAATAATACACACTCTCTTTTTACGTTCTTCAGAAGCTTAGAAAGACAACCTTTAATTTCTTAATAGTTTAATACTTTGAGATTTTTCTTGATTTAATGACATTTAAAATTTTTACTATTTAGCCTAACTACAAACCCAGTAAGCCACAATAGTGGCTTGCCTTCAAGAAATACCCACTGGTGCAATAGCAGCACAGCTGCTATGGGACTAACCAACAATGTTTATTTTATTTTATTAATATGTTCAGATTACAACTCAATTGTTATCCCATCACTTGTATCCTCCCATTCCTCTCTCCCTCCCTCCCTCCCGCTTTTACCCTATTCCCCTAGGTCTATGACCGAGGGGGACCTCCTCCCCCACTATATGGTCATAGGCTATCAAGTCTCATCTTGGTAGCCTGCTTATTATTTCTTTGAGTGCCCTCAGGCCTCCCCACCAAGGGGAGGTGGTCAAATATGGAGCATCAGAGTCAGTCAGCTCTCTGCCTAACTGTGGAGAATATCCTATCCATTGGGTAGATCAGAGTAGGCGTTTGGTGTTTACTACTTGTATTGTCCTTGGTTTTTTATTAGATTTAGACACATTCCGCTAGATGGATCCTACACTGGATATTGTTAAGGAGGTCAAGAACCTGATCATAGATGATAGGCTATGAACACTAGGTAAAAAACCAACTATTATTCTGCTCAATAGACAGAGCAATAAAGTAAACCCTAATGACATACTGTTAAACTCATACATCAGTGCAATGCATCTATCATCAGAGAAGCTTTTCTTGCACTAGAGAGTGATTAACACCCACAAGTGAACAATGTGCAGTGAGTGGGAGACTTTGAAATGTCCATCATTAAATTGCACATTTGTATCAAACTGCAACACCAAAGGCTCAGGGATTGATGTGAAAGAGGAAGCAGAAAGATTGTAAGAGCCATGATTGGTGAGCCTCGATGACTCCAAGAAAACAGCATTTTCTAGACACAGTGTGGCAGATACACATATAAACTCATAAAGACTGTGACAGCATGCACAAGACCCATGCAAATTCAAGCCAGACAAAATTCCAGCACTGAGAAAGAGAAGTGGACACAAAGTCCTACCTCTAATCAAGAAACTATTTGCATAGTGGCTGCTGGGAGAGTGAAAGCCAGTTTTCTTAAATGGAGTAACATGGAATATATTAACTGCACTTCAGGAGAGAGAGAGAGAGAGAGAGAGAGAGAGAGAGAGAGAG
>OU015744.1:143638655-143650463 GCA_907169655.1 Acomys percivali
AGAGAGAGAGAGAGACAGGCAGGCAGGCAGGCAGGCAGGCAGGCAGATAGACAGACAGAGACACACAGAGAGAGAATACGAAACTAGGAAGAGTCAGGGAAAAAGAAAGAATATGATCAAACTATATTTTATAAAGAGTTATAAAAATTCTACTACTAAAAGCTGTTAAAACATCTTCCAACATTACTTGTTAAATGTTCATTTTTTAAAGCCCACGGCCATTAAGAATGGAACTAAAGTATCTGGCTCTCATCTTAAGTTTGACCTCATTTAATAAATTTCTGTACATATTTTTAAGTACAGTATTTAATTGTCTCATTTTATTTGAATTGTCATATTCTTGCCCATTCACCTTGCTTTTTATTTTTCTTTGCTTCTTTATTTTAAGTATACATCATTTTTAACGAACTTTAAATCATTTCTTCATCAGGTTTATTTATTCCTTCTGCCACTGTTGTTTTGAGGTGCAGTTTGTCCTGTTGCTTTTTTATTTTACGTTATGTGCTCTCAAGACTTTGGTAGGCATAGAAAGAGCATGCTGCATCGGATAAGAATCTAACTCTTTGTTCTAAAGAATCAGCATAATATCTATGGCAATCCCACCCTCAATGCATCCAATTTTATCTGAAAATGAGCATTTATCATAGCTAAGGACAACCTTTGTGTTGAGCTGGAACTCAGTGTGGGAGTCTGTGTCAGCTCAGCCTTGCTGTTTACTCTCACTCATCTACGAGATGCAGAACACAGGTCTTACTTTATGTCATGCTATTTGTGTATTAAGAATGCTGACTATACTTCCATGTTGATGTAGGACTGATTTAGCTTACATTTATTTATTGTGTTTGCAAGTGGATGGGCCACGGTGTATGAGCAGAAAGTAGGGGGCATCAGGTCTTTTCAGACCATGTGGGTTCTGAGAAAGAAACTGAGTAAAGCAAGTTTGGCTTCAAGTGCCTTTCTTTATTGAGCCATCTTGCTGGCCTACTACAACGGCATTTGAGCTGTCGCACAAACAGCTTTCCTGGAGACTTAAAGGAAGATTATGAGAGATATGAGTACTTGCTATACTGTCTGACACTCCATATTTGGATATATTATTCTTTTTTCAATGTTTGCTCTTTTGCCAAGTGTAGTATATTTTAATTGATTGCTTTTTTTTATTCTACTAATTTGAAAGACATAGCATGTTCTTAATTTTAATTACTGGTACTATAAAATTCAAATATATTTCAGATACAATTACTGATATTTGAACACCAAACAATTGAAAGTATTGACTCTGCAGCTAGTCAGTTTTCACTGACAACTTTTGCTCAGCTATTCAGCTTTCTATGGTGTGCTCTGTGATTTTGGATATAGTCATTGATAATTTTGGTGTTTTCTCTTTGGAGAACATCCATGGCCACCAGTATAATGTTAGCAGAGCTGAAAGTCTTTGAATGCTGCCTTGCCATCCTCCCACCCAGGCTGCCCTCTTTTAGTGGACCTTGCACATTTCTTTTTAGAAACCATGGGTGCCCTGCCACCCAAGCTTTTGTTCAAGTGAACAATTGCACCATATGCCAACCTGGAAGTCTTCTTGGGTCATAAAATGTCCACTTTAACACACAACTAAGACATCTTTGCATATATTTTGTCACCTGGGGTAAGGGTTTGCTCTTAGGTGACTGAGCAAGCAAAACCTAATCCATTGAGGCCATGAGTTAAACCATTCTATTTTTAAAAATATATTTATTTTTATTTTATGTGCATTGGTATTTTGCCTGCATGTATGTCTGTGTGAGGTGTCAGATATTGGAGTTATAGACAGTAGTGAGATGCCACATGGGTGCTGGGAATTGAACCTGGGTCCTTTGGAAGAGCAGTCAGCGTTCTTAACCACGGAACCATCTCTCCAGCCCTGAGCCATTCTATTCTTAAACACTTACTATATATTGCTTTCTCTAGAACTTTTTCATGTTATTTTCTTTAAGAAATATCATTTCTCTTTAAAAACTGTTAAAAAGGACTCTTCTAAGTAATTCATGCCAGGGAGTGATGAAGTAATGTGCATTCATGCTCTCCCTTCCCCTATAAGATATGCCCTTGCCCAGAGGGAGGTCAAGATGGCAGCAGGGCTGGAGTTTAATGGCATGGAATAATCCAGAAACAGTTGGCCACACATGACCTTGAAATAAAGCAAGTTGAAATTTTAGTCTAGATAAATATTCTGAAAATAGAACAGTATAAATTTATTCTTCAAATAGTACTCTCTTTGTCTACATAGACAGTATTTTTACTAGCCATTCCTGAGATAAAAACAAAGAGAGCAGATGCATTTTTAGAAGAAAGTCTGATTCGTTGTCCTGGAGGAATGTAATGTAATGATAAATTTTAGTTTAGAGCTGGGTTTATTCCATATTTCAAAACAGAGGAATAGGAGTTTCTAGGACTAAATGAATAGTGAATTAAAATTCCAGATAGCTTGATACTGTGAAATTTTAATTTTTCTCTTAGCTTACATAATATCATTAGTTGGAATTTTAATTTCTATGTTGACATGCCTACTATAGTTCCACTAGTAAAGTCCATGTTTTTCATTATGAAGCAGACTAGGAGATATTGTTGTTCAAGTTATCTAGTTGACTGATAAGTTAATGAATTATTTAAATAGTAAGAATTACTCCCTTTATATGGCACTCCAGTTCATCAAAAGCAGAAATGCAAGAGAGAAAGGAGAGAAAAATAGTTGTAAGTCAAAGAAACTAAAGTTTTCTTCAACTGGAATGCTGTGGTTCTGCTGCCTCTTTGGCATGCAAGGGCCCTGGGTTTGATTCCCAGAACTACATAAATGAATAAATAAATATATATCAAGTTTTTGATTTCTTCTCTCTGTATTCTAAAGGACAGCTATGAACTCATGGCTGAGTGGGAGGCAGGGCTTCTTAGAGAGACCAGCTGTGTTTCAGTTATTCTAGCCTACTCTTCTTTGTCCATGTCACCATCTATTCCTGTAGTTTTCTGCTTTGGCTCACGTTCTAGGCTTTACCTGGTGTTCAGTAAATGGGAGATTCTTATAGGATAGGAGACTGAAGGATAAGAGGAAGAGCCTAGACTGTATGTTTACTGCCTTCTCCTCTTCCAGGATGCCTTTGGAAAGCAGCTGTGTATTCATGAAAAGAGCTCCAGTGGGTCTTTCATCAAAGGTCTTTCATAGGCTCCCTCTGGGCTTGCAGATATAAGGGTGATAATGCCCTTGTGATCTCAGAAGCCTTCAGGAACTTTCTTGGTAGTTCCCTGAATCTCACTTTAGCTAATGACTGCCTTTCAAAACCTCTTTATTTGATGCTCTTTGAATACTTTTCTTGACTGACTGCTATGTCTAGAAAAGCAACTAGAAAATCTAGAACTTATTAAATAGTCTATATTTATACATTAATTCAAACTAATTTCATGTTCAATAAAAAGAAGGTTTGAGATTTTAGGGACCTCCTCACAGAGGCTTAGAGAAAAGATGGACAGAGGACTGGGGCAATATCTTTCACACACACACACACACACACACACACACACACACACACACACATATATATATATATATATATATATATATATATATATATATGCAATCCTTTCATCCCTATCTTACTCACTGTTTTAGTTAGGCTCTTATAACTGTGAAGAGACACTATGACCAACTCTTATAAAGGAAAATGTTTAATTGGGGCTGGCTTACAGTTCTAGGTTTAGTTTATTATCATCAACATGGTGGGGAGCATGGTGGTGGCATACAGGCAGGCATGGTCCTGGAGAGTATCTGAGCAGTCTACATCTAGATGCACAAGCAGTAGGAAAAGAAAGAGACAAGCCAGCTTGGCATGAGCATCTGAGATTTCAATCCTACCCCTAGTGACACACTTTCTCCTAAGATGCCACACCTATGCCAGCAAGGCCACACCTCCCAATGTTGGATGTCTCTATGAGCCCATGGAGCCATTTTTATTTACACCACAATACTCACCTATTTCTATTTTGATACTTCTCAAAAGGATATATTTCATGTTACATTTTCTTATACTACTGACATTTCTAGTCACTTTTTGCTCAGATAAAATGTGTTTGTAAATCATTGGTTATTTATAGGACAAGCATGCACCACTTGTTGACTGGATACTCTGCAGGACCTGAGTGGACAGTGAAGCAAGATGAAAGATGACAGTGCAACCATTGTCAAGCTCACCCAGCATGGGAGCTACAGGTATAGGATAAGATAGACAGCAATGTTTTAGACTCTCCAAGATAGCAAAGGTGTTTTCTTCAAGGTTACCAAATACAAATAGACAAAACACTATGAATGTAACATTAATATAATTCCTGATTGTTTCATAGTTCTTCTTGATGTATGTACTTTATTTTATATATATGTAATAATATAAATGTATAATGTAAAAAAGAAAAACATTTTTAAAAGATAGGCAGAAATGAGAACTTCTGTGGATGTTCCTTTATTGTGATTTTTATAGTGATAAAGAAGACCTGCAGAATACTCTTTCCAGCATATATATTTTAGAGACATAATTCACAAGGAACTATACAGCTCCTAAGTATTGAAATTAAGATCACTTAGTATAAATATGGATGGACAGCCTTGCTTCAGACGACTTGCTTCATTGGTTCATCCCATAAGCACGCACCAACTGTGTTTATTATGCTTCCACAATGTCCTGTATCAGAATATCCAATGTGGTGGAAGGCTGTGTTTCTGCTTTCTACATGTTTCCAGACTAGTCCTCCAAAATGAACTTCAAGGATGCTTATTACTTAGTATCCTGGTTGGCTTTTTTGTCAACATGACACAAAATACTGCCAAATGGAAAAAGGAACCTTAGTTGAGAACATGTCTCATTAGCCTGTGGGGCGTTTTCTTGATTGACGATTGATGTGGAACAGTCCAGCCCACTGTAGGTGGTGCAATTCCTGGGCAGGAAGACCTGGGTATTATAAGAAAGCAGACTAAGGAAGCCATGAGAAGCAAGCCAGTAAGCACCACTACTCTACACTCTGTACATCGGTTCCTGCCTCCAGGTTCCTGCCTTAAACTCCTGCACTGATTTCTCTAGGTGATAAGGGAGCAACCTGACAATTGTAAGGTGAAATAAACCCTTTCCTCCCTAAGTTGCTTAATAGAGTTTTATCGCAGCAGTAGAAACTCTGAGTAAGACACCAAATAAAACTAGTGTGAGACTCTTAACCTGAACCCCCAGCTCCTTACAGCGGGGTTGCACAGAAATGGAGAAAATTGTCTGCATTCCCAAGGGTGAGAGTGTTCAGAAGAGCGAACATGAAGAATTGCTATAGAAAAATAGCAGGGTAAGCTTTTGCCTCCCCCTCCCTACTGTGACACCCATAGTATCAAGAGAAACATGATTTAGGAGGGACAGTCATCAGCCTGGGACCGGGAAAGCTTGAAGAAAATGTATTGCGTGACTCTGCTAGTAGGGGCAGCCCAGCTAGAACAATGTACCCTGTAATCTGAACTTCAAGCTCATGGCAGCTACTGATGCAAAAAGGCAGGCTTCATATAAGCAAGAAGGTATCTTTAGCTTCATTAAAGCACATCGGATTGTGCTAGTGGATGCTCTGATGCTCTTTTCTGGACTTTGCACTTACAACTAGAAGAAGTGAGCACTGTAGCAGATTTTGAGACTGAATTCCTTTTTACTTCTTGGCAGAACATGTTTTTGCCAAGTTTACAACCCACTTGAACTTCTGTCTGTTCTTTGATTTTTAGACTCAAGTTGGTTTCCTTATAACATTGAAAAAAAAATCATAGGCTTCAACCTAATTTTAAGAGCAAGTCTTAACAAAGTTTACTGCAGATTTTCATCATTACGATAAAATTTCTTATTAGCATATACTATAGCTGGTTCTTAAATGTAGTCTTTAATTTCAGGTGAGATTCTGGAAAGGTCCTAGAGGCTGTATTGACTCATTAAAGCCTGCAGATGAATGGCATGTGGAACTTGGTAAACCCCGATACTGAGCTCAGTAAACACTTGAACACTGGTAGAATGTGACACTTCTGCCTTCCTTGTGTGTCTCCTCTACCTTAAGCTTTTGGTTAGATCTCCAAGGATTCTCACAGGCTTGTAAAATCATGTAATAGGTATTCATCTCCCACGGGTAACCCACCTTTTCCAAGACTGAAAATATCAAACAAGTAAGACATTATCAAGATTTACAGAGACACTATAATCTGTAGATGGCAACTGACAGTTTGTACGGTGTTGCTCTTCATCTCCAGAGTGCTACCTGCAAGTCCTGCTCTCCATTTCCAAGGTCAAGTAGATTCTTCTAGGCAGATCACGCCTTGATGAAAGGGCAACCACAGTATATGAGCACACTTGGGAACCACAGGCCTTGTGAAGACGATTGTGCTCTGGAGTATAGCACTCCCCATAGCAGCCCAATTTCTTAGTGGCTTACACTGAACAGAGATTTTTCCAAGCATCAGGGAACAAAGGCAATGTCTTGACACCCCAACGACTGTGAAAAGAACCAAGGTAGTGATCAAGCCCACCTTAGTTTGGCCATTCCTACCTCTTGCCATCTTCCTGATTTTTCTGATTTAAAGCCAAAGCTTGTATCCGTTCCCCTCAAGAATGGTTGCTAGACTAAATCCTCCCACCTTTCCATCTCATCATACTGAAAATTAAGTTTCTTCTGTCTTCCTCCATTATTTTTTCGTTGATTTCTGGAGTGAGTGACAGGCCCTGATGTGTTGGGATCTTAGGCTGCTGCCCTATGAATCCAGTACAAGAGAACATTCCTTTTATAAAATAACATTATGAAAAAAAAAAAGATGTTTAAAGACATTTTAAGAAAAGCTCACTTTAATTTTTAACTTAAAAAAAAAAAAGAAATATGCTTTACCCATGGACCTACTTGATGCTCATTTCTGAGTATTTGACACACTCATACACATTCCAGCACAGAGGTAAATACTGATCAGAAAGAAAAAATGCTGTGGTGTGCTGGATTTGCCAGCCAGCCATAGTCACAGATCATTTACACAAACTAAGCCTGGGTTCTGATTATTGCTTAGCACCTGCACTGCAACCCCACTGCAGAGGGGATTTGAAGGAATCTACTTTAGGTCTTTGGCTAAATGACTTTTTCAGCAAGTCTGGCTTCTCTAAATAGAAGGGGCCATTGAAAGCATTTGTATTAGACATGATTCAGCAAAGAGTCTCATCCAAAGATGTGTGGAACTTGGGTGTTGAAAGTTGGCCATACCTGGATGTCCAGATTGCTCCCCAACCCCACTGCAAATAATGCTGCTGGTCCTTTCATGGTCCCATTTAAGGGATCCATGTGCATAGTGTGGAAATGATTAGTGTCATTGGTGTCTAGCATGTTGGACCCAGGTTTGTCATGGATCAGTTATGAAATGTAGATATGGAAAAACTCATTCATATCAATTACCTTCTCTGTTAAGTCCATCACTACAATTAGAGCAGTACTCTAGACCTACTGAGGTCATAGAATCTCCCTTCTCTAGGTGGAGTGATCAGAGGATGTCCTTCCCTAGGTGGAGTGAGCACAGGCTGTTCTTCCTAAAAGATGCCAAGTCTTTAAGAACTAAGTTAATTGATGAACAGATTTCTTGGGGGAAGTCACCTACAACATGTAGGTCTCTCTGTAGGAGGCTCCCCACAGCTGTTAATGGCCTCACCATGTTACCAAGGAGCAGTTTGTTAAGAAGAAACAATAGTAACTTGGGATGTAACAAGAAGATTTGAAGAAGGCACAATATAAGAGCTAGATTGGAATAGGACCAAGACATCCACCCTGTTCTACAGCCATCATTACAATCAGTCTTCTTACATATGTAGTATTTGTGTACAAAAGGCAGCCAGGAGAGGTCTGGGTCCTGGTAGGTGTTTGAGAGACAATCGAAGATTTTTAGGTTGCCAGTACATAAATTCTAGAACCACTTTTGTCTCAGTGAATTGACTGTATTCCTCATTGACACATGCCTAATTCACAGGCTGATTTCTGCTTGGAGGACAAAGGAGATCACAAAACCAGTCATTAAAAGCTACTCACTCACTGGGTCATCATGGCAATCTTCCTCTGGCTGTCTAAGGTACTGGGGAGTCATCAAGATAATGAAACATTTGGCCCTTTGTGGCGGACATAGGATTCTGCTGAATGAGTTACTTCCTTCTCTTTGTATTGTATTTCCTACTCCCTCATTCTTCTTCCTGGTGGAACTTAATAACTCATTCTGAGATCTATCTCTATCTGAGATTTATTTTGGGAACACAATCTATGGTACAAGTACTTTATAACTTAATGATAGAATCTACGTGCTTACAAATACAACTATTAAAAATAGTGGATTCTAATATGTAAATACTAATTACTGGCCCCTTAGGGATAACCTAATTTAATAATAGTTTACATTAAGAAAACAAGGAAAGCCATAGTTAGAACCATGACTGAATTAAGATAATGTTAGCATTATATTAATAACAAAATGGTAACGCTTCTAAACTAAAAAAAATGGCAATAATTTGTGTTTGTAAGTAAAGTAGGATTCTCACAATATTATCACAGATTGTGCAGTAACCAGGGAATTACCAGAAAACTAAGACTTTTCTGTAAAGCCCAACATACTGCTTCTACTGTCCATATCTGGTTAGCAATTGGTACTAACAACAGATTTTGTTCTATGAAAGTCTATATAATTGCACATACTTTGCCTTTAGGAATCAAGGATTTCCATTTTTAAATGACTTGTGATTTCACTTTGCTTAAGACGTTGCTAAGGAGTGTACAGTAATAATCACTGAAGATGGCATCATACTTTGTCCAGTAAAATCTCATGGGGAAATTTACGCATGAATTTCAAGACAAATAATCACTATAGTGGTTCCTGCTTATCCATAGTTTTGTTTTTGTACTTTCAATTCTCACAGTCAATTTTACATCTGAAAATACAATGAAGTGCTAAAAGAGAATTTGAAGGCTAGGAATTAGACAGAAAGAATTGGGGGCATATTCTTGCTAAGTTTTATTATACTATATTGTTGTAGTATATTACTTTTATTTTAAAATACTGTCTAGTTTACATAATAAGATTTATCACGAGTGTACACACATGGTGGTTTGAATGAGAACTGTCCCCCATAAACTCATACATTTGAAAACCTGGCTGTTGCTTGGTGCTATCATTTGTGGAGGTTATGGAACCTTTAGGAGGTGGAGTCTTAATGGAAGAAATACATCCTACGTGGGTGGCTTTGAGAGCACACAGCCTGTCTCAACTTTCAGGTGACACTATTTACTTTCTATATATGGCTGGAGATAAAAGAAACCTCTTACTTTCCTGCTCTAGCAACCTGCTGCCATGCCTTCCGTGCCATTATTGATGCCCCCTTTACAACTGTTCCTTCTGGGCATGATGTTTAATCACAGCAGCAGAAGGGTAACTACTATAGTATGTAAAGGAAAGGAGGCCTCCGTGAGATGTCTTCATGTCTCCCACAGATGAGAGGGTGATGCCATTGGACTGATAACAACAGCTGTTGTGCTGCTCACAATTGTTCTCCATGATAGTTTGCATACAATGCAATCTTGACAGTGTAAGGCTGGATGGATTTTACCATGCT
The DNA here is from genome assembly GCA_907169655.1 of Acomys percivali. NCBI lineage: Eukaryota > Metazoa > Chordata > Mammalia > Rodentia > Muridae > Acomys > Acomys percivali. Next base: position 143,648,312 of record OU015744.1, read on the forward strand.
TGTCATGAAAATGGGAGTGCAGAGGTTTGTGTGCTTCTGGGATACCTCAATCATACATACATCCAGGTTCTGATTCCATGCCTTTTCCACCAAAACATGCATATTGGTTTCTTTGACAGTTTTGGTGACAAAATACTTAACAAGGGCAACTGGAGAAACTAACAGTTGACCACGATGATTTGAGAGTCAATCTGTTGTGACAGAAGTCTTGGCTGCAGGAGTATGAAGAAGTTGGTCACCATGTGCTTACAGTCAGGAGATAGAAAGTGATGACTGCTGATGGTCATTTCACTTTGTATTTTTTTTCTTCAGTCTGGGACTGAATTTCTCCAAAGAGGCAGCTCACTCACAGTTGCAAGAGGGTCTTCAGTCCTTAATTAATGAAATCTCTTTCAGACATACAGAGAGGGTGATCTGCTAGGTGACCAGAGATGCTGTCAAGTTGACTGTGTTAACCATCACAGTATGTATATCAAATTTTTGGTACTGAGAAGTAGGCCAGGCCTATATCTATGTCCAAAGAAGAAATGATGACACATTATCTTAGTGTCTAGGGAAGTTATCTCACATTATTTCTCTCAGAAAAAAATTCTGATTGTGGTAATTTCCAAAATTTTTCTGACCACTGCATACTGCCTTAATTTATCTGACCTAATTTCCCCTCTCAAGTTGACAGCATGGAACTATTAGAAAGCACTGATCTTTTTGTCTGTTGGCTGATGGTGGCAGAAAGCATTGGGAGTGGGCCTGGTGATGATGTGCAGTTTTCTTCTTTGATGCTATCCCAGCAAATAAGGAAATCAATTCAGAGGACAGAGGATGGAGGGATGTGAATACATAACAGAGCCCCCAAAACAGGAGTCTTCTCAATCTTTGTTTCTAAAGTAGGTAAATTCAGATGACAGGGCCTTTCAGCACTCCTGCCTCACAGGATCATTCTGAACCATCTGTGCCATCATCACTTCCTATGCCAGAGCCCTGAGTTTCTGTTGTCATTGTCATTTTATTTTATAACCTTTAAAACCACATGTAATTATCTTAATTAACTTCATAGATTTATTGTGTATCAGGAACTGTCCCAGGTATACATTATTGAACAAAATGAGTGTATTCATGAAATTCATATACCTATGAAGTGTTTGTCTTTTTGTGGAGGCCTAACTTGTCATCTTCTTAGTTCTGGAATCCCATTAGTGCGCAATAAATATTTGTTAAACTACTCGGATGAACATGTATGAAACCTGGAATTAAGCTCCCTTTTTAAAATGAGCTATAGGACTAGGAAAGTCATGGATCAGGGAGGAGAACCTAGTACCTCCAGTCTATTAAACCAGTATTCCTAATTATACTTTAAAGACTGCTCATCATACAGACAAGTGTAGTTTATACCTGTCATCAAGCAAATTTTTCTTGGCCACAAACAGAGCTGTTGATCCAGGTCTCACTGGATACATTCACAAAACCATTCCCACACTTAAGGCTCAGAGAATATTACAGAAAAGGGAGTGGAAAGGTTGAAAGAATGAGAGGATCAGGGAGCTTGCTATGAAGTTTGATTTTCTAGTACTGTCAGAAGCTATGCCCCTAAAGTCTCATCAGCATGACCTGGGCAAGAAAAACAGCAGCCATGCTAATATGGATGTTGTAAAACCTAAGAGGCCTCAACCCTACACAACTAAAGAATGATCAGAGTGGTGAAAGTAGTCTTCCCCTGCAGTAGTTGTCATATACCAAATGGTCAGATCTGAAAACATACATACATGTGAATAATACAGACTGAATATGTTATATTTAGGTCATATGTGTGTGTGTGTCTGTGTGTCTGTGTGTGTGTGTCTACATGCAACAACAGTTAATGAAAAGCAGAGTCCTTGTCTTTGAAAGAGAGCAAGAAGGAACATATGAGAGTGTTTGCAAGAGGGAAAAGGACAGGAGAAATTATATAATTATATTATAATCTCAAAATTAAAGGAAAAATAAGCTATGGAGCTAAACTGAATATCACCTCACTTTCATGCCCATGAACCTACACCAAGCAACATTAACTCATTCCAGCCTTTGAAGCATAATTTTATTGGGAAGCACTCATGGATTCCTTCATCATTTCTCTCTCTCTCTCTCTCTCTCTCTCTCTCTCTCTCTCTCTCTCTCT
>OU015744.1:143650473-143670886 GCA_907169655.1 Acomys percivali
TCTCTCTCTCTCTCTCTCTCTCTCTCTCTCTCTCTCTCTCTCTCTCTCTCTCTCTCGATATATAAGATGATATCAGATCTTATACAGATATTTTAAACATTAGATGGCTTAGATTTAATGACAATCTTGTATTTCATGTTCCCTGAGGTCAAGGACAACAGTAGGTAACACAGTGAGGAAATCTCCAAATGCTCATACTGTATTTATCAGCTGCTTATTCTATGGAAAGTCCCTTAAGTCCTCCAAGCCAAATTTCAGCATCAGAAAATGTATGTGATTCTGACTTTGCTATTTGTGGCACATAGGATTAGAAGGTAAAAGATAAGACATAGGTACTAGAAAACTAAGTCTTATATGAGTTTCCAAAGTAGTACAAATGCCACTCGTTGCATTATACTGTGAGCCAAGAAAAGCAAGTTCCAACTGAGGTCTGCACTGCAGAGATGCCTTTCAAACCAGAAAGGCAGAGTACTGTTGAGTATACAGCATAAATATAAACATAATCACAGGATCTGGCTTTAGAGTGAAACACAACAGACTGCTGATCATATGGGGATTTAAAGGAAAGGTGGCCTTAAACAAGAATATCTTTCCTTCTGGTGTATCTTGCCACCAGATATTCTACAAGTAGAAAACTTCAAATCCATAATCCAGTAACATTCAGGTAATTATAATAAACATACACCCTGACTGAAACACAATTAGATAAATTACTTTATAATAAAATGAACATAGAGTAGAGGGAGATGTGCACATGCCTAGGAAAGTTTTAAAGATCTCAGTCACTCACCTTCACATAACTGAGATACTAAAAACAGAAAGTTGAGGCAAGAGATACATGTTCAGTAGTTGGGCAGTTAATAAGTGCTCTAGACAGATGGTGCTACACCAAAGGGTAGTAAATGATCTATTATTGATCACTAGTTGATCATTAGACAATGAAGTGGAACTTCAGTGGCTACACATGGCAGAGAGCATGGAATTGAGGGATTATTGCTGAAAAGTTACAGCAAACAAACAGGAAACAGCCACCATATTCTCAATGGGATGCCTTGAGTGCTAGAGTTTTCATGTTATTTAAAATTCCCAGTGCGTCCCAATTAGAAGGCACAAAAGGAAAAGCATGGTTACTATGCAGCAAAATGAAACAGAATAGACTAAGAAAATTAGCCAATTAAAATTCTCCACAAGGAATGCAGACAGTGCACTCACAAGCCCAAAAAATAAACAAACAAACAAAAAACCAAAACAACAACAACAACAAAACCAATAAAAATAAATCAACAGTTTATATATGTGTGCATATACATATTTGTGGCATATATTATATATTTGATATATTCTATATATGTTTCATATATGTGAATTAATGGAGTAGCAAATAAAGATCTAACACAGTGTTAACATTAGTATAAAATACATAATAATAGACAAATAAAATCTTAACTGTTTAGAGCATGATAACTAAAATGAAAAAATTCAGTAGAGGACCCTGTGCATTAGATGTGAGCTAAGAAGTGAAAGAATCAGAAACTTTGTAGATAAATTGACTGTAATTATTCACTGTCAACACAGATAGGAAACTGAGCAGAGTCCTAGATATTGGTGGGATAACATCAAGTGTGCCAACACACAAAGTAGACCTCAAGAAAGAAAGTAAGAGGAATCCATTAAGAAATGAATCAATAAAATCTTCTATTTTGATGAGAAAGAATAGAAACTTTCAAAATGTAATAAATTCTAAGTGGGGTAAACTGAAAAGGGGGCCATGGTTAGAGATGTGATAATGAAACCACTCAAAAGCATTATAAGAATCTTGAAACTAGTAAGGTCTAAACGATTGAGCATGTACAAGAGACACTCAGTAAGTTCAGGAACTGTGCTCTTATCAGAACCTATAGGATCAGAAGGTGTTAGCATATTTTCAAAGTAGAAAAAAAAAACCCAAACAAACAAACAATGCCAGTCAAAAGATCACAGATTCTTTATTCTATGAAGCCCCTTTTCAAAATAAAATACTATTTAAGACATTTCCAGGGCTGAAGAGATTGCTCAGCAGTTAAGAGCACTGACTGTTCTACGCAGAGGACTGGGTTCAATTCCCAGAACCCACATGCAGTTCTCAAGTGTCTGTAACTCCAGTTCAGGGGTCCCAACACTTTACACATACATACATGCATGTAAAATAAAAATAAATAAATTATTTTTAAAGACATTTGCACATCAACAAAACTAACAGAATTCATCATCAGAAAAGAAATTTTATTGGAGAGAATATGGGAGTCCAATATGGGAGTGAGGCTATTACAATCTTTTAAATTTTTTATCTTAGTCTCATTTTTATTATTTTAAGCTGAGGCACTAAGGTGAGTAAGACCAACACTAAGAGTACAGACTTAAATTTTTTTCTTTTTTTCTTTTTTTTCAACTTTTATTTTTATTTATTTATTTGTTTGTTTGTTCATTTGTTTGTTTATTTAGTTTTCTAACCATTTCAGAAATAATAGAATTAGATCCTTAGTAGGCAGGTGAACAGGGAAAAGATGTTAAAGGTAAATTAATATGTATCTTGCTTAAATTGTTAAGGCAGCCCACTTTCTGTTTCTTCTCTTTCTCCAGGATAAAGATTAAGCTTCCTCTAAGTGCCCTGCTATTGGAGATTATTCAGTGGCTGTGACTTCCAAACATTTTATCTGGGTTATCCAACTTTTTAATATTCCAAGTCCACCAATTTTGAGAGAGAAAGGGAATTCACTTAAACTCCAAACATAACAGTTGCGGTTATGTCAGGCAAACTCAGATTCCATTTTTAACCCCCCTGCCACTAGTCTGTTTCTTTGTGTGCTTTGGTGTGTGTGAGTGTGTGTGTGTGTGTGTGTGTGTGTGTGTGTGTGTGTGTGTGTTTCTGCTTTCATAAAATTTGACAAAATATTGAGACCTAGCTTTTTCTGCCTTCTTATTCTTTAAGTCAGTGGAGAGAAAGAATCCATTCCTACAGCCCTAAAGTAGACCATCATGATGAGCATAAGGATGAAACTGCAATCCATGGCAAAAGGAAAGTATAGAAATTCACTGACATGTAGAATTCATTAAAGTACACTCTAAAGTAAGGAATGAACTAATTGGAAAGTATAACTAAAGACCTTTGAAAATGCCAACTGGAAACATATTACTGTATAAACTTCCCCAATTATATGCACACACAAATAAAAAAGAGATTAAAATGGAGTTATCCTCTAATAAGAAGACAAATGCTCCCTTACTTGACACCATAAGCTATCAAATAAGAAGCCCCCAGCAGTTATGCATACTTCTTTTAAAGTTGTTGGTCAGTGTGATCCCATTAACCCCCAAACATTACAGGGTACTGTCCTTGTTCTTAGTCATCTTATAGAATTTGATATTAAGATGCTATTGCTGAAGAACCACATACCTGAGTCATAAAAATAGAGAGTGCAAGCTCATGCAGAGTAGATGCCTCATTTTTATTGGCAATCTTTTATAGTGAGAAAAGGTTCTATGCATTTCTATGGTAGAAAAGTCACTGAAAATTTACATATTTGTGAAACTTGTAAACTACAATAATGACTTTCTGGCAAGGTATGTCTAATAGTGCAATAGTGGCATGAATGTTATGTAAATAACCACAAACTTTCTCTTTGAAATTAAAACCTTCTTTGCAAGATGTAACTTTTGCTCAGTTCCATTAACTTTGCCAAAAAACCCATGTCTAGCTAGATTATTGGTCCTGAAGAAAACTTGCTACTATTACTTTGCTATGTGGACACAGTAATAAAATGCCCCCTAAGTCCTTATCTTTATATTCATGGTGATTAATACAGGGAGACATAACTGGTCAGTGTGCAAAGAATAAGAGTCGTTGGGGGACTCAACTCTAAATGGGACATCTGTATCATAAGCTCTTATCCCCAAGCTCGCGGATCACCAAAGAAGAGGAACCAGAAAGACTGTAAGACCTAAAAGAAATAGATTTTTGTAGTGAAACAGTATTGGTTAGGCATGACCATGCAGTTTCACACATGAACTCACAGTGGCTGACACTACATGCTTAGACAGTATTTAAGTAAGATCAAGCCAGACAGAATCTAAGCCTGGATGGAAGAGGGACTCATTAAGTTCTACTTCTGTCTTTGAGCTACTGGAAACTTGTGGATGCTAAATGAGGAAGAATCAGTGATGGTGAACCTTGAAAGGTTTTTGAAAGGCTACCTATGTTCCGTAGATATCCCCATGATCATGCACTCATAGGTACCATTAAATGGACTCAGTGGGAATTATAAATAAAAAGAGCAGGATTCCAAGATGGTGGCACCGAACATGTACTGTATCTGATCTACAGGGAGGAGATTAGGGACCCTACTGGGATCCGCAGACAGCAAGAACTGGAGATCACTAGGTGAGAGGGGTCTGCATAGTGCAGGCCACAGGTGGGTCTGGCCTCCAGTCATCCAATGGCCCGTGGAGGATGGGAGCTGTGTCCACAGAGTCTGGACTGGAACCCGCGTGCGAACTCTGAATTGTAGCCTTGCTTTTACAGCATGAACTTGGTATATGTGACTGAACTCCAGGTAGTGAAGCACCAGAGCTTCAGGCCTGGGGAAATTTTAGGGAAATGGGTGGATCTGTACTCACACCCCCCACACCCACTCTGCACCAGTTCACAGAAAGCCCAGGTGTCATATGGGGGCCTAGGCAGCTGTGGACACATTATCCAGCCACAGTGACGCTGTCTGAATGGGACCTGGCAGGAACCTAGCTACTGGCCCTGCATACTGTCCCTGCACAATTGGTCAGAACTGACCCAGCCCAGCCAGGCTCCACAGCCTAGCAGGGCCTCCTATGCTCTCAGGAAAGGCTGGGCAGGACTGAGGGAATAGGGCAGAAATCTAGCCAATCAACAACAATCAGAAGGCAGCAGTTACTCTCTCCCTGGCAGGCAGAACCTAGGCCCCACTGCATGGATGGATCAGACACAAATCCAAACAACTACTAGAACCCAGCAGGGGTTCAGGCACTCTAGGGCGATCTGAACCTAGGAGCCAAAGCCCCAAGGCCTGAGGGCAGGATATTCAAAGCCCAGCCAAAGAAAGGATATCTGGCTCTACATACACTAACTTAAACTGATTCTGGAGATATAGAGTACCAGCACCTACCTCTGCTGACCAGTGGGGAGCCCCGGGTGTGCAGCAAAGTCTCCTGGAGCTGAAACCAGGTCACTTGCCTCTTCCACTGAAGAGTTTCCTGATGCCCAAGGCAAGGTCCCTCAACCTATAATCACTCACCAACAATCTGCTCTCAACAACCAGGGAAGGACACCAGAAGCTACCTTCTAACATCAGAGACAGCAAGATGACTAAAGATGAGCATAAAAACACAAACAACAAAACCCAAAACAACATGGCATCTCCAGATCCCAGATATCCCAAAGAAAGCAATCCTGAGAACTCAAACACAATTGAAATACAAGAAAATGACCTCAGATCCTTAGTAATGAAGATGATAATGGAGGAAATGAATAAAATCCATAAATAAATGCAGGAAGATGCAGTCAAACAGACTGAAGACATGAAAGAGGCCTATAGAGAGGCACTGGAAGAAATTCAAGAAAATACAAACAACTATATGAAGGAAATCAATAAAACAGTTCAAGATCTGAAGCTGAAAATAGAAACAGTGATAAAGGCACAGACAAGAAAAGTGGGAGCAAGAGAACTTAGAAAAGAAAGCAAAAAATGCAGAGGTGAGCTTCTCTAACAGAATCCAAGAGATGGAGGAATAAATCTTGGCACTAGAAGAAACAATCATAGAACTTGAAGCAACCATCAAAGAAAAAGCTAAATCTGAAAAATTCCTGACACAAAACATCCAAGAAATCAAGGACACTATGAAAAGATGAAACCTGACGATAATAGGCATTGAGGAAAGAGAAGATGCCCGACACCAAGGCTCAGAAAATATTTTCAATAAAGTCATAGAAGAAAATTTCCCCAATTTAAAGGAGATGCATATAAACATACAAGAGGCCTACAGAACACGAAATCGAATAGACCAGAAAAGAAAATCTTCCCACAACATAATAATCAAAACACAAAATATACAGAAGAAAGAAAAAAATATTAAAAGCAGCAAGGGAAACGGGAGAAGTAACATATAATGGCAAACCTATCAGAATTGCACCCGACTTCTCAGCAGAGACCATAAAAGCCAGAAAGGCCTGGACAGAGGTCCTGAAAACCCTAAGAGATGACTATGAATGCCAGGCCAGACTGATTCTGATAATTTCACAAAATATAATATATGTACATATATATATTTCTTTATATGTACATGTAATTCTGGTCATCCTGTTAAAAACCATTTAAATACAATGTGTTTGATAAAATTACAGGATATAAAATATTATAAAAATTAAATTTCATTTTTGTATATAACATGAGCAGTTTCAAGGCAATGTTAAGAAAATAATTCCATTTTTATAACCACAAAAAGAACAAAATACTTCAGAATAAATTTAACCAAAGAGCTACAAGGCTTCAAAACAGGAAGCTTCAACACATTGTTAGAGTTAAAGATGGCCATATAAATAAAAATATATCCATATTATGACATAAAACAGTGTTATTAGTAATAGTCTTCAGCTTAATTTTAAAATAAAGTTAACCCAATTTCCATCAAAATACCAGCTACTCTTTTGTGCAGAAGTAAAACAAAACTGACTCTAAATTTCTCTTTGAAATTGAAGATCAAGACTAGCTAAGACAACACTGAACAAGAATGGGGGTACTTACATTTCTTTGTCTAAAACCCATTGCAAAGCTACAGTGACGAAGACAGCCTAGCACTGGCACACAGACACAGAGACCAAACAGACAAAGTGGAGTGGCTTGACAGCCATATAACCATACACTTACAGTTTACTTAACAGAGAAAAAATGCAATTTAATTAGAAAGAGTAGAAATATTGAGAAATGCTGCTTGTGGCAGCCAAACGACCACAATTAGAAGAATAAAGTTGAGCCTTCTAACTTATACCAACCACAAGAATTAGCTTGAATGGATATGGGTAAATTTCTAATGTCTAATTTCTTGTACTACAACACTACTAAAGGATTGTAGAGCAGGCAAATAACAGTACATTCTACTTTATAATGATGTCTTAGCTTTGAAGCCAAGAAAATAATTGAAAAGACGAACACAGACATATAGGACTTTACAATTGGAAACTGAAATTCTGATAGGATTATCAACAATACAATCACCAAATGGATGACAATATTCTAAATGCATATGTTAAATATTCAATAAGGGACTAACACCACACTACAATATACATATGCTCATATACCACATACATCACACATACACACCACACAATAACAGAGAATAAAATGACAGGCACTTATAAATACTAACAATAATTAAGAAAACTGGAACTTTTCTTCTTTGTTGGTGGGCTTAGAAAATATTTTATATGCTTTTTGAACTACTTTGACAAGTGCTCATGATGCTAAACAGCAAACCATCACATGCCCTGAAAACTCCATTCCTAGGTATATGCTCAAGAAAAACACAAGTCTATGTCTATACAAAACCTTAAACATGAATATTAACAGCAGCATTCATAATAGCTCCCATTCAGAAGCTGTCAGTGATGGTTAATCTTAACTATCAAATTGATTGGATAAAGAAACTCCTTGATGATTAGTAAAGCTCATTCTAAGCTTGTCTACAAGGACACTTCAGACATAATTAGACCTTGAGGGCACCTAATGGTTTGACTACTGATGAGTTAACATTTGACTGTACTATTGGGAGTTGATGGACTGTGGAAGGAGGAATGGCTCAGGTGTCCTGCTCTGACTCATACATACTTCCTGCATGTGTGACCTGAACTCCTTTGCTGTAGCCTACCCACAGCATAATGGACTGGAACCACTGAAACTCTGGGCAAAGTCAATCCTTGACCCTTCTTCCAGTAAGTTGTGGCTGATTCCATGGCAACAAAACTTACTAGTATGTCAACTTAACATCTGTTATCTGATGACAATTAAGAAAATTGTAACTACCCACAAGATAGGCTACTATTTGGAGACAGCAAGGGATCTGTTTTTGGTACAGGATAAAGCACAGATGAATCTCAACACTAGGATAAAGGAATGGAGTCACTCAAAAGAGATCTCATTTTCTATTATTCCATTTACAAAATATTCATAAGCACTGTGGAGAAACAATATTGATAGTCATAGTCTGGGATGAGTGGATATCAGAAATGAAAAAGATGACTAATGATGGCTCTGAGATTCAATTTTTGGGTGATGAAAATAATCTAAAATTAATACTGACAGTTAGACACATGAAGGGTCAGTTTACGGCATATAAATTATATCTCAATGCAGTTGCTATAAAACAAATGAACTAAGAATGAAAACAAGCACATAAGGGAATGAGATACCACCTTCTTTTAAGAGCTAGAAAATATATAAAAATGTTAGCTTACTTCCTACAGGAAACTGAATTATAAAGCAACAAAATCAAGAACTAGCTCCATGGGCTTATCAGAACCACCAGTTGGCATAGGAAGTCTTGTTAGCAATGACTTCCATAACTGCAGGTAAAGGAAGGCATGAACAAAAGTCCACTCACTAAGAGCCGTTTAGGGAGCAGTTAGATCATAGATTTTCTCCCTGCAAGTTTATTCATTGGATCTGAGAAAAGTACAGGATTCAATGACTTTAACTTGGTGTTGTGCCCTTTGTAATGCAAACATGTACACACTGAGTTCCAAAAACCAACATCTCTAAGCTGTCTTGACTAGCTTCCTCGGATCACTAGCTGACTGACTGTAACTCTAGATAGGAGATTAGAACATTCTCTGAGGAATATAAGTTGTTCAAGATAAATGATCTAAATATATCACACAGGGGTTCATTCAGTGTTATATTCTAGGCCAACCTTGGTTTAAACTGAAGTGCAACAAACTCTTCACATATTCAGAACACACACACACACACACACACACACACACATACACACACACACATATATATATATATTCACATGCATATTCAGAATTATTAAAGAGAGTTTTATTCTTTCATTCTTAGTCATGAAGATCTAACCATGGATCTAGATCACCAGGCATCTAAGGCAACTTGCAACATAGAAGATAAAGACCACAATAAGCAGATAGAAAAAGAAATGACTAGGAAAAGACAAAAACTATGCCACAAGAAGAAAGTTCAAAAGCATACACCATGTCATGCACATGGATATACATAAACTTTAACAGGTAATTTGAATGAAAAGAGAGGAAACTAAGATACTATGGGAGAAAAGCATCCTGAGAACACAAACTTCATAGAAATTAAATGCCTGCAAACAGAAATGAGTTCATGTTGGTCAGCAGTCACTGTGGCAAAGAAACAGAAAACCTACCCACAAGAATCCACTTACAAGCAGAAAAGGTTTATTTTGGTTAATGGTTTCAGTTGGTGCTTACTTTCCTCTGACACTACATCTTGGTAGGCGTACATGGTAGAGGGGGACATATCTTTTCATGCAAATAAGAGAACATTGGAGAACCACTTCCCCAGTGCCAATATTTAATAGGCTTATTTCCAGAAGAAAGTGGAAATTAATATTAGATTACTAGTGAATATTCTGGAAACAAAGGCCATGCATTTGTGATTGAAATCAACCCTACATGTACCCAATCCAGTGGATGAAAAAGGCGCATTGTGAAATTTTAGAGCAGTAGAAAAAAGAAAACTGACATTAGAATTCTCAGCAACTGAGAAGTGGAGTGAGAGGACCATGGAACAACATCTTCCGAATGCTGGGGGAATCTCTGGCAACCCATAATCCATGCTGAGCCAGCATGCCAACTAAGTGCAAGAAGCAGTTACCCAAGTCTCAAAAATCTTTCTTTTCTGTGTAGTTCTTAGGAAACTACTAGAGACAGGTCTCCATCAACATGAGAAATGCATCAATTGAAATGGAAATGTTGGGAACTAGAAAGATGGTTCAGTCAGTGAAGCACTTGCCATGCAACTATGAGCGTTCCCACATGGAGTGGATTCCCAGAAGCCATGGAAAAAGCCAGGTGGAATCCCAACACTCGGAAGTAGAGATAGGATCTTCATGGCTTGCTATCCAGTAAGTCTAACCAAATCAGTAAATTTCAGGTTCAGTGAGAGACTCTGTCTTAATAAGGTAGAGCATGATTGAGGAAGATACTCAGTATTAACCTCTAGCCTCTGTGTTTGCATGCATATCCATCTGTGCACAGATGCGCGCACGCGCGCGCACACACACACACACACACACACAGGCACTCATATATGAAAAAGGAACATATAAACACACATATATAAAAAACAAATGCATACATATACACTTACACATATAGATGCTCATTTGCAAACAAAATAAACATGTATACACCACACACATGTATGTACACATAAGCATGGATACACACACAAACACACAAGAAAAGTTCTAAGGAATATAAGCTCCCAGCTGAATTCACTTCCAAGGAATCTCCAACTGGGTGAAGCTAAGAAATTCTAAAATGACAGCCTTGAAGGAGGAAATGAAAGTAACTTGTGGGCAGTAGAAAATGTAGGACAAAACACTGTTATGGAATTCTGCACCTTTCAACTCTAATGAATTTGTTCAACTATAGTCTTTTTAAATAAATGAAGACAATATCCAAAGGAAGATGAAAACACAAACTGTAGGAGAGAAAGAATCTAACATAGTGCAAAGGGGATATAAGGATGAGAGCATCATTGCAGGCTTTGTGTTTGCCATTCAGTGATGAAACAAAACAGAAATAAATTATCAAAGATGAATAAGCTGAGATTAAACCGAAACTGCAAGTTTGTTAGCTTATCTGCCATGTAAACATTTACCTTCTGAAAAATATATTGAGAATATATTAGAAGGTTAAAAAATTGACTTTTTCTCTTTCTTTCATCTTCACTGCATTTATTAACATTAAGTTTTAACTTTGTTTGAGTTTTTCTACAGAAAGAATGCAGCCTCTGAGAAATCTTTGTTGGGCCTATTTATTCATTGAACACACAATTACTGAGCTTCTAGTCAGTGTCCAATTGCACACAATGTGGGATTTCCTGGATAATACATGGCAAGATCTTTGGACATCTACAAATACATATCTTTTTCTATTTTATAGTTAATAAAGATCAAATATTAGGTTGTAAGTAGTAATATTCTCAGGTGCAGGAATTTGTACAATCAAATATAACAATAATTATAATGAAAAATGTGAAATGCTCTGAAGACTAATTCCACACATGTTTAATGTAAATGAAAGTAGAAAATTTATATTTCATAAAAAAATTTAAATCCAACTAATTAGTGCATCCATCTGTGACCAAGGTTACACCTGTGAGATAGTCATGCAAGAGGGCAAATTGTACATGTTGAAGGAAATAGACAATGTCTGCCATTGTCACTGAGGTCTGTGTGGGCACCAAAAGATGACTGAGTTGGCAACAGGAGAAACCAATCAAGTTCTCAGCTGCATTGGCTGAGAGCCTTTCCAACTCCCCCTCCCCTACAAAAAGACCAAGCCTTATCCCTGGCTTCAGCTTTTCCAGAGAAGAAATGTCAACTCTATTGAAGGCCAACAGCCAGAATAAACTCACTTATAGAAGGCGGAATCCCACTATCTAAAGTTTTTCCTGTCGTTACTTCTTATGACATTGGGGTGTCTTATTAGGCATCTGCTATCAGAGCCTCACGTCATGAGAAAGGGTGATGTTTGCTATACGGGCAAAACCCGGGGCTGCCATCCCACCTGAAAGGATGGTGAAAACCTGTGATGCCCTTTGTTCTCCTTAAAGCCCTTGATCTTCACATTAACTTCCTGCTATCTGGGACTTCCAGACAACCACACGCTATAATCAGCATAGGTTTGCTGACACATTGCTTACTTAGTCATTGTTGGTGCCAACTCTGTCTTATTTACTTTCTCTTTAGAGGCTGTATGAATCAGGCAGACCTTGGTCACAACCCTCTTTCCTTCCAAAATGATTTCTGGAAACTCAAAAAGTGTGTAAGAGGTTTGTTCTCTAAATCCCTTCCAAGACAATCCCCAGCTAAAATGAAAACTTTCAGCTTCTGACTCGACATGGGCTACTTTGTGAAGAACTCAGGGCCGTATCTCTTGTCCAGCATCAATCTTAGCTGTGAGGGGTGTGGCCAAGTGTGCTTGCCTTCCCTTTCATGCCTAACAGAGCACCAGCTCCCGATGTGGTGTAGAGTCTTTATTACTATCACAGTTAGTGTTGTACGTGATATAATATGCAAGTCATGCAAGATTACTTGGTATTAACTCAATTTAGCCCCCAGTTAGATAATATATTTTGGTTGTTTTCTCTCTTGGAGTAGAGCATATCAACTTCAGTAATGGCTTTGGTTTTCATATTGCTTCTGTAGTATTTTCTCTACTTAGCTATAAGTCTAGTTTCATCTAAATTTTTATTTTAGGGTAATATTTGAATAATCTAGTAGTGGAACACTAGGTTTTGCTTTGTTTCTGTATGTTTTTTGTTGTTTTTGTTATTTCTTTCCCTTTTATTTGTTTGCTTTTGCCTAGAGAAATAGGAAAGTTCTGACAAGAATGTCACTTTATGATGAGACAAATCAATGAATTATAGCTCCTCTGCTCATTGGTTGCATGACACTGATCCAGCTCTCTAACCTTCTGAGCTTTGGTCCCCTCCTGTAAAACAGAATGAACTCTGTTTACTCTCATGATAATTTTGAGGGTGAGTTAAAAATGCAGTTGGGGTCATAGCTCAGTGGCGGAGCTCATGCCGAGCATGCGTTGAGTCCTACGTTCAGTTCCTAGTTCTCTCAAAGGAATAGATAAGTAGAAGGCAGTATAGTCTAGAAGTTCTACTGACCACACTTTGGCATTGGTGAGTTGGCTCGCCAGGCACAGTGCTTGCTGCTAATGCATGAGAACATGTCTTGGAGACCCCAGTGTCCACAGAAAAGCTGAGGTATGCATCTGTAACCCAATTGCTAGTGGAAGAGGCCTTATCCTAAAGAGTGGGCCTAGCCAAAGTGATGATCTGAGTTCCAAATTCAATGAAAGACCTTGCTTCAAAAGCAGGGAGAGGAGCAATAAAGGAAGATACCTTGGGCCACCTGTGTCCCACAAGTACATGCATGAGTGGGCACGGGCATACACACACACACACACACACACACACACACACACACATACACACACACACACACACACACATACACACACACACACACACACACACACACAGAGAGAGAGAGAGAGAGAGAGAGAGAGAGAGAGAGAGAGAGAGAGAGTGCTTTGCATACTGCCTGGTACACAGAATGCTCAATGGCGTTTTAAAAAATGATTTATTTTATCATTTGTAATTATATACATGTGTATCTAGGGATGGGTAGGTACACATAAATACAGATACCTATACAGTTCTGAGATGCCAGGGCCCCCAGGAGCCATAGTTTTAGTAGCTGTGAGCCACCTGACATGGGAATTGAACTTGGAAAAGAAATATGTGCTCTCAACCACTGAGGCGTCTCTTCAGGCCTTAATAGTGTTTCTTTCGCCTCCATTTCCTATAACCTCCATGTTAACCCCTTGTAGATGAAACACCAACCCTTAGCTGAGAGAGAACTAATTATGATATATGCTAAGTATTCTTAAAGATGTAATGATACAGTTAGAAGCACATGCTTTGAGCACAGCTCATTTCAGAGGCAAAATGAGTTAAGATTTCCATGGAGGAATATATGCATGTTTTGGGGATCCCTAAAGGAAAAATATCCCTGGGGAACAGAGTTTGTGTCAAGGATGGTGGAAGAGACAATAGCTAAGAGAGACCTTTGGAAAAGCAGATCAGAAAGGGATCTCATGAAAAGAGAACAGTGCAGCCTCAGAGACACAACAGTGGGGCATGAGGACGGTGGTACTTAATAAGCTCAAAAACTCGGGAGGTCAGGTGGAAAGAGGTGCTGCAGGGTATGCTGAGATCAGAATAGAAAGGATCTTGAACTTGGCCCTAAGGAAGTTCACATTCATTATATAGATGGCTTAGACACATTCATCATCATTAGGGCAGGAAAAGCCTCCAGAACAAGAGTGGGGTATTGCATCTACAGAGCTCAGCACCAGGCAATTGCCCCTTTCACTCCATGATGGGTACCACTCATGCTATCTGAACACATTCAGTCAATTAAGAATCCTGACTGCCGGCTGCAAAAAATCCCCGTCATGCCAAAATGTCTGTGGAGTGGGTGGGGAGGGGGAAGAAGGTGTGATAATTAAAAGAATTGTTACTTGCAATGTCACAGGAGCCGATGTGTTAACTCCACATGCTGGGAAGCTAGAATGCTCCCAGCTGCCATGGGGAGGGAGGATTTTGATCCCTGGCACCACTCATTGGGACAAGATGAATCACAAATGTGTTAATAGTGAGGTTCCATGTCATAACGTGCCAGATGGAGGTGGTTACATCTCTGATTGATTGCCTCCTGGCCAAGACAGGGGTTTTCCAGAAGGCGAATGTCTCCAAATTGGCATCCAAGCTCTAGGGATCAGCAGGTCTTTATTATGGTCAACAAGGACCTGACATTCTCTACTTTATGAAGTGTGGCTGCCCCCAAGACATGGGCAGCCAGAACTAGTAGCTGGATAAAGAAAGATGTGTTGAAGGTGTGATTGACAACAGAAACAGCTTTGGGCTGGGCAGTGCTTGTATAGTTCAGCATGGTTGTTAGCCAATCTGGATGCATTGGAAATGAGAGGATGTGGATGGGGGTGGGGTAGGAAGAGGCAGTACAAGTCCTGCTTATGAACAAAATAAATTAGAGCAAGAGGGAAGAGGGAGGAGGGAGGGAAGGAGGGAGGGAGGGAGGGAGAGAGAGAGAGAGAGAGAGAAATGCTTCCAAGTCTCAGACCCCCAAATCCCCACTGCAGATGAGCATGGATGCCAGGCAGAGATCACAGGGCAGAAACAGAGCAAAGAACAACTAGATGTCCTTCCTGTCTGTTCCTGTAAGCTTACTCCGACCATGACCACCCAGCCCTTTGTTTTGCTGCTCTCTCCCCACCCCGCCCCCTGCAAGCTTCTTTCTATAAACAGCCAACTCCAAGGGCAATAACTGTGGCATCCTACTGGGAAGGAAGGCAGCCTCTCACAGTCTCTGGAGCAGGCGCTGGGTCCTAATACAGGACAGAGAATAAAGCTTCATTACAGAACAATGGAGTTAGCTGCCAGAGCCTACAGATTTGAATAAACAACAAATAAGCAACATCTGCTCCAGCATATGTGTATGGTAAAAAAAAAAAGTCACAAAATAAAAGAATTTGTAAATGCCAAAAGCAACACTAAACTGCCAGGGCTACTGTAGAGTGAATTTTTAATTGCACATGCAAAGAGGCAGGCTGTGGGTATTAGTCTCACATATGTCTTCTTGCTGCCAACCTGGGAGTATAGATGAATTTAATTAAATAAGGATTATCCCTTCTCCCCAGTACAATTACTTATTTATAACAATGATAAAATTGCCTAATAAAATTGTAATATTTTTTAAAACAAGGCTAGAAAATACTCAGCTCTCTGTAAAAGTTGTTCAGGGCTATTTGGGCTCCAGTATGTCTTTAAAATTAAGTCTATGCCTACTGCCAAGGAATGGAGGGGGTGGGGCACAGGAAGAAAGAAAAAGAGAAGGGAAAAAAATAGAAAGAAAAGAAAACCACCACCACCAAAATGCAGGAGGAGCCTCATCATAAGGCTCGTAACATTTAAATAGACAGAAACCACATTATGTAGAAATACAAAGATGACACAGGATGACATGGGAATTGGCCTCCACGGGTTGTGCAGAAAATTAAGCAATTGGACTTGAATTGAGTCCAGACAACTGAGTAGAGGGACTGGGACCCAGAGACCTGCTCTCCATTAGTCTACTGGTCCTAATGTGTCTGCTGAATAGGCAGTTCCTGGAGATCAGTTCCCTTCATTTTGGGAAGATGTGCTGTCGTAGGAACACTGTTTCCCTACAAGCACAGCATCTCTCAAATCAACCAAACAGCAAAAGACAGGAGCACCCTATTCCTCTCCTCAGGGACAACAGAGTCTGTCTATACCTCACAAATGCACATGACCAGGGAGGCCATTGTTGTTGCTCTGGGTCTAAAGCTGCCACGGGCAAAGTGGCTCATGTACAGGATGCTATGGAAAAAACATCTGGGTTCTGAGGCTTGGGATCTTAGTTGATTTTATGAGTTTATTTTGTATTTTAATAGCTTTCCTGCACCAGGATTTAAAGTGGGTGCCGAGTGCACCATCGGGAGCATTCTTTACAGGTAAGTCCACAAGGCAACAGAATTTAACACAGCCAGGGCCTTTACAGTGCATGGCTATGGTATTGGTACCAACTCCACTTTACTTTCCTCCCCCTGCCATAAGGAAGTGATGAGTGAAGGCACTGCGGAGAATGCAGCTTAATACCTGTAATGTGGCACAGAAGATGTGTTTGTGCAAAAAAACAATACACAAGAAGAAAACACAAGAAGGATATTTACTGACTCTCAAATGCATACCCAGCTCTTTTCTAGTCACTAGCACCTTTCTTTTCATGTAGTATTTTTTTTTCTGTAAAATTCAACAATTATATGGTTTCTGTGGATATTCACAAATTCTTTGAGAGTAGGTCAGATTGGCTTTCCTCTCACTTGAATATAAGGAACGTGAGCTTCCATGAACTGTGACATCTGCCAGGGAATCCTGGGACAAATCACAGGTACTAAGGGTGATCACATTGAAATCCAAGAACTAACTAAAATACTAATACTTTGAGACTATCTATTGTCTTATGCATATAATACACTGCCCCAAAGTTGAAGCACACTAGTGAGTCACAATGGGAATGTCTAGGTTAGGGATGTAGCTCTGTGGTAGAGCCAGGCATGAAGCCGTGGATACCAACCAGCACTACAGGTGAACAAACATAGCAGCACTAGGACTCACTCTTCCACCTAAGATGACATGACCAGTGTGGGAGGCAGTCTGCAAGAGTCAGGCACGGGGGCCCACCCTCGAAGGGAGCAGTTTAGCAAAGGAAAGAGATATAGAAGCAAATTAGTCTCTCCAGGTGACACCTATAGCAGTGCCATTTGCTCAGAGGGAAAGGAGGAGGAGAAGAGCCCAGGGATCTGAATGTGTAAGAAATGAGAATGGTGGGTTCCAATTAGTGCCTCAGCACCTTTGAAATAGCATGCGAAGACAGAAGGGAGAGAGGCAGGAACAGATACAGGGAGAGCAAACAAAATCTAGTGCTGAGTGGGAACTGAGGAGAAGGCCAGCCCAGAGACAAGATATAAAAGCAATGTGTTCAAGCCAGACAGGTGGTGAGGCACGCCTGCCTTTAATCCCAGCACTTGGGAGGCAGAGGCAGAGAGTAGGCAGAACTTTGTGAGTTTGATGCCAGCCTGGTCTACAGAGTGAGTGCCAAGACAGTCAAGGCTGGAAACCCTGTCTCACAAAAAAGAAAGAAAGAAAGAAAGAAAGAAAGAAAGAAAGAAAGAAAGAAATTCAAACCCTGAAGCAAAAACACTACTAAAAAGAAATAAATTATTATTCACAAATATACTTAATTTTAAACAGTATTTATAGATGATTTTTGTTGAGTAAATGGTTGGAGTTTTTTTAGACTAATTGGAAGATACAGACAAGTAAAAGAAAAGCCAGATGTCATTCTGCCATCAAAGGTCACCATTAACAGCACTGTGCTTACCAATCTGCCTGCCTGCCTGCCTGCCTGTCTGTCTGTCTGTCTGTCTGTCTATCTATCTATCTATCTATCTATCTATCTATCTATCTACTTTATATCTGTTTAACTATGCATATTTGTAGATTTATCCATTTACTTACCCATCTATGTACCCATCAATCATTTATTTGTTTGGGAAGGAAAAGGTTTAAATAGTTATTGAAAATTAAACCTGTTCATTACACACTACAAAAGAAAGAAAAAAAATTATATCTGAAGCCAATCAATATCAGACAGGCAGCAGACTGTTAACTGTAGTTTATCTCACATTCAGTTTTTATGTGTTAAATAGATTATAGATCCCATATATCTATATGATCTGTATATGTAACTCTGGCTGGCCTGGAACTCCATGCACCCATGCTGACCTCAGGCTCACAGAGATTCACCTGTACCTTTGTCCTGAGTGCTAAGATTCAAGGCAGTAGCACCGCCCTCAGCTATAGATGTATTTTAATCTATATGTGCATTTTTATGCAAAGGATTAAGATAGCTTTCTGTAGGAAGTCTTCTGAAATCTTTGATTTTGTTAATATTTTGTGAAATATTTGAAAATTTTTCAGATTTTAATACATTGAAAGATCAGAAAAGAACACAATAGTTGATTCTTATAAACACAAAAACTCTATCAAAATTTAACATTTGTAATTGCTACTTTGTGTTTCTTTTAAAATTGCTGGGGATCAAATCCTAGGCATTGTGCACACTAGGGACAGCTTTACCACTGAGATGCCATGCCTTTAAAAAGGGAAATGGCAGGTATAGGAACCCTGGATTAACTCTGTGGTCTCGCTTCCACCACCTTTGCCTTTCTGTAAAGGTTAAGCAGAGTCCTACGTGGCTGTTCATGTTTCCCTTGTATGTGCTTGTGGTTTTACTTTATACATATTTAGCACAAACAAATATGGCTAAGGTTAATTTATATTGTATATGCACATGCATACATTTTATTTGTGACATTTACCTATATTCAAAGGTAGCTTGTTTAACATCATTGCTGTGTAAGATTCTACTGTACAAGTAATTACAATACTGACTTTCCTAGTCTACATATTATGTTGTTAATTTTTACTACATATCCCATGAAATAGAAATATTGTTAACACAAAAGCAATAATTTAACATTTATAACATGTAAAATAAAATTGCATATACATTTATGCAAGGCATATACTTTATAGATATCAAAGTGATATAATATATAACATGCATATACTTTTGTAGAATAAACTCCATAGCAGTTATCTCTGGTTTTAATTACACTAGTGGTCTTTTATAATTTAAATAGATTTTTCACATTATATTATGTCCTTTCTATGTCAACCTTTGTTTCTTCTCCACCTTTACACATTTATATCTTCTAATTACATGCTTGTAAAAATTTTATATATTTTTTCCTGTTAAGAATTTAGTGCTTGAGTTTTACTTAACAAAAAATTTGCCTCTGCTTTGTATACTGCCAATTTCATTTCATCATTTTTTAGTGTTTTCTTTGCCTCTTTGTATATGGTATCCCATGGTGCTTATGTATGGAGACCAGAGGACAACTTAGAGGGAAATGGTTTTCTCCTTCCATCACCTGTGGCTGGGTATCAAACTCAGGTGGTCAGGCTTGGCTGCAAGCACCGTTACCCTTGCATGCCTGTCATTTATCTTTAATATCCAACTTCTCCATTGAGAGTTTGCATCACTTCCTGTTGGTTTCTATCAAATTTGCTCACCGTTTTGTGGAAATTACTTCTCAGTTAACCAACCTGAGTATTCCATCTAGTTTTTGTTTGTTTGCTTGCTTAATTCATTTTGTTTTGTATTGGTATCTTTCCTTCACTTTTTCTTCCAACTTTCCATATCAAATTGTTCAATTTCAGCAATTATTTCAGCTTGTTATGATCCAGGGTTTGTCTCTCTGCTTGCCTGTTAGTCAGTTTGTATTTAGCTATCCATGGAAACACCACACACTGCAGGGGTACTAGCTTAGTGGATGACTTTACATTTTACCTATGCCAATTGTTACCAAATATTAGAGACCATCAATTTTAAGCCACAGAGCAGGGAATGAAAAGGCCTCTGTCAAACTAAGGCCAACCAACTATAAGGTATATACCTCAACTGCAGAGAAGAATTCTAGGGAGATATGGTCAACCGTTTTCCTGCTCAATCCTTTCTACACTCTTTTGGTGCTCCTACATGGAAGCTATCTCCTAACTGTAGAGAGCCATTTCAAAGGCAGATAGGCAGCCCTTAGGAATATACACTCTGGAAAAGCAAGCTCCCAGTGATCAGCAATGACATCTCCACACCCACTGCCCTCAATCTCTCTCACACTTTCTGTAACTTGTTCCTCATTTATAACCATAGTGAGCCAAAAGCTCCAGAGTTGGGTATCTGGTTCTTGTCTGTGATTTCTTTAGAAAAGCTGTATGTAGGATCTGTCTCCTCTTTTTGTCTATCACGTATCTTATCTATTTATATATCACGTATTATGTCTGTCTATCTATCTATCTATCTATCTATCTATCTATCTATCTATCTATCT
>OU015744.1:143670896-143745746 GCA_907169655.1 Acomys percivali
TCTATCTATCTATCTATCTATCTATCTATCTATCTATCTATCTATCTATCCACCATGTATCCATTCATCTATTTGCCTACTATGTAATGACTTTGTATCTGATATACATTTTCAGAACCTTGGCCAAACAGAAATAGGAAAAGTCTAACTCTGTCTGTTAAGTCCACTTAGTATATTCTAGATCTATGTAACTAGCGTTTTGTTTATTGTACAATTTCCTTGTCTTTTCTGAGAATTTAGATAATTTTTACATACATCATCTACTTTTCAGTAATGTCTCTAAGGTAGTTACTTTGTCATTAAGTGCTTTCATTGTGTGAGGTTTTTTTTTAAAAGTAGATCCCATTCTCTATTAATATTTTTATTTACTTCTATATTTATGTCCTTAATTTTTCAGTCTATTTAAATTTGCTATTGTGCCACTTCATTTATCAATATGAATCCATTTATTGGCTTTCATATCCTCTTTGCTATAAATTATATGTATTACACCAGCAGAAGTATGCTATCCATCTTTGAAGCACTTCTTTGAGCACTGCTGACAGAAAGTATGCATGTGGTGAGATATTTTAGTTAGTGTGGTCTGACGATGTCTTTATCATCTTCTAAGGAACTTTGCGGCAAGCAGATTCTGGCTCATAAGTATTGTCATTCCTGATGAGAAGTTCCTTGTCTTTCAAATCCTTGCCCTTCTGCTCGGTTTCTGTGTCTGTCTAAACATGCTTTCTTCCAATTGCTCTTTTTGACTTTGACTTTGACTTGACTACTGTGGGATGTAGTATTCTGTGCAATTATCCTGTTGGCATTTGCTAAGCTTTTTGTATTTATATTTGCATGCGCACATTTATGAGTGAATTAGAGAAAATTAAAATTTCAAAACATTTTCCTGCACAGTTCTCCTTGACCAATTCCTGCTCCTTCTGCAATTATACATATATTTGGTCTTCAACGTTGTTCTATAGGTTCCTGTATCTCAGATACATTTTCACATGGTTTTTAAATTTGTTCACCCTTTTTATAATATTGAATATTTTCTATTGATAGGTAGGTCTGTAGTGTATAACACATATATGTTAAAGTTCACCAAATCTTTTCTTTTTTCTTTTTGTCATTTTCAATTTGGTGTTTAAAAACTTTAAGAGGATAAAGTTTGGTTATGTAGAGCAGACTGTTCTAATTTGTGCTGTTCCTGGACCATTCTTGGATGTTGGAACTATAGGCTTGTTCAACCTGCTCAGTTTGCTGTTAAGCTCATGCACTGAAGTGAGAATTATAAAATATGCATCGCTTATTTAACTTTTTCTGTATCATAATTTCTATTTTGCCTTTGAGATTTGCAATAATTTTACTTATTGTGAGCATATTTTCTTTTACAATACTTAGCATGATGATATTGGTAGTCCCAACATCTTGAGTTTAGTATGGTTTTTCTCAATTACTTGGGGGGCTGGAGAGACGACTCAGCGGTTAAGAGCACTGACTGCTCTTCCAGAGGTCCTGAGTTCAATTCCCAGCTACCACATGGTGGCTTACAACCATCTATAATGTGACCTGATGCATACTGTATACATAATAAATAAACATTTTTTGAGCCGGGCATGGTGGCACACGCCTTTAATCCCAGCACTCAGGAGGCAGAGGCAGGCGGGTCGCTGTGAGTTCAAGGCCAGCCTGGTCTACAAAACGAGTCCAGGACAGCCAAGACTACATAGAGAAACCCTGTCTCGAAAAAAAAAAAAAAATCAACAACAACAACAACAACAATATATATATATAAACCTTTTTTTAAAAAATTACTTGGTTTTGTTGTTGTTTGTTTTGTTGGTGAGCACTGATTATATTTTCCTTTTTCTTCATATGTTTAATAAAGCTTACTGTACCTAGACATTGAGAATAGTTACTGTCTCATGATGCAAGGAACCTTTATGGGACAGCTGCCTGTTATCATAAACAGAATTTTTCACTTCTTCCAGCCTTTGCTATTTCTTGGTCTTTCTGCTGCATGTTTAGATGAAGTTCTGAACAGCACTGTGGGCAGATTTCATACCTAGAATTTAGGGATTTCCTAGCCATCTCCTTCTGGGATTCATGCCTTCTTTCTTTTTTGAATCCTCTGTCTATTCCAGATTTTGTCTTCTGATTTTTTTTGTTGTTGTTGGCTTGCAACACAACTTTCTGTTAGAGTTTTGGAAGGGAGCCAGATGAGGCCACCTCAGGCAGGAGAAAGCTTTTTCTTTGAATAATCTTCCCAGGTGACATTCTTTTCTCTCAAGCATGGAAACTCTCAACTGTATGCCTGCTGCCATTCTATTTTCCATTTCTTTAGGTAGAACTTTTGGAAACACCGTGCTTGACATTTGCTGTTATTTGTGAGAAAGCTGTCTGTCATCAGAAACAGCATCAGACTTTGCATGCTAGATCTGAGTGGATCCTTAGCTCTGAAGGATTGTCCTCCCGACATCCTTCCTCATCCATCTCACTGGTAGTGAGCTCCTCCACCGATTCCTGAATATGCCTTTGTAGTCAATCTTCTAGTGGCAGACATTTTTTGCTACATAAACAGATTTTGAAGTGCTAAGTCATATGGCAATTTTTCCGTGTTATTTTTCTAAATTGTCAAGAAATGCATGTCCTTATCAGCCTAGCAGTTACTTTCAATTCATTAGGAAATAACACCATTGGTGTATTGTGCCTTTTTAAAAAAAGAGGCCCATTTTCTTTAATCCCTTGATGGGTTCTTCTTTTAGAATCATTCCCATAACTTCTGTCATGTTCTTTCTCTCATTCAGACCCTACACACTCTGCATGCCTTCTGAAATATAGCAATTGTACCTTCCCCATTTTAAATACCATGCATATGTATTTCCTTCTTTATATCACTTTGTCATTCCAGTGTTAACTTTTGAGAAGTTAAGCAAGGATACTATACTTATAGTTTTGGTCTCCATCTTCTATAAGAAGTCATTTTGTTCAAATTTAATGAATAACTATGAAATACTTATAAATTTTGCTAACATTCAGAATTTTATGCAGGAGTAGAGGCAACTGAGCTATGATGACATTTATGAGATTATTATGTGCTCTCAGTTTTTTGTGTGTAACACATGACTTAAACAATTGCTTCCCATGGTTCTGTAGGCTGACTTACTTGGCTGTATGGTTGCCACTGGATTCCAGGCTGGATTTAGCTTAAACGTGAACTAAGCCAGGCATCAAGGATGGCTCCCTCATAGGGGAGTTCATCCGGGAATCCCTACCCAAGATGCCCACATAAGACATCTCCATGGAGCATGAGACCCGGTTCTTAGAAGATGTGCTCAGAAAGAGGACATCTCAAGATCCAGGAAGCAGCCAAGGGATCAAGAATCAACATCTAGTGCCTACAACTATCCAGCCATAGTCTGCTGGCACAGAAGAAACTCACGTGTGCTCACCTTTTAGATGAGTTCACCTTTAGAATTTCACATTTAAAAAATTGAATGCATGTATGTGCTTCAGAGTGACACGAGATAATTTTCTTCCTTCATCGACTCAATTCCCTTGACTCTTTTATCTCAGTCCTACTTCTAGTCAGTTGTTTTGAGACAGCATAGCCCAGGTTAGCCTCACTCAGACTTGCCATTCTCCTGCCTCAGCCTCCTGTGTTGGGATTACAGACATGTACTACCATACTTTGGCAACAGCACTATTTTTTTTTAAAGGAAAAAAAATAAATGGGAGGGGATGGAAATCCATTCTGTCCAGGTTTTTCTTATTAGGCAAACTACCACTTTTCTCAGTTTAGTCTCCTAATTTGCCTGACTTCCCACATAATCTTTTTGGAATAATTGGGATGGCTTATGTGATATCAGTAGACCTCCTAATTGAATGTCAAGGAAGGCAGTTTCTATTGACAAGGGGACCTCCAGCTTCATTGAGAAGCATTCAATTAGATGGAAAACAGATGCTTATTTTTGTCTTATAAACCTCAATGCAGGTTATGTGGTAATTACTTGAAGAGCAGGATAACAATTTATGTAATCAGCAGGACCCTATAATTACTAATGCATAATTTCTAAACAGCATTTAGCAAAATGAGACCCATACATACACTTTGTAATGGAAAAGATGTGTTTGACACCACACTAAATTAAATTTAAAATTTGCATATTTTCTTCCAGGAAACACACTAGCTTCATCTGCTCTATTTTGCTTGACTAATCTCTGCCTGCTTCCAGCTTCACTGAAGGACCATGGCAGCTGTGAGAGCTGTGACTTTGGGGATGAGAAGCAGGAACAAAGCAGGGTTTACTCTGTATTCTAGAATGTCAAGCATCATCCCGAGAGGAGACCAGGAAAGCTGCACCCTGGCAGTTTCTGTCCACCACAAGTCTGATACAAGGTCACACAAAATTTAGAATGCAATTAGTAGTAGGAAAGTAAAAAATTATTTGCACTTACTTCTTCATTATTTACGGAAAAACTGGGGCCTGTACAATGGCACGACTTGTGCAAGAGTCAGCACCAGGCAGTAGGAAGGGGAAAGAACCCACTCAGTCTCAGCTGTTAAGTCCATTCTCCGTCCCATAGCTCATACAGATACTGCTACACACAAATACAAACCACACACAACATCCACAGAAAGAGTGAACATATTCCTGGAAAGTATTTTAAAATTTACATTGCAATGCAGACGATACAGAAATATATAGGAATTCATGGAGACAATGAATCTTCATGTATTTTAACCAAGCTAGGCATCAGCTATTTCATTCTCGTCTGAACAAAATCATTGATGCAGTCATATCCATTGTTTAATTCTTACCTGCAATTCCTGATGTCAGGTTAAGAGGGTTGCCACTGTCTTCTTCAAAGCTCTGGACCTAAGGCATCAAAATACAACAATTTCACTAGGAATATTCTCATGGCACATTTACTTTAATCAATAAGCAATGAGTATCCACTGATAACCACATGAATTACCACACTCCAATAGATAAGAGGCTCTTGGGAAGAGGTGCCATGGCATGTCCACAAGTAAGACACAAAGAATTAAAAGAGTTCAGCAGACGAAGGACAACTTCTGGGCAAAGGCATTTGAACTCCTTTTGCCACTGAAGAATATTAAGTATGTGTGAGGAAGGTAGGTAATTTTGGCTTGATAATCCTATGCACAATAATTCAGATAGTACAGCTGCTACATAGTTCTTAGATACAAAACATAAAAATTTATTTCTAAACTAAGAGAGTGGAGTTTATCTTTGAAATATTTTGGAAAGTAGTAGATAGCAGTCTATAAATTATGACAAAGCTATTGCTAAAACAAGTCAGTAAATAGCACCTTTAAATAGTTGCACAGCTTACTGTAGAAGTGTGTAGCCTAGAAAATGCTTTTTAAGGTGAAAATAGTTACTATTGACATTTTGGAGTGTTTCTTTGCAGGACTTATGTTTTGTACACTTTTTCTGGATATAGTTATGAAGTCAAAAGTTTTCACTCAAGAATTTGGAAGGAGCAGTACCTTATAATCTATATTGATAGCTGTTAGATGTGCAACCCAGCATTCTTTTGTTGGTTTTTGGTAGCTCAAATCAATGTGCTTCATCACATTTTTAAATGTAATGACAAAGCTCTCTTCTCGTATCATTATCACAAAGAAAAATCCATTTAGTACAATGCAAAGCACATTTTTTTTTTCAATTAGAAAAAATAATCAAAGAAAGAGCACAACAATTTAAAATAAATGCTAGGTATATCTTGGATTTTCTAACTGATTCAAAAGTTGTTAGTTTTAAAACTCAGTAAGAGTTAAAAAAAGAAGTGGTCTATATCCAATAAAGATGCCAAATGACAATGATACTGTTGGCCTCACATATGTTGTCGGTAATATGTGGTCCATTCATAAAGGAATTAAGAATACAGATTATATCACAAACATACAGAAGCATCCATCATGTAGCATAGCTGCGTGAATTTCACAAGTATTAAATGCATTTAATATTCCTGGTAACTTAGAAAGAAAGAAACTGACTCAATTAGACTCAGTAACATTAAACACAGGCTATGTTTCCCTTTGCATTAGAAATCTATGTATATTTATTTTTTGAATTACAGTTTTGATATTCAAGCCAAATACTGCCAAAAGCAGCATTCAATAGGTCTGAGAGAAGTGTGATAGGTTGGCTATAAGGGGAAATTTAACCAATCATGGTTAAAACTCTACTGGCTAGATATTTATGCATATTGGCATAAATTCCCCCCAAAATATGCCATTTTATGCATATGTTTATTTCTTACAATTAAGTTTTTAGATTTTGCCATTCAAAATAGACATTAACTTGACACTGGCTACTGTTTAATATGCAGCCTCCCTAAGCTGCATTTTCTCATTCTATGGCACTAGGTGAAATAAAAGGTATAAAGAAGCTCATGACCCTGATTTCCATTATGAATACAGACATAAGCGGAAATACATATATATGTATATATTTTTATCAACTAAATACAAACGGAGATGTCAGAATAACAGTGTAAATTGGTATGAGTGAGAGAAAGTAAGAATGAAGAATTAGAGAATGCAGGTGAGATAGGGCTATGATACATGAATATCAATAAACTCTAAAGCAAACAAACAAAGGAAACTAGCTCCCCATATATAAAGCCCACATTGAACTCTTAGAGTCTTGTTAAGGATATTGCATGACACATTTTGGCAAGCATTTCCAAACAGTTTCTTTGGTCTTTATGCTGTCAAGACCTCAGCAC
This sequence comes from Acomys percivali, assembly GCA_907169655.1. NCBI lineage: Eukaryota > Metazoa > Chordata > Mammalia > Rodentia > Muridae > Acomys > Acomys percivali. Next base: position 143,677,641 of record OU015744.1, read on the forward strand.
AGCAGAGGCAACTGATACACACATGCCTTTGACAGGATCTCCATGCTGGGACTCTGAGACCACAGAGGGGAACTGTGTGGGCAGCTGTCACTGAGTGGGAGTAATTGAACTAACCCCTTAAAGAAGGTGAATGATGGACAGAAAGTAGATAAAAATCACATTGAGATACTTAATAAAACGTTGAGTGAAATCAAAGGCATAAATTACTCACATTCAGTTGTGAGGGAGGATAAAAAGCTGGGTAGGTGTGGTGTTTGATTGAGAATGACTCCATAGGCACATTTGCTTATGTTTGGTTCCTAGTTGTAGGAGCTCTTTGGGGGAGGATTGGGAGTTTTGTGGCTTCGTTAAAGGAGGTGTGTGACCGCAGGCAGGCTTTATTCAAGAGTCTATGCCATTCCCAATTAGCTCTCTCTGCACAGTGCTTGTGGGTCAGGATGTAAGCTCTCATCCCTGCTTACCACCTGCCATTCTCTGTGAAGACTATGGATTTACTCTCTGAAACTGTAAGCCTCTAAATAATGTGAAATGTGTTCTTCTCCTATTGCTGTGGTCATGGTATCTTGACACAGCAATAGAAAAGTAACTAAGACAATAGGGGAAGGTCGGTGTCACACAAATTTAGTTCTGTCTGAAGCATTTACAATGAGTTTAAGTGTCTCAGACTAAACCAAATTTGGAACCTGCGGTGGTTTGAATAGTTATAGCCCCAATAGATTCATGTGTTTGAATGCTTAGCTATAGGCTGTGGCATGAATAGGAGGTATGGACTTATTGAAGGAGGTGTGGCCTTGTTAAAGGATGTGTGTTACTGTGGAGGTGGAGCTTTGAGGTCATATATGCTTAAGCCATACCCAGTGGGACAGTCTTCTACTGCTGTCTGCAGACCAAGATGTAGACTTCTTGGCTTCTCCAGCACCATGTCTGACTGCATGCTAGTTCCCGCCCTGATGATAATGGATGGTCATGGACTAAACCTCTGAAACTGTAAGCCATCCCCAAGTAAACATTTTCCTTTATAAGAGATGCCTTGGTCATAGTATCTCTTCACAGCAATAAAACTCTAAGACAGAGACATAAGGTAAAATGCTAAAGATTGAGAGATCAAGTGGATCAGAAGAGGCAAAAACACAAAAAGATATGGTGGCACAGGCCGTTTTCAGTAGGAAGGCGAGTAGAAGATACAACACTTACCTCTTCCATTTCAAAGGAGTCTGGTCCTTTACTCACAATGTGAGACAAGTTCTTGAGTTTGTCCATGTGAATCCATTTCTCCTTCCAATTTCTCCTCCTAACCGACCCCTCGTACACACAGATATGAGGAGACTGCTTGGCCACTGTGCCTGAGCAAGGCCACTGCTTTTCCAGAAGAACTTGTGGAGGAAGACAAGGTGGCAAGTCATTGCAGGTTTGGGCAGAATCATATTCTGTTGAAGGAGGCATTTGGCTTCCATCACAGCTAATGGAAGCCACCTGTCTCTCCACTCTATGCTCCCATGGCTTGGTTGGCAGAGTCGAAATCCCGTGTTCTTTATTGAATGATTCTGACAGCTCTGGGTTACCATTCCTCCTGCTGCACTGTCTTGAAGCTCTTCTTAAAAGGTGACTCATTCTTCTCCGATGGTCTTTAGCGCCACATGATGAGGGGCTTTGCATGTCTGGTCTTCCAGCTTTATCTTCATCTTGGCTCTGTAGGGTATGAACATCGTTCAGCAAAGACGAGAAGGCGTTGGTCACGTGATCCAGGATTTCCAACTGTTGGAACCGGCCTGAAGAACAGAGGAACATGGAAGTTTTATGGTAGTGTTTCCCCCCATAAAACTATCTTGGATGCAGTAAATAATATAATAAGAACTAAGCAAAGAAGGATGAAAGGATAGCAAAGCAGTTATTTGCAGCTGATTCAGTTGATTTTAGTTTGATACTTGGAGTCCACTTAGTAAGAGGAGAAAACCAATTCTCACAAGTTGTCGTCTGGCCTCCCCATGTGTGTCATGGTATACAGGCATGTACAGGCACATACAGTAAGTAAATTAAAATATAAGAAGAAAAACACACTTGAAGAATGGATAATATTCTTTTCCAAGATGAGAAAGACTTTAATATGTTAAAATCAAGTTTTTCCCAGCCATACCACTCTCTCTGAAGATGAGATCCCTATCTAACAAGAAATCACAAGGATACACATAACTGTGGGTTTGTATATCCATAGTTATTATATGCTAATTCATTTAAGACCCAAAAGGTATGTAAATCTCTATGTTTATGTGTAGAAAAACAAATATCAAAAGATAAGTTCTGGGAATGAGGATGTAGCTTAGGGGCAGAATGATGTCCTAACAACAAAGACCTAGTATCCATCCATATTATTGCAAAAGATAAAACACATCCTAAAGCAATAACCCAGGCTTTTAATATAAAATTGTCCATGTCTGCTTCCCACGGCTTCATGCAGTAGCTGTCTCATCATCACGCCCATCATCTTCATCACCCCAGTGTAGAATAGCATGTGGAATCAGGGGGCCTGGTTCCAAACCCCAGGTCAGCCATCACTGGAAGGCTAAGTCCACGGTGCATGAGTTAATACACACGCAGTGTTTAGCTTTATGCAAAATACAGTAAATCTTACTTTTTAACCTTCGTAGTTGTGTCTGTCTATATATTTCTCACAGCTGTGTTGTACATCAAAGGAAGCATGTAACTAGGCAATATTACACATAGATTGGATATTTACATTATTATAAGGGATTATATTGTTTTCATTCTTTCAGGAAACAAACAGTAATGAATGAGAAATCCCATTTGCTTTCAAAATCAAGCATATTTTCAATTGAATAGTCTTTCTTCATAATATAGGAGCAATATTTAAATAATCTGGCAATATATAAAAGTACTTGTTTAATTAGAATTAAAGAGAAAGCTCATGAAGTAAGAGAAAATTTAGGCACACAATGTTAGTACGTAAAACATGGTGAGATTTTTCTTTTGGTATATTATAATAAGCCAAGGTGAGGGAAAAACAAGAAATTGTATTTATGGAGTATACCTTCATAAAACCCCTAATGATGGCATAAAGATAATATGACCCAACAATGATAAGAGCCCACATAGTTGCGAAAAGACACTCCATTAGACATATCTTCTTACTGCTATGACCAAGTACTTGGAAGAAAAACTTGCAGGAAAAAGAGGAAAGGTAATGTTTTTAGAGGTCTCAGTTGATCATAGTGAGGTGGGTGTGGCAGGGTATGACACCCTACCTCATCATAGCCAATAAAAGTAGGAGACAGAAAATGTATACGTGAGCTAGTAGGCTTTCTTTTTCTATATTTTGTTAATTAATTTAGTTCTTTGACTGTTCCGTACATATATTTAATGTATTGTGGTTACTTTCTCCCCTGTATTTTGGTTACTCCCCCCTTACACTCAGTTATCGATTTCCCGTTACTATCAACTATTCCTTGGCTCATATCTATGAGTCTGTTTTGCAGATTTATAATCCTTGGTTTGCTTAGGCTATTCAGAGATATCTATGCAAGCATTAGAATATAACCTGGAGGAGTCACCAGTGGGTATTCAACTGAAGGCAATGACTTCCTCTCTTCCTGAATATATCAGTAGCAAATACTTCAAATGATGAGTGAGGTCCTTTGAGTCCCTCCTTTATTCATACTGGGCTGCTGAGGGGCCCACTCTTATGCAGACCCAGTCAGGGCAGGCATCTTTAGCAGCTGTGTGTTCAAGGTTTCAATGACCTTGTGTTATTTCCCAAACAATAGCATTTTGCATCCTCCCTCTATTTACAATCTTTCCAAACCCTCTATTTACAATCTTTCCAAACCCTCTTGGGTAATGTTCCATGAGCCTTAAAGGGAATGCTGTAAGAGTTTTATTCAGGGCTGAATACTTATTCTCAGCTTATTGTCCATCCAATAGTCTTTCCTACGTTCACTACCATTTTCTGGAATGCAGGATTTCTCTGCTTAAGACTGAGAGTAACACAAAAATCTAGAATCCCTTTTGTTCTCAATATTCTACTTAAACTCTCTGTATTAGATTCAGCCGTGGGATGTGCTATTCAATTTGCCATAGTCTCACCACCACTTCCTCTCTGGAAGCATACATACACACTCAGAGGTTTGCTTTACTCATTTCTTGTTTCTCAATCTAGCCAAGTTAAGAGTCAAAGTTAAACATCCCAAGTCTCATCCCCTGTTAACTTGTTACCCAAACATTTCCCATTAAATTACAGCATTCCATGCCTGGCCTTCAAAAGACTCATGGATGACTCATGTAAAAATGCATCGGTCCATCTCCAATAGTTCCTATACTCTTAGCAGTGTCAACAGCTCAAAAGTGTGAGTTCAAAGCCTCCTCTCAAGAGTGAGACTGTAAAATAAGATCTAGGTCCTATACTTCTGAAATATGATGGTGAAAGAAAAGTTGTTTTTCAACCTTGACCACTGGGTACCTTCCGAGATGGCCTCAGGGCTGTTCTATACTTTCCAAGAAAAGCCACACCCTCATACCTGTCCTGAACATCTGACAGCACATGATGTCCCAAGCTCAGCCTGTCCCGAACACCTGACAACACATGATGCCCCAAGCAAAGTTCTTTCCCCATGGGGATAAAATAACTAGCAACCAATCATTTTAAAGGGCATTCTTAAGAACCAATTAGGGTCCAATAACTCTCCTTAACCACCAATTTTGCTTCTGTGAGGGTATAAAAGACCCAAGCTTTGCTTATCTGGGGTTTCCAGCTCAATAGAGCTTGGAGCCCCGTCATGACAAATAAATAAAGTATCCCTTGCTGTTTGCATCGGACTGGACTCTCTTGTCTCACTGGGCTCTGGGAAAGAGGACCTAGGCGGGAAGTAGGACTTAGCCTCCCGGTCTTACATTTTGGAGGTCCCACTGACATAGGAGCCCACCCGAGAACCGAGGCTCTAGCTGGGAAAGGTAAGGTGGCCAGCCACTTGATTGCCTTGTTGTGTCTCATGTCATCGTCTGTCTCTTGATTTCATTTTGGTTGGACCGGTCCAAGCAGAGGATGGTGTACCCCCTGTTGGGGAGATAGGAAGACGTCCCTTTCTCGAGGGTTCGGGTAGTGACCCATATCCCCACTGGAGCAATCCAGTCTCCCGATTTGACCGCTGTAAAGAGGATTTGGTTTCGGTTTTAAGCGCCTCTGTTTTTGTGTCTGTCTATGCATTTTTGTGTTTATCTACTTGTTTGTTTGTGTCAGAAACATGGGACAGAAGGAATCTACCCCCTTAACGGCAATAAATCGGCGAGCTGAACATATTTGTGTGTCCAACGACTGTTATATATACGTAGTGTTAATAAGACTGACAGAAGGACGAGACAGACAACCTCAAGCTTGGGAGACAAAGCGGGTTACTCCCGCAGTCTGATTTTGTCGGTTTGTGCTTTGTTTCCTTTTTTGTCTTTGTGTGACTCTTGTGACTAAGAATCTTTTGTAGGAATTCCAGACCAGGTCTGGTTTTCTGATTTAGGCAGAGCCCTGTTACCGGATAAGGCTGCTTGGAGTTTGGTTTCTGGCAGAACCAAGGGTGCTGACTCTCAGAACAGTGGCAGTTCTGAATTTTGGTCCTTTTCTCTCACCGTACTGGTACATTTGTTTTGTCTTTCTGTTTGCTTATAACATTTGGTTTGTGTTTCTGTTTGCCTATAACCGTCTAAGTTCTAGAAATGTGCCAGGTCTCAAGCATGGCAGTGGTAAAGAGGCTTGTCCCAAGCATGAAAAGCCCTCTGAGGACCCCTGAGGGTATTAGATGCTTGTTGGCTCAAAACACCTGAGCCCTCAGCTAGCAGAGGCACACCCTGCTCCCCACCTAGTGGAAACAGGATTGCTAAGGTCTGCCTACTTCCTCCTTGCCTTTTAAAATGTCCCACCACTTGTGCTGAACAAGCACCAAGAAGACACTGGAACTGCAGGGTACTTGGGGTGGCTGCTGTTTGGCCTTGGTGAAGGCTTTTTCTGGCTTGCAGTCTGGTCGCAAGCCTGGCCCTCCAAATGTGGTTTGTCTGGCTATCTTAAAATGTATTAATGTATGTGGCTACTATATGTTTGATTTTAAATGTATAAATTTATTATGTTCTGCTCACCTTGCTTATAAATTACTGGTTAAAATTATTTAACATCGGTAACAAAAGGTTAACTTAAACTTCTAAGTGAGAGTTGGAGTCATTCTAAGCAGCAAATGGCATAAGCCAACAGATCTCTAAAGGTACTTTTAAATTAAGTTTTTTTTGTGTGTAATTATTGTGCTGATTTAAAACTAGACTTATAAGAGATAAGATTTAAAACAATGTTTCTTTAATAAGGTATTAAAGCTGCATATGCAGGCTATATAGCTTTAGATTTTACTATGAACACTTATCTAAAGATTTGTAATTTGCTTATTGGATGTGATGCTTAAAATTTAAGTTCAAATGCTTGTTTAGAACATGTATGTGTGTATATGTGTTTGTAACACAGATGTTTTTAAATAACAACTATGTGAATCTCTGGCCTTCCGTGTGATTCCACCCTTTTGAGATAACCACATGGTACATGGCAATAATTTTAGAGCCTCTTGGTCCTAATGAACTCTCTGCTTGTTTGAAGGTCAATTCAGGTTAACAGACTGCTGTATTACAGACTTTGGAAATAGGTAATTCTAAAAGATACTTTTAAGTTAAGAAATATTAATTTTAGAGCTATTCAACTGAATTATTTACACTGTTAAAATTTGGGTTTTGTTTTCTAAATTTATGGTTATTATGTTCTACCTTCACTGAAAAAGGTAAAAATCGCTGCCTTAGGATATATTTGGCTTTATTTTCTGAATATGGCTATGTTTTTAATTGCCCACCACAGGCTCTAACACCATGTGGTTGGCCACCATGTTGATTCAGTGATAAAATAGGTAGAATCCAGGGCTAAGGAGGGGTGGGAGCCTCATTTGCATCCATTACCCTCCCATGGTGTGTCCCAGGTAGCAAAGCAGTTGGCATGGATGCCATGGCAGGTTGGTTGACCTTGTTCATTAAAACCAAGGTGTAAACTCAAGTGTTGTCTTGGGTCCATGGTTTTGAGGTCCAATACTTAGACCTCTCTTCTCTGTCCTTTCTGGTGAGTGAGGTCATTTTGAGTTCCCTCTGTTTGTGGCCATTGTCACAGGCACAGGGTTATGGGTTTTACAGTATTGTTAGATTTTACCTATTTTGCTTGTCCACACTGAACCCTCCACTTGCCTAGTTCTCATTTAGTTCAAGAACTGCTGTTCTCCCTGTGGCAACACCTTTTGTGTGCTCAGACAGTATTCTAGGGAGTGACCAGTTGAGGCAGTTCCCACTGAACAGGAAAACTACTTTGCAAGGACCAGGTTTGTGGTAGGAGGACATACACATGCTTAACTGTTGGTTTGGAGGCTCCCCTGACACCCCCCTCCCCGATAAAGAGTTCTGGTTATTCAGAGCTCTAGGCTAGACCTGGCTAACAGAAGACAAGGTAGGAACCATTGTATGAGCTTTGTACAGATTTGTACATTTGTGTAATAGGCTTTTTCTGCTTTAAGTGTAGCTTTTTACCTGTAACCTTTATTACAAGGGGAGCTAATGAACTGGGGAGAAAACTTTCCATGTGTGCAGTATGTCTTTCAGAAAATCTCCTGGGGTCCTAACCATGTAATGCTAAGACTGGGGATGGAGCCCATGTACCAGGAAAGACTTGAGTCAGAACAATTGGAGCATTAGAGAAAGGCTTCCCAGTCCTTCTGAGCAGGCTGCCCTGGTGCTCTTTTAGCAGCAACTCTTCCTAGGAATGTTTTCATGTGAAATGGGTGGGGGCCATAGCCTCACCACCATCTTGTCTAAGGGTGGTCACATTGCTCGGATCCATGCTGTAGCCTCTCTGTCATCTTGGCTAAGAGTAGTCACAAGACTGGCAGCCAGTTTGATTGTGGGAGACTCAAGCCTCACTATTGAAGGCTGCCAACCACATTCACTTGCTTTGCTCAGAACCAAGAGCAACCTCTGTCCTTTAAGCTAGCTTTTGCTATTCAGTCTTAATGATAAAATGTGATAGACTCAGCAAGATTGCCAGTCCATCAATGAACTGTGTCTATGATTAAAAGTTTGCTTTGATATTAGTTCAGAAATATATTTAACATTGTACTATTAACTGATGAAGTTTATGGTCAGCTATATCAGTGAATCACTTGCCTGATAGTTAATGAAACAATTCCAAGAGAATGATGCCTCATTCCCTAGGTGCGGTAGATGGTTTTTGGTTGTTCAAATCTTTGTATATTGATAAAAATTAAGGTTATATTTTGATTATAACATACTATGTATTAATTCTGTTAAGGTATTGTGCCTCTGTGTAGTTCCATTCCTTTAAAAAAGTTACTGTCACAAACTGTTTAGGATAATTAAAGCTTATAGTTTTGTTAGGTATTAGTTCAGTTAATCACAGGTATTTTCTAGAATAATAAGCCAATATATAGCTAAAAACAAGGAATTCAGATATACTAAAATTAGACAGATGTGGTCCTTTAGCATTTATCTGCAGATTATAGATAAAATTCTGTTTTATGTTTGTAAGATGTAGTTTAGAGGAGATAGCTTAAAGACAGACAAGGATTGAGCACAGAGATGCTGGTCCTCAAGCTTATCAGAGATCTGCTGAATATAGCATTAAATATATTTAAACTAATTATGACAGAGAATCCTACTTCCTAGCAGTAATCCTCAAGGTCTCTGAGAATATTAGGCATGGCAGATGACTCCAACTCTGGATTGTGGTTTCTAACCACTGGGCAAAACTATCTCAACACTTCAACTGCTGCTAGGCCCAGCATGTACTGTGGACAAACTGGACACTTGGAGAGTCACTGTCTCATGTTGTTGAATATGAGGTGAGGTCAATCTCTTCTGTGTTCTCCTTCCACAAAAACCACCTCTCATCTTCTGTGCTTCTATGCCTGACGGCCAGACTGTCTCTGCCCACGGTGCCATGTTACTACAAGAGATGACTGGGACAATTGTTTAGGGGTCAGCATATAGCTAGTCACCTCTGTCATTTTGATTGGTACATAATATTGTGAAGGTTACAGCTTATCCTTCTCAGGTCTCTGATTACATTGATGGCTAAGCTAATGATAGATTGACAGCTAGAGGACAATTAGAGCCACTGTTAGTACATTAGTCAGTTCATTAGCTGGTCAAAACTACTAGGTGCTAGGTCTCTTCTCTTATTTAAAAAGACAAACAGGCTTGCCTTGCTCACAGGCTTCATGTTAAATGAAAAACAGTTTTTAGTGTAACTCAACTGCCTGTGTCTTAGTGAATAACTGGATAAAAACAGGTGTGGTTTATATCAGGTCTGAGGATCTGAATGTTTAAGTTGGACAAGTAAAGCATTTGAGGGTTTGAGAAAGCGTATAAAGGTTGCTACATGCAAGATAAGACTGTTAAAAAGGAAGCATTTCAAGTGGAAATACAAGTGTTTGAGAGTCTGAGAAAATGTTTATTATTTCAGGGTCTAAGAAAGTGTTTAAATGTTGGTAAGGGCAAGTTATAAAAGTTAAAGGATCTTAAGAAAAGTTTTAAGGTACATAAGTACAAGTTATAGATATAAAATGAGATCAATAAGCTGGCGGCGTACTGGTTGTTTATTAATCAGTCCCAGGCTCAAGATTCAACTTCCCTTTGGTTGTATTCTGAATATAGACTTTGGGACACTTCTCATCATGCTAAAAATGAGTCTGTCCAATCTGTATATCAAGTTTTCTGTACTGAGAAAAGAATGTTCATACTTTTACTGGGTTTCAAAGGCATAAGCCTACTCTATATGTCATATAGATGTTAACTTCTGTCCCGAGTCTGAATTTGTCCCAGCAGATTTTTACCTGGCTAACAGACTCCATCCAGAGCTGCTGAGATCTGGACCTGCTGGAAGCTGATGTCAACCAGTCCCACAGAGATGACTACTCCCTATTTCTTCAACTAGATCAGCTAAACAGATGCTTTTGATGAGTGCCCCATTAGCCTTTGACTAGCTTTTCAGACTTTCTGGGCCCTGATAACAGTGCCCCTAATGTCAGCAGGAAGAAGTTACAGAAAAGAATGACTTGGCCTGTTTTCCCACTTTATAGGCTGAAATGCTAAGTCAAGGGCAACTCTCTGGCATGAAGGACAAATGGTTACAAAAATTAGACTCTTAGTTCTTTTTAAACCAGTCATACCAGTCATGCTTTGTGTCCTACCTAGTCATGCTTAGTGTGCTACCTTATCCCAAACAAAGATTGGGTGCCATCCAGCTAATAGTCATGAGGACAAAGTACCTGGCCCCTGCGTTCTTAACCGCTTGCTATCTTTTATTAGGGAACATATAAATATGGTCCAGATCACGATGCTTAGACAACAATACTCAAAGCTCAATGATGGAGTGGCCCTCTAAGAACATGAATTGTAATGGTCTCAGTCTTTTAAGATTGAAAGACTTTATGAAAAGGTAGAAAAGTTTTTTTTTCCAACACTAGCCACTTGGTACCTTCTGAGATGGCCTCAGGGCTGTTAAGAAAAACCACATCCTCATACCTGTCCTGAATACCTGACAGCACATGATGTCCCAAGCTGAGCTCTTGCCCCCTCAGGGATAAAATAACTAGTAACCAATCATTTTAAAGGGCATTCTTAAGAACCAATCAGGGTCCAACAACTCTACTTAATTGCCAGTTCTGCTTCTGTAAGGGTATAAAAGATCCAAGCTTTGCTTATTCAGGGTCTCCAGCTCAACAGAGCTTGGTAGACCCTGTCATATCAGATCAATAAATCATCCCTTGCTGTTTGCATCAGACTGGACTCTCCTGTCTCATTGGGCTCTGGGAAATAGGACCTAGGTGGGAAGTAGGACCTAGTCTCCAGGTCTTAAAATGGGCTAGAGTAAATATCTCCCCTTCTAAAGGAGAGATGGAATCATAGAAGAAAGGGATGGGCTCAAATCAAGACTGAAACCCAACAGGAGAAGCATTAAATCCTGTGTCTCCATGCCACCATCTAGGGCACAGACTGGTGTTATGTGAACTCTAGTGGGCTGATAAACCTGGCTGCTTTGACCTTGTTATTTTCAGCCAATGTAGCCTCTCTCTTGCTCTACTCACAGGTTGTGGATTTCTATGGCAGAAGCTCCATGTTGTGGGGATCTCTAACTGCCAGAGTTCTCTATTGTATCACTGGCATCTCTCTCACAGCTCCATACATTGCCCTCTCAGTAGGCACTTGTAGGGAACATTACACTGCAAATTACCTGACATCCCAGGCTTTACTTTGAAATATGGGTGAAAGTATTCATAATCCTTTTATTTCTTTTACATCCTGCATGCTTGCAAACCAGCATCACGAGCTGGATGTGGTTAGACATGGCTTTAATTACAGCACTTAAGAGACAGAGACAGGTAGACCTCTGCATTTGAAGCTAGTCAGGTATACGTAATGAGTTCCAGGGCAGTCAGACCTACATGGTAAGATACTGTCTCAAAAAATAAAGCAAACAAACAAACAAAAAGCATCAAATTGATAAAGACAATGTCTATCACTAGCCCAAAGAGCAGCCAGACTCTTTTGAGCCATGACTGAAACAACTTGTGAGTGCTCAGATGACTTTCCTAAGGAGCCTTGTGTGAACAGGGTACCCCCAAACTCTCCACCAAGTCTTTAAAATGAATCCAAACATTCCCATTGAGCCTGCAATTAATGAGGTCTCAACCAATTCTTTTATATTTTTTTGCATGTGTATGTATGTGGTGTGTGTATATGTTTGTTTGCATTTTCTCATGTGTGGGGGTGTATATGTGTATGTAGGTGCTCATGGGTTTATATGTATGTGGCAGCTTATTGTTGATGCAACATTTCTTTCTCAATCACATATACTAATGTGGGCTTTTTCTGCTGAACTTGGAACTGTTTTGGCTTGTTTGATGCTGGTTTTTTTTGTTGTTGTTGTTCACTTTGTTTTTCAAGACAGTATCTCACTATATATTTTGACTGTCTTGGAACTCACTGTATATATACCAGACTGGCCTCAAAGCTACCAAGATTGCTCTAGGACATCCCATTTGCCTGTGCCTTCTTGACATTTACATGGGATCTATGATCTAAAATCTGTCCCTCTTGCTTACATGGCAAGCACTTTCACAACTAAAGGATCTCCCCAGCTCTCACCCAGATTTTTTCCCATGGGTTTGGGGATCCAATCTTCAATTCACAAACTTTCCTAATACATGTTTTATCCACTGAGCATCTCCTCAGCTGTGGGCCCAATTTTTGAGATGTCTTCAATATGTTTTTTTCCTATTATTTGATGCAAAGTACTTGGTTTCTTCTAATGGCCCCAGTTGTCTCAGCAGTCCTGATTTCCACTCCAGATTTCCGTGGTTTTCTGGGCAAACTAACTTCCAAATTTTCCCACTAACATTTTGCTTAGTTTTCATTATAAATTTTGCTAGAAACAATTAGCAATAACCATACTTCAGCATAATACTTGCCTGCTCTAAACCTTCCTTTACTATTCTAACTAGTCCATAATTGTTAAGTTCATTCTCTCTTCAGATCTCTGGAACACACAAAGTTTTGTCTTAATATCACAAGAATGGCCTCCAGTCTGTCCCTAGAGCTCAGAGGGGAGCACCTCTTAGCCCCCACAAGCTTCATCTTCACTGTCTGCCTTCTATCAGTACTTTGGTCTTTTGAGCTCCCTCTAGAAGCACCCATTAAATGCTGCTAATTACAACCTTTTGGGGTTTTTCCCATTCACATATCTTCCCCCACTTTATCTCACAAACCATTTCCACAGTCTTCTGAGCAATATTGTCAACTCGACTCCTCTAGTCCCAATTTTAGGCATTGTTCAGGCATCTTTTAAAACTAAGATTAAATACCTCAGAGGAAAAAGATATGGGAATTACCTTTGCTGATCATGCTTTTAGCCCACCATGGCCAAGGGGCATATGGTCAGGCAGAAGAGCTCAGCTCAGTGCACAGGACAGGAGTGCCGGTGTTGCCCTCTATCCCATGTTTGGCTCCTGCTGTGGAATGGGACTGCCCATATTCCCAGCAGACCTTTCTCCCTTCATTAATCCTCTCTATTCTCCAATAGCACCCTGAAGATGTGCTTTAATAATCTAGTAAAGAGGAATCCAAGATGGCAGCGAGCAGTGTGGACCGTGTTTGGAAGCTCCAGTGAACAATTCAGGGAAGTGCACAAATTTCTGAACCAGGAACACCAAGGTCCCGACACCATGGCAGCAGGAGTGCTCCACGGTTCAGAGGAACCAGGGTGCGGAGGACCTGCATGCCCCTGCACATGGGAGGAGTGCGGATTTTCTCAGATCAGAGCAGCGGAGGCAGCACCAGCGGCAGTGGCTGAGGTTTGCAGCTCAGAGCCTTCCAGTGGAGGTGGTTAGTGTGGTGGCTGGTGAGAGTTGCTGCGGGAGAGGGGATTCTGGACAGGATTTGGGTAGCATGGTGCCTCGTGACACAAACTGGACTCAGCGGACAGTTCAGCCCCAGAGTCCCGGGTACAGCTCAGTGCGCAGTGCTGTGGAGACGCTGGCTCAGCACAGCAAGCAATTCTGCCCAAGGCAACAGCTCAGTGCAGCCACAGCTCCCCTGCTGTGACACAGGCTGGGCGGAGCACTCAGTTCCACCCTAGGCACCAGCTCAGTGCAGCCACAGTTCACCTGCTGTGACACAGGCTGGGTGGAGCGCTCAGGTCCACCCTAGGCACCAGCTCAGGGCAGCCGCAGCTCTCCTGCTGTGACGCAGGCTGGGTAGAGAGCTCAGTTCCACTGGAGGCGCTAGCTCACATCAACGAGCAGTTCTGCCCAAGACACTAGCACAGCCCAGCAGGCAGTTTTGGGGTGCTGACGCAGGCTGAGGTCAGCACGCAAATTCAGCCCAGAGGCCTTAGTTGGACTTGCTGGGGCAGATTAGCCCAGAGATTCTAGCTGAGCTGTGCAAACAGGCTCAGCGGCCCCAAGACTCTGGATGGACTATGCATGCAGTATAGGCCCGGAGTCCCGGGCTGAATTCAGCATGCAATGTGGGTCCATAGTCCCTGGCTGAGCTCGGTGCACAATTCTGTCCCGGAGACTCGGGTGGAGCTCGGCGTGCAGTTTAGGGCCAGAGTCCCTAACCGTGCTTGGAGGACAGATTGGGCCCAGAGACTCTAGTAGAGCTTTTGGCACAGTCCCGGCTCTAAGACTCTGGTTGGACACAGTGTGCAGTGTGAATCCAGAATTGCTGGCTGAGCTGGGCAGATGGTTCGGGCCTGAGTCAATAACTGACCACAGCACGCACTTTGGCCAAAAGCCCATAGCTGAGCTTGGTGCGCAGTCCCAGCCCCCAAAAACTGGCTGGACCCTGTGTGCATTTTGAGGCCCAGAATTCCTAGGTGAGCTCTGCAGACGGTTCAGGCCCTGAGATTCTAGCTGAGCTCGGCAGGTGGTTCAGGCCCAGTGTCCCTGGCTGGACTTGGCAGGGAACCCAGAAGGCTGTGGATACCTTGGCCTGACCCAACGCTAATCCAGAGACCCAGAACGATTGCAGGACCACAGCACAGGGGAGCTGAGGATCACTGGCTGTGAGAGCCCAAAACGACAGGGCTAACCTCCTACCATCCACACCAGTAAAGCATCAGAGCTTTCAGCCTACGAAAATCGTGAGAAAACAAGTGAATCTATCATCAGACTCCCTCCATCCAACTCGGGAAGCTACCCAACACAAACAAAGCCGGCAAGGACAGCATAAAAACATACACAAAAAACCCCAAAACAATATGGCATCTCCAGTTTACAGCTATCCCAAAGAAAACAACCCAGAGAACTCAAATACAATGGAAATACAAGAAAATGACCTCAAATCCTTAATAATGAGCATATTAATGGAGGAAACAAATAAAATTCATAATCAAATACAGGAAGACACAGCCAAACAGGTGAGAGACATAAGAGAAGCACATAGAGTGGAACTGGAAAAATTTCAGGAAAATGCAAGTAACCATATGAAAGAAATAAATAAAACGGTTCAAGCTCTGAAGACCTATAAAGAGGCAATGGAAGAAACTCAGGAATATACAAAAAATGAGGTGAAAGAAATAAAAAAATCAGTTCAAGATCTGAAGATGAAAATGGATTCAATGGTAAACACACAGACAGAAGAAAAACGAGAACGTGAGACCTCAGAGAAGAAGTCGAGCAACACAGAGGTGAGCTTTTCTAACAGAATCCAAGAGACAGAAGAATGAATCTCAGGTCTAGAAGATACCATCACAGATCTTGAAGCAACCATTAAAGAAAATGCCAAATCTGGAAGAAATTAGGAAAGCCATACCTTTCACATTAGCCACAAGCAATATAAAATATCTAGGAGTTACTCTAACTAAGCAAGTGAAGGACTTGTTTGAAAAAAATTTCAAAACTCTGAAGAAGGAGATTGAAGATGACATGAGAAGATGGAATGATCTTCCTTGCTCAAGGATCGGGAGAATTAACAAAGTAAAAATGGCCATCCTACCAAAAGCAATCTACAGATTCAATGCAATCCCTATCAAAATACCTACACAATTTTTTAAAGACATTGAAAGTTCAATTCTGAACTTCATATGGAAAAACAAAAAAACCAGAATAGCAAAAATGATCTTACACAATAAAAGGTGCTCCAGAGGAATCTCCATACCTGATCTCAAATTGTACTATAAAGCAATAGTAATTAAAACAGCATGGTACTGGCACAGCAACAGGCTGGTTGATCAGTGGAATCGAATTGAAGACCCAGATATGAATCCACACACATATGGTTACTTGATTTTTGACAAAGAAGCCAAATCCATTCAATGGAAAAAGGATAGCATCTTTAACAAATGGTGCTGGTCTAACTGGATGTCTATGTGTAAAAGAATGCAACTGGACCCATATTTGTCACTTTGCACAAAACTCAAATCCAAGTGGATTAAAGACCTCAACATAAAACCAGAGACACTAAGTCACTTAGAAGAAAAAGTGGGGAAGAGCCTGGAACATATTGGCACAGGAGACAACTTCCTGAACAGAACACCAACAGCCCAGGCCTTAATGTCAACAATTAATAAATGGGACCTCATGAGGCTGAGAAGCTTCTGTAAGGCTGGAGACACTGTCAAGAGAACAAAGCGACAGCCTACAGACTGGGAAAAGATCTTCACCAACCCTACATTTGACAAAGGTCTAATATCCAAAATATATAAAGAACTCAAGAAATTAAACACCGCCAAACCAAATAACCCAATTGAGAAATGGGGCTTGGAACTAAACAGAGAATTCTCAACAGAAGAATATCAAATGGCTGAGAAACACTTAAAGAAATGCTCAACCTCCTTAGTCATCAGGGAAATGCAAATCAAAACAACTCTGAGATTCCATCTTACACCCATCAGAATGGCTAGGATCAAAAACTCAAGCGACACCACATGCTGGAGAGGATGTGGGGAGAGAGGAACACTCCTTCATTGCTGGTGGGAATGCAAACTAGTACAACCACTTTGGAAATCTATCTGGTGCTATCTCAGAAAACTGGGAATAGGGCTTCCTCAAGACTCAGCTATTCCACTCCTTGGAATATACCCAGAAGATGCACCAGCACACAACAAGAAAATTTGCTCAACCATGCTCATAGCAGCCTTATTCATAATAGCCAGATCATGGAAACAACCTAAATGTCCCTCAGTAGAAGAATGGATAAAGAAACTGTGGTACATATACACTATGGAATACTACTCAGCTGTTAGAACCAAGGAATTCCTGAAATTTGTGGATAAATGGATTGAGCTAGAAATGATCATAATGAGTGAGTTAACCCAGAAGCAGAAAGACTCAAATGGTATATACTCACTTATATCTGCATGCTAGCCCATTGGGCATGTCCCACGAAAGACTTCCCTTACCAGGAAACTGGGACAGAGGGGAGGACATCCTATTGGGACTCTAGATGAGAGAACCATGGGAGAATAGCAATGTAGAAGGATCCAGTGGATCCTAGAAACCTACAAGTAGAACATTATGATAGTCAGATTTGGGCTAAGGGGTCCCGCTCAAACTAAGGCAACAGCCAAGGACAATACAGGCGGTAAACTTTAACCTCCTACCCAGATCTAGCCAATGGTCAGAACAGTCTCCACACTTGAGTGGAGAGTGGGATATGACTTTCTCATGTCCTCTGGTGCCTCACATTTGACTATGTCCCCTGGAGGGGGAGACCTGGTGGCACTCAGAGGAAGGACAGCAGGTCACCGAGAAAAGACTTGATACCCTATGAGCATATAGAGGGGGCGGTCATCCCTCTGAGGAACAGTCATAGGGGAGGGGAATAAGGGGAAAATAGGAGGGAGGGAAGAATGGGAGTATACAAGGGATGGGATAACTATTGAGATGTAACAAGAATAAATTAATTTAAAAAAAGAAAAAATAATCTATAAAAATTAACAACAAAAATGAAAATAAACCATCACAGATGCTGTCTGGTCCTGTCTGTACCCCCACAGCAATCTATCCCACCTTCCCTGAGCACATCTGTGCTCACCTGTTTTTTTCATCTGAAAGAAGAAACTTTCAGCTAATTATTCTTCTGCTTTAAAAGAACTGGTGGGTGTTTCACAGAGGACAGTGAAATCATTTCAAGACCTTTAGAGGAACCCTTGAGTTTTGGATGTTTCCAGATAAGTCTAATTACATTCTTACCCTATGTTTTACGTCTATGAGCACTCATCTCTTTCATGATTGAGGGGACACAATTACTTTTATGATTACCTTCAATCCACCTCATAGCAAATTTTGTACTTAGACTAAGACAAAACCTACCAATTGAATTGGTTCAGTCAACTCAGGAACAACTGTCTTGAGCATAGTTGAGCTTCTTAGGTTGGCCTGTGGGCAGACTGAACAACTGACATTTATCCCCAAGTTTGAACCTTCGGTATTATCTTTGAATGAGGCCTTCTTTTCATTTCTTCCTTGTGCAGCCAACTGGCTTAGTTCTTGCTTATTTTACATTTGACCTTCTTAGCTTTACTGAAGTAAACCTGTTCTTGTTTGTGTTAGGCAGAAGAAATAAAAGTGAGGCAGCCACTCCAGGAACAAAGACCCACTCCTGGTTTCTCTAGAACCAATGTATCGATTTCATTTATAAAATGTGTATCTCATAAGCAGCTCAAACACCATAGAGATAAATACCACTAAGTTTTGATATTTTCTAGAAACAGAAAATTTGATCATGGAACTTCCATTTCTAGGAGGAGAAAACTCCTAGAAGTAAAAAGAGTCCACCAAAATAACCTCAGAAGGACATACTCTTGAAAAAAACCTCACTGCTGAGATTTTGAGAACCATTTCATACACACACACACACACACACACACACAGAGAGAGAGAGAGAGAGAGAGAGAGAGAGAGAGAGAGAGAGAGAGAACTGAGAAATCCAAGAGAAGTCTCTTTCAGTTAATTATGTGAGAAAATACTTCATCTTCATTGATTTAACTTTTAGTGAACTTAAAAGAACTTATTTCAGAATCAGAAGTTTGTCATTTTGTACTATCTAGATTTCCTCAAACTCAGTGTTATGTAATCCTTGGAAGTGTCCCTTGCTGATCTAAGAGGACTTCCACATTTAAATGAATTGGAAAACGTTTGCTATCTTCCCTCTAGGAGCCCAAGAACTGTCAATCAATCCTGTGGTAAATAAACTGTTTAACCACTGGTTTCTTTCTCCCAATCTATTTGCTTCTGTGCATCTTTTCTCCAAGAGGATCCGCTGAGATACCTTAATGAAAGGCATTCCTCCCACTGACCACAAGCTGGGGAGCATGGCAAGTTCATACCGCCTATAAGGACTGAGCACAGTTAATCCACCTGCATCCCAAGGCAGAGACAGTAGCATTCTGAGCAGCCTCTAGTGGAGAAGAAGGTTTCACTTAATGTTTCATGATGAGTAGTCTGTCTTCAAGGATGTGGCTCAAGTAGACATTTGGGGTGCCCAAGAGAGTGTTCCATCTTTGGTATTACATGGCATTGCAAATTCCATTGTCTTGGAGTTAGGAAGTCATACGACTTGCTTTGGCCCATGACAAGTAAGAAGACCTATGATGAGAGTGTGCTTTCCCATTCCTGTTTTTTCTCTGTCATTACAACTGGTTATACTCCAGACTGTAGCAGGGACAGGGCAAATCCTTGAATGACATTGTGGGGCAAATCAGCCTTGCTTCTAAATATACATAGCACACCATGGCAGACATAAAGAGGGATCAAGAAGTCAAACTTTTCTGTTTCAAGCCACTTGGGGGTTTGAATGGTACCACATACAAGCAGTAGTCTTTCCTGCCCGGTACTGAGGCCCTCCCCAGGAGATGGTGCCACATGCTGAGTTGCAATGCCACAGGCTCATTCTTACCATACAAGTCAGGATTCTCAAAGTCCATCCGCTGCTTCTGTGCTTCAAGAAAAACATGGATGTTAATTCCTTTGGCTGCTGAGCTGCAACCAAGGAACCTGGCTGGAATTTGCGTGCAGATATCTGGCTCATCAGCACCGAACCCCAGATCCAAGAGAATCTCCACTGGATCTTCTTCCCAAAATTTCAGCCATTCAGGAATGCTGTGATAAAAATAAGAATACTTTTATCTGTAACAGTCCATTTAACCATCATTCATTTTTTTCCCCTCTACTCACCCAGTCTTCCAGAATTTGAGTGGAAGAAGAACTTGCACAGACAAACAGATGGTGAGTTCGCTAGAACTCTCACACAGCTCACTTAAAAGATAGTCAGTCACCCTAACCAGGGATGCCTGCCTGTGCTTTACAAACAAAACCACGAGTTTAACCATCTGGCTTTCCTTTCCCACTGGGCAGGAAATCGGACAGGGCAGAAGGATTGGAGGACAGACATCATAGCAGTGTGCTGACAATTACTTTGAAACAATAACTGATGGCAATCGAGGAAATAGGAAACAACAGCAGGCTGGGAATGGAGACTCAAAGGAAAATATTTTTAAAGCATCAGTCTAGGGCATCCTTAGCCACACAAATCTGCCAAGGATATTGCTGAATGCACATTTATAGGATCGGTATTTCCAAATAATGCTTTCAAGACCATAGGTGGGATTGGAATATGTTCTGGGTTTTGTTGTTTGTTTATATTTTGTCTTGAGTTGGCTTAGAAACAAGAAATCCCTTTGTCAAATCCTTCTACTCTGTGTTGGCACAGAAATTAAGAATCAATTATCTAGAAGTGTTATCTATACTAACTCACGTCTCACTGAGAAAATTCTGGTGTTTGAATTTTCAAATGTCATGGACTCTGTGGGAACTGAAATTTCTCATAAGGTTTCAGTAGGTTTTCTTGTGTCTTCAATAAGGTTCCTGTTTGCCTTTACTTTCCATGCTGCTCTCATGAGCTTATTGGAGACTCTTTAGATAATTTTCTTTCCAGAGCTACAGTCTCATTAGTCTCATGGGAAAATCCCATTCCTTGATGCCACCAGTATCATGTTCATGATTTCTAATGTCACTTACAGATTTGGTGATTTGCCTTCTGACCCAATCAAAGAGGAAAAGGAAGGCTAGGAACCCTCAGTGAGGGATCTAAATGGCTTGGCTGAGATACCTTAATCATTAAAGTGATTTGGAAAGCTGTAGTGACAATCAGTTGATTGTATGCCATGGACAAATTGATATAAAGAGGGTTCCAATGTGAAATTAGTTTGGAAAGAATCCTAAATTCCACATGAAAATGTAATTCATTATCTGTTGACCCCACTGTATAAATCTTTATTCAATCCATTTTTACTAATCTGTATTGAACATCTGTAGTATTCTAAGCTCCTGGGGCTAGGTACTTAATGACACAAGTTAACAACCACTGTCCCTCACTTCCATATGGTTCAGTGTCATGGCCACTAATGTGACTATTGATTGGCTTGTCATTAAACATATTATCAAATAATTATAAAAATGTATTAACTTGCAATATATTTATTGAGCTAGAAGTAAACAAAATGAACTCATCTTTTTAAAAGCAAATTATTACGTGTTAGTCTTTGTACTGAGCCCTTAGTTCATTCTACCAAGTCCATGGGTCTCTTTTCCAGATCTTTTTCTCGGTAAGTATGGACAAACTTTGTACATTTTACCTCCTACTCTTGTCAATAACAATGTGGTATCTGTTTCTTTTTTGTAGTCTGTAGTTTTGCCTTCAAGTATGACCCAGTGATAGTTCTGATAGGTAGAGATGCAGTCTGTACACATTTTACTTGTGTTGTCAATGAATGAAATTTCAGCAACTGCATGGTTTGGCCATTTGTTGAATATTTCCTAGTAATAGTTAACCTTCTTCCCAATTTCACTGCCTCCTTTAATATGCTCTTAAAAATTGGGTTTGGAAATCCTTTGTTCTCCCTCTCATCCATTAATTCAAGTATTTCTCAAGTACCTATGTATAATTTCACAAAACCAGTTTTTGAGTTGAATCATCTATCTGGATAAAAGTGCCAGGAAGTCACATACCTTTGGGGTACACCTGTGGTGGAATAGCAAGAGTTGAAACTAGTCCCTCGGGAAAGAGTAGGAGACTCTGAGAACTGATGCAGAGATCTAGAATGCAAGAAGATAGAAGATGAAGATGAGTCAAATTGATAATGATTTCCCTTTGTGTTTCCTCCTGTTTCTCATAACCCCACAGTGGCCATGCCTTGGAAGGAGGCAGTGTGTACAGCACAGAGGCACTCTTCCTTTCCAAGCATTGTTGTAGAAGGTGTGAGAATTTAAGTGTTAGGTGCCTGAGAGTGCTTATTATAAAGGTGACAGCATGTCTCACTCCTGACAGATGGCAAATCATTGGGGGACCTTTCGGGAACACAGCTTTGCTAGGCTCCAACTTGGGGAAAGAAGTTGGTATTATGTGATGAAATATGTACAGCAAATAACCATTGGAAGTACTCCATGAACTCTCTCACAATGAAGAAGGATTTCATAGTTCATGGCTAACAGTCTCTAACTTGTGTCCCCAGAGCTCCTGTGGCTAACCATATGCAAGTATAATGAAGTCCCTTACTACCTCAGACAAGGAGAATCCCCATGTCTAGTATGCATGTATTGCAATGCATTTTAAAGCACTCTGAAAGAAAATTGAACTGTATTATAATATAATTCTGTTTTGTATAGCTCAGGTATATCATGGATCATATTAGACAGTTGGCATACAATTAAAATTTATCAAACAACACTCTGCAGATGTCAATATTCCCAAGGAGACGAGTTACTTAACTTGAGTTGTTAAATTTGTTTTAGTCCTGTCCATACTGAGTAAGAACATCTGGACCCTGCATCTCTGTTTAATGTTTCTTTTCATTAAAGATGAGAAATAACATGTTTCTGAATAATAGGAGTTCTACTTTTAAATGACCATAGATCTTGAGGGAAGGGGAAAACATATATCCTTTTATTTATTGCCTTGTGTAGTGGTTAGAGTTTTTTTTTAACTTGCCACACAAACTAAAGACCTCTACTGGGGACTTGCCTCCATTTGAATGGCCTGTGGGAATATGTATATGGCACTTTCTTGATTACTCATGGAGGGAGGAAATCCCAGTCTACTGCAGATGGTCCCATCCAGGCAGGTGAACCTGGACTGTGTAAGAAAGGTAGCTGAGCAAGCTGTATTTCTATGTGGTCTCTGCTGCTGCCTTGAGTTCCTGCCCTGCTTTCCCTAAGGGAAGGACTGTAACTTGTAAGCCAGATAAACCCTTTCCTCCTTTAAGTTACTTTTGATCAGTGTTTTAGCACACCATCAGAGAGGCAAGCTATCACACCTCATCTCTATTTTTTTTAATTTTAGTTTTCTTTTTAAATTTGAGGGTTACATCCATTTTGCAATATTCAGTAGAACAACACAGAAGCTGCTCCAGCCTTAGATCTAGAAAAATCCATGAACATTGTTGTTTTGGTCCAGCTATGGAGGCAGGAGTGTATCGATGAATCCATTTCCCAACATCGTCTTTAAACTCCCTAGGAGATTTTTTTGGGTGTCTTATAATCATGTGATTGTTTAAGATCAAAGCTACCATCGCCAAGGGAAGAAGAATTGTGGACTGTGTGCACCTTGGCATTACATTTTCAATTTTTTGGAATGTTCTGAAATTACAAGGATGATTCAAGAACAAGAAGTAGTTCCTGGCCTCAAAGAACTCAGTCAGTCCCAGCATCTTTAAACTAGTCTGTGCCTTAGAGTCCTTTGAAGGATTTGCAAAACACAGTTCTGAATCTCACCTGAGATGTTCAATTCATTATGGCTGAGCTGGGCTTTTAGACTAAGGGTCCAGCTCATGCAGCTGTGCTGAGGAGCACACTCTGAAATCTACTCTCTTCTTAACTAGAGACACCCTGCCTTCCCAGCAACATCTAAACACTCAGTAAATAGTATGATGAGCAACAACATCACTTTCCAGACAAAACCATGAGTCAACCAATACATTGCAGTATTGCAGTAGGATGCATTTATATAAATATTATAATTAAGTTTCATATCAGGTCAGCATTTGTTGATTAAATCCTCTTTGCTTTGTGATACTTAAGGAAACCTCTAATTCTGACAATGCTAGAAAAAAAATGCACTAATCATAGTGGCTAAGATGACATTTCATGAGATCCCAAGATCTATAGACTTATTACGAAGAAATCATTAACATTGTTTCAACTTCATTTATCAACGATGTAGCTGTCAAACTTCAGAGAGAAGTGACTGATTCTGCTACCTACCTCATGTAGTCTTTCACAGTCATTTGAACCATTCCTTGTTCATGCAAAGAAGCTGCAATTAAAAAAAAAATAGATAGAGCTATACGTGATTGTCATTCCTGTCTGGAGAGGGCTTCTCACCTCCAGGTGAACCTTTGTGATTCCTATCCAGGAGTATTACCTGCCACGGTAGCTCTACACTGTACAAGTTATAGTGCAACAGACACTGAGTGGTAGGAGAGGCAGGGAACACATAGTGTGGGGAGCTGGGACGTGGGGTCAGCAGCCAACAGGAAACTTGGCAAAGGTTTCCAGGAGGAGAGGACATTTGGATTTTGAAGTGTAGTTAGAATTTTCTGGATAAAAGGGTGACACTATTAGAGACAAAATGTAATCTCCAGCCAAGTGTGACACACCATTTTGGGCCTATTCCCAAGCAATCACCAAGGGTGTTGTTTGACAATCGTGGATAGAAGGGCAAGGCCAAGGGCAGGCTACCATGCATGCATGTGTCAAGCTCTACCATTCCTTTGTATCATGCAGTCCTTTCCATAGCCTTCCAGTTTAGGTCCCATCCTTGTTTTTCAACAGAATTCATAGGAACTGTCATGATTCTATGACCACATAGCAAAGTTAAGGAATTTATTACTATTGGTTCTGGCAATAACATCACTTATTTTGTACTAACTTTGGGTGAAGTACTGTGTTAAACTTGCCACTTAAACAATCTTAATCAAATTTTTTAGATTTACTTATTTTATTCTATGTGTCTGTTCACCTCCATATAGGTATGTTCAATGCATTTGAGGATTCTAATAGAGAGCATCAGATGTCCTGGAACTAGAGTTAAGGATGGTTTTAAGCCACCATGTGGGTGCTGGAATCTAAACCAGGATCATTGGCAAAAACACAGCAAGTGTTCCTAATTGCTAAGTTATATATCTAGCCCCTATAAAATCTTCTAAGTTCTCACAATCAGTCCTTAAAATAGGGCTTTTTGTTTTACACTTAAGGGAGGAAAAAAAGGGAGACAGCATGGTTACATAAACTTCTCGTGGCAGGTAAAATGCCATAGCTTATTTTGTTTTGCTGCTGTTGTTTTCTCTCTTTTCCAAACACCACACTGCCAGCAGAATGTCCCACAGTGTATTGAAAGCCAAAAGAGGAATTTACATTTATGTATCAGGATATGAAAATCCAGTATTTTGAGCAAAACATTGTACATGATAAAGATGGTGCTGAGGGTCCAGTTGCCTAGAGAATGCAGGAAGAATAGTGCTGGGGGATAAACAGCTCTTGGACATCCAGGGGACTCTCAGGTGTCACTGCAGTATTCAGATTGTGTCACAACATGACATGTCAACAATATCTGCATGGAAGATCATGGCAAATGTATCACAATGACCACCAGACTTCTCACGTCTCTTATACCATGTGACATGTACAATAAATTTAGCTATTACCACCTGTACTGTGTAAAAGATAAGGCTTTCCTCTACAAGAAAAGAAAAGTTTGAATGAGAAAACTTGACTGAGGGAAGAACTTGGAAGGCAGTTGGATGCGATAAAAGGCTTTAGTCTGGAGCCAGGATTACTGTTTAGGTAGTCACTCACTGAATGACTTCAAGGTTTCTAGGAACTTGACTGTGGATTTCAGTTTTGGAGTGTTCAGCTAGAAATCTCACATGGTACTGTTACTGCTGCTGTTTTTGTAAGATAGGATCTCTCTATATACTCCTAGCTGGACTTGATGTAAAATTTCTCCTACTTCAGGCTCTCAAGTGCTTGGAATATAGATACATAGCATCATACCAGGCCAGGAAATATACATCTTTTAGAGAAGATTTTAAAGGCTTAGCTATCCTTCTAAGTAATCTAGAAAGATAAATACTGGAAGTATATCATTGATAAGTGAGTAAATTGATGGTTTTGTTTCTGGGCGTGTTTGTTTATGACAGGGTCTCATTATGTAGCACTGGCTATCCTGGGACTTACTATGTAGACTGGGGTAGCCTCAAACTCATAGAAATCCACCCATCTCTCCCTCCCAAGTCCTAGAATTAAATGTATATGCCACTATGAGTAGCTTAAACAGAGGATTTAAGTAAATCAGTCATGTAGAACTGTACTTTAAAGAGTCGTGACAGTGAAAAAGCATAGACTGTACAGCAAAGAAAGTGGGAGGCTCACTGGAATAATCCATTGAGAAATATAATCCATTTGAAAGGATGGGGCACAAGCTGAAGCTAAGGTATAGGCCCCTTTATAATTATCTCAACCCTATTCTTAAAGCGGTCATCACTAAGCAATCACATTCAGGTTTCACTGAGCCTAGATAGGCTTTCTACGTCTCCATCTGACAGATCTTCACATGAGGTGAAGGACATTTGTTGTAAAGCTAGTAATTAGTTTTGTTTTTTGTTTTTTAATTAACAGTAGTTTGGGGGGAATGTATATACTGTTGGGAAATCAATAACTGCACTAAAATTCATTAGTACTCTACAGAGCATCCTAGGGGATGTGATCTTATATTTAGCCGTTTTTTCGATAAAACACCACTATGAGCCAGAGGTCATAAACAATAGCCTACTCAGTACTGACTCCTCACCTGGATATGCATTGTTATTCTGTAGCTGCACACTTGCTCACCAAAACCAATTCTGTCTTGAAACATCTCAAGAACACAAAATCACAGACAATTGAGTGACGTCACGAGAGAAATCTGATTTACCACCTTATTAATCTCATCATAAAAGTAAGCACAGTACAAATTTTAGGCAATTGCATGAAGACAATGCCATGATGAATTAAGCAGCAAGTTGCCAAATGGAAATAAAAACATTCTGTTTAACATTTTAAGCAAACTCCCCTCCTGCTTTCCTCCTCTCTTTCCATCAGGACGGTCTCTATTTTTATTTTGTGATCTACCAAGTGAGTGCATGGTGGGCTAGCTCATCAGGAGAATTCTGGTTTTGTTTTTGTTTTGTTTTGCTTTGCTTTTTAAAAATTTTAATTTATTATAATTTATTCAGATTACATCCCGATTGTTATCCCTCGCTTGTATCTTCTCTTTCCCTCCCGCCCTCCCTCCTTCTCTGTACCACTTTCCCAGCGGAAGAACTCTGTGGTTCTGGGACATTTAGCTGCATACTTTGCCCTGTGACTGTTCCTCTGCTCCCTTAGTCTTGTAGTCTGTTATGGGTTTCCTCAAAAATGTGAATGAATGTATATATCCAGGCAGGGGTCTAGCACTATATGGCACAGTGAACTGCTCAAACTATCAGGGAGGAAATGATCCATTTTCTGATGCTGATGAGAAGAACTAGCTTAGCTTTGCTACATTAAAAAAAAAAAAAAAAAAAAAAAAAAAAAAAAAACTCATAGCCCTGCAGAAAATCCAGTCACCTAGAAACCTCTAGTCACTGGACTCTGGATCCTCTTGCCCTAGACTTCTTCATGAGATTTCAGTGACCACACAGACCTAGTAACCACACACCACGGAAAGTAGCCCTCTCCTTGACACTGTAGTGAGGAGCAAGCTGGTTGCCAGGAAACAAAGGGCAGCATTCAGGGGGAAAAGGAATTTCTGAAGGTAGCATGTGTTCTATGAAATGTGATATGGGCCAAGCTTGCTCACAGTGGAGGGTCACGTGGTCTCTTGGGACACATGGAAACCTTCTACCACTGGTACCAGCTGAAGGAAGGGCTTACTCGACTTCCATCTTGCAGCCACATCCTTCGAGGCTTAACATCATCGACAGTTAGAAGGGTGCCCCTACCTTAGCTCAATTGCATCATCATTGATACACACGTGCAGATATTTAGTGCTTTCCTAGACTCCTGATACTTTTCTCAATAGTTTTGGAAAAGACACCACAATCTTGCCCAGACTGTGCATTCAGGCACGCAGCACTCTCTGCTGCCAAACTGAGAGTCTGAAGAAAATCCAGCCCAAGACACCCAATAAGACTTTTAAAAATAAGCCTGATTAAAAAAATAATAGCTTAAATAATTATTACAAGTATTAGGCTCACTCACTGATTTCTAGTCCATATTCCTCACCCCCTTCTGTCCTAGGAGATCAAATGCTGTTTTCATAGTGCTTCTGTGTATTGCTGTCTTGAATCTGCAGAAACCAGAGCTGGCCTTCTAACACAGAGACACACTTGTCGAGAGTCTTGCGGAGGGCAGTGTGAAACTATCATTTGTTTGTTTGTTTTTTGGTTTGTTTTGTTTCTTGTTTTTAATCCCCATTTTCTAACTCGTAAGATAAACTTCCCAGAGGCCGAGGCTGGGCTTGTGAAGGTCAAGGCTTCTCTGGCCCATTTCCAAGATGAGCCTGAAGAAGAGGGACAAGCTGGTGGCCCACAGTGTGCCAGTACACACACGGATCGGAACTCCAAGACTTTCCATAAAACTTGGAAGAGACTGCTGAAGCAGCCCAGGTGTCTTTGGGGTAGCAATCTGTTGACGGCAGCCTACATTCCAATTTTCTAGTCTCTAAGCTGCCTGCTTCATTAGTGATTATCTGCCCAGCTTCTCGAAGCGTTTGTTACCTCCCATCAGAGCAAGAATCTAAAGCCAGGGGAACAGGACAACAGGAGGGAAAACCTTCCCCCAATCACCCCTGATCTCTGGAAATGTCTGTAGGCATCAGGCTTAATAAGTCTGGCCGTGCAGAAGGTGGAACTCACTGACATACCTGCATCTATGAGGCAGTGCCATGCCCCGCTAGCTGGATACCTTCAGTGGCACGCTCCATCTTGTTTAGCATTGATGCTTTCTCTACCATTTCCCCTCTCCAGGATCAGGCCTTTGATTTCTAATACTGGCTGAGAGCATTTTGAGAAGGTAAAGCAAGGGTCAGCAAATTCCTGCTACCCACAAATTCTCTAAGGACTGGTTCCAGGGTGGGGAGGGGGAAATAAAGTGAGAACAAAAGTCCCTGCTCTGTCGATTCCATTCCCTTCTGTGGTTAAAATTCCCACTCTGCTTCCTTCTAGATATAATCTCTAGCCATCCTCCCTACTGTTAGGTGGACTTGTGCCATCTGAAGCAGCAGATACCACACTTAACCCTGCACGATGTATTACTGGAGAAGATGCAGTCAGATATGCAGAAGGCACTAATTAGCACCTTTGTTGGCTTAGAACACATTTTTTATTTTGGTTTTCCTAAGCATTTCTGACTGATTCATGGAAGACATTTGGTTCTTTGGAATATCGTCCAATAGACTAATCAAATTACAGTTTGTGCAGTGCTCTAAAATAATAGCATTCTGCAGCTTTCTGAAATTTTAACTCCTGCCTGACCAGGAGGACACTTTTAGAGCTAATCTGCAACAGTGTGTTCCTCTACATGGAAAATGATTAGCCCATAGTCTTATCCAAAACAGACTCTTACATACTGGCTAGTACTGGCATTCAGAATCATAAAGCTGCTTGGAATCACTTTTTTTTTTTTTGTCTTTGCCCTATGTCCATTCACTTTCTGAGTGGTGCTGCCTTCCTCCCCACTCCAGAGTTGACATTTATGAAATCTCTTGCCATCTAAAGCCTGAGTCTGTAATGTCTTCTGCTCAAGATGCAACAGTTTCTCTCATAGCCAAGAAAGCACCAGGGCATTTGTTTGCTAGTTGTAGTAAAAGGTCATGGGCCACTCCAGTAGAGATGCTCATTAAAAATTGTTCATGACTCTTATCTCAGCAAAGACATAACATTAGAATCTTACTGATGCCAGACCTCAGTTACAGTTACCCATGCACTTGAAATCAGCTTAGATAACACTTTGATGCCACATTCATCCTGAGACTGTGTTTGATTCCTCCTTTCTGGAATTTCAGAGATTTATCATATGATTATATCTTATTTTAAAACAATGTCTGTGTCCCTCACTGCACATTTCTTTAGAATGACCTCTTTCCATATGCTGTCCTGCATACATTTAGATTTCTTTCATTTCCTTATCTTTGTCCAAACTCTTATTACTTCCATCACATTAAACTTTCTTGCTTTGCCTCATTGTTTTCTCAATTCTTTGTTGACTAGGTCTAGTCTTCTGAGAAAACTTTTTATCCTGACAACATCATCCTTGCATTCTATTCAGACCCCTTTTGATTAGTTTTGGGCCACTGGCTTTAGAGATGATCCATACTGTGGGTAGGATTCCAATTTTAAAGAAGGAGTATCAGATCTCGAACAGTCTGAGGCAGTATCAGCCAAAGGCCAGTGGTGGGACCCAGGAGAAATCTAACTGTTGTTTATAAGACAGACTGTATCTTCATACAGAAGCCAGGAAGAGCCTCTGAAAGAATATAGAATTTGGGAAGGCCTTAGAGAATGACAAGAGGCCATCTGAACAAGACTTTAACTTAGGAGACATTAGATGAAAATAGATTAAGAAAGAGAAAGAGCTAACACTATAGAGTCGCATTGTGGGGTTAGCCTAAGCTATGCTCAAATTGCCAATGATCTAGAAAGAATGGGATTCTTGAAAGCAAGAGTCTGCACATGTCTGTACCTCTCCAGAGCAGGGTGTTTTCAGCTTCCAGTCACAACCCCTTTCACATAGTATGGTGGTTTGAATAAGAGTGGCCCCCATAGGTTCATATATTTGTGTGCTTAGTCAACAGGAAGTGGCACTATTTTAAAGGATTAGAAGGATAAGGAGGTGTGGCATAGTTGGAGGAAGTATATCACTGGGGACAAGCTTTGTGATTTCAAAAGTCCCTGCCCAGCTCAGTCTCCCCATCTCCCCTCTTTCTCCAGATTAGGATGTTTTAGAACTCTCATTTTTAGAACTCTCAGCTGCTTCTTCAGCACAATACCTGCCTGTCACCATGATCCCACCATGATGATAATGGACTAACCTCTAAAACTCTATGCAAGCTCCAATCTGTGTTATCTTTTCTAAGAATTCCCTTGGTCATAATGTCTCTTCTCAGCAATAGAACAATGACCAAAGCACCTGGGTATATAAAATAGACACACATATAAAATAGTTATACATAATATAATTTTATCATTTAAAAAGAGAAATATGCCAGGTAGTGGTGGCACATGCCTTTAATCTCAGGACTCAGGAGGCAGAGGCAGGAAGATCTATGTGAGATTTAGGCTAGCCTGGCCTATAGAGATAGTGAGTGCAGTGAGTGCTACACAAAGAAATCTTATCTTGAAAAACTAAAACTGAAATAAAATTTGCATACTAATGAGATTTGAGCGGTTCATTTAGTTTTATGTATAGAACGAAACTTCTTCTGAATATGTGCTACAGTGTGGAATTACAGAGCATTCAGTGTTTTTTTGGCCCTAAATGATACTCTGATTTAATAATCATTGATGCTGAGAACATTTTTGCATAAATACATAGTACAAAATGGCAGAAGCATGTTAGGGCCATTTCAGAAATTGTTAGAAATTATGTTGTATTTTCAAGCCAAAATTCACTGAATGATTTTTATGAAACTCAAGTCAACAAGTTAAAGATCAGTTCTTTTTTCTTTTCTTTTTCAAAATGATTTATTTATTTTTACTTTATGTACATTTGTGTTTTGACTGCATGTATGTCTGTGTGAGGGGGTCCAATCCCCTGGAACAGGTGTTATAGACAGTTCTGAGCTGCCATGTGGGTGCTGGAAATTGAATCCAGATCCTCTGGAAGAGCAGTCAGTGTAATTATTCACTGAGCCACCTCTCCAGCTCCCACCTTTTTTTTTCCATACAACTTTTTGTTTTGTTTTTAAAACAAGATTTCTCTGTGTAGCCTTGGCTGTCCTGGACTCACTTTGTAGAGTAGACTGGCCTCAAACTCACAGAGAGCCACATGCCTCTGCCTCCCTGAGTCCTGGGATTACAGGCATGTGCAACCACGCTTGGCTTTTAATAAAATTACTTATCAGAATGTTTAATTTCATTTTTTAAAATAATTTTAGTTTTGAATTTTTTACTTTTAATTTATTTGCTTTACATCCAGATTGTAGCCCCATCTCTTATCTCCTTCAGGTCCCACCCTCCCTCCTTTATCCCCCCTTCCTTATCCCCTAGAGCTCAGAAAGGGGAAGCCCTCCTGCCCCTAACCTATCAGTTCTCATATGGACTGCCTGTATCCACTTTCTCTGTGGCATGACAAGGCTGCTCTGTCAGGAGGGAAGTGGTCAACACGTGGGTACCAGAGTCCATGTCAGAGGTAGCCCTTACTCTCCATATTATGGGACTCACAGGAGACTATGATACCTATCTGATTACATCTGAGCAAGGGGTCTAGGTCCTCACCATGTATGGTCCTTGGTTGGTGCATCAGTCTCTGTAGCATCTCCCTACCCCTGGCCCAGATTTATTGGCTCCATTGGTCTCCTTATGGAGCTCCTGTCCCTTCCAGGTCTTTCTACCCCCGAACTCTTCCATAAGACTCCCTGAGTTCCACCCCAAAGTTTGACTATGAGTCCTTAGCATCTGCTTCAACCCCTCACTTGGTGGAGTCTTTCAGAGGATCTCTATGTTAGGCTCCCATCCTGTTCCTTCTCTCTAACCACTTACGTACGGTGTCTATTCTATTTGCCCTTCTTAATGTGAATTAAGCATCCTCCCGAGGGTCCTCCTTGATATTTAGCTTCTTTAGGTCTGTGTATTATAGTGTGGTCATCCTGTATTATGTGGCTAATATCTGCTTATAAGTGATATACAATGCATAAATATCAGTTATTAAGATCAAATGTTCTAACAGAACACACCTAAAGATACACTATTTCACACTTACACACTGAAGATTGATGGTAGGAAAATGTTGAAAGTTTTGCATTCCAAGTTAGCTTATAGACCCTCTTCTATTTTTAAATGCCTTCCTGAAGACCAAGGAGCTGCCAAGTAGAAGCTGTGCCCCTGTGACCTCAGAGGCACACAGAGTCCTTGCTTCCATCCTGCCTGTGCCTTTGTGGTTCACCAACTTGTCTCTGATGAGTCCAGGCCACAAATTGTATTTTCCAGGAAGTGAAGTGTTAACATACAGTGTGACCAAAGATAGGAGCAGTGCTGGCCTCTCAGTATGACATGGGTAAGAGTCAAAGACAGATCTGTGCTAGGAAATATACCTATGCTGTTTTTCTTTTCTTTGAATAGAGAGGTTGTCATATTCAGCTTATTGGAAACAAATGTTCAGAAATTTTGACACCATGGAGGCCTTCTGCGAAAAATAAAATGAAATGTGGTCAAACTGCTTTATAAAACCCCATGTTTCTATCCAAAGGTTAATGGTTTCCTTATCTGTCAACAGAAAAACATCTAGTTATAACCCACAACATTATAAATACAGAAACATATAACTAATCTGTGTGCAGAGTAAAGGATGATTAATGCTTATCCCACACTGAGTTATACACAGCTCTCTCTGAGACTCAAGGTCTATCTAGGAAGAAGAATGGAAAGAATGGAAGGGCCAGTGCATGACTAGGTGTGTTATAAAAAGATTTCTTGTGGAGCTATATGGCCTTGCATTCAACAAAGCCACTGCAGGTATAGAAACTTACACAGGAGTGGGCCTGTGGTTATTTTACCATGGGCGAGGGAAGGGTTCATAAGCGACCCTCCCCTCCCCAAGTGATTACTGACAGCTAATGGTGGTCAGGAAAGGGTATCACATCCTCCGTCATGTACCTACTGATTGAGTGTATGATTCAGTATTTACTTTTCACCCATACTCATTGGAGCAACCCTAACTAAATTCAGAAGAACACTAATATGACATAAAAATAGGAGGGGACCTTCTGAGAAAAAGGGTGAAATGACAAAGGAGATGAGCGGAAATGACAAGAGGGCATCAGGGTAACGACTACATTTCATTCAATATGTGATGACGCTGTCAGAGAACAATAAATAAATTTAAAATGTAGAGCAACTGAGTGAAGGAGGAAATTTCAATGATATATTTTTAAAGATTTATTTATTTTATTTACTGCATACGAGTGCTTTATCTGCAGAAGAGGGTATCAGATTACATTATAGGTGGTTGTGAGCCACCATGTGGTTGCTGGGAATTGAACTCAGGACCTCTGGAAGAGCAGGTGGCACTCTTAACCACTGAGCCATCTCTCCAGCCCTCAATGATATTTTTAATGTAAAGGTTTTTAAGCAAAATGTCCCAATTTATGCTGGCAAGCAGTAGTCCATCTTAATTGAACTTGGTGGTGGAAGATGTAGTAATGAAGAGCAGCAAGTCAGTTACTATAAGAGTAATACTTTTCTCTCTAAACATTATACTCCTAATGTATGTAAGTCATATTTAGATATATCCTTTAGGTATTTAGTCAGTTCTAGAAACTTACTTATTTTAACACCTATGATCAACATGTCTTGGAGTTGATGCCAATTTTCATTTTTAATCACCAGATTTCATCTGATCCACCTGAAGGGTATTTATATAAAGAGCATATTTTATAATGGAGCAATCTCAGATCCCACGAAGTCTGCTATTTTCATTTAATAAGGATGGAATCCATGAGGCCTGCACTCATTACTTTAATAATGTTAGTATCAAATCCCAGTGAGGCGGTATGATACATTTTCTGTCTCAGAATTATTTTGCTATTTGCTTTAGGATTTAGTCATTTGTTCATCTCTAGAATAAATATATCATTAGATAAAAGATAGAAATATAATTTTGATACCAAAAGACAAGGGAGAAAATAGGTTTAGAAAGACTATAGTATATTATGAATAATTAAACAATTTTGTTTACACATTTACATCCTTGCAAATGTCTGCACAGACCCAGAGAATTTCCTGCTACAGACTGAGTGGTGGCAGCAAAACCCCCGGTTTCAGCCTATCACCTGCTGCTGGGGACATGGCTGTACTTTCTGAGGCCTAGTCTTATAGAATCAAGTGAAGTGATAGACTTAATTCTGAGAGCCTCCTCTAAGTCTTCTTGTGGGAAGTCTCTTCTCATGGGTGTTTTTCACATGAGCATGTATTCAGCTCCATAAAGCACAGCTGCTCTGGGTTTTCTTGCCTTACCAGAATGGTTGATGGCTTGCTGGAAGTTTTCATTTACAGAGACACTAGAAAAGAAGCAAAAGTACTATGAGCCCAACAGTGAATGGAATTAGTGATTGTAAATAAATTATTACCAAGTTGCTTTTGTAATTAAACCGATTTTACTGACAGAACTTTTAAAAGTGAATGCACAGTCGGATCCAAATAACATTCTTTTTTTCCCCCACTTTTAAGTTGACCTATAGCTTTTGCAGTAATGAGTAATCCTTTAAGTACCCAATTAATATGAAAACCCATACTTCTCCCACTTCTCCCATCCTGGTGATCCATGGCTGGGAGCCCATCCCAGGGATGGTTAACCCACATTATTTTCATGGAGCTTTGCAAGAGAAATGTATAAGGTGCACAGACATGCAAAAATAAAATAAAACCAAGTAAAACACCACTTACAAGAATCCGGAGTCCAGCCACTGCTGGATACTTTCCTGTTTAGAATTTTCTATAAAGAAAAAAAAAAAAGAACCAGATTTGTTAGTCAAAGCACAACCAGCTACGATGACCCACTCTATCATCAGCCATGCTCAGCAGCTCTGTTTTCTACATACTTAGTCACATGCTCATGTAAGCATATTTATTTTCCCCCTGGAGGTACAACCTCCTGTTTTCCATAATCAGCGGCTTCCAAGAATGGATGTAAACCTGCCAAAAGACTATAATGTAAGAAAAAAGGAACACAATGTTAAGGACTAGCGAAATGAATCAATGAAGGGTGAGAGATGCTAGGATGATTGTAGAACTGCCTAGTGTGAGTACAATGGCTAAAAAAGTGCATGTGACTTTTGTTTCTCTCTTGTTGGTTCTATATCACCATGGAACCTCTCCTTATTAAATCCCAACATTTACCTAAGGCAGCTAGCCAGCAATGTTTATTTGCAAGGAGTTCTCTGCCAGGTTAGAAACCAGATTTGCATTCATTCCAGGGACAAATTGCCACAGAGTCCCAGGATTTCCAAAGGCAGGCTGTGTTTAAAAAGGCACCAGACTTTTAAGGTGGCTCTTTAACACGGCCTCAACAAATAGGTAATGGAAAAGTAAAGGAGATAAAGGGAGTGGTCCCTGACAGACATTTACTCTAGTTCCTGTTAGCTGCTACCTCATACCCTGGGCTCAGTCTGACTTCATCCATAAAACACTTGAGTAATTGTCACATAAGCTATCTGGTAAACCAAGACAGCCAGCATACCTCCAGATGCTGGGTAGTCTTCATTTGTGGTACCAGAGCAGGGTGGACAGAGCAGGGATGTTTTTCTTCTTTATTACTTTTTTATGTTATTCAAACAATCATCAGTGCCTCATGCAAGACGCCCAAGAAACTCTAAATAAAATGGTGTTCTGAAAAAAAGCTCATTGGGAGCTGGGGAGATGGCTTATGGGTTAAGAGCTTGTATTAGTATAAGGAACTGCATTTGGATCTCCAGAACCCACCAAAGAGCAGGGCATGTTTGCATTAGGAGGACCCAGATCCCTTGAGCTCACTGACAGCCAGTTTACCTGAATTACACTGCTCCAGGTTCAGTGAGCCTGCCTCTCCATCTCTGTGGCACTCTCACACACATACACAGAAAGATGAGGAGGGAGGAGGAGGAAGAGGAAGAAAAGGGGGAAGGAGAAGAAAGAAGAAGAAGAGCAGGACCAGGAGGATCACAGGAGCAAAGGAAGAAGGATGGAGAGGAGGAGGGAGGAGAAGCTTTTTGGCTCCAGCTTGAATTCATCTTCAGAGTCTTGGGATTTAGGATGGGGTGTTGGAATGGAAAGGAGGTCCTCACGAGGTCAGGGGTCAGATATGTCTGTTTCATAGAATTGCCTGGAATCGTGCCAGATACACTTGTTTGTTTGCTTCTTTCGTTGTTTCTATGATTCATTCTTTCTTTGTTTCTTTCTTTCCTTCTCTCTCCTTCCTTCCTTCTCCCCCTTTCTCTCTCTCTCTCTCTCTTTCTTTCTTTTGTTTTTTTTTTTTTGAGACAGGGTTTCTCTGTGTAGCCTTGGCTTACCTGGAACTCACTCTGTAGACTTGGCTGGCCTGGATCTCAGAGATCCTCTTGCCTCTGCCTCCCAAGTGCCAAGTGCTGGGGTTAAAAGTATGCAGCACCACTTGTTTCTTTAATAT
Organism: Acomys percivali; assembly: GCA_907169655.1. Classification (NCBI taxonomy): domain Eukaryota; kingdom Metazoa; phylum Chordata; class Mammalia; order Rodentia; family Muridae; genus Acomys; species Acomys percivali. Next base: position 143,714,624 of record OU015744.1, read on the forward strand.
CAAATTCAAACCCTTAGAAGTCACTTTGCCCCAACCAAAAGCCTCACATCCCTCACCACCCACAGAAGGGCATTTTCTAGATGCCCACAAGGCCCCTTACCTTGCATGTGCAGAGGGACCATTGGGTTTTCCTCCTCAGAGCCAGGAAGAAGATGCCCATCCAGTGGTGTCCATGCCTTCTTGGTATGCCTTAGGACATCTCTCTTGCTCTTTTCCAGGCCTACTCTGGGGGTGTCAGGTCCTTGAAATTTTTCCATCATCATGAAAATGATTCTGCAAGCTGACTGAAACCACATGGGCAGACAAATCATGGACAATTCAGAGCTGAGGATTGGCCCAGCTAGGGGTCGGACTCTTAGGAGCAATTGAGCCATCCAGAGACACTGTCTCCCTGAGTCATTGGTTCACCTACCCAAGTATAATTCCTGCTGATTTTGCCAAAGAGTTTCCTTACTGTGGACAGACAGACCAGGGGTTAACTTGGCATTGCCAGACACAAGGCCACGTCCACACTGATTGATTCAATGATGCATTCTGAGATGTGGATACAGAACAGAGAACTTGAACACCATTCTTACTTATGCCATGCTAGTCTTTGAACTCTGAGCACATAATACATGTTAAATAAATATGAAAACTAAGACAGCAAAGTTCAGGTTCAAAACTGCCCTTTCTGCCTAAATTATTTTCACAACATATGTTTCAGTTAGCATTAGTCATTCTTAGCATTCTGGTATTGGTGCATGATCACTAATCTCATGACAATGAAGCTGCCCTTTGCAATGTGCATCTGAAAAAGACAAACTATTCAGACTGACTGAAAATATCTGGTTATTCTCTTTTACATTCATGAAAGCACTCCAGATGTAACTGTCAATAACTCTGCCCTTATATCCTTTATGTATTTAAATTGTGCTGTTTGTGTGAAATAGCAATAGTTTGCTAGCACGGCTGTAAATATACTCTAAAAATGGTTGATACTCATGATAACTACCAATTTTACATTCTAAATGCAAAAGCCAAGAAATTTCAAATAGTTAAAAAGAAGGACAAAAAGGTAGACATTTTATTCAAGAATATTAATTTCCGGGTATCCTCTGTAACAATTTTTACAAAAAATGGCAATAATTCAAGGCCCAAATAATACAGCTCAGATTATATTTCAAACTCAATGCAGTTGTCTGCTATACTAGAATTCATAACACTAGAAAAAGTTACTCCTATGATCTGCATTAAAAGTGTAGTTATTTAATTTTGCACAGGTTTTGACTCTTCCAGAGTTAAAAAGATAAAGTTGTCTTGGGCAGCACCTTGCATCCTGTGAATATGAGGGAGAATCCAAGCATCAGCTTTGAAGAGGCAAAATTGCAGAAGAAGCAAAATTCCAAAACTCTGTTCAAGGATATCCAAAGCTGCGACACCCATTGGAGAATCAGAAAGCTTTAACAACAGAAAGATGTGTCACAGAACAACAGGTCCCCTCAAATCATGTGATCCCTTTCCTAGTCTCAGCTGGAGGAGTGTTCCCATATGCTGGAGATTTTACACGGAGGTGCAAGAGCAACCAAGCAGCTGACTGTGCTCTGAGCAGAGATGTCATATGCCTTTTATAAATCACTGGACAAATTGCTTCATTTTAGATAGACATCTCATTTTAGTTTTATGTCACAAGCTTCCAATCTATAACAGTAAATTCTACCTCTGCCCCTAGCTTCCCTCAACTGTTGAAGACTGGTTCTCTGGCAGAGTGATTGTACTTCCTACAAATTAGGGGGAAAGTCTGTGAAAAGGGTAGAAAATTTACCAGAGGCAGGGGTTAGGGGCTTGTTGGTAAAGGGAGTCCCTTGTTCACTCTGCCTTAGTGGGAGCCTTCCAGTTAGTTAAGAAGCCTGCCTCTGGAGACAAATTCCTGCAGCTTGAATGGCCACCTTTGAAATCTATTCACTTAAAGCTCCCCTTTCGAAAAGGACATAAACCAATTGGATGATAGCCTTGAATTGTTCCATAGTAGCCATGGCAGGAGTTGTGTTGCATGAACCCTGCTGCCTCCTCCAGGGAACCCCTCTCTTTTCAGGACCCTTTGAAAGCCAGTGCTGTCCAGTTTCACTTGACCCTAAGAGGAAGCCTAAGCCTGGATTAGGTTGTCCGAGAACCTGAAACACTCAGTCAGTCCTTTCTCTCCAACATCCTTCTATTTTGATGGTCATGTGTCATTGATCCCTGTGTGCATATCACATTTAAATTTTAAAGGTGCAAACCTATATGTACCAAATCTTCACCTTGTACAAGCAAAAACCTAATGTGTTGAAAGGGAATACTCAAGCTAAAATGTTACCGAATTTTCAGAATATTGAAGACAATCAAGAGAAGAAAACAATTGGTTCCACACCATGATTCTATTCAAGTTTTCTTTAGTTTGAATATTAACCCAGCTGTTCTTTTTCACTTAGTCCAATAGCAGGGTCAGGAAATGTGAAACTCCAATGCAGTGACAGTCATCACAGGCTTTGCCAAGAGGGCTGTACCACACATTGGGCTCCAGAGCAGAACATGGCCAAGTGATCCTGGGAAAGGAAACTCCAGGTAGGTTGGCCAGCATTCTTGTTCCCTGTTTTGTTTATTTAATTTCTGTTGCATTTATTTCCTTATTTTCTTTTGTTTGCACAACCCATGGAAAAGCTATAAAGTGTAGAAATCTGTTCTGTGGAACAACCACCATCTGAGTTCTGAGGGTTGAACTCAGGTCATCGGTCTTGGGAACAAGTTGCCTTTACCCACTGAGCTACCTGTCTCACACAATCCCATTCTTGTCCTGATGTGGTTAAAAGAGCAGATCTGACAGGGCACATAGCCCTAACTTTGATCTCAGTTCTGCTGCCTTCTGAACTTCGAAGGAATGCTCAAACTTTTCTTATACTGCCTTCGAGCACTCTTGGAATAGTTGTAAAGTAACGACTTTCTATGGAAAAGTTCATGGGAAAGCTATTCAAAACAACCACTGCTTACATTTCCTAGTTGCTCCTTCTCTTTTTTCTTTTTTCTCTCTCATTGCTATCCTGTCACGAACCGCCAAGTGGAGGGATCAAATCACCAATTGTTCTAGTTTTGATGCTGTGCTGGCTCATTTTATGTCAACTTGACCCAGGTTAGAATCATTTGGAAAATGGAAAACACAGCTGAGAAAATGTCCCCATTAAATTGGCCTATGAAAATAACCTGTGGGACTTTTTTAAAATTAGTGATTAACGAGGGAGGGACCATCCTTTTACGGATATCATCCCTGGGCTGGTGGTTCAGGTTTCTACAAGAAGGTAAGCTGAACAAGCCAGGGTGAACAATCCAGTAAATAGCACTCCTTTGTGGTCTCTGCATCAACCCTTGTCTCCAGGTTCCTGCTTTGATTTTCTGTCATGATGAACCATGATGTGGAAGTAAGTAATCTCTTTCCTCCCCAAGCTGTTTTTGGTTATGTTTTGGTTATGTTTGGTTATATTGAAACCCTAACAAAGATAATTTCCATTGCTGTGATAACATATCAACTTAGCGGAAGAAAGGGCTTTTATTTATCTTAGAATTTTAGAATCTAGTTCATCATTGGGGGAGAGCATGTATACACTCCATAGCCAAGATCAGGGAGAAACAAATGCTTAGATGCTTCTTGCTTACAACCAGATTTCTTCTCTCCAATATAACTCCAACCCAAACCCTGCCTAGGACATCACAACCCAGGATGAGATGGTCCCTTATATATCATTAAAAATAAAGAGATTCACCCTCAGAACATGCTCACACATCAATCTTATAAAGAGTGAGGCACTTTTCCCAGGTGCTCTAGGTTGTATCAAGTTGATAGTTAAGACAGTAAAGACTAGCCAATTATACCAATGAATACAAGAGGTTTTCTAGTAGAAACAGTTTTGAAACTCTTTGTCAATCATCTATGTTTTCTTTAAATAACTCAATACAGAGAGCAGAAATCTTTGGAAGAGTGAGAATACAGTGCTTCTACAACTGTGGAAATGTAGAGTCCTTGGGGCATGTGAGAGGCTTTCAGCAGGGTCTTGACATTTCTTCAAATGTGTGCCTGATCTCATGGGTACAGGCTACCAGAGCTAGCCTGGGTCATGCCTTTTCAATGAGTCCTGTGGCCAAGAAGGTAACTTCAAATAGGGTGAATAAAACTGACATAGTCTAGGTCCATAGAGATCTCTTAAACCGCCTCCTTGAATCTCATCTCATCCTTGTATTCAGAGCTGTTCTGGGGCCATTCGTAAGATCTAAAACATCCCCTAGACTGGCCTCCCTCTCCTCCACCATCTTCATACACTGACCACCCCCCCCAGCTACCCTTGAGTGTCCCCAGTGCTCTGGTAGAGCCTGCCTATTTCCAGCTCTGGCATTGCCCACAGAAGTAGTCTATAAAAGAAATGTCTAGTCTCATTTTATTTCACTTCACTACCAAAGCTAAGACTCCAACCAACCTTGAGAAACTGACACTTTAGGAAAAGAGGAGAATGAGCATCATCTCACTGTGCCCTTGAGTCTCATTCATGTGAACGATGTTGATGATCTGGTCTAATCTTCTACCATTCCTAGACTCTCCTAATCCCAGGACTTACACACTACCACCCACTGGCCCCTGTATCCCTGTCTCATCACCAAATATCCCCTTATCCCCAGTATCTAATTGAAACCCAGGTTTGTTTTCCTTTGCCAGCCTCATAAACCAGGACCATCTGTCCTTCCTATTATACAATGTGAACTATATATTTGGTGATGCTATGCATTTATTTTGTGCTCTTCTTGCTGCTTTGTCCTCTTTCTCCCTCTACATATGTCATTATACTATGGAGTCATAAATATGCATTGCATTCACACTCACTGATAATAATAGAATGGCTTTTCTGTCATCTTTCTGGACTATATTATATCATCAATGTAGATTACCCTGTAATACTAGGTCCCTCGGTCCATTATGTTTTCACTTTCAGTAATCTTTCAATCCATTCAGTTCCTATGGTCATAGTTTATTCATTAGAAAATGGCCTCCCAAATTTCAATTCAAGCATCTATTATTGCTGCTAGTCTATGCAGAATTCTTAGAACACCATCTTTGTCCTTTTGAGGTCACTTGGCCTTCACTGGGTCAGTCTATCCAAATTAAAACACACTATAATATGACATATCTTAAAATAATCCTCTGTCTACTCTCTCCAATCTGCCACCTTGGTTATATAGACAAGTGATGATGACTCCCAAAGTCAAATTTCCAAAACTGGTTCAACCTCTGAACTTTAGACCATGGTGCTCCCATTTACTTGACTTTTCCACATGAATATTTGTAGACAAACTTAGTATGTGCAACACTGGAGGCTTCATTGCTTCCTTGGTTTCATCTTACCCCCAAATGTATCTCCCCCTCACTGCACCTCAACAAACTGCATCCCATTAGCACACCTGCTCAGTCAAGAATCTACAAGCCTTCCTTGATTCCCATATTCCTGCATATCTCAAATTTAATCCTAAAATAGAAAATTACCATATAGTTCAAAACATCCAATTCTACTGCTGTCAAGCTGACTATAAACCAAACTTGCAGTCTCTCCTAGGTCTAGTAAGAGGCTCCTGTTTACACACCATCTACACCTTCCATATGGAACTGAGTAAATCATTAGTGCTTCATTCTCTGTGCTTATCACTTTAGAATCTCTGGAAAATGTAGAAACAAACGTTAAATTCAGTTTTAAATAATTACACTTCCATATGCCCATCCTACTTAGTGTAAAGCACTCTTTCTGAAGTCTGTTTCCATCATCCTAGATATACATTTTGAGTGTTCTATATAGCTCATTCTTCAGGGTCCACTTCTCTCTTCTGTCTACAACTACTTCCTATATGAATATGTCTGTATCTGTTTCACTGTACCCCATAACTTACAGTAAATTTATATTTTAAGATATTGGCTTTGTAACTCTGTGTTTATTTGTCAATTTAACCACCCTGCTTCTTAACTACCTTAACCATCCTGGGAGTTTCTTCAAGACAGACATCTTGTTTATCTTACCATATTGGCACAGGTAAGTACTCAATGTATGCTTACTGAATGAGTGGCAAAGTAAATGAATACCAAAAACAACTGAGCTATGTCAATGCAAAGCTGACTGAATTGGGGAAGGCTAGAGAAGATACTGCTACTACACATTTGTCAGGAATGTTTCACAGCATCAAGGAGTGATCCATAGTAGATAGATATGAAAATAGTAGATAGAAAAATGATGTAATTAAACACACATGCAAACACATAAAGTCAATATTCCTATAATAATAAGTACTAACTAAAATGTGGTCTAAAACTATCTGAATACTTTCTTTTCAATTTTCTTAATAGAATCTCAACAGCTATGAAAGATGAAATGAAAGATTCAATCCATTACCAGGGAAACACAAAGCATGTAGTTTCCAGCTTAATTAATCAACAAATACTGTCAATTGGCTGTATAACACTAGACATGTAGTTTCAAGTTTTCTTGGAATATAACTTCTTTTCACATAATAGGAAGGAATTTGAATCAGATGAGATAATTTTGTAATTTCATTCTTCTATTTTCATCCTCCAAACAGGCTACTTAATATGTGGCTAATGGTGCTCACACTTAAAATATTTTAAAATTATATTCAACAAAAAAACTACATGAGCAGGGATAGTAAGCCATTGTTTCTCCTACTCATAAATTTGGAAAATTAAAAGCCCAAGCAACAAAGTCAAGTCAGGAATGCCCTTCTGCTCTTAATTCTTATCCAAGTATTGAAGTCCCACAAACACTTGTAAAGATTTCCAAATGATTCAAGAAAGTAGAGTCAGGTCCTGGGGAAGAGCGTGTTCCATCAGCACTCTTCTGGTAGGAACAGGCAGTCTGTGATGAGTTGTTCTGTGGGTGGCTTCCTCCCACCACAAAACATGTGAAGGTTGCTCACTCTTGCCATTTAGGAGCAAGCTGAATTTCAAGACAAGGCATTTGTGCCCCAGCTGGAACCTAATGTCAGACTTTCTGAACTTGGAGTTAACATCTTTTGCTGGTGAAAATAAGCACCAGATTATTAGCTGAAAGACCACATACACTGCTTCCTGGAGACCTGCAATAGCTTCAAGACTGATGATATCACCCCTACTGATACAGCCATTTTTCTGGTCACTTCCTAGCTTTCAAGATTTAAAAAAAAAATTCAATGATTTCCTTTACTTTTCCCTTGGTTACCCTGTTGTCTTTTCCACATTAGCTTTGTTTCCTCCTTGGAAGGAGGAAACAAAGATGAGGGAACACCACTGATGCTCACATAGCTCATCTCCTATTCCACCATGGCTACAATCTAAGTTTCTTCAAGGGCATCAGACTCTGAAAATAGAGAACTAAGATTCACTAATATGTTCATCTCTCTAATCATTTTGGCTACAGGTACTGCTGCATATAGTACCCTTCTCTTCCTTCCACATTGTCTCATTGTCCTAAAAGGGAACTTGTTTTGAGCACTCTCTCCTCTGATGTTTTCACAACTTGTGCAAAGCCCTGTTACAGCACTCATCACACACAAGTGGAATGGTTCAGACCACAACTGCCTCTCCTTTGGCAAAAAAAAATGCATTAACTGAAGACAAAAGCCATTCAATTTTTTGGAGGGGTCCATAGAACATAGTCCAGGATACAATTAGCAATAACTGCTTAATAAATGAAATGATAATTGTGTCTGACCTTGAATTCTGTATTATTTATAAGTAGATATTATGACTTATTCATCTTTATAATGTCTACCATATCAGAGATCATATCATATACCAGAAGTTATTTATAAAGTACATTTGTAAAAGTAAGCCCTTATAAGTAAATGAGTTCAATAATGACATTTACCAATTTAATTCAATTAAGTATCTGGGTGTCTACTGTGTACAAGAAAACTTTTAAGATGCTTAGAGCTGATTATGAGAAATTATACCAATTAACTCTATGAGAGATGCAGGGGGATGCACATCCTAAGAGAAGCACAAAATCATTTTCAAATGTCATATGAGAATTTTTTCTTTTTCTTTTTTTTTTTCTTTTTTTTTTTTTTTTTTAGTACATTGGGATTCTTAAAAAGGAGGCATTTTGATTCTGGCCCTTGAAGATGGAGAGACAAGAGAAAAACTTTCCAGGCACATGCATTGAAATACTTACCAACCACAGAATATATGCACTGTTAAAAAGTGGCTTTGTGACAAACAGATGCTCTTATGTGTTAAAGAAACAAAAAAAGATGCCATCTTATCTAATGATTTTGTGCTTGAACCTTCAGTTTGACTCTATCACATGCCCTTCCCATGTATCCTTCCTGCTTTCTTTAAAATATGATGGTCAGCTAGGAGTTTCCAACCTAACATATAATCTCCACCAAACAAACAAACAAACAAACAAACAAGTAGCAGCATATTTGGTGTGAAACTTTTAGTTGCCTCACTAAGATCAGGAATGAGGTACATATGACTCTTCAACCATCCTAGTCCAGAGCTGTGTTGGAAGTCAAATAGGTGGTTAAGACAAAACAGAGTTCAGAAGCAGTTACTATAGTGGGTGATCTTAAAGGAGGATGGTGCATTACAATGGGAAAAGATAGCCTTTTCAACAAAAGGCACTAAATAATAAGAGCCCATGTGCAAAACAATGAATCTGGACATAGCTTTGACCAAGCGGAAAAAAAGAAGTCAGCATGAATCACAAAGGCAAGATCCACCAATATGACATGTTAGTTCTGAACAACTATACCCTAAATGTAAGCACCCGCACATTCATAAAGGAAACAGTACTAAAGCTTAAATCACACAATGAATCCCACACAATGATGGTGAGAGACTTCAATACCTGACTCTACTTAATAGATAAACAAAACAGAAACTAAACAGAGAAATTATGAAGCTAACTGACATTATGAATCAAATGGACCTAATAGAGATCTACAGAATATTTCACCCAAACAAAAAAAAAAAGTATACCTTCTTCTCAGTACCTCATGAACCCTTCTCCAAAACTGAGCATATACTCATTTACAATGCAAACCACAACAGATACAAGGAGATTGAAATAACCTCTTGTATTTTATCAGACTACCATAGATTAAAGCTGGAACTCAACAACAACAGAAACAAGAGAAAGCATACAAACTCATAGAAACTGAATAACTCCCTAGTCAATGACCACTGGATCAGGGATGAAATAAAGAAAAAATTAAAAACTTCCTAGAATTCAATGAAAATGAAGGCACTTTTTTTTTCATTTTGGAAGTTGCTAACCTGCAATTCTGGTTTACTCAGGTAGTTAAGTTTTATTCCTTGTCAAGTCTCTGACCGGTTGAAGACCAGATAGTTTAGTCTTACAATTAAGCTTAGATGTTTTGGGGTTAAGATGTTTTTAGGTCTAGATAGATGTTTTAAGTTGATAGAGATGAGATATGATAGATACTGATTAACATTCAAAATTTTAGACTCACCAAGGTAGGAAAGGTGTTTTCTTCAAGACTGCCAAATACAAATAGCCAAAACACCATGAATGTAACATTAATATAATTCCTAATTATTTCATGGTTCTTCTTGCTATATATAGTTTATTTTATTTATGTGTAATAATATAAATATATATGTAAAAGAGAAATATATTTAAAAGTTTTTAAAAAAGAAAATGAAAGCACAATATACTTACATTTATGGGACATAATGAAAGCAGTGCTAAGAGAAGAGTTCATGGCATGAACCGCCTTCATAAAGAAACTGGAGAGGTCCCATACCAGCAACTTAACAGTATACTTGAAAACTCTAGAACAAAGAGAATCAAACATGTCAAAGAGAAGTAGATAACAGGAAATAAACACAGGACTGAAATCAACAAATTAGAAACAAAGAGAATAATAAAAAGAATCAATGAAACGAAGAGCTGGTTCTTTGAAAAAACTAACACGATAGACAAACCCTTATCCAAACTAACTAAAAGGTAGAAAGACAATATCCAAATTAACAAAATTAAAATGAAAAGTGGGACATAACAACATACACAGTGGAAATCCAAAGAATCCTTAGGTCTTACTTCAAATGCCTGTATTTCACAAAATTGGAAAATCTGTAGGTAATGGATAATTTTTTTGATAGATTTCATTTACCAAAGTTAAATCAAGATCAGGTTAAGAAACTAAATAGTCCTATATCCCTCAAGGAAATGGGAGCAATCATTAAAAGCCCAGGGCCAGATGGTTTCAGTGCAATGTCTACCAGACCTTCAAAGAAGAGCTAACACCAATACTCTGAAAACTATTCCACAAAATAGAAATTGAAGGAATGTTGCCAAACTCATTATATAAAGCTACAGTCACCTTGACACCTAAACCCCACAAATACTCCATCAAGAAATGAAATTTTCAGCCCAATTTCCCTCATAAACATTGATGCAAAAATATACAAATCTATCAATGTAATCCAACATGTAAACAAACTGAAAGAAAAAAATCAATCACCTTATTAGATGTATGAGAAGCCTTTAACAAAATCAAACACCCTTTCATGATAAAATTCTTGGAGAGATCAGAGATGGAAGGCCCACACCTAAACATAATAAAGGCAATATACAGCAAGGTGATAGTCAACATCAAATTAAAGGTAGAGAAACTTAAATCAATTCCACTAAAATCAGGGACAGGACAAGATTGTCCACTCTTTCCATATCTATTCAACATAGTACTTGAAGTCCTCACTTGAGCAATTAGACAACTAAAGGAGATCAAGAAGATGCACATTGGAGAGGAAGAATTCACAAATGATATGATAGTATGCTTAAGTAACCCCAAAAATTCTACTAGAGAACTCCTACAGCTGATAAACAACTTTAGCAAAGTGGCTGAATATAAAATTAACTCAAAAAAATCAGTAGCCCGTTTTTACACAAATGATAAACAGGCTGAGAAATATATTAGGGAAACAACACTCTTCACAATACCTACAAATAATATAAATTATCCTGGTGTAACTCTAACCAAGCAAGCAAAAGACCTGTAAGACAAAAACTTGAAGTCTCTGAAGAGAAATTGAAAAACATAACAGAAGATGGAAAGATGCCCCATGCACATGGATTGGTAGAATTAACATAGTAAAAATGGCCATCTTACCAAAACCAATGTACAGATTCAATGCAATTCCCATCAAAATTCCAACACAGTTCTTTACAGACCTTGAAATAACAATTCTTAACTTCATATGGAAAAATAAAAAACCCAGGACAGTGAAAAATCCTGTCTAATAAAAGATCTTCTGGAGGTATCGCCAACCCTGATTTCAAGTTGCACTACAGAGCAATAGTAATAAAAACTGCATGGTCCTTGCATAGAAATAGACTGGTTGCTCAATGGAATCAAATCAAAGACCCAGAAATAAGCTCACATACCTATGGACACTTGATTTTTGACAAAGAAACCAAAACCATACAAAGGAGCCAAAAGAATACAATGGAAAAAAAACAAAGTACTTTCAACAAATGGTGCTGGTCTAACTGAATGTCTATACATAGAAGAATGAAAATAGATCCATATTTATCAACATGTATAAAACTCAAGTCCAAGTGGATCAAAGACTTCAATACAAAACCAGATACATTTGACATGTCCCCTGCATGGGGAGGCCTGCCGACACTGAGAGGAAGGATAGCAGGCTACCAAGAAGAGACTTGATACCTTATGAGCATATACAGGGGGAGGAGGTCCCCCTCTGTCACAGTCATAGGAGAGGGGAGTAAGGGGAAAATGGGAGGAATGGGAGGAATGGGAGGATACAAGGGATGGGATAACAATTTAGATGTAATATGAATAAATTAATAAAATATATTTTTTAAAAGATACATATATTGAGAAGAACTTAGAAAACACAAAAAATAAAGTTTAAAGTACACTAAAAAAACCTAGATACACTAAATGTAATAGCAAAGAAAGTGAGGAAGATCCTTGAACTCATTGGTACAGGAGATAATTTCCTGAACAGAAAACTAACAATTCAGGCACTAAGACTAACATTTAATAAATGGGACCGCATGAAATCAACTTTTGTAAAGCAAAGGAAATTGTCAATAGAACAAAATGGCAGCCTACAGATTGGGAAAATACCTTCACCAACCCTAAATTGACAAAAGGCTAATATCCAAAATATATAAAGAACTCAAAAAATTAAATACCACCAAACCAAATAATCCAATTTTAAAATGGGGTAAAGAACTAAACAGAATTCTCAACAGAGGAATCTCAAATGGTCAAGAAGCACTTAAAGAAATGCTCAACATCCTTAGTCATCAGGGAAATGCTAGTCAAAATGACTCTGAGATTCTGTCTTACATCTATCAAAATCACTAAGATCAAAAACTCAAGTGACAGCACATGCTGGTAAGGATGTGGAGAAAGGAAACATTCCTCCATTGCTGATGAAGTGCAAACTCATACAACCACTTTGGAAATCAATTTGGAGCTTTCTCTGAAAATAGGGAGTAGCTCTACTCAAGACCCAGCTATACCAAACCCAGACATATACCCAAAAAATGATCCACCATACAACAAGGGCATTTTCTCAACTATGGTCACAGTAGCATTATTCATAATACCCAGAAACTGGGAACAACCCATATGTCCCTCAACCAAAGAGTAGATAAATAAAATGTACAGTTACACAATGGCATACTACTCAGCTATTAAAAACAAGGAAATCATGACATTTGCTGGCAAATGGGTGGAACTAGAAAAGATCATCCTGAGTGAGGTAACCCAGACCCAGAAGGACAGACATGGTATGTATTCACTTATAACATTAGCTGTATAACAGGATACACATACTATAATTCACAGATCCAAAAAAGATAAGCAACAATAAGGACCCAAGGGAGGATACTTACTATCACTCAGAAGTGGGAAAGGAACAGACAACAGAGGTGGTTGAAGAGAGGGAACAGGGTTCAAGAGCTAGCGCAGAGATAAATGAGGGTGTAGATCAGACTGGGGTGAGGGGGCAGGAGGACAGAGAGTTTGCAGAGAGAAGAGAAACTATGGGTGGGGGCATCTCTGGGTCAAGCTGGAGACCTACAATAGGGTAGGCTCCTGGGAGGATATGGGGTGACTCTAGCTGAGACTCTTAGTAGCAGGGGTCATGGAGACTGAAGAGGCCACCCTCTAACTAGACAGGACTCTTAGTGGAGGGAGGGGAACACCAAACCACCCACAAAACTTCAACCCAAAATTTACCATGCCTACAAGATGTGCAGAGATAAAGATAGAGCAGAAAGGGAGCAAATGTCCAACCAATGCCTGGCACAACCTGAGACCCACCCCATGGGAGAGAGACAATCCCTGACACTATTAATGATACTCTGCTATACTTGCAGACAGGAGACTAGCAAAGCTGTCCTCTGAGAGGCTCCACCTAACAGAAGGTCAAAACAAATGCTCAGACACACACCCAACACTGGGCAGAGTGCAGGGAGTTTTCTGGAAGAGTGGAGGCAAGAATGGAAAGACCCAGAGGAAACAGGAGCTCCACAAGAAGACCAACAGAACCAACTAACCTGGGCTCAGGGGGCCTTACAAAGCACCAACCAAGGATCATGCATCAACTCATCCTAAGCCTCCTACACATAAGTAGACAATGGGTAGCTTTGCTGACATGTGGTGCCCCTAGAAAGGGGAGAAAGAGCTGTCTCTGACATAGACTCTGTTACCTGTTTTTTTTTTTAAATCATTTTTCCCTGGCAGGGCGTCCTCACGGGGCACAGGGGTAAAAGATGTGCTAAGTGTTGATGCGATTTGACTTGATGTGCTGGGGTGAGTTGGTAGGAGGTAGGCTCCTCTTCTCTGAGGAGTAGAAAAGGGAGGAGTGGGGAAGAGGGAGGGAGGGTGGGAGCTAGAGGAGAAGAGGGAGGGCCTACAATCTGGATATAAAGAGAATAAATAAGTTAATTAATTAAAAATACACAGCGTGCTAGGAAATGAATATATTTTAAAAAGTAATGTATATTATATATTATGTATATCAAATATAATAAAATAATCTATATATATAGTAACTAATCAAGTAAGTCACTTTAAAATTATGAATTGAATACATTTCAAGTTTAAAATAATATGTTGTTACATAAGTAGAACTGTATCATTTCTCAATCCCATGATTGAAAATTATGATGTCACAAATAAAAAGGGGCTCCTACAGAAAAACCACTGAAAAGAAAACAACAAAGAAAGCAGGGTAGAAAGGAAGAAAGGAAGGAAGGGAGGCTGGGAGGGCGGGAGGGCGGGAGTAAGGAAGGAAGGGAGGCTGGGAGGGCAGGAGTAAGGAAGGAAGGGAAGAAGGGAAGGAGGAAACAAAGAAGAAAAGAGAAATAATTAGTAGTTAGAAAATATTAAGGTCTAATATGTCTTGTACCTATATCAACCACAACCTCCAAAAAGACTCCTCACCCTCTACCCTAACTTTACCAACAGCATTCCTTTTTCACCTTGATCATAACCATTGAATTTCAAGGAACCGAGAGACAGAGAAAGAGAGATCTTCCTGGTACATGGTCACCTGAGAATGTAAACGCATTACCATTTTTCCTTTAACAACTACATTTGGGAAAACAAAACAGGTCCTAGAGAAAACACACACATTCAGAAAGAGTTGCTGGTGGCACGCACAGCTGCAAAAAGAGGTGGCTGGTGACACACACATACAGAAAGAGGTTGCCATGCCCTGCTGAGGAGATCCCTGCAGGAAGACAAGCAGACCTGGATAAACTAATAGAGCTTTTCAACTTAAAAATTCTACCCTAAAATTACCATTACTTGTTTCATAGAAACAATCTTAAGTACAGGCTTGCTTCTTATCTCTGTTTATGACTAGACTTCACCAGCTCAGCTACAGAAACTCGTTCAAATCAAAGAGAAAGGGCTGAAACACTAAGTGCTAGTTAGACCCATTCCCCTGGTTGAAATGTTGTGCGTTGTCCAGCATTTTCATAAGTGGCCACCATAGCACCTGCCACTCAGTAACACACCTCCCTATTCCCAACATTCCTCACCACCCTTGTTTTAATAATTAATTTGTAACAGGAAATTCAAAACAACTTTCCTTTCCTAATGGCAAAACAACAGAGAAATGAGTACAGATAGGAAATTAATTAGGGGTTGGTAAATGTCTCAGAAAGAGAAGCCAAAAAGGACTGACATAGCTTTTGCCAATGAATAAGTGGGTCTATGTGAAGTTATAGAGAAGATACATCTGCTAGACAAGGTCTGTATCTGAAATAAGAGTCCACAGCAGGTGGCTCAAGATGTGATTCTGCGGCATTCAGGTTGTAGAACAATCAGGGCATCCTGGGAAACAATGGAGGAAGAGCTGGTTTATAAGCAAAACATGGTTTCCTTCATGTCATCCCCCAGTACAAGGGGGAAGGTCTTTACATCTTCATCTTTACATTTTATATTTACATCTTATCTTTAATAAGATACTCCTGCTGGTAGACTTTAGAAGCGTTGTTCAATCCCAGTTTAAGTATTTTGTTCTTAGTTTGCGAAGTTTGAAAACTGTCATAAGATAATGTTGATTTGTGTCAAATTATTTTTTCCACCATATCTCTATTTTATGTGGCTAGTATAGTAAGTTGCATTCACTGATTTTCTGAATGTTATATGGATTTTTCAAACCTGAAACAAAATCAATTAGGCCATAATGTAGTGTCAGTATATGTATTCACTGAACTGATTTTGCTCATATTTTGATTGAGTTTTTAATTTCCTTGTTAACAAAGGTGATTGGGCAGACTTTTTCTTTTTTATAAAATTACTGCTAAGTTCCAATAACAAGACACATTAGCTGCATACATTGTTTGGGAAATGTCTGGTCTTTTTTCTTTCTAGATGGGATTAGAAGTGTGGACTAATTCCTTAAATGCATGGAAGGTTTGTAATTACAAGTTCTTTATTTTTACTTAGTTGTTTCTGAAACAATATCTCCCTACTGGCCCAGTCTGACTTCAAATTCTCAATTTTTCTGCCTCTGCCTCCCAAATGCTGGGATTACCAGAATGAGCCTCCATGTTTGTCTAGATCCCATTCATTATGTAATACAGTTCAGATTTTCTATCAGAGCACCAGTTTACAGAAGTCAGGTTTTCTAAGGCATTCCTTTGTTTTTACGTAACTTTTCAAATGTATGGCAGAAGTTCTTCATATTACCATACCAATTTCTTTCTTTTTTTTTTTTTTTTACCATTATTGCCCAATTTTATTATAATGCTTTCTTTATAGTTTCTCAAGATTATTTCTTACTTCGTAGCACGCTTTCTCTAGGATGATGAGCACAATGTTAAGGCATTTGGCCTTATTTTAGCAAGTCTAATTGCTATTCCAAACACACTGAATTTAGGCTTATTTTCTTAGCACTATCATTTGAACCACCTTCAAATGAATGCTCAGACAAGATTACTATTGCCATAGCAATTTCTTATTGTGAGAACCACTGGTGATATTAAATGTCTTATTATGAATCTTGGAATTTGATAATAATTTCTGTTTTGATATGGATAATAATAGTTAGAGTATGTTTAGAAATTAGCTACTTAAAAATTTTAAGGTTAACTATTGGAAACAAAATAAAGTTATAGTTGTTTATTTAATCTACTTGAAAAATAACTAAAATGATGAAATATGAAAAATGAAAAACAACCATCAGTGTACAGTAGAGTCAGGAAAGGCATAGCTCAAGAGAGAAAATACAAACTAAGGTCATGTAGACCTTACATGTCTGTGAAAATAGTATAAATGTGTTACATTTACATAAGAAATGACAGACAAACTTTGATGAAACATACTTAAAATACAGCTGTGGCACTTAGATGGGAAAGATGGGAAAAAAAAACCAATGGAGGAAGACTAAAATGAAGAAAGATATGCCCCCAGAGAAATACGTTTTAAAAACAGCTATATTAATATTAATTTAAAACAAAATTGAACTCCAGGTAAAAGGTATTAACTTGATAGATATGCACATTACCTTGTAAGATACAATTATGTGTTGCATAGCAACAAGACAGCATCCTTAGAAAGCTTCATTAGGTGGCTTTTGTCTAGGTGTGAACAACATAGGGAGTACATATGCAAACTATATCAGCCATGACATCAGCACTATGTTGTTTAGCAGGTCACTGGCATATATTCTCTCCATTAGGCTACCATGTTATCATGTAGCACATTACTGTATTCATATTCTAGATGGAGAGATTATATATGTTTGTACCTCATATATAACTTTTGAAAAAAAAAGCAAAACAGAAGAGGTGATTAAAGCAGAAATTGGGACAGCAAATCATATTGAAAACTTTTAATACAACCTTCTCCAAACTGACAGATTAAATAGAAAAACAGATAAATGTAAACAATGTATTTAATAAACATACTTAACAGTTTTTGGAGAAATGTAGCTCATCATCTACTTGTAACCAAAGCATTGCACTGGAACACAAGGTTCCCTTTTGAGGATCTTAGTCTTGTAGATAAAAGAAATTAAAAACACACTGAGGGTTTTGAAAAATAACTCAGTTGCATGCCTTGAAAGGACAAGGCAAGGAGTTTAATCTCAGGAAATTATATTAAAAAAAAAAAAGCTAGGTGCCATGGTCTAAACGCTTGTACTCCCCCCAGCCCTGGAGAGGTAGAAACAGGCAGATCTCTGTGATTGACTAACCTACCAGCCTCACCTCCTTCATGAATTCTCATGCAGTGGGAGACTCTATGTCACAAAGAAAGTGGGAAGAACCTAAAGACCAGCAACTGAGGTTGTCCTCTGGTGTATACACAACGTGTGCATCTACCAGCACACACATGTGCCTCTACACAAACATGACTGCACACATATGCATGCATACACACACACACACACACACACACACACACACACACATAATAAGTGAAAACTAAAAGGAAACTCAGGGACAATTTTATTCGAGTTTAAGAGAAAAAATCCAATCCACGTAGAGCAGAGAAGGAGACCTCAGCGGATTCTGGGAGGAAATGGAAAACAGAAGGGAGAGGAGGCCATGATTTTGAGAGTTAGTAGTCAAGAGAGCCAGGCAGTTTAGCCCTTTGATTCCCTTCTCCCTATGTAGCCTTCCTGATCAAGAGAGTGTACATTAATACTTCCCCCTTGGCATATTATAAGTGAGCAATTATTTGTCAGTCCAGAATTAATCTTAAAACCATGAGGAAGAAATATGAGGTTAATGTTAAAAACGAACTATGCAGTAGATTATCTTGGAACAAGGGGATAGTCACTCGGAAGGAAATAATTATTAAAATCCCTACCTCACACAGTTGACCAAAATAAATTCCAGGTGAAATAATAAGGTAAGAGGTGGCGAACAGACAGATGAACACAACCATAAGAAACACGAGAATATGTTTATATAACTTAGAGTAGAAAAGCCCTGCTTAATCAAAATAAAAATGAAAAACTATTTTGAGCAAAAGATTGTTAAATTTGGCCATATCAAAATATAAATGTTTCTGAATAGCACAAGATGCTATATGTGACAAGAAAAGCATCAACAAAGAAGTTGCATAAAATATGAAAATAATCAACCAGAGAAGAGGCAAATGGTATAATTGGGGACACAAAAATCAGGAAGCGCTGCCAGTCTCTGCTCTGTGGGTGTTTTCTATGTAAGTTAAAAGGTCAGCTGCCTCAGATTCCCAGACGTTTGGATCTGCAGCAGTCTCTGGTTAGAATAAAAGCGCCAAGGAAAGGCACTCCCCCATACTGCTATATAGTTTTAAGTCACCTTGACACAAACTCGTCATCTGAGCAGAGAAAATCATGATTAAGAAAATGCTTCCATAAGATCTGCCTGTAGGTAAGCCTGTCAGGCATTTGGTTAACTAGTGATTGATGTGGTAAGGCCCAGCCCATATGGATGGGGACATCCCTGGGCTGGTGGTCCTGAGGTCTGTGAGAAAGAGAGGCTGAGCAAGCCATGAGGAACAAGCCAGTAAGCAATACCCTTCCATGGCTTCTGCATCAGTTCCTTCCATCTTTGAGCTCTTGTTCTACCTTTCTTCAGTGATGAACAATGTGATGGAGAAGCTTAAGCCAAATAATCATTTGCTTCCCTAACTTGGCTTTGGTTATGGTGTTTCATCATAGCAATAGACTAAGATAGAGTCTATGACTGGGGAGAGTCCAGGAGAGCCAGTCAGTATCCCTATGCTCGGGCGTGCAGAATCTGTTGGAAGACTCTTGGTAGGGTTAATCAGATAAGAGAAAACATCCCAAGCTTTCCAAGGCATGCTTTGAGAAAGACACAGAAGACATACATAGCCACACAGAGGTAGGACAATAGCTCTGCTAATGAATACGTGATGCTCCAGACTGGCAATGAAATATGACAAAGCACGTAAGTACCTCAGGTCCAGGATTGGGTGAAAGAAGATTCAGATCCTCTTCCCCAACCATCTAAAGCCAATCGCAGCCAAAACCTGTAATAACAGCGAATCCTTAAGAGAAGAAGCAACCAATGCAAGAGGCAGGGTAAATTGGACTATCAGAGACTACAATAATTATAATAAATGTATTCAGGTTTCTCTTTTTAGTCATGTTTTCTTCAAAGAAAAGAATTCATAACCTGCATGGGAAAGCCTAATGGATAATACCCACAAAGCATAGTCCTAAAGTCTTTCTCCTTCTCTCTCCCTCCCTCTCCCTCCCCTCTTGTATCTCCCCTTCCTTTCTCCCTACTCTCTTTCCCCTCTCCTTTCCTTCTCTTGCCTCCAACTCCATCTCTTCATATTTTCACCATCCCTAGCTTTCTTTTTCCCTCTCACCCAATTCAGCAGTTGCATGGACTGTAACTTCCAGACATACTTCTTGAATGTCTCCTAATGTCAAGTCCCAGAGAAGTTGGAGCATCCTTGGGAGACATTTAGGGAGTACTCTGCTTTGTCAAGCAAACTGCTAATTTTCTATGTATTATTTTCTTCTTTCTAAATATGTATCAACTTGTATGAGCTACTTTCATAACACACAAGGGAGAACCGTCTGGCTAGTAAACACAGTAGGATTCCCCCCAATGTGCCTAAACCATATTCTGGTATTTCAGCCAATGTTTCTTAGTGTTTTGTATGTGCAAACCTTATCTGTGCCCCACTCCCTTGGGGTCTTTTACAGGAGATTGTTCTGAGGGTGACTAGTCATGCTGGGCAGCCAAGTGATTAATACAGGGCATGGCTCTCCACCGGTACTCTAGCAGGTGCATGTGTTTCTCAGGAGGATCACAGCCATTTCCAACTTCTAGTCTGGGAACCTCTACAATGAAAATGTTCACGTCAACATAGTGAGGCAAGAACCACACCACTCTGAACCATTGGGATTGCATTGATGTGCACTTCCCACCACAATGTTTGAATTGCAATATGAACTGCTTTCTTGAACGTGGAACTAAGGCAATGATAAATGGGTGAATTTTGAGTGGGATGTTACAGTAAAAAAAAGTTGTAATCAGAAGTTTATGTCCATTTGTTCTCTCAGAGCCTTTTTCGATTCTTATTCTTTAATCAAGTCTCAGCAATTAAACATACAGAGTAGCCAGTCACTTTTGAATTTCAGGTAGAATTCACCACCACCAGCTACACAAATTATAGAATTAGTGTGGCCAATGAATTATTTGGGGCATACTTCAAAAAAATCAAGCAAAGAATCAAATAAAGGTTATGAATCTAAGAGTCAAATGTAACCAGCTCCCTTTCATTTTATCTGGCAAAGCTGCCCTGAAGGAGCATTCTTTGATCTGTGAAGATTTTTTACTTCCATAGAACTCATGCACACATGCATACACACACAAGGACTGGCACGCACGCGCGCTCGCACACACACACACACACACATTTCACATGGTTCTAGTACATTAAACTCACTCATCATGTTTAGTGAATTCAGTGATAGGTTGAAAATGAAAATAATCAGTGAAAAAAAGACAAAAAGATCCTAATAAGCAAGGAAGAGCTATCACAGGAAGACAGCACCATTTGTGCATCACTCTTTTGAATACATTGCTGGAAACTGTATTGGATCCCTAAGGGATAAAACTTAACAAGTTTGAGCCTGGAGCATCGGACCTTTCTATGTCAGTTGTGGCCACCCAGGCAGTGGCACAGGAAAGCATCCAGGCCTGAATCCCTAACAGTGGGGGTCACTTTACCTACTGAGAAGGCTTTCTTCCTGGGATTCACCCAATCACACAGCTGCAGGTAAGGGAACTGGGAACCAGCTGGAGCTGCCCTCTCATTCCAACAGAGAGGAAATAAGAGCAAAGCTCTAACCCCTCACACAGGCTAGGACAAAACAGACTGTAAGACTTACTGTAGCAGAGTAAAGAGTCTCAGCAGAGAAGTGGGCTTGGACCTTGGTGGCATTGCTCTGAGGATGTGGAGCTCTTGGTACTTTCTGTTTTCTGTCTCACCATTGCTAAGATGGAAAAAATTCTGGTGACCAAAATGACCCAGGTTTCTATCGGCTCTTATTTAAAACTAATCACTATGGAAGCCAAGAATGATCTGCTTGCCAAAAGCCATTGTCAAGTTCAAAGTGAAAACCCATAATGATTCATTTTCTCTCCCTTCATCTCTATAAGAAAAATAAAAGTAATATGAAACATAAATGACAGGAGTTATTTGTCACAAATCATGGGCCTTGAGGAAGAGTGTGGGGAATGATTCAATGGCTCTGTTGTCTTTTTACGTCTATGGAACGGCTTGTTTCTTCAATGCCCTTTGACCAGCTGGCGGTGGCACCAGGCCTGAATGCAATGCTAGGACTGCACTTTGCTGAGAAAGGCAAGCAACGTGTCTTCATTTGGTTACCATGGTTATGGTACTGCCTGTTACCAATCCAGTGATTTGCATTGCAAACCATCACTGGAAAATAAGGACAGTGGGACTTGGTATTCAGGCCTGAGAGACTCAGTTCACAGGACCGTCGACTGGAAACTTCCAAGGGAATTTAGGGCTCCTGGTGTCTGTAGGACCTTCAGTGTGTGGGATATCCTTAAATAAGTTGAAGAGTTCATTGTCTAAAGGAAGAGTTTAAAACGTCGATCTAAAATGATAATGTAGTTGCTTAGAGTGGGAGGACTCTGTCCAATTGGAAGTTTGCATGAAACAGGCTAGAAATTCCATTTTCTACATTTGATCCTGAGTAAGAACAGGAGTCTGCCACCAAGGAGGTGGCAGGAAGGGTAAGAGCTAAAATCAGAGGATTTCTAGTTTCTAGAAGCTCAGGGCAAGGTGGGAAAAGGCAAGCCTGGCAGTCATTCCTACAATTACATTATATTACATAACATTTCTACATTTCCATTAAGTAAATTATTCTCATTATTTTGACCTCTTGGGAGTCACTTAATAGTTCTATACTAAGATAGGAAGGTTGAGGAAACAACACCCCAAAAAGCTGAGAAATTTGACGGTGTTACAAAACAATATTTGGGAATGCTTCATTTGGTCTAAGGAAGGCATGTGGGCCCTGACAGAGGGCTTCTCTGGCACCATGGTCCCACCATTCACAAACTGTCCCGGGAACCAGGGTAAAAAGAGAATCAGTATTAATGGAACCTAAGTCACTGAGTTCACCAGCACCATATAGTTGTCTTGGATAGATTTAGAATAAGTATGAAAGCTAAGCATGAGCCCCTCTCCTCTCCACGGAGAGCAGAAGGAAGAGCGTGAGTAGAGAGAGGCACAGTGTGTGCACAAGTCTAGATGCAAGTGGGAGAATGGTCCAGCTGAACGCTTGAAAGACTCAGTAATGTGGGAAGTGGCACATCTAGTAATATCACTGCAGAAGAAAACAGTAGTCAGAACGCATGCCAGTAAGAGCTCGGACTTCATTCGGAGGGCAGTTGGAATTGACATGATCATATTTTTATTCTAAAAGTGTTTTATTTCTTCCATATGGAGAATGGACTGGTTGGAATCAACAAGACTGAAGACAGGAAGCTGAGGAGCAGGTAAAATATACCAATGGCAGACCAGCCACAGGTAAAAACAAAGAAGTGAGTTATTTCAGCTTTAGGTGGAAAGAAAAGTCAGCAGATCTTATTTTGACCCATTATGGAGGGAGAAGCAACATTACATTACATTCCAGGATGTTCTGTTCTCAGAAACTGTTCTCAGGTTTCCAGCCTGAGTAAATGTCTGTATTCACCTCCCAGAGAATGAAGAGGGAGTAAGGTTATCGAAGGATCTGGAGAGTTTTGTCATGAAAATGTAAAGCTTGGGTTTCCCCTCAAAGTATCAAGGAGTGATGAAAGAGAGACAGTCTAGATATGGGTGTCTGAAGCTGAGTTATGGAACTTGAGTTGACCTGTATGTTCAGCCACAAAACAGCTCAGAAATAGAGCCACGGAAATAAACGAGTTCACTTTACAAAGACGTTTGGAAAGACTATTGTAGTCTAGGACAAACAAAGGAGGGAAGGTTAGGATATCAAAGTGGGGCTGTAAGCCATGGACATCTGAGACTTCTCATCTACAGTGAAACCCAAACTGTTAGCATCCAGTTGCCAATAATTCTAGAATAGACCCAGTTCTGTTGCTAAGCTCTCTAGCTAATGCATTCAAACTCTCAAAGAGAAGTATTCGGTTCTGGAATAGCAAAAGAGCTATCTTGAAGAACAGATCACTGAGAGTGTTGGTTCAAAAGTCCTCAGATCCCAAACTCTAGTTTGCACAGAAAGTGCTAATTCTTTGTAGCCTGAGGTGAGATTAATAGGCTGAACTGGTCAGGTCTGTTCATGCATCTTAGCTAGCGCTGCAGCATTTCAAAACCCTTGTGCCTGTCTGTGCGCCTTTTCTCCTGGTTAGGTTTTTTTTAATTATTATTAATTTATTCTTGTTACATCTCTATGGTTATCCCTTGTATCCTCCCATTCTTCCCTCCCTCCCATTTTCCCCTTATTCCCCTCCCCTATGACTGTTCCTGAGAGGGATTACCTCCCCCTCTATCTGAGTGCCACTAGGTCTCCCCCTCCAGGGGACATAGTCAAATGTGAGGCACCAGAGTACATGAGAAAGTCAAATCCCTCTCTCCACTCAAGTGTGGAGACTGTCCTGTCCATGGGCTAGATCAGGGTAGGGGTTTAAATTTTACCGCCTGTATTGTCCTTGGCTAGTGCCTTAGTTTGAGCGGGACTCCTTGACCCAAATCTGCCTATCATAATGTTTTACTTGTAGGTTTCTAGGACCCACTGGATCCTTCTAAATTGCTATTCTCCCATGGTTCTCTCATCTAGAGTCCCAATAGGATGTCCTCCCCTCTGTCCCAGTTTCCTGATAAGGGTTTGACTGTGCTTGACACTGTCATTTTATGTCCACACCCTTCCCTCACAGGACACAGTTACATAATATTATGAATACACTATAGAGCTGCACTACTGGTCCCACTGTCACCTGGGGAGAACTTTGTACTAAGGTAATTAGGATGGTGATGGGGGCTGAGCAGTAGTTGGTGCTCAAGACAGATCCTGGACTGAGAGAGAAGTTCATTTCCCTATCATCTTCATCGGATGCAAATTCTGTATAAGGACACATTAAAGTGATTCTTTTCTCACAAAGTAATAATGTAAAAACATCTTCAAAAGAACTCTTATTACCATTTCAATGGAAAATACAGCAATGAGATGATAGTTATGACCCTCATTTATTAATCATTGTGCCAAGACCAAAACTGGAACTTCTCATTATTTTATTTGATTCTACAAAAAAAAATCTAGGTGAAAGTTGTTGCATCATTTTATAGATGAAAAAACTGATGACCACATATGTTAAGCAGTTTACCCTCAGCATCCTATGAGTTATGACCAAGCCCATATGATCATGAGCTGTTCTGGTTTGCTTCCTGTTGATATGATAAACACTGTAACCAAAAGAGCAGCTTGGGAAGGAAAGGGTTGATTGGCTTACATTTCTATTCCATAGTCTATCACTGGGGGACATCAAGGCAGGATCTCAAGGAAAGAACCCAGAGAGAAAGCAGCAGCCACAGAGGAATGCCAGCTACAATCTCTCTCCCCTTAGCTTGTTCAGATTGCTTTCCTGTAGCACCAATGACTTACCTGCATGTTCTGGCGCAGCCCACAGTAAGCTGTGCCCTTCTATGTCAATCATTAATCAAGAAAATGCCCCTCTGACATGCCCACAGGCCAATCTGATTGAGATAATTCCACTATTGAGTTCCCCTCTTCCCGGTTGACTCTGTTGTGTGTCATGTTGACCAAAAAACTACCCAGCATATAAACATAGTCTACTGGACACCAAAATTCATGTTCAGAGCTAAGAAAATTAGAGTATGCCAATAGCTGTAATGCACAAAAGTATATTAGTAGATATGGGGAATTCCATTTTGGGGTTAAATTAAAACATGAAGATTTATCCCTGTAGTTCTGTTCTACATTTGCTGAGATGGTCTAAGTAGGTGCTGGAGCTTCACATAAATCAATAGGTTAAAAGAATGCATTTGTTCCCTCCATATACAGGCGAGAAGACTAAAACTCAAAATGTGTTGAATAATACCAATGAGCCAGAAACGTACTTGACAATACAATCTCCAAGGACAGTACAGTTAAACAATGATTGGAAGTGATTTATTAGTTAGCAAGCCATGCAAATGAAAGAAAGGCAATTCCCTTCTAACTATTCGTTAGAAGATGATATGGTAAATCTAGCTGCTAAGTGCCTATCATGAGATTGACTGGTCCAAATCAGCTATGTGTTCCACTAGATGGACTTTAAGATGGTGCTTCATTTTAGGAAGACACTTAACAAGGCTGTATATTGTTCTCCTTGGATTTTGATTTGACACTTCATGCCTGCTCAATAAATATTTTGTATTTATTCTCATCACATTAAGCTCTGTTAGTCAATTCTATTTTTTTTTTATTATTGTAAATCAAATGTTGCCTCCAGCAGAATAGGGGCATAGATTCCTCATTCTTCATTTGACTGTCCCAGAGGACTTGCTACATTGTTCCTCCTGTTATACCACT
This sequence comes from Acomys percivali, assembly GCA_907169655.1. Lineage (NCBI taxonomy): Eukaryota > Metazoa > Chordata > Mammalia > Rodentia > Muridae > Acomys > Acomys percivali. The sequence continues at coordinate 143,740,728 of OU015744.1, forward strand.
GAGCTTCAAACAAAACTGGGTTTCACCTAAGAGGACTTTTGCCAGTGGCTGGAGAACATTTTGATTGTCACAATGGGAAGAGTGATATTATTGGTGTTTAGAGGACAAAGGAAGTCAGTACGGTTTACATAGACCTTTTGTCTATGAACATCAAATACACTGGGTTGAGCAGTGCTGAACTGAAAGCACAAGGCAGAGATTGGGTGGTAGTCTAGACAGCAAGACAGACAGCTCAGGCCTTAGAGCCATGGAGATTAGTTCCAGATCAGGCTCTGTCTAGCTCTGAGAGCCTAAGCAAGTCTCTGCATGGGCACTTATGTTCCCAATACAGAATAATTTTAAAGATCAAAGCAATAATACATGAGGGATTGCTTATAAACTTGATACATTTGTTTTATGTTGTGTTAAACATATAGTGGCAATGGCAATAGTAATTATACAATGAGTACGGATACATAATCCTGGAGCTTGGTGAGGAACCTGGCTTTCAAATCTGAACCTGAATATTATTCACTTTTATTTCATTCCTACACAATTTCTCAAGTGCTGTCTTTAGGCTAGGATTCTTCAAGGAGCTATGGGTATGAAAATAATAGATTTGTTATGCATTAAGACTCTTCTTGAAGATGGAGATAAAGTCATAAACAAATAGTCATAATAGTATGTAAAGGAAGCTAACAGGAGCTAGGTGAATAAAATTTTTTCAAAGCAAGTCAGTTCAAGACATATAAAAAATTTATGGGATGCATTACAACCAGCAACAAAAATTATTCCCTTTTCTACCTTACTATGTTGATTCCCAAAGGGAAAAATGTACATTCTTATGACTTCAATTAACTGCTCTGCAAAATAGATGAAAGGCAGTAAGAAAATTTAAATTGCTTTTTAACAATGAATTTGTTAAATCTTACCTTATAGTAAGAGAACAAAACAAACTGCCTTTTAATCTACACTCATGGAATAGAACCACTAGCCACAATTTAAAGTATGTTAATGTGCATATATTGTTAGTCACAGTAAATAAGGTATAAAATGTCTCTGAGTGTAAATGAGTGTTTTAGGGAGTGTTTTCTAGAACATTTTAGGTGCCTGGACAATATATTCATTTACTTTGCTCATAGGAAACAATTGCTCAATAAACGTATGATAGATGGGATTAAGTTGAGTTCACACAGCTCTCTAGGAAGTAGGCAATGATTCTGCTCTCCTTGCTATCAAACCATCATGTTTAATTGGAAGAGTCACTACCAAAAACCCAGGGTTATTTCACACGAACAGAACAAGTATATACAACTTCTAACACATTGTCTTGGGTATGCAGTAATACTGGGGTCACCGAATAGCTAATTCCTTACTAGCATACTTCCTGTACCGTCTCTTGTCTTATTGCTTCCATGAGTTTCCTGAGCTAGAATGAACTCAGCACTGCTAAATCCAAGTTCTTTGCCATTTTAACCCAAAAGGCATCTCTTTGGTTCAAGAAGAACTGATAGCCTTACAAATAACACCATTCCAACAAACCCCATATCTATCATTAATAAGAAAAGGCCAAACAAGACAGCATGTGGAAGGCTGAGGCAGAAGAAATCCAAATTTGAGGTTAGCCTAAAATACATATCTATCTGTGATAGCTATCCTTAATTGTCATCTTGACAGACATGGGAAGAAGGAACGTCAATTGAGGAATTGACTCCATCTGATTGGGATATGAGGATGTTTATGGAGGCATCTTCTTGATTGTTAATTGATCTGGGGAGATCAGGTCAACTCACTGAGTTCAACACTGTCCCTCGGCTGATGGGCTTGGGCTATATAAGAAACGAAGCTGATTAGTTACAGAGATGATTCAGCGGCTAAGAGCACGTGTTGCTCTTGTAGAGAACTCAGGACTAGCTCCCAGTATCCACCTGACAGTGTGCAATTGTCTGTAACTCCTTACAGTAGACCTAGTACACTTACCTAGACTCCACAGTCACCAGGAATGCATGTGATACATTTACGTACATGTAGCCAAAACACTCATATACATAAAATGAACAACTAAGTTTTTAAAACAAAACCAATCAAGCAAGCTATAGGAAGCAAGCCAGAAAGCTGCACTCCCTCAAGACTTCTACCTCAGTTCCAGACACAGGCTCCTGCTTTGAGTTCTTTGCGTGACTTCACTAAATTATGGATTGTGACCTGGATATGTAAGATTAATTAAATCTGTTGTTCCTCAAGTTGCCTTTGGTCATGGTCTTTATCAGAACAACATAAAAGCAAACTACAACACTATCCAAAAATAATTTATGAACAACTAAGTAAATAAATAAGACTTCTGAAATCCAAATGACGAATAGCTTATGAGTGGATTTTCCAGATAAACCCTAAATGTGAACCTCTCTGAAAGCACTGAGGTTCCCTTATGGCCATTCAACCTCTTTGTGTACCTTGATTGTAATAGCTAGCTTTTTAGGGAACCAGCTGGGCATTTGTTTATGTAGCATCTCTCTGAATAAGAGGCCATGGATTAATGCTGTTTACTTTCTTGTTCAGTTACGCTTTTTTTTATATAGCACCCAGAGCCACCAGCCTAAGGATGGTACCACCCAGAGTGAACCCAGCCTTCCCACACCAGTCATCAGATCAAAAGAATGCACCAGAATCTTGTCCACAAGTACACATCTTCCAAGGAAAACCTATGCCCACTTGTCATTTCACGTTTGAAGCTGGTTCATACATTATAGTTATAGATAAAATTAACTTCATGAGCTAGTTATATATAAAATGAGAAATCGGAACTCCTGGCATTTACAACATTCCTTATAGATGTAAGATTAAAGAGTCTCTGCTTGCATTGATGAATTGGGAAATTTTCACAAATGGGAACCTCAGGGAGATTCTGTGCCTTGTCCAGCTTCTTGGACAACTTCCTGGACAGTAATGAAAGTTTCAGATTTGGAAAATATGTGCTGTGTGGGAATTGGTTTAGAAAGCCTTTTCCATAGTTCTAAATAATTGATTATGTACAGTTAAATTTGTCCTTGCAGGTTTACCAAGGCTTAAACAAATAAGAACAGCTCACATATAGATTAAATGCAAGCATATTTACTCCTTTTACCCTGGTGAAATTGTTCTGTCATTTTCTATACTGTGTAGAAAGTGCCCTATGTAATGTACCAATTGTTGACTGTATGTAATTGTAGCGTGTTACTTTTTTCTGTGGACCCTGAGATTAAGGTAGAATAACAGGAGAGCTCAATTTTGACCCGTGCCCTCAAGCCCAAACTAATGACCTGATTCTTCTTCTTCTTTTTAATTTAAGAAATTTATTAAGATTACATCTCAATTGTTATCCTCTCAGTTGTATCTTTCCATTCCCTCCTCCCTCCCTCTTTCACCCTATTCCCCTCCCCTAGACCTGTGACAGAAGGGGCCCTCCTTCCCCACCATATGATCACAGCCTATCAGATCTCATCCAGGTAGCCTGCTTACCCTTTCTCTGAGTGCCACTAGGCCTCCCCACCAAGGGGAAGTGGTCAAATAAGGGGCACCAGAGTTCATGTCAGAGTCAGTCCCTGCTCTCTGCACAACTATGGAGAATGTGTTGTCCATTGGCTAGATCTGAATAGGGGTTCTAGATTTACTGCATGCATTTTCCTTGGTTGGTACAGTAGTTTGAACAGACCCCCCTGGGTCCAGATACACCAGCATTGATGGTCTTCTTGTAGGTTTCTAGAACCCTCTGGATCCTTCTGTTTCCCCATTCTCCCATACCCCTCTCACCTGAAGTCCCAATAGGAAGTCCCAGTACCTATCCCAAGCTCCTGCTAAATGAAGACTTTCAGAGGGCATCCCTGCTGGGCTAGTATCCAATTATAAGTAAGTATGTACCATGTGTATTTTTCTGCATCTGGGTTAACTCACTCAGGATGACCATTTCTAGTTCCATCCATTTGCCTGTAAAATTCAAGATTTCCTTGTTTTTAATATCTGAGTAGTATTCCATAGTGTAAATATACCATAGTTTCTTTATTCTTTCTTTGACTGAGGGACATCTAGATTGTTTCCAGATTCTGGCTATTATGAATAAGGCTACTCAACAGAACAAAGCAACAGGCTACAGTCTGGAAAAAGATCTTTACCAACTCTACATTTGACAAAGGACTAATATCCAAAATAATATAAAGAGCTCATGAAATTAAACACCACCAAAACAAATAACCCAATTATTAAATGGGGCTCAAAATGGAACAGAGAATTCTCAACAGAGGAATATTGAATGGCTGAGAAACACTTAAAGAAACACTCAATGTCCTTAGTCATCAGAAAAATGCAAATCGAAAATCTGAGATTCCATCTTATACCCAACAGAATGGCTAAGATAAAAAACTCAAGTGACAGTACATGGTGGTGAGGATGTAGAGAAAGGGGAACACTTCTTCATTGCTGGTGGGAGTGCAAACTTGTACAGCCCCTTTGGACATCAATCTAGCACTTTCTCAGAAAACTGGCAATAGGGCTACCTCAAGACCCAGATATTCTACTCCTTGGAATATACCCAAAAGATGCTCCACCACACAACAAGGGCATATGTTCAACTTGATTCATCTATTGTTCACATAACTAGTACATTCCTATCTGTTGTGGATGTTCTATGCTTGCAACTTCAAATTCACTAAAAGTTTATTTTAGTTTGTATTCACTTGCTGTTGCTTTGATAAGAAATTAGAATAACTTTAATTGCTGAAGACAACATGAATTTCACAGTTATAGAAGTCAAAACAAATTAATATAATGAGCTAAATTAAGGCCTCAGTATGGCACTGTGGTAGTTTGAATAAGAAGGGCCCCAATTGGCTCATATATTGGAATGCTTAGTCACTAGGGAGTGGAAGCCTTTGATAGAATTAGAAAGAATTAGAAGGGCTGAGAGGTGTGGCCTTGTTGAATGAAATAAATCACTTGGAGTGGGCTTTGATGTTTTGAATCTCTCTCTCTCTCTCTCTCTCTCTCTCTCTCTCTCTCTCTCTCTCT
>OU015744.1:143753192-143770852 GCA_907169655.1 Acomys percivali
ACACACACACACACACACACACACACACACACACACTGTTATACTACTGTTTGTTGGAACATTCAGTTTTATTGTTTAACAGGTGTCTCCTTAATCAGCAATCTATACCTGTTAAAGATAAAGTATCAAAATATTTTAAAAATTGTTATAGAATGGTATGTTCACACACAAACATCACCAGTTGGAAGTAAGAAATTTAACTTTCATGTGGTGTGTGTGTGTGTGTGTGTGTGTGTGTGTGTGTGTGTGTGTGTGTCTGTCTGTCTGTCTGTCTGCCTGTCTTTCTCTCCTCTGACATTTCCTCTACTCTTTCCCTGGAAACAGCTAGCATTTAAGTTTACACCATTCACCTGTGGGTTTGTAGCCACTACAACTCTAATTAGTGTTTCCCCCAGTGAACTCTTCAACACCTTCAGCACCCACAGCATTGATGTCCTGCTTGTTTGTTTGTTTTTAGTGACTGTTTTTATAAATTTCACCTACATTCCTCATGAGCCTGTTATTCGGGTTACAGTCTCAAGAGTCTCCACAGTAGATGGAGGGCAACAAGAGAACTCTGTCTTTCCTTTCAGGCATGAAGGGCATTCACACACAAAGTGTGGCTCACACACAACATAGGCAAGCAGTCTTACCTTTCCAGACAGAAGAGAGTTCTGGGGACAAACAATGTTCATTCTCCAAAGACACTGCTCACCAGGCCCCCCAGATCTGCTCACCAGCCTCCACAACTGCTCACCGGCCCCCAACAACTGCTCACCAGAGTCACCACCCCAAAGATGCTCATCAGAGGCCCCTCCTTTCTCCCAGCGTCATCCACCTGTCACAAGCTCCACTTCTAAACTGTCTGAAAGTCATAGTCCAGGAAGCCGGATAGCATTTGACTAATCCTGCATGATATTTTCATACTCCACGCCCATTTGTTCTAAGAAAAAAACTTGCTTTCCTGAGCCAAAGGAGACACTAAAAAGAGGGGACCCAAACAACACAGCTCCCTCAGAAGTGAATCTGATGGAAGTTGGTTCATGGCATCCATGTACCCTGAAGATCCCCTGAGCTCCACTTCATGCTGGACATGAGGCTGGGAAAAGGGACTGTGAAGATGAGGAAGTCACTCTTCTTCTTCAAGGAGCCTGGAGTTTGGGCCATTGGGAATCAGATCAGCTGTGAGATCTCACTAAGGAATGTGGAGGCCCGGAATCAGAGAGGACAAATTTATTCGAGAGAGGGGTCTTTCTGGATGACATGCATCCATGCTTTCCTGATGAGCGGACTTGGGAGAGTTAAACTTGGCTTGGACTCCTTGGAGAATGTGAGGAAGAGAGCACCATCCATGACACTAGAATAGGACTGTGCCTTTGAGGAAATTCCAAAGAGTCTTTGTGGTGAGACTGAAGTATATGAGAGTGAAGTGGAGAAGGGAGGCCAGAGAAGCAGGGAACATGTTGTCTATGACCCAGAAATCCCACTTAGGTATTCGGGTAGGATAATGGCTCTACATTTTATTTTAGATTACATTTTTAATGTGTGGGTAGGTATGTATCTGTGTATTTTCATGCTATTTGTGTACAGGTACTCATGGAGGCCAGAAGAGGATGTTGTATTTTCTGAAGCTAGAGTTACAGGTGATTTGGGCCACCCAATGTGGGTTCTTCGGTCCCTGGGAAGGGTGGTAAGCTCTCTTAACCACTGAGCTGTGTCTACAGCCCCATGAGTGCCTGAAGTTAGTACTGTTACATGTAATTATGAAAATAATGTTTCTAATGGAATAGTTCAGTGTGTTTCAATTATTCTTTCTGTTCAAATGGACAGGAGCTCTGGTTGATCAAATAACCTAGCTGGGGTGACATCACTGATTAGCAGCTGCCAAAAAGATAGAAGAATCACTGTCCATTAAATACCAGAACTATCCTTGACATAAGGGAGTATTCTTTTGCCAGTTTTCAAGGCTTTCCAGTTCTTTGGTCTGTCAGCAGCAGGAACACCATCCAGTGAAAGGCCAAGGCCTCTGAGAGACACACAAGGTCTGTTGGGAAGGACTCAAACTTAGGGATCTCCTACAAGAAGTTTTCCATGGAGGGCTAGAGATATGACTTGGTGGTTAAGAGCACTCACCACTCTTCTGGAGGACTAGGTCTAATTCCCAGCACCCACATAGTAGTATACAACTATCTAGACCATAATGCCAATTCTGGGACATCTAGAATGCTCTTCTGGCCTCTTGGGCACCAAGCATGCGTGTAGCACTTATGCACATGCAAGTAAAACACTCATACACACACAATACAATAAATAAAACTTTTTAAATTCATATGCATTTGGAGTACTTTCACACGTTCATGTATCGGGAGGTCTCCTGACAGATTGAATTTGTCCGGTGTGATAACTACCACGCGGCTTCAATGTTAACACAAACAAATAATCAGAATAAACCCCATTCCTCCATGTGACCTAGCAAACATATGGTCTTGTGGTTGAAACTTGGCAAGTTAATTGTCATAAGAACCCTGAAAGGAAGGTGGAATGAATTGGTAATTTTATCCCTAGGTCAGACCTCTGCCCTTGCTATTTCCCTGTTCCCACAGATGGGCAAATGCTTGAAAATCAAGTACATGCTTCTGTTTACATTTCTTCCCCCTGTGAAATCACAGCAATGACTGCAATGTGTGCCTTTGTGTTGGCTTTGCAGCCTCAGGCAGCAGTTCCCTCTTTGTTTTATTTTGTTTGTAAGGACTTTCTTGGATACCTAAGGTAGGAAAGCTGTTTTGTTTTGTTTCCTCACCTGTGTTCAACATGTGAGGACCTAATAAGGCTCAAAAAGCTAGCATGCTTTGCCAAAAGCCACAAGGCAGCACCTCCAGCTTCTGCTTCATGCCCAAGCCTGGGTGTCCCTTACAAGGTTACAGATCCTCCAGAGTGATTCCTCACAGGAACTGTCTGTGGCCAATTTTCTAAACTTTGGGATGACCCTTTTTTATACTCCCTACATGCCTGTCTTCTCAGCTTCTGACAGTGGTAAAGTCATGATATTTAAAACTAGCTTGTTCCCCTCCACCTTGAACTTGACTTTTATTGATATGGAAAAATAAAAGAAAACAAAACAATACTTGTTTTTGTAGTCTTGTCTCCTTTCTTTGTTTAGACCCACATTTTTTTTTCTGCTGGCAACCTGCAGTTTAATTTCACTTTTAGATGATCAATCTGTCCTTAGTCTGGCAATATTTCTTTTTTGAATCATTCATGTGAAGATTATAGACTTCTGCCAGGGTGGGTAGTATATACATTTAGTCCCAACACTTGGGAGGCAGAGGCAGGAAGATTTCTGTGAGTTCAAGACCAGCGTGGTCTACATAGCGACCTCTAGTCCAGCCAAGTATCACGTCTCAAAAGAATGACTTAATGATATCATGCTTAGTATCTGAGCTTTTCAGCTACCTATGGAAGAGGTGGAACTGCTTAATAATAAAGGCACAGATCCAACTAGTCCAAAGAACGTAGGCAAGATACAGAAGGAGCCATTCCATTTTGTACCTGTAAAAGTGTAGCTAGACTCTAACTGTTCCTGATTATTTCTTGTTGAACCAGAGCCAATGAGGAGAAAATGTTGACTGCTCAAGATCAAGGAGCATGAGAGTCAGAAAACAAACTCCTCAGATACAGAACAGACTAGACAGAGAACATAAAAATCTGAACACTGATCAAGAGAAAACCAAGCACTTATCTAATATCACAATGCAGGGTGTCCCATCTAAAATCAAGTTGAGTCCTGAGCAATATGAGGTCCATCTTGGTGGTATATATGAAATATGATGTTGTAGGAACCAGAAGACATTTGAACAAAAAGGTGATTTTTGCTTTTCGTTTTAGAAATCATAGCGGATGTGGGCAGAAGTGTATAGCTCAAAATCTTAACCAGCCCTTTCAATTCATAAATAACCATTCAAGAAAAAAATCAAACAAGGGCAGAGAGCAGCGAGTCAGCAGAGCAAACACAAAGGAGCTGTACGTGGAACACAACCCCCAGTGTCCTCCATCCCAAGGAGGCCTGTGTCTGGCCTGAGCAACATTCAGCTTAGAACACTCTCCACTGCTGATTCCATCTACCTAACCCACCTGGGACACAGACAGCAGAGAGCCAGCAGAACCTACAGAGGTGAGCTGTTTGAGGGACCCAACCTCCAGTATTCAGCATCCTGAGGAGCTCTGTGTCTAGCCTGAGCAATATTTAGCATAGAGTGCCCTCTGCTACTGATTCCATCTGCCTGGCCCACCTGGGACAGAGACAGCAGAGCCCCAACAGAGGCAGCAGAGATCCACTTGGGACACAGACAGCAGAGAGCCAGCAGCAACAGATGAAATGAGCTGTACTCAGGATTCAACCCCCATTGTCCTTCATCTGGAGGAGGCCTGTGTTGGGCAGAGCAACATTCAGCTTAGAACACTATGTGCTCTTAACTCCTGGTCTGCCAGACTCACCTGGGATAAGGCCAGTAGAGGGACTACCATGCCTGCTAACACCAGAGACAACCAGATGGCTAAAGGTCAGTATAGGAACACAAGTAACAAACCCCAAGGCAGTATGACACCATTTGAAACCAGCTATCATACCACAGCAAGCCCCAAAGATACTGTCGCACCTGAAGCACAAGAAAACAAGCATAAATCCAAAATTATGAAAATGATAGAATCCTTGAATGATGAAAATGAATCTCTCAAATAAATACAGGAAAATAAATTCAAACAGATGAAAGAATTGAATAAATCGCTTAAATAAATGCAGGAGAATACAATGAAATGGAAGAAGGAAATGAATAAAACTGAACAAGACCTAAAAATGGAAATAGAAGCAATAAGGAAGACAGAATCTGAGGCAATCCTGGGGATGGAAAACCTAGGGAAGAGAACAGGAATGACAGACATAAGCATAACCAACAAAATACCAGAGACGGAAGAGAGAATTTCAGGTGTTGAAGATATGATTAAAGAAATTGATACATCAGTCAAAGAAAATGTTAAATCTAAAAAGTCCTGACACAAAAGACCCAAGAAATCTGGGACACTATGAAAAGACCAAACCTAAGAATAATAGGAGTAGAAGAAGGAAAAGATTGCCAGCTCTAAAGCCCAGAAAATATTTTCAAGAAAATGATAGAAGAAAACTTTCCCATGTTAAAGTAAGAGACTTCTTAAACATTCAAGAAGCTTACAGAATACCAAAAAAAATTAGGCAAGAAAAGAAAATTCTCCTGCCAATCAAAACACTAAATCTACAGAACAAAGAATTTTAAAAGCTGCAAGGGAAAAAGTCCATGTAACATATAAAGGCAGACCCATCAGAATCACACCTGACTACTCAACAGAGACTATGAAAGCCAGAAGGGCCTGGGAAGATGTCATGCAGACCTTATGAGACTGTAGATGTCATCCCAGACTACTATACTTAGCAAAATTTTCAATCACCATAGGTGGAGAAAACAAGATATTCCATGACAAAACCAAGTGTAAACAGTACATAGCCACAAATCTAGCCTTACAAAAGATACTAAAAGGAAAAATCCAACCCTATGAAGCTAACTATAGCCAGGAAACACCGGAAATAAATAACCCCATATTCATCCACAAATCCAAAACAAAGGAATCACACATCACACACACACACACACACACACACACACACACACACACACACACTTATTACCAACATCTAAATAACAGGAATTAACAAATACTGGTCTTTAATATTGCTCAGCATCAATGGCCTCAACTCCCCAATAAAAAGATACAGGCTAACAGAATGGATGTGAAAACAAAACCCAACATTCTACTGCACCTCAACAATACCTCACCTCAACAATAAAGATAGAGATTACCTCTGAGTAAGGGCTGGAAAAAGGTTTTCCAAGCAAACAGACCCAAGAGACAAGCAGCTATTCTAGTATTGAGTAAAATAGACTTTCAACTAAAATTAATCAAAAGAGATGTGGAAGGACACTTCATACTTATCAAAATCATACTTATCAAAAATCCACCAAAATGATGTTTCAATTCTGAATATCTGTGCCACAAATGCAAGGGCACCCACACTTGTAAAAGAAGCTTTACTAGAGCTCAAATCGCACTTTGAACCCCACATATTAATAGTGGAAGACTGACTTTAACACCCACTTTCACCAAGGGAGACAGTTTCATCAAAACAGAAACTAAACAGAGAAATAAGGAAACTGACAGATATCATGAAGCAAATGGACCTAATAGATATCTACAGAATATTTTACTCAAACACAAAAGAACATACCTTATTCTCATCACCTCATAGAACTTTCTCCAAAATCAACCATATACTTGGTCACAATGCAAGCCTCAACAGAGACAAGAAGATTGAAATAACACAACCCTTTGTCTCTTTTCAGACCACCATGATTAAAGCTAGAAACCCACAACAACAAGAAGCCTACAAACTCATGGAAACAGAACAACTCTCTACTCAATGTACACTAGGTCAGGGATGAAATGAAGACCCCGCAAATTCTGAAAGAGAACTCCTAGATAAGCACTTTCAGCTGAGTGGCTGGACACAAGATTAATTGTTAAAAAATCAGTAGCCCTTCTATATACAAACAACAAATATTCTGAGAAATAAATAAGTGAAACTACACCCTGCACAATAGCCAAAAATAATATAAAGTATGTTCATGTGAATTAACCAAGCAAGTCAAAGACCTGTATGACAATAAATAAAGTCTCTGAAGAAAGAAATTGAAGAAGATATCAGAAGATGGAAAGATGTCCCATGCTCATGGATTGGTAGTATCAACATAGTAAAAATGGCCTTCTTACAAAAAACAATTTTCAGATTCAATGAACTCCCCATCAAAATATCAGCACAATTCTTTACAGTTCTTGAACGAAAAATTCTAAGCTTTATATGGAAAAACAAAATACACAGAATAACTAAAAAAATCCTGTATAACAAAATATCTTCTGGAGGTATCTTCAGCCCTGATTTGATGCTATACTACAGAGAAATAGTAATAAACGTAGTACTTGCATAGTAACAGACTGGTTGATCAATGGAATCAAATCAAAGATTCAAAAACAAACCCTCACACTTAGGAACAGTTGATGTTTGACAAAGGAGCCAAAACCATACAATGAAAAAAGAAAGCATCTTCAACAAATGGTGCTGGTCTAATTGGATGCCTAAAAATAGATCCATACTTATCACCTGGCATAAAACTCAAGTCAAGTGGATCAAAAACCTCAACACAAAACAGGGGAAGAGCCTTGAACTCACTGGCACAGGAAACAACTTCCTGAACAGAACACCAACAGCTTCGGCTGTAAGATCAACAAGTAATAAATGGGACCTCTTAAAACTGAAAAGATTCTGTAAGGCAAAGGGCATTGTTAATAAAACAAAATGGCAGCCTACAGATTGTGAAAAGATCTTCATCAATCCTACAGCCAACAAAGGGATAATATAAAAATATATAAAGAACTCAAAACATTAAGTACCAATAAACAATATACCCCAATTAAAAGATGGGGTACAGATCTGAATAGAGAATTCTCAACAGAGGAAACCTGAATGGGTGAGAAGCACTTAAAGAAGTGCTCAAAGTTCTTAGTCATCAGGGAAATGCAAATAAAAATCACTCTGAGATTCTGTCTTACACCTGTTTAGAATGGCTAAGATCAAAAACTCAAGTGACAGCACATGCTGGCAAGGATATGCAGAAAACAGAATACCCCTCCATTGCTGGAGGGAGTGCAAACTGCTACAAACCACTTTGGAAATCAATCTGGAACTTTCTTAGAAAATTTGGAATAGTGCTACCTCAAGACCCAGCTATACCACTTCTGGGCATATACCCAAAAGATGTTCCACCATACAACAAAGACATTTGCACAACTATATTCATAGCAGCTTTATTCATAATACCTAGAATCTGGAAACAAACTAAATGTTCCTCACCTGAACAATGGGTAAAGAAACTGGTATGCTTACACAATGGAATATTACTCAGCTATTAAAAACAAAGAAATCATGAAACCTTCAGGCAAATGGATGGATCTAGAAAATATCATCCTGAGTGAGGTAACCCAGACCCAGAAAGACACACATGGTATGTACTCACTTACAAGTGGACTTTAGCCATATAGTACACGAAAACATTCTACAATGTAAAGACTCAAAGAAGATAAGTAACAAGGATGTTCCAAGAGAGGATGCTCAAATATCATTTAGAAGGGGAAATAGAAAAGACAGAGATACTGGTAGAAGATAGGGAACAAGGTAGGAGAGGGAGTGCAGAGGACTTTGAGGGTAGAGATCAGACGTAGGGAGAGAAAAAGTAGGGCAACAGAAGGCCTGCAGAGAAAAGAGAAAGTGTGAGCAGAGCATCTCTGTGACAAGTTGGAGGCAAGTCAGTGTGAGCTCCTGGGAGAACATGAGGTGGACGCTGGCAGAGATTCTTGGCAGCAGAGACCATAGTGTCGAAGAGGACACCTTCTAACTAGATGAGGCCCCTAGTAGAGGGAGAGGAACACCAACCCACTAACAAAAACTTTTGACCCAAAATTTACCCTGTTTACAAGATATGCAGTGATAAGGATGGAACAGATAGAGCAAAGATTGAGGTAATGTCCAACCAATGCCTGGCCCAACCCAAGACCCACCCCATGGGAGAGGGCCAACCCCTGACACTATAATGATACTCTACTTTGCTTGCAGACAGGAACCTAGCGGAGTTGTCCTCCAAGAGGCTCCACCCAGCAGCAGTTCAAAACAGATATTGAGACTCACAGCCAAAATTTTGGCCAATGCATAGAGAGTCTTAAGGGAAAGTGGGGAGAAGGTGAAAAGAACCTGGAGGTGACAGGAGATCCACAAGAAAACCATCAGAACCAACAAGCCAGGGTCCAGAGAGGCTTCCTGAGATGGAAGTAACAACTAAGGACCATGCATGGACTGGACCTAGGCCCCTACACAGATGCAGCAAATGGACACCTGAAGCTTCATGTGGGTCCTCTAGTAAGGGGAGCAGGGCCTGCCTCTGGCATGGACCTTCTTCGCAGCTTTATGATAACTCTCCTCTGGTGGGGCTGCCTTTCCAGGCCACAAGGGAAGAGGATGCACACAGTGCTGATGTGACTTGATGAGCTGGGATAGATGGGAAGGGATATTCTGAGGAATAGGGCAGGGGAGAAGGGGGAAGGGTGAGACTGGGAGGAAAGAAGGAAAGGAGGGATGGGGTTGTGACCAAGATGTAAATTGAAAAAAAAAAAGAGCAAACAATGGAAAGAAAGCATGGAGAGGGACGGTGGTAGGTTAATGGAAAGGAGGGCAAGAAAACTAGCAGAGTTGAGTTTAATAAAAACCAAGGCTTCACAGGTCACACATCACCATATCCAGCCCCAACTGTCACTGGAACCACACATGCACACGGTACCTTCCAGATACACTGCAATAATCAGATTTCCCCCAGAAATCTGTCTGGCCTCATGAGTTTGCATGAGTTTACTTCACTGATTCTTCTGTTTGACAGGTTCCAGATCAGTCCGTGTATTTGAACGCTTTCTGCTGCTCTAAGAAAATGCCCACTGTGGATACTTTGTTAAAAAAAAAATAGTTATTTAGCCCACAGTTTTAAGGACCAGAAGTCCAAAGTGTGGTGCTGTATCTAATGAGGTCTCTCCTGAGTAGATCACCTTCTGCTGTATGAGTCACAGATTGGGAGCATGGAAGAGGCAACTCTGGATAGGAAGGCAGGGAGTATAGAAATGGCTGGGCTTGTGGTTTCCTAACAACATTTTTTCAAGAACCAACTCAGGTGCTCCAGAAGAGATGTCTTAATCTCTTTCAAAGACAGTGTTCCCAATGACCTAAAGACTTTCTGCTAGGCTCCATCTCTTAAAGGCTCCACAGCCTCTTAATAGGACCGCAAGGTCACTAAGCTCTCAACACCTGCAGTGTTGGGCTTCCAATACTTTTATAGATCTCCCCCTCATCCTGTGCTCACCTACTTTACATCTCCTACAGCATTTAGATTAACGCACATAGCAATCACATTGCATAGATGATCCTGTTTTACAGGCAAGGACCAAAGGCATGGAATGGTGAAGTAACATTAGCACTCAGAGAAAGTACTAGATCCAAACTCTGGTAACTAAATCCAGATTAACACCTTAACTTCTACTATATGTCCATAAGGCAGTGCTATTACCCCTACCTTGTTCATTACTGTGCCTTGCATATATTCCATAAAATCATGTACTATATCTATAAGGAGTGGACAAAACCTCGGGTGAATGTGCTAGTATCAGAGGAAGCCCTGAATGACAGTGTATTGTTTGACATGGGCATGGCTATACTAAGATCAGTGCCTCAGACCCATGGAACCTTGACAAAGCCTTCCCTTTGGGGTGAGGCTCAAGGTCCAAAGTTCCTAGGGTCATACTATGAATGACAAAAGCATACACAGGTTTGAGGCTTTATGAGTAACTGACCAATGTGTGCAAGAACGAGCATCTGCAGCCTCCTCTTCCCAGATGTTTACAGCCTGAGACTGCTCATCTACAGAGAGCACCTACCAAGAGTAGCTGATTTCTCCTCCTATGGGGGTTGTTGCTGCAGTTGGTGTCACTCCATCAGAGTGCACATGGCCCACCTGACGTCAGCTTTTCTGTATGTATGTCTTCATCCTTTGCTGCTTCTGAGTAAGTTTACAGGACTATAATGGACACAGCACACTAATCAATAGTAAATACTTGCTTCCATGGTTTTCTTATTAGCTAAAATTAAATATTCTAAGCACAAAAGGCAATGGCTTTTCTTTATTTACAAACTTAATTATTAACTGCCGGAGGTGCCCTTTTGCATGCCAGATCTCAGTTAGTAATGTGACCATTGTCTTAAAATCCAAGCCAAAAATTTTGCATTATCCTTGACTTATGCCTTCTTCAGCCCCATAGCTAATGTTGATCTGACATGTCACGTGCCAATTTCCAAGCACCCTAAAAAGGTATTCCTCCCATGCATCACAACCTCAAAGTACTGATTCCTCTTTGCAAGAAGAACTTTATCTCACTTCTTTGCCTATATGGCACCTATATCCTTTAAGATCAAAGCCATTCAGCTGACTCTGTTTGTTCTTTACAAAATTGAAGAATATTTAACTGAGCTCCTGTGATACACACTCACCTACTATTTCATTATGAGCACTATTTTTTCACAACTGATCCTTTAAAAACCTGTATAAGAGTGCCTAAAAACTACACCTATAGCCAGATTTCAGAATCATGCTAACATGATGAATTTCATAGGCCAGAGAGCCAAGAACTAGTAAGAATAATTTGCTTTATGACATGTTATACCTCTGATCAAGGTGGTGTTACAAATGTGCGTAGCACCCTGGAACCTTTTTTTTTTTTCCTAACTCAAAGAGTCACTGTGTTTGGAAGTTTCAGCAAGTCTCAAAGGCTGGAAGTCACATCATTGCTAACAAGCCTACAGCCAGAGACCCATTTGCTTTCTCTCTGGTGGTGGACTAGAGGGCACCCATTTATCTGTGATTCTGGTGGGTTCCTACAGTCCCTTGTATTTTCCAAATCAAACCTTTGTTGATTTTTGCAGGTATAAATATGTTCTAATATGCCACACAAATGCTACTATATTCTACAGAAGCTGTCACTGAACAGAGGTCTTTAATTCAGATTTTGTCAGAATCAGTTTTACTGGATGGCTTGTGCTTTAGGGTTTTATATAAAAAATGCTTCCTTACCCCAGTGACTTTTAAAAAACCTTATATTCTACTTTATGTATCATGGCTTTACCTTTATATCTAGTTCCTGCATACTAGCCTCACACTTGCCTTTTGTGTATACCAAAAGCCAGTTTTCTGAACGGCACAAACCACATGGACTAACATTCCATTTACTCCATTTATTTCTGTATAGGACATTTCTCTAACATGCCAGACCCTTTATGCTGCTGGGTGTGTTTGATTTGCTCTCTGCTTCAAACCACCACCTCACTGTTTTGAGTTATTGAAGTCCAAAAGCAAATCTTTTTAGCCAAATGGCAAACCTTTTTCTTTGTCCTCAGAATTACTGCATTAGTTACTTTTCTGTCTCTGTGATAAAACACTGTAACCACGGCAATTTGTAGAAGGAAGGGTTTATTTGGGTTACAGTTGCAGAGGGGTGAGAATTTATCATGACATCAGATCATGGCAGCAGAGAGCGAGCGTGGCAGGAGAAATAGGTGAGAGCTCACATCTTGAAGTACAAGCAGGAGTCAGAGAGGGGTGAGCTGGGAATGGCACAAGGCTTTAAAACCTCAAGGCCCACCCCTACTGATGTATTTCCTCCACAAGGCTGTGTCTCCTGAACTCACCCAAATAGCATCACCAACTGGGGTCCAATTATTCAAATGCCAGGGCTATGAGGAACATTCTCATTCAAACCACCACATTTGCCTTAAATGTTACTGTAGGCTCAATGTTTAGGATGACTTTGCTGAAAGTCTAACTGAAATTTATCACCCATGCTGGCTTTTAATGAATGTTGGACTTAACTTATAGAATACATTTAATAAATATTTTTTAGCTTTTTCATCAGTAATTGTAGTATATATCCTCGTTTTCTCTAATTTGTGAGGTTCTCTAGTACAGTTAATAGTTCCTTTGGTAAATGTCTTGTGCTGCTAATCTTAACTTTCAGAGTGGAGGGGATAAATGGTAGCCTTCCCAGAAGAAGTACATGTAAACTCCCTTCCTTACCAAACCTCACTCCTCAATTTTGTCTCTGGTCTTTTGATTATCCAGAAGCGCCATGTGTTTGTGTGTTTTATATCTGTTGGTAGGGTCTGTTTTGTCTTTTTTCACCATCAGTGGTATTTCTAGGATGGGGTCTTGAAAGAGAGGACATGGTACTGAGATTTCACTGTCCTGACACATAGCTTTCAGGGTTCCAGTCCATGAGCAGGTGCATCAGCACCTTTAACTCAGGGTGGGTGCCATGTGTTAGTAGAGGAAAATGTGTGGAGGAACACACCTTTCAACCTCAAGGCAAAGAACTGAAAGAAGAGGGGAAAGCCTATGGTTCCATGGTTCTCTGTGAGGGCATGACTCAGGCCGCCTGATGACTGCGCCCTAGTCACACATCTATGATTTTGATATCCCCTCATAACACATCTCCCTGAGGCCTGAGCTGCAAATGCACTGGCCTGGGGGGACACCTCAGATCTCAACTACAGCAAGACCCAAAGGACATATTAGTTTTCTATCTTGTATATTTTATGACAGTTTATTATCACTATAAATTAGGCATGATAGCTCACACTTGTAACCCCAGAACTTGGGAGGATGAGGCAGGGTCACTATGAGTATAAGGCCACCTAGGCTGCTTAGTGAGTTCCAGGGCTATAGCATGAGATCCAATCTCAACAAAGCAAAAAAAAAAAAAAAAGGATAAAATGAAATAAAAATTAACTACTACATAAAAGCACTTGGAGACTAATATGTCAAAAGTAAGTGGATGTCATTAATATATGTCATTATATTCACTGATAACCTTTAGTTTTATTAACAGTTTATATTTGACATGAATTCATCTCTTTTACAATTGCATCTCCATGCTGAGGAAAGATTCACAAAATATATTCATTCCATGTGGACTTGCCCTCCAGAGAAGACACAACGTCATGTTTCAGTATGCCCCAATGAGGGATATTTTTCTAAACCACCTGAGACAGAGAGGGTAATTGTGAAGGATCAGAAAGAAATGGATTTTAAATGTTTTTAAAGTTTCTGCCAACAGCTCTGTTCTGATTTTGTGGACAGAACTGAAGACTACGAGTGTCAATCTCATGGAGTTATAGAGTAAGGCCTCAGGATCTCAAGGTGACATGGAGGTTGAGGCCAGATAGCACTCTGTGGTATGGGCATAAGAGCACTGTGCTGGAAGTCAGGAGCTGGCAGCTAGTGGGCCACAGGAAACCTTTGCTTTTTTATTGTTATTGATTCAGGGATTAGAGAAGCCATTGAGTTGCTTTGTGGAATTGGCCAACTGTCCTATATTCCAAGCCTCGGTTTCCTTACTAGCCAGTGAGGAAGTAATGTCATGCTACCACATGGAGTGGTTTATCATGCAAAAGGAAGTGGCTGCTCACTTTTTGTCAATCAGTATGAATGTATTATATGGGTACCTGAGCATCTGTGTTAGAGAGATTTTCCTCTGGAAAGGAGAGTATATCATATAATAATCCAAGGCATCTAAGGAAATCTTTTAATCCTAATTGTAGCCATTGCTACTTGATATCCAATGTGATAGGGCTGTTATTTTTCAAATACTAATAATACTAGTGGACCCAAGTTCATTAGTTAATTTCTTCTTCAGAGCTCAAAAAAATGCTGCAACCATTATAATCTCTACCCTTTGGGTCCCAAAGCCCAGCAAAGGTAATTCTGCTTACCTTGAGGACAGAAATGAGTTAATCACTTCAGTTACAATCTAATTTCCTTCTTACAGAGCCAAGTAGCCCAGTAGCTTAGGGCACTGGCCAACCATTATGGTGAAAGAAGGCACACGTGAAACTTGGCTGTACTGCTCCACCACACACAGGTAGGGGCCAGCTTGAGCCAGTGACAACAAGCAGTTTTCACTTGAGAAAGAAAACAAAATAAGCATGAGCCTTGGCCACATATAAGACGACATTCACCCAGGTCTTTCATCCTCGCAGGATGTCCCTGGGGACATATGGATAGAGCTGCAGTATGGTGAGCAAACTTCCCATCTCCTTTTCCTTGTTCCCACCAACCTGCATGAACCCTCCACCTTTGCAGCAGGTTAGTGGGGCTATATAAGCTGTATTGACAACTTGGGAACAACAGAACACTCTGAAAACACCCTCCAGAAGCTGTTGAAAGAAAGGAAGTGACAGGAAACATTTCCTTTTTTCCACAAAAGATTTTGAGACATTACAGAATTCCTTCCTCCATCTTAAGGCCTATCAACTGCGCTTCCCTTACGTAAGCTGAAAGTAACAGATGCAGTGCTGACAGAACAAAGCCTTTCTGACTCTCCATCCTAGGAAACGTAATCCGTAATATCTCTCTGACTTCACCCCTTGAATTCTTTCCATAGAGACAGCCACAAACATATCAATTCTCCCAGCCTTTGTAACACTCTTGTCAAAGGCAAGTGCTCCATAGTAAAGCATAGTAAGGCAGGGAGAAAATCCAGGTCTTATCGGTTTTAAAGCTAACAAATGTCCCTGGGGTCATAGACTAGCTCTACAAGTGCTGCCCCACACATAATCAGACCCAAAGCTTCCCTTCCTCTCACTCCCTGCAAACCAGACCAAAATGACCTGATGTCTTCTATTAAAAATCAAGAGAAAAACCATGCCTGTCAGTTGGTCATGGTAACAAGTACCTGTAATCTCAAAGCCATTGTGATTCTGGGGTTGAGCCTAGCAAAGGACATGCCATACAGGTGTATGACCTCACCATAGGCAATCCTGCCATGCGGGACCTGGGTATGAAGCAAAGTTAAAACCTGTCATTTCTAGAGGCTGTACAAAAGCAGTTCTTGAAGTGTGGGTCGCTACCCCTTAGGGGCTTACAGATTAGATATTTACATTATGATTCATACCAGTAGCAAAATTACAGTTATGGAGTAGCAACAAAAATAGTATTATGCCTGGGGGTCACCACAGCATGAGGAACTCATGAGGGCCTAAGGATTAGGAAGGTTGAGAACCACTGCTCTGCATTGTTTAGGATACTGATTCTTCAACTTAAGAGAAAACCTGTAAGTACCTGGTATGACTTTGGTAAGAACAGGCCAAGCAAGAGAGCTGCGGAGACATAGTGCCCACATGTGACCTACTCACAGAGTTTCCTGTATGTTGGGAAGAGTGGGATGTATATGGGATAGCTGGCAATTGAGTGAGTGCAAGCATACCTGTGGCTCTTCTGGTTTACTCAACTCTCTACAAGGAACTTTCTGAATGTCCGAAGTCAGATTTCACTGAGGTTTCCACAGTATTTTACCTTGCCTACAAAAGTCATTGGATCTCAAGGGTGAGGCACCACCTGGTGTGACAAAAGACACTTAAAAAACGTAACCTTAAATTTCACAGATGACCTCCCCTTAAATCACCAATGTGAAATTATCTTCAACGCCTACCTGCTTATGAGATTAAAGCTGCTGTGCACTTGAAAAGTAGGCCACCTGAACTGCTGGCCGATGGGCTAGGAAGCAGACAGTCCCCTGATCTTTCTTCAGGCTTGAGAGCTGCTCTCACAGCTCAGAGCTTGGGCATAAGTGTACTTGCTACATGTGTTTTATTATAGAGAATCCAAGTCAAAAGGCAGACACATGGGGGACATGTCTCGGACAAGTTATATCAGGAGGGGGACGGAGCTCCTCCCCCTCTCCAGCACCTCCTCATTCATCCAAAAACCCTCTGAACCCTGTCACTTACGGACTTGGTGCAAGCCTTGTTACTTTTGCAAGAGAGACTGGAGCGATGACCACTGGTGATTGAGTCAGTCTCATCCTTCTTCCCTCAGCAGAGCTGAGCAGGGACACATTGAAGCAAGCACTGGCCCTCTCATCATGAGGCTGCTTCCCATAGAGAGCCAGGCAACCACGTCCTTTAGAGTCAGGGCATCAGCAGGAACTCAGGTGTGGCTGGAAGGGCCTCATTAGGAACAACAAAGTGTCTTTTCAATGCAGCCCTTGCAAAACTTCAAGGACTTTAGAAGCTCTGTTAGGGAATGTATGTTAAGACCAAGCATGTATTCTTTATGACACTCCAATAACTGCAATAATCATAAATGTGGCTAAATAAGAAATTACATTTTTGGTACAGACCTCCAGTTCCCATATAACAAATGTACATGAAACAAATGTGTGTGCACATGAGTTCACATGTGTGTATACACACACACACACACACACACACACACATATACACACACACACACACACACACACACGTTCAAAGGATTGTTGAAGTGGCCAGCCATATATTTTAATATTACAGTCTCTTCCTTCTTTCTTCTTTTGTCAAATGGAAAGAGCATTCATGTAATTTCATCATGAATGGTACATATGTACATATGTCTTGTTGTATGTTATCTTCTGTTTTTCAGAAAATATGTTTCTATTGCTTTCCTCAGATTAACTGATCTTCAAACACTAAGCTCTGAAACTTTATTGAGAGAGGAAGAACATTAAACTTTTTTTTGTCTGTTGGCATTTGGGGTAATAAAGAAGCTAAATTAGTGTTTGTTTGTAGAAAATCTATTTTTCTTATTTGGTGCTTAACTGATTTTTATCTTTATCAAACTTGCTTGTTTTAATCCAAATGTCCTCTTTGAGTTTGCATGCACTATTCAAAGTGTGTTCTTTCAGAAAGTTCTGGCTTTAGTAGCTTTTCCATCTTCCCTAAGGCTTCACATAGAAGCAAGAAGTATTAATGAGAGCTGTGCATTTGGCCCTTAGCTTTTTATTATCTTTATTTTCCGTGTTGTTTTATTATTTTACACTTTCTTTGATTTCTGAAAAAAATTATTCCCCCTTACTTTGGATACTATCTATCTATATCTATCTATCTATCTATCTATCTATCTATCTATCTATCTATCTAT
>OU015744.1:143770862-143781169 GCA_907169655.1 Acomys percivali
ATCTATCTATCTATCTATCTATCTATCTATCTATCTATCTATCTATCATCTATGCATCTGTTTTAAAGAAGAGAGTATCTTGTAACACATGCCCTGATCTCCAGCTCCCACAGTCTATCGGTCCATTCTTCCACTGCGTTCCCTGAGCCTTACGTGTGGATTTTCTGTTCTAAATGTACTGACTGGGGGTGGGCACCTCAATGATCAGCTGATCTCTGACGTGTGACCAGTTATGGCTTCTGTAATGGTCTCTGTCTGCTAGAAAAAGAAATGTCTAAGATGAGAGGTGGGAACTACACTCATCTTTGGATATGAGGGTGAGTACGTGGAATGCAGCTAATGATTACACTGCTTTGGGGAAGTGGTGGCAGCAGATTCTTCTCTAGGGCCCATTGGTTGTTGGCTAAATTAACAGTGTGAGGCATGAAACCTCTCCTGTTGAGCAGATTTTAAGTGCAGTAAGTGGCTGCTGGTTAAGCCAAGAATAGAAGGGCAGTTATTGCACCTTTAGAGCTATCTTGCCAAGCACGTCATTGTAATGGTTTATAGGCATCACTGCTGGATAGAATGATAGGCTGCACCAGAGTACATGTAAAAGTCATACCCCACTCTCCACTCAACTGTGACCACATCCCCTGGATGGGGAGACCGGGTGGCACTCAGAGGAAAGATAGCAGGCTACCAAGAAGAGATTTGATACCCTATGAGCATATAAAGGGGGAGGAAGTCCCCCACAGTCACAGTCATAGGGGAGGGGAGTAAGGGGAAAATGAGAGGGAGGGAGGAATGGGAGGATACAAGGGATGGGATAACCATTGAAATGTAATATGATTAAATTAATAAAAATTTTTTAAAAAGAACTGTAGGCTGCTTTCTCCCTTAGCAGCTTACATTGTACTTTCCTATCTCATGAGAGCCAGTCCTCAGAAAGGAGGCTTCCCAGACAGATCCAGATTGTCTCTTTAAGTCCTGAGTCAAGAGTGTGTGGTGTCTTTTGGCCTTCCTTTATTTTTTTTCTGGAAGGTACGAAGGGTAAAGCCAAGAGCCTATATTGTTGGGGTGACCTGTTGAACTCCCCCGAGCAATAACTTGAAGAGCAGTTTCCCATGCCCGATACTAGAGTTTTTGTTATATTAGCCTATGATTTGGGGAGGTCATCGTTGCCCAAACGCCCAAACTTTAGTAGATATAATGTAATTTTAACACAAATAGTTTTCTATGGCTTTTTCAAGCATCCTATTGTTATTTATCCTTCACTCTTCCTTTCTTCCT
Organism: Acomys percivali; assembly: GCA_907169655.1. NCBI lineage: Eukaryota > Metazoa > Chordata > Mammalia > Rodentia > Muridae > Acomys > Acomys percivali. Next base: position 143,772,135 of record OU015744.1, read on the forward strand.
CTGTGTTGACTTTCCTCCCCACCTCCCCAAGTAAGTCTACCCTGCCTATTTCCCCATTTTACCCTTCACAGCAAATGTGTCTTATTATTCTTCTCTCTATTGTTCCAATAACCCCATGTCCTACCATGCTCCATGCCTACTCTCCTGGCTTCTGCATTTCTTCCAGGTTATATACTCATATCTAAGGTTTGCGAGCTATTATCCACAGACACAACAGAACATGGAGCATCTGTCTTTCTGGGTCTATGGTACTTTACTCGGTATATTCTCTACTTCCATCCATTTACCAGAAATTTCATGATCTTCCTTTTCTTTACAGTTAATAGCATTCCATTGTGTATGGGGACCACATTTTTATGACCGAGTCATCATTTGAAAGACATATAAGTTGTCTCCATTTCCTGGTTATTGTGACTAGAGCAGACAGACAATGTGTGTGACTATGCTTTAAACTGTGCCTAGCTTTGCATTCACTTTCTCTGAGCTTGTCAATAGTAGTATGTGCTTTGTTTGTTGTTGTAAGGAGTGAGTGAGAAAAATTCCACTCAAGTATCTAGCAGAATGTCTTCCTTTTTTCTCCTGATGTCTCATTATGGTTTTCAGATACGTTCTTATTTTTAATTGGTTTGAAAATTGTATGTTTTCATGGAGTACAGTATGACATTCAACATATGTATAAATCGTGTGATAATAGGCAGATCTGTCTTCAATTGCTTGCCATTTTTGTGTTGAAAGCATTCAAACTCCTCTCTACTAACTATATTGAAATAATCTATTAATGGTTGCTAATTGTGGTTATCTTCCTGTGATATAGAATATTAGAAGTTATTCCCTCTAGTCAATCACACCCCAGTGTCCATGAAATCTCATTTTTATCCTTCCCACTCTAACCTTGTTCAATAAGTTAATTTTGCTTTCTACTTTTATGGGTCCAACTTCTAAGCTAAGCCTCATTTCTGGTCAAATATTTTTATACATGGTAAGTTTGATTGACCTTATCCAATGCCCAGATCCCCACTAAAGGCTAGTGTTTAGGAAAAAAGTCTTCCACACTCCTCCAGGCTTCTGAAAAGTTGATAATATGGCCAAACATTTCATTTGCAGAGTATTTGTGTTAAGTATCAAAGATAAAGGCCTAGGGAACAGAAACAGCACTTTGGATCACTGGAGTCAGCTTCTCCTGTTAACAATACAAGTCAACAAGGCCCCAAGGAGAATAATAGTTGAGAGCTACTGTGTGCAAGGACCAACATAGAGGACCAACTTGGATTCCTACTTGGACTTGCTGGTTGGTGGATGACATGACCACCCCTCTGTTATGCTTATGGACTTTTGCATTGAAGGCATACATCCTAGAGTGCCCTCCATCCAAGTAATAAATATTTACTACTATCCTAAGTTGGATCTTGAGCCCATAGTTTAACCCTTGAAGTCTCCAGCCAAATGACTTTCAAAGACCATGCTGGGTCAGCACGTGTATTCTGAGATTTCTTTCACAAAACTCCTGAGAAAGAATTCCAGTGTGCCCTGTCTCTGATAATGTATCTAGAAGCATGGTGTTTGACATTCTGAATGCATGAAGCAGAAGGACTCTGGAAGAACATTCTCTGTGATGGTTGCTCTTTCTTCCTCCCCTCCTCTCTTCTCCAAGAGTCACAGAAACCATAGTACCTCTTCCCAAAGCCAGAAGCAAACCCTTAGTAGGCCACCCTTGACCTGTGTCCTCTGAATATCCTTATGTGTCAGGCATTCTGCCTCATAGCCATTGGAAACAAAAATCACACAGAGGTTCAGGAAAGAATCTGAACAAAGGAGCGTTTCAAAGTTCCCTTTGTTGTTGTCATTACATATACAATACAACACTAAGTTGTATCCTTTGTGCACAGTGACAGTTCTTCAAAGTTACCCACTCCTTCACCAGAAAGCATAAAATATTTTTCTCTGGCCTCTGGTTCTTTTTGAAGGCTGCTATGTCTCAAAGAGCCTTGGGTAGATAAATCCACTATGCTTTCCTGCTGCTAATCTGTCTTTTGCTACTGGGGTGCCAGCCACAGAGACAATGTCACTTTTACTCTGCTACAAGCCTAATAATAATTAAAAATACAGAAGAATTCGATATTGGGTGAAATCTACCTGTCTTGTTTATCTGTACAAGGATTCAGAAAACTGTTGTGTGACATTGACACTTCATGCAACATCCCAGAGCCTCAGCAGTCTTCTCCAGAAAGTAAGTTAGCAATGTTTTACTCATTTATGAAGGGTGAATGATGGCATCATCTAAAACAACATCCTCGGCATTGGAAACATCTGATTTTAAATGTGTAGTTGTGCGTACTATTATACACTCAGCAACTATTAAAGTGTTTGCTGAGCTATTACACTCACTGAGAAGTTTACGTAAGTTGAAATTAGATGATATTGCAATCATGTGAAGACCAGTCTTCATTATCAATGATTGAATTAGGACCACATGATAGATATTTCATTTTTCATGACAACAGATCCCAGTTTGGGAGGTTCTGGTGGTGGTAGTGAGTCAAGTTCTCTTAACATTGCCATTTTTGCCTTATAAGTCAAACTTCCATTACATCCCAATAGCTTTGCTCTGGATTAAAATCAAACCCAGCATCTTCCCCACCATCCCCACCAATGAACAATAATTCATTGCTGAAACAAATTATCTGCCACTCTGTTAGTATGGTCTCACTAGAGCCCTCTGCCCTTCTTTTGTTTCAAATAGAGCTGATGCCACAATATGTGATTTGATTAACTGCAATGTCCACTCAGCTGCTTGATTAAACTGCAGAGTCCACTTGCCCTCCTGAATAGCAAGGACTTCCCATTAGCTACAGGATGCAGCCAGGCTGTTTCTGCTCACGTCAGCGGTGAGCCCTGATTCCCTTGGGAATGAGGAAGCTGTTATTACAGTGGAGCAGGAACAGTAAAAGAAAAGCCATCCTTCCTTTGTTTCATGCCAGGTTGCATGGCCCACACCTAAACAGGCCACGAATTCTCCATTCCCCACCTTGGAGAGAGAACTGAAAAGTCACAAGAGAAATGGATAGGTTTGCTCAACATCTGAGCTAATTTTCCTGTTCTATTGGAAGAGGCAGACAGAAGACTCTCTCCCTCATTTTGTTGATCATGAAAGGAGCTACTTGGGTTGGCTGAGTTAAATTCTGGGGAATTTGACAGTTTTACTGTCATCATCATAAGTCACACTCAAGGGCTCAAACTCATATTCTAGCTTTACCCTTTTGTACCATTGTGACACATTAGCTATTCTCCTTGAGGGATGGAATCCGTTCTTCTTCGCAGGCCTGCAATGAAGAATGAGCTATGGAGATCTGTGTAAAGTGTATCACACAACACCTCACACACAATGAAAGGCTTGGAGATGCTCATCCTTAATTCTTACAAGAAGTTTAAGTTGAAACTGGGGTCTCTTGTCCTGTTACCTCCATGCACCACTTCTTTCTCCCACAAAACCGCAGTGACACTTGGGAAAGGCTATGGACATAATAGACCCTGAACAAGACAGGGAAAACTCAAGGTTGCTGTGAAGAACCACATAGGGTGTAGGTCCCTTCCCATAGCTGCCTGAGATCAAGGCAGAGTTGCATACTGCTGATTAACTAAACACCCTGATTGTCTCAGAGTTGTATTCTCTGCCCTTTTGTAAAGAGGATGGAAAATGGATGGCTACATGAATGTGGATGTAAGAGGGAAATGGGGATCATAACCAGAATTTGTTGAGTGCCTAGTGTGTGCCAAATATTGATAGGCACTGTGACATTTGACTCAGAGACTGGCTCTGGAAGATATGTGTTAATTCCATGTCAGAGGAGAAAAAAATGATTTTTAGAGCGAGTGACTTGTCTATAATTGAAAGTGAGTGTCTTTCAGGGTTAAGCTTTAAAGTGAAGCCTAAAATCTAAGTCTTTGGGACTTAAGAAACAGACCCACCAACAGAAGCTGCAGAGTCAATGCCAATTGTCAGGCAAGACTCTCCAGGCTCGCAATCAGAGATAGTCCTCATGAGAAAGTCTTGTCTAAACGTTTCACACTCTTTTCAGTGACATTGACACAGGAGACAGATCTTGAGGGACAGGCACTGAGACCAGGCTTGGTTTTGCATACTAGGCACCCAGCTAATCTCACTGGCCTCGGTTCCTTATCTAAGACACTAGAAATGAAACTACTCGCATGGAAGATGTCAGCGCAGAGCACCGCACGGGCACTTTCAACACAGGCACTGTGCATTCAGGATAAGCCAGTATTGCTGTCTGCGCCATGACTCTAAGAGTGGAAGGGCAATAATGTACATGCAACAATGAGGGATCCCCTTCTGCCAATCCAAGGAGAAGGAGTGTGAGACATGGTAGAGGCACTGGAGAGATGGCTCAGTGTTGATAAGCACTTGTGGCTCTCGCAGAGGTCTGGATTTCTGTTCCAAGGACCCACGATGACAAGCAGCTCACAACCACTTGAAACTACAGCTCCAGGTTGCATTCTTCTGGCCTCCATTCACACACTCACACACACACACACACACACACACACACACACACATCTCTGAGTATGCAAAAGAGTCCCCACAGCCTTGGCTCTTTATTGTGGATGACCTAGTCAGATGCAGAGCATAAAGAACAATGAAGGACTGACCCCTGAGGAGATAGCATTTGTGAAGGTGACTCACAGGCCTGAGGACACAGCAAGAGTGGGCTGTCAGAGTTCTCCGAAATGGAAAATGTTAGTGGTGATTTAGCCAAGGGTCAGCAGTGAAGGCTTTTTCTGCCAAATAGTTAGAGCTCAAGTATTCGCTGGACAGCATGCTTAGTCTTGTTATTATTATTATTATTTTTACTCACTCTGACATCATCTGATAGTCAGCAAATATTCAACAAACTTCATTATGTTTCAGGCTATGGATTATGGAAGTAACCAGTGAGGTGTCTGGCCTAATATGATATGCCTTCTAGTAGGGGAAGCAAACAAGTAACCAATAAAGTAAATGGCAATATGATTTTGGCTGGGATAAATGGTGCACATTTTAAACTCAGCACTTGGAAAGCTGAGGTAGGAGGACGGCTGAAATACATAGCCACAATACGTTTCAAATGACAACAAAATTTAGGAAGAAAATAAAAGGTGATTGAGTCATAGCCTTCAAAGGGTTGTTAAGAAGAGCCATCCAAGAACATGAGTGGCATGTCATAAGGGAACCAGCCAGGTGGCCTGGTTTCCCCATCTGTGTCCACCCATGATCGACTCATGTTCTCCATTCAATCTACAAAGAATGTAATTCAGATTCACATCCCAACCAGTTCCTGACAGGATTTCGCCAGTAGAGTCAATGGTTCTGGCAGTGATAATCTGACCTCTCCTCCTCCCCTACTTGTGACCTGAACCTTTGCACAAGTCATGACCCTCCACTACTAACAGCTAAGCAAAGTAGGCTCCTGAGGAGAAAACCTCTTCTGTTATTCCACCTTAAAAATGTGCTTTGGGCCCTGGCATTGATGGCCTATGCCTTTAATCTCAGCACTTGGGAGACAGAAGCAGGTGGACCTTTGTTAGTTCAAGGTCATTCTGATCTATAGAGTGAGTTCCAGCACAGCCAGTGCTACACAAATAAACCCTGTCTCAAAACATCAAAAAGTAAAATAAAATTTAAAGAATATCCATTGGTTTGTTTTAGCTAAGGGTTTTGGGGAGGCTGCGATAAATATGCTCAGAAGTTTTTCTATTTTTCATTTTAACCTTTAGAGCATGTGCTTTGACCTTGTACTGACTGTACCCGTAATATATATATGCCATGGTTTATTCTTGAACTGTGACCTTAAACTAGCCATGGTTGGGAATGTACCTACTGCTACTATGTTTTTTTATATGAGCATCTATAGGCTCATCCAAATCCACTTGCTGCCCAACTTTTGGAGTCAGTCTAGTCCCACCAACTGCAAGGAGGAGTCATTCTAGTCCTACCTACTGCAAGGAAGAAATCTTTGTCCATTCTTTTTTACCTCCTGTCATACTTACCAGCTCTGAACTCCCAGAAAGAGAAGCATTCATTATGGTCACTCACACTATGATGTATGCTTCCATGGGGCAGAGATAGGGTGGCCCTCCATGACCCCAGCTCTCCCTGAGCTTCAGGAAATAGAGCTGCCCCATTCCTCACCTTGGCCTGTGTCCATGGAGGTAGCAAGAGCTTCTGGCTATTTCTGCTCTCTAGGTCTCTTGCCTTTCTTGCGTGTTCTCTGGTCCTACCCATGCATCTGCCCACACAGCTTCATTAGACTCTATTTTTCAGGGGAGAGGGTGGCTAACACAGGGTCTCTCTGTGTAACAGTCCTGGCTGTCCTGGAACTCACCCTGTAGACCAGGCTGGCCTCCGAATCACAGAGATGTGCCTTCCTCTGCCTCCTGAGTGCTGGGATTAAAGGTGTGCACCACCATGCCCAGCTTTTTCTCTTTTTTACTAGAACCTTGACATATACCCTCTTGGTATTCAAGGATAAGGTATTCCAGGCAAAGAGAAGATTATGATTTTTGTGGACAAAGCTAAGAGAATGATAATTTTCTTCTTAGGAAACTGTTTCATAAGAGAGAAAGCATTTTTCACACGTATGATCTCATTGAAACCTTGTGAGGGTAGAGAGTTTGGAAAGACTTAACTCTTACTTAATAAGCAAGGTGCCCTGGGCTGAGAAGTAAAAGGACTTACTGAGGAGTGAGTGAGTGGATGATATTAGAGCTTCCTGTAAAGCAGGCTTCTGGTTCCTGGTCCAGGCTTCCTCCCTCTTGACATCCAGCAGGCGGGGAATAAGGAGAATCAAAGGGTATTGGCCATGACCACCTCCAACAGTCGCCCACAGATTCTGTCAGGGGAAATCTCTAACTAGAACCTTCAGCTCAATCAGAGATGTGCAAATCCTCAGATTTACAGAAATGCCTTTCAAGATCAAATAAGGGCCAGCCAGTTGCCAAATCTTACGATGAAGAATAGCGACCAAACCTCACCACAGGACCCTTGTTTCTGAGCACATGCACATGTTTGTGTTTCACTCAAAACATTTTTCTTGATATATGTCCATTATCAGAATTTATGTGTTTGTCTGTTTATTTACTCATTTTCTTGACATGGGGCTTCACTGTGTAGCCCAGGCTTGCCTAGAACACACTATTTCATTAGGGCTAGCCTTAGTTGTGTGGCAATCCTTCTGAAATGCTGCAGTTACCGGTGTAAACCACCGCGCCTGGTTTGCTCTTATTTAAATGGAAACGGAGAAACAAGATATTTATAAGACTGATATCACTTGATAAATGCAGAAAAAGTTTTGACATTTTGTATAGCCGCTATATAGTAATTACGTTTTGAAGAATTTTGTCTTCGCATAAATTGTTTCCCCAGGCTGGAGGACACCCTGGCAGTTACAAAGCTGCTTTCAGGAGCAGTGTATGCTGGGCGGATGGAGGGTTAACAAGAGAACTTATTCCTAGAAGTGGAGCGAGCAGCAGGAAAGCTCACTATCCAGCAGTAGATCATCCCTTCTGGTGCTCTCACCAGCCACCTCCTCATTAACTAATCATTTTCAGTTTAAAATACCTGCATGCACCTCTACGATGCTCCAATAGCCAGTCCTCAGGGGGTTACAAGCCAGATTGAACATCTGGATTTTACAGCAAATCCTAAAGGTCACCAGATTTGGAGTGATGGAAATGGATGGATAGATGGGGACAGGATAACATGCAGCCAGCGAGACAAACTGCTCCTGCTGGCCAGGCTGCCTCTGAGAGCTCGGGCGCATCAGACCACATGGAAATCTGCTAAAAGATGAATTGTTACGCGACTCTGGAAAAAGTCAATGTTTCCATTTCTTTCTCTCCCATTTGGCATTTTGGAGCCTGCTGTTAGGATTCACACCGAGTTTTGGCTTGGTTTCTAGGGACTTTTCTCCCTCCTCTGCTACTGTTGAGCTTAAAGAAAAATAGCACGGAGAAACTGTAAGAAGAAAGCAAATCATACTCCAGATGGTCTAAAGAACTCCAAACTGACCAGGGCCCAGAGAAAGGTCTTCTCTTTATAAACTGTACATCACCTTGAAAGCAGCTACTGATAATTGACCCCGTGTGCCTGAGCACACACCCTAATGTGTAATTGAGGGTATCCTGCAGGCTCCCATGAAGCCCTGTTACATCCGTCTTATTTCAGAGGCGTCATGGAATCTCATCTATGACCTCTTAGTTCTGCCATTGACCAAAGAAGTAAGATGCTCAGATTCAGTTTCCTGGTAGTAGGAAGCTTCTGACAAACCTGCTTGGAGAAAGTGGAATGTCCCTTTCTCTCTTATGAACCACAGTGGAATGTCTGTGGTTCCCAGAAGGACTTCCTGCTGGTGGATCTCAGTTGTCAGCTTGACACACCTGGGAGGAAGGAAGCTCAGCGGACGACCTGCCTCCATCAGATGGACCTGCTGGCGTGCTAGGGGAGCATTTTCGTGATTGGCAGTTGTTACAGGGATGTCTAGTCCACCGTAGGTAGCGTCATTCCTTAGGCAGGTGGGCCGGGGCTTTTGTAAGATAGTTCAATGTGAGCCTACAAGCAAGCTTGTGCTCCCCCATTCCTCCACGGCCTGTGCTTCAGTTCCTGCCTTGTCTTCCCTTAATGATGAACCGGGTATTGTGTAAGTAGAAAGAAAATCTCTTCTCCCTTAAGTTTCTTTTGGTCAATGTTTTATCACAGAAGCAAAGTAGAACCCAGTGGAAGTCTGGGGCTCTGGGAAAATTAACCCAGGATATCCCTGGAGATGATGAGGAACCTAGAAAGCTACATTTGTAGTGCAGTTTAACCAAAACAAAAAGTGGGTTTATTAGAACACTGTGGTGCAAGACACAGAATGAGGGAATGAATAGAGTGGAATGGTTAGGGACCGTGGCTCTAATCCTGCCACACAGTGGAATGGTTAGGGACTGTGGCTCAAACCCTGCCACCATCTCTCATCTACCTGTCTTCTCTACTTCATTCTCTC